>CM018693.1:104783408-105429579 GCA_009363875.1 Mikania micrantha | reverse complement strand
TAACCCCATAAGCAACCGAATAATATCAAGGACCAGATTATTAATCTAACTTTCCTTAATACATTGAGGGTTGTATCATACTTCCGTTTGATAACTAAACCCCTCTCCACATATTATTCCACATATGACACAAAGTGGGTAACTGGGTAACAAATGGGATGAACAGGTGAAATGATAATGAATATCTATAGTTGTATTGCAAGTAGTGTGGAGTTCTATTAGTTACGTGGTGGGATGCTGGCTAAGGCTTGTTCCCCTACATAAGCCCTATATATAAGCATAACTAATAGGATGAAATACAACTTGTAAATAAACTATGGAGCGGCCATTGTGTGAACGGGTGAATCAAACAACTTACAAGTAACAAGTATGACAATGTGATTGTGTATGTAAACAATTCAAGGTTTTCAATTATCAAACTTATGAACTCACCAACCTAGTGTTGACTTTGTTGAAATGCATGTTTTCTCAGGTGACGAACAGGTTTAGTCACCAGTATTCAAGAACATAGCTAGGGGACTTTTTAAAAGACCTAGCTACATTTTGTGTGTTCATACTTTGGAATGACAAAAAATGAATCATCTTTGTGAATCTTGTACGGTTACAAGATATAAACTCATTGATTCTTTTGGTTAGATTTACTTAGTTAAATTATGAGGAAACAATGCAATTTAACTTTGTAATTCTATTTCATTGTCATGTTAGCATTTCTCATTTATATATCATGTGCTATGTAAACAATCTGATCATTTTGATTATCAAACGATATCGCTCCCCGAGAACTTTCCGCCCGACGGGAAAGTTGATCTAGCCCGCCGGCTCGGGTTGTGACAATCCTTCACTGTTTATTCTACTCCTACTGTAGAGAGAGCCTCATCCATGCTCCATTGAAGACTGCTTTTGTTTCTCAGACTACTGAAGCTCCATCTTCCAATCAGATTCATTTCAGTCAGTCTTCCTCCTCATCCAGCTCTCAGAAAGAACATCATCAACCTGTCACCAGTCTGAAGACAGATAATTTTGATAAAGTGACTGTAGAGATTGCCAAGGAGCACATGGGTCTTTTGTCTACTCTTGTCAGCTCCTATGATGGTTTAGTAGCTGGGCAGATTGGCAATCCTTATCTGACCAATGATGATTATTCTGAGTTAGACCTAGATAATATGGAGAGACTAGATATCATGTGGGCTCTAGCTAGTGCTGTAAGGAGAGCCAAGGAGTTTGTGAAAAGAACATGCAAAGACATAAATCTGAACAAGGAGTCTAAGTTTGGATTTGACATGGCATATGTCACTTGCTACAATTGTGGGGAGAAGGGTCACTTAGCAAGCCAGTGTAAGCAACCAAGGAAAGCAGGGAACAAGAATCCTTTTCAGCATCAGAAGTCTTCTACAATAAATCCAGAAAGAAGACTTTTCCTATTGACTCTCCTGCTCAGGCTGGTTCTTCAAATACAAGCAAGGCATTGATGGTTCCACAAGATGAAGGTGAAAATTGGGATTTCAGATTCAATTCTAAACAGGGGGGACATGATAGAGCATGTGTTGCAGAGATTCAGAAGATAGATGATTCAAGTGAAGAGAGCACTTATGGAGAAGCACATATCAAGATAAAAGAAACATCTGGTTCAGATTCAGAAAGCTTGTTAGACTCAAACACTCAAGCTGATTATGATGCTGATCTTGAAGAACCTGCTTCTTCTGCTGCAACTTCACAGTCAGATAAGGTATCTGATGAATGTTCATCTTCTTATTCTAGATGTTTTAACTATGTTGACCTTGACAGCAAGGTCCTTGCTTATCAGAACATAATGCTGACTTGATCAGTGATCTCAACTAATGTATTGAGGCAAACAAAGTTTTTTAAATATAATGAAAAAGATTTTCAAGCTAAAATTGAACTTTAAACAGACAACTTCATGAGGCTAAGATTGCTGTTCTGAACAAGCAAGATGCTATCACTTCTTATCTCAATACCATCAATGAGATAAAGAAGAAGTTAGCCATAGTCGAGTGTGACTATGAGACCTTAGGTCAAAAGCTAAAGAGCTATGAAAGCTCCTCATATATCATTGAGCACATGATCAGTAAGGGTACTAATCATAAGGGTAAGGGAAATGTGAGCTATCAACAATGTCCTCCACAAATCTTAAATAGCTTTGTCAATTCACCAGATGACAAAGATGTTAAAGATTTCCAAGTTATAACTCCATTAGTAATTGATCCAATTGGGATGATTACTGATGAGGGTTCCTCGTTGTCAGAGGAATCTTTTGTGGAAGGAATTGTTGAAGATTGGGTCTCAGATTCTGAGGATGAATCTGACAATTCATCTGATTGTGTTGTTGCTCAGAATCATACACCTATAGTCATGAAAGGTGGTCCAATCTCATCTTCTAAAATCTATCAAGCTTTAAGCTTTGTGAACGCTTCAAAAGAGAATGAAGTTTGTATGTCACACAAGATTGACAATCTTGTGTCTAATGGGAAAAAGGGTTGGGTTTTAATCAGAACAAGTCTAAAACAAATGTCTTTAAACCACAAAAGAAATCTTTTTCTGAACTAAAACATTTTCATAAAAAGGGTAACAAAGTTTGCTTTAAATGTGGTGCACCTGGACACATTGTCAGATTTTGTCCTCAGTTGATGAGACAGAAAGTTGCATCACCAAGACAACAACATCAGCATGTTGTCAAACAAGTTAAAGCTGAAAAACCCAAACAACTCAAACAGAGTAAACATTTGGACAGGGGCAAAGAGAATGTGGTGAACTTGGATGTTCCCAAAGTTATTAATGTCAATCAAGCAAAGTCATCATCCATTTACCTGAAAAATTATTTCAACAAAAACACAGTCTGGAAAGTCAAGTCTTCTGAGACTTCAGTTTTACCAACTCCAGACAAGGATACCCCTGATGGTAAATGGATCGATGTTTGGATCCGAGACTCATTGGGTCAACCCAAGACTGTAAAGGCTTGGGTTCCCAAAATGAACTAATTGTTTGTGTTTGTGCAGGTTGCCCCAACAGCTGCTCTTAGCAACTCTTGGATCATTGATAGTGGGGCTTCTAGGCACATGACTGGTGATATTTTGCTGCTCACCAATGTTAATTCAATTCGAGGTGGTTATGTAGCATTTGCTGGCGACAAAGGCGGGTTCATAACAGGAGAGGGTATTCTGTCAAATGGCCAAGTTTCTTTCGACAAAGTCAGATATGTCAAGCAGTTGGAGAATAATCTTCTTTCAGTGTCACAGATTTGTGACAAGCAGTATAAAATTCTTTTTGATGACTCCAAATGCTACATTCTCTATCAAGGTGTGACTATTCCTGAAGATTGGATTTTGATGTCAGCACCCCAAAAGCAAGACTTGTATGTACTCAATATGGCCACAGCTTCAACAACATCCTCCACAGCTTCATGTTTTATGACAAAGGAAACTGAGAAAGATTCAATCCTCTGGCATTAGAGGATCGGTCATTTGAGTCTACGCAAGATGAATCATTTGGTACACAATGATTTGGTTGAGGGGGTTAGTCTAAAGAATTTTAAGCTGTCTGATGTCTGTGTATCCTGCAAGAAGGGAAAGCAAACCAAGCAGTCTCATAAGCCAAAGAAGTATCATTAAATCACTGTTCCACTTAAGCTTCTCCACATGGATTTATTTGATCCAGTGAACCGCAAGAGTATAGCTGGGGATCAATATTGTTTAGTAATCACTGATGAGTATTCCAGATACTCTTGGGTTTTCTTTCTAAGGGAGAAATCTGAAACGTTAGAGTGCATTCAAGAGTTGGAAAACAAACTTGAATCCCTCTATAAGCTCAACATTCGTATGCTCAGAACCGACAATAGGACGGAGTTCAAGAATAACAACATGGAGAAATTTTGTAATGCACGGGCATTATTCAAAAATTTAGTGCTCCATATGTCCCTCAAATGAACGGCGTTGCTGAGAGGAAGAACAGAACTTTGATTGAGGTTTCTAGGACGATGCTTGCTGATTCATCACTTCCAGTTCACTTATGGAATGAAGCTGTAGCAAATGCTTGCTACACACTGAACTGAGTTTTGATAGTGAAGAGACATGGGAAGACTTGCTTTGAACTGCTCCGCAACAGAAAGAAAAATCTTAAGTATCTTGAACCTTTTGGTGCACCATGCATGATGCTTAAGAAACATGAGCAGGGAATGTTCAATAAGAAGGTGGAAGAAGGGTACTTTGTTGGGTACATCACTCCTAATAAAAGAGTTTACAACAGAGCAACTCAAAATGTAGAGGGGTGGTACCATGTTGATGTTCAGAGACATTCTATGCCCCACCTGGGAAAGGTCCAGATTGGATGTTTGACTATTCAGGCCTTTTCGACTCATTCAATATGCCTCCTATGTACTCAGATGAAGATGTTGCTGTTCAAATGATGTATGATGCAAAAATGCACCTGATGAACCAGTGCAACCTTCATCCACTTCAATTCCCACAGTACAGATAAATGATGACATCTCAGACACAGATGAAAACCCAGTTCCGCCTGCTGCCCCCGAACCAAATGTTGACAATCTTGTGCCAGGACTTGAGGACTTGAATCTGAACAATTTTGATCCATAGGATGAAGTTCCAACTCATCCTGTTGAAGGAATCAACCGTATTCATCCTCACGAGAACATTATTGGAAGTCCGCTTGATGGAGTTAAGACAAGAAATCAGCTATCTTCTGGAGGTCTTGCTGATATTCTTGACTTTGCTGATGTAAACTACCGTGCCCATTCTTGCTTCATCTCTCAAGTTGAACCATGCACAGTCACTGAAGCATTGAGAGAGGAATCATGGGTTGATGCCATGCAAGAAGAAATCCTGCAATTAAAGAAGTTAGGAGTTTGGCAATTGGTTGACAAACCGAAAGGTGCAAAAGTTATTGGCACCAGATGGGTTCTTCGTTGCAAGAAGGATGATCATGGGACCATTGTGCGAAACAAGGTACGTCTGGTGGTTCAAGGATTCAGACAGATTGAAGGATTGGATTATAAGGAAGTGTTTGCACCGGTTGCTCGACTTGAAGCAATTCGTATTTTCTTGGCATATGCATACTTCAAGAAGTTTAAAGTCTATAAAATGGATGTCATGAGTGAATTCCTTCACGGTGTGATTAGTGAAACTATGTATGTCAGTCAACCTCCCGGGTTTGAGGATCCATTGCATCGTGACCAAGTCTACAAGCTAGACAAGGCCGGCTTTATATGGATTGCATCAAGCACCGCGAGCATGGTATGAGACACTATCTACTCACCTTCTGAACAACGTGTTCAGAATAAGTGTCATTGACTGTACACTATTTATTCGAGAGAAGGATGGTGATCTACTCTTGGTGCAAGTTTATGTGGACGATATCATTTTCGGTTCTACTAATGATAGTCTGTGCAAGGAATTTAAGAAGGTCATGAAAGACAAGTTTGAAATGAGCTCAATGGGAGAGATGAAATTTTTTCTCGGGTTGTAGGTGGATCAGTATGAGGTAGGATTTTCATTCATCAGACCAAATACGTTGGTGACATTCTGAGCCGGTTCAGTATGTCGGATGCACAACCTGTTGGTACCCCGCTGGCTGTTAATCACGGGATTACACCAGACGTAAAGGGGGAGTTAATAGATGCCACTATGTACCGAGGAATGATTGGAGCTCTTATGTATCTTACTGCTTCTCGGCCAGATATCATGTTTGCCACATGCTTGTGTGCTCGTTCTCAGTCAAAACCAAGAGTATCACATCTGATTGCTGTGAAGAGGATTATGCGTTATCTGAAGGGTACACAGAATCTTGGCTTATGGTACCCCTAATGATGATAACTTTGAGCATACTGCATATAGTGATTTAGATTATGGCGGATGCAAGAGAGATTTCAAGTCAACATCTGCGGGATGTCAGTTCTTTGGAACCCGATTAGTTACCTGGCAGTGCAAGAAGCAGACGTCGGTGTCTACTTCAACATGTGAAGCTGAATAGACTGTTGCTGCTAGTTGCTATTCTCAAATCATCTGGATCCAGCAGCAACTCTGGGACTATGGGTTACATTTTTCTAACACTCCTATCTATGTTGATAATATTGCCGCCATTGCTGTCACTAAGAATCCAGTTCAGCACTCAAAAACCAAACACATCGATATCAAATATCACTTCATACTTGATTGTTTCGAATAGAAACTCATCGACGTTGTTAAAATACACACCGATCACCAGAAAGCCGATGTTTTTACAAAAGCTTTTGATAAACCCAGATTTTTATATCTGCTATCGGCTAATGGTGTTTTTCAAAATGATGAAGTCCTTCCTTCATGTGCATCTAACAAATGATTATCGATTTTATTTAATTTTGTTTCATTTTGTTTTATTTTTTCATTGTTAAGTATTTCTGTTATTTCATTTCTTTAATCAAAAACTCAAAAAGATTTTCTGTTTTAGGTTTTTAGGGGGAGAAAAAGTATGTTACTTAAAAAACCAAAAACATTTAAAAATTTGAAAAATACAAAAACAATTAAAAATCATAAAAATGAGAAAGTCTTCTTTGAGAAAGTAATGTGTTAGCCTATTATGTCTTAAAAGCTGAGGTGAATGGGTAAGCTGAAAACACATGAGAATTGTGAATAAATGTACTGATAGGCTGACTTTACAAAAGTATAAACAATTAGTGATGACTTAGAAAGTCTGATTCGTGGGATACGTTTTAGAAGACCAGCTAAGTGAAAAATAGTTTTTGACTCAAATCAGGCATACACCTGTCATCATAGGATCTAATAAGGTTTCCAATGATTCATGAATTCAAATCTGTACACGTGCCATATTGCTCTGTAAAGACCTAGCTGAAGCCGTCCATTCAGATGAGAATGATTGAATCATAAGAAAATAAAATAAAATCAAGCTGGTATTAATCTTGTAAAAATACAAAAATAAAATAAGTTCGATTCCATACACGTGCCATACTGCTTTGTAAAGACCTAGCTGAAGCCGTCCATTTGGATATAACAAGTCAATCATGTCAACACAGGTCTGTATACGTGCCATACTGCTTTGTAAAGACCTAGCTGAAGCCGTCCATGAGAATGTGTTGAACATGAGAGACAAAAGAAAAATACAAAAAGGAAATAAATTGGAACTTTATAGAATTTATGATGATAGGTTCTAAGCTGTGCAGAGATGAGTTACAAACTGCTTTTGATCTTTTCTCATTAAAATAAAATGGGTAACTCAGTCAGAAACATGAGTAATCATCAAATTAGTTTAGAAGTTTTGTATTGAAAAGCTTAAAATGGACAAATATATCAGTAATCATATCATAAAACAAAGGTGTTTAAAGTGGAACATTCAGTGATGTTGATTTGATGTGATTAGGTGTATGTGTTATTTTCCCAATAGACTTCTCACAAAAATATGTGTTTCTTTGTTATTGGTTGCTAGTTGTACAGTTGTATTTTGTTTCAGAAAACACAAAAAGAGTTTCTATTTTCAAAATTTGTTTTAAGATGATCATTTGTAAGTTCGGATGTCTGTCATATCTGAATCCTTAACCAACCCGACTTATCTTCATAATGGCACCCATTTAACAGATCGTAATGTTAAATTTTGAAATCAAGTTGTGTTTGTGAGTGCAATGTCTTACTCGTACGAATGAACATGACGAATGACTCATTCGATCAAATGACTTCATTCTGGAGAATGAGTCATTCGACCGAATCAAACTGGGTCGAAGGAAGCCATTCGTTGGTTCATTCGCTGAATGAACATTGAGAATGGATCTCATTCGGCGAATGAGTTTGGGGAGAAACAGCTCATTCGTTGGAGTCATTCGGTGAATGACAGGTACTATTTAAATAGTTAATTCGGCCGAACTACCTCATTCTCCCCTTTTCATTCTCTCGCTCTTAACTGTGTGACATTTACCCGAATCACACGTTCTGTCCATTTTTTCTGACTTTATCTTTGATTCACTAAACCACATACTGATTGATCTTGTCTTCATCATCTCAGGTACTTTTGGATCAAATATTGTCGACTTTTGACCATGGAATCATTGAAAACAGTTCGAAAATTAGGGTTTTAGGGTTCCAATCTGTCGAGTCTGAATAGATGGACAAAATGAACTTGAATCCACTTTTAACCATTTGTAATGTTGTTAGTCGGTCGATTCTGAGTATGGGTTCATGATTTTTATGAGCTGATTTGAATTTTTGTAAACTGGAGTTTGAATCTCAACTGTCAGCCGAATGAAGCCATTCGGCGAATGAAGCTCATTCGGCGAATGAAGCTCATTCGGCGAATGACTCATTCGACGAATGACTCATTCGATCAATATTCTCATTCGACCAAGTATCATTCGGCAAAATCAAGTACATTCAGCCAAATGATCAAATTGTTAATAGTTCTGATTTGATTCTTCTGTTCAACTGAATTGTACTGACATGCATATTTATTTGTTTTTCAGTATGGCTGGATACAAATCAGTGACAAAGAACAACATCTGTGCTCACCTGGATCTCACCACGCCGAATGCTCGACACTTCACTGAGATCATTACATTTCTGAGGCGTTCCAGGATTTGCGCTGCCATCTTTACTGTTCATGTCCCCTATCAGTCTCATCAGCAGGATTTCTGGATATCTGCTAACATAGACTGTGAGGTTGAGCCACCATTTATTAGAGGGAAGGTGCAAGGTCATGATGTGATTGTATCTGCTGAGCATATCAGGAGGATATGTGGATTTCAGGACACCAGATCAGTCGATTATGCTTGACCGCTACTTAGTTCGTGGATGTTTCATGCGGTGCAAGTATGAGGGCGATCTTGGAGCTGGGATTCTCAACAAGGCGTACATGCATCCTCAGTTCAAGTATCTAGCACACATGCTTATTCACTGCTTAGGCTCAAGGAGAGGTGTTTTTGATGATATGAGGGAGACAATTCAGTGTGCATTTGTTGCCTTGGTGCTGAACAGGCCTTTCAACTTCTCAGAGATGATCTTCACCCATATGAAAGAGAATGTGATGCTCAAGGGAGATAAGAAGTTTCTTATGTACCCTCGGTTCCTCCAGTAGTTGATTGATGCTCAGTTACCAGCCTTGCCGAAGATCAACGCTGATATTATTCGCTTGGAGCATATGAATGATATCACTCTCAATAGAGTGATGTCATACAGAGGAAACGATAGGAAGCCTACAGTGCGTACATTGTTTGGTCATCTTCTGAGGCCTGATTATGTAGCTCCAGTTGGTAGGAGATGGAGGCACGATAACTCAGATTCCGACATGGAAGACATTGTTGTTCCCGGTGAGGAACGTGATAATGATGGTGATGCCGGTAATGTAGGAGGTGGTGCTGGTGGTGCTAGTGGTGTTAGTGCTGGAGGTAGTTCTGCTCATGATGTCATTGTTGCTTCTGCTAGTGTTAGTATGGTTGATGCTGATGTGTTGGATGGTGGTGCTGTTGGTGTGAGAATTAGTGCTGGAGTTAGTACATCTGTTGCTGCTGCTGATGATGTGGATATTGATTCCTTGTTGGATCTAGATTTTATGGCCACTACTACATCCACAATTTCTACTCCACTTGATATGACTGGTACTACATCTGCAGAAGACAAGGAGTGTCACACCCCGAGCCGGCGGGTTGAATCAACTTTCCCGTCGGGCGGAAGGTTCCCGGGGCGTGATATCGTGAGTGATAATCGTGATTATCACATTTTTTACATAGCATCAACGTTGAGAATAACTAAAGCACAAATAACATTAAACTAGGATAACAAAGTTAAATTACAACTGTCATCGTTTGATAATTTAACTAAGTAAACTTATCAAAAGAATTAAATGTTTATTATCTTGTATCTGTACAAGATATCAAAAGTGATTCACAACGTTCATCAAAATATGTGCTTTTCAAAATCTACTAGGTCCTCTAACTGGGCATCCTAGCATGCATTCCTTAGCCTTAGCTTATTCCTGTACATCACCTGAGAAAGCATGTAAGAAAACAAAGTCAACCCAATGGTTGGTGAGTTCATATAATGTAGTAGTTGAAAATTAGCTTTAGCAAACCTCTTCGGTAACAACCGTAACCTCATTAACATCACCCGTAATATCCAATTCGGTATGCTTATATATAGGGCATATGTAGGGTCGAACTTACCGCCCGCCCAGCCACCGTCCCACCACATACTAAATCACATATGACATTGTTGTTAATGATAATTAAGCATTTTACATACGCCCCAGTCCCGTTTCCATCATAGCTTTAGCATACTGTTTAAAAGTTTACATGTTTATAGCATTCACATAGCTCGGCCTTTACGTATACTATACATGGATAATAGCTTCGCATTAACATAGTTTAGCATTTACGAATCTCATGCATGGGTACAAGCTTTGCACTAGCATAGTTTAGCATTCACGTAGCCCATGATTAGATACAAGCTTTGCTCTAGCATAGTAGCATAGTTTAGCCATTACGTATCTCATGAATTGATTCTAGCTTTGCACTAGCATAGTTTAGCATTCACGTATCTCATATATGAAGATACAAGCTTTTCATTAACAACCCCACTAGGGGTGTAAACGAGCCGAGCCTTAACGAGCCCGAGCCCAAAAATGTGGCTTGTTTAGTTATCGAGCCCGAGCTCGAGCTTTACATTTCGAGCTCGAGCCGGCTCGCGAGCCTTAACGAGCTTTTTCATTATATAATTTTTATTAATTATATTAAGTATTTATTTATAAAATTAATTATTTTTATACATAAAATTATGATAAATATATTTAAATAAAATATTTTATGTTAAATTTGGAAAATATAATTATAAATCTAATTAAATTAGTGATTAAAGAAAATAAATTAAATAATTAGAATCTAAATGAGCCGAGCCGAGATGAGCTCGAGCCTCGTAAATAAAACCCTTAACGAGCCAAGCTCGAGCTCGAGCCCTATTTAGTCTAAACGAGCCGAGCTCGAGCCTTAACGAGCCGAGCTCGAGCCTTAATGAGATCCCTCGGCTCTTTTACACCCCTAAATATCACTGGTGAATCCCTTTCATCAGTATGTTTCTCTATCCTGCGCTAACGACAAACTGGGGAACGTGTACATTCGAAGTCGACACTAGAAATTCCTTGCAAACTAGTAGGTTTCAGTCGTGAATACAACCTGACAGGAACTAAAAGAATCAAAAACTAGTATGAGTTAATGACTATTAGGCCCCAACATGATCGGAATATGGCAAGTTAGCCATGATACAACGCATGTACAAACACAAACATTGCAAAGGGAGCGAGTATTAGAAACCGAAACGTGAATCAAACTCTGGAAACGATGATCAAGCCAATTAACTATCTATGTTAAAGAACTGCCCTTTCGTGTCAAGATTGCACATCTCTAGTTTATATAACCTCAAATAGTACGGATTCTTCAAGACAGGTTAGAGGAACCTCTCTTGATTTGAGAGACATAGGGAAAGTATTGACCAACACTAATGTAACAGTTAGATACCCACTTTGGAAACAAATCTTGTGGCAAACACGAACACACATGCAGTTATACAATTAAGACCACCTGACAACCGTTTCGCAAACTCTTAGCTGGAAGTTGCCACGAATGATCGTGTCACAACTGTAGCGAGCGTAAGAACCCTACTAAATCCTGAAACTTATTTTACAATCCGATTCAAACTTTATTAAAAAAGCAATCGTTCGTGAAACCGCGTAGGGTCACGTGATGAGATTCGTGACATACCATCTTCAAACTCTAACTCAATCTTGCGAGGCAATCTTGAATAAATTCTGACACATCCTTGTCTACCCACGCTTGTGTCACGAGATATTCGTCATGAGAACATGAAAACTAGACTCCTCACGTACTAACAAACTTTTTGGAAATCAAAGCACACAATATGATTCGTATTCCCCTCTAGTGATTGAAGCCGTTCGATCGACACTCAAACTATGAAACTTGTGTACCGATTTACTAAGTTGCTTATCTCTGAGGATGATCATATTACATGAACTCTCCATCTCCGCACCTAAGGAGACACAACCGGGACTCTCTAAGGTAGAGGTCTTCCGAAAGTCAAACATGAATTTCAAAATCCACACACTCCCTTCTCATCAAAAGACAAACAAGCTGAATAATATAAGCCAAACCTACCTAACAGGAATAGTCCCTCGGCATGGAGTGTTGTAACATCCCAAATTTTCTAATACAAGTTATTTGAAATTACGAATGCGTAACAAATAATTAACTGGTTGAAAGATAGCCGAAAAACAATCTAAATTAAAGTTCTCAAAATAGGGACTCGAAATTGAATTCGAGAACCCTAGTTCACGAAGGACAGTACTCGAAATTTGCCCAATTTTGAGTACCATAGTTCGTGAACTTCGCCTATATATATGAGTGCCTTGGGAAACGTGCATACCTTTGGCTGGAAGCACATTCCCTCTCGAGTACACGAAGTAGGGTTCAAGAACTTCAAAGATCGGCTGTAAATCGCTCATGAAGAAGAAGAACACATAGGAAGCTACCAGGAGGATCATCTACCATCGATTAAGTGTTCTAAACTTGAAAGTTAGGATTTTTATGTGAAAGTGAACTTATGCATAAAGCTCACACCTTTATGCATAAAGTTCGTTCCTTTTTGGTTCCAGTACGTTGGTAAGGCCACTAGGAACCTAGAAATAGCTCCCCAAGGTGTTAGACATGTTTCTAAGATGAGTCATGCTGAAAATAGGAGTACCCGAAGTTGTACACGAAACAGTTACCCGGAGTCCCTTCGAGTATAGGTGATTTCGTGAACCGTTTTTGAAAACAGAACCTTCGAGTGCGGGCTTCGAGTACAAAGATTATCTCGAGAACTCTGTAATTTTTGAGTATTAGGTATTTCGTAAACTTATGGAATTTCGTGTACATGGGAACTCAAGGAGTTTCAAGGGTTCGAATAAATAGCTAAGTTTCGAGCATTTGAACTTATAAAGGGGAACTGGTAGAATATGAGGACTTAGAATAATTTAAAAGTCTAAAAATGTGATGTAATGAGAGGATGTAACTAATGAAGGTTCTTAAGTCTTGGCTAAGGAGTTCAGCTAAGGAAACGAAAGTATACTATCATGTGAGTTCTAGATGCCCTATTTCACACTCTATGAATACTTATGTTTTGGGCTGGCATACATGCTGTAGTATGTTTACGATGTTATGTGTTTATCTTATGCTGATGAACGAATGATTATATGATATGATGATGTATGGCTGAGTATGTGTTATGTATGATGAAATGTGCAATGTGAATATGCCGAATATGATGAATGTCTGATAAATGAGTCATGAAGACATAACATGTTAATGTTTGTATGATAACATGCATAATGATGATAACCATGGCAATATTTAGTAGATGCTATGATGATGTCCAAGATTGCTAGGATGAACGTATGATGTTATGATAATGAGACTAGCATGTTATGGATATGATACTAGGATAATATGATGCCATGATGAAGTGATTTACTAGCATAATATGTTATGATGAGTCCTACGTTGTTAGGATAAGAGTATGATGTATTGATGCTAGTATGACATGTGTATGATGTTATGATGAGTATGATGATGATTATGATGCTAGCCTGAATGATATGATGCCTTGATGATTATGATGAAAGATGATATAATGCTAGTATATCAGATACGATGACAAAATGATGTTCCTATATGTGTTATAGGATATGTATGAGATAAGCACCAATACTTGTGCTTGGTATGTATGATAGTCAACCAAGACTATAACTGGGTATGATAGTCAACCAAGACTATAACTGGGTATGATAGTCAACCAAGACTGTAGGTGGGTATGATAGTCAACCAACACTATAACTGGTTATGATAGTCAACGAAGACTATAACTGTGTATGAGAGTCAACCAATACTATAACTGGGTATGAGAGTCAACCAAGACTACAACTGGGTATGATAGTCAACCTGACTATAACAGGGTATGGAGCCTTGTGTTGGCATAAGCCCATTGTTCATGTTGATGACAATGGATGTATGATGATGATGTTTATGTTGTTATGTGACGAGGTTACGGATTATGTGAACGTAAGGATGTTTTATATTAAGTATGTTCTAACTTGCCAAAACGTTTATGATATTTTATGCAAACTAGAACTCACCAGCGTAAGCTGACATTTTAGCATGTATGTTAGGTTAAAGCTATGATAAGAGAAGGCATGGAGCTCGGGCATCAAGATAGAGAATCCGATGGTGTTGGCAATCATAATGTTTTGATAAAATTTATTTTCTTGTATCTTGTATTTGACAAAGTTTTAATTTCCGCTGCATATCTATGAAATTTTTTGTTTAAGAGCTATGTGTTATGATGAAAACCAACCTCTGGGAGGCACCCTCGGATCGGGGCCTCACAAGTTGGTATCAGAACCATAGTTTGAGAGATCTTGGATTCTCAAATGCCAAGACTTAAACTGAGAATGGGATTAAATTATGCGGATTGCCAACCACGGATGAACGGATGCCACGAGCTGAATGTTATGTATGAGTTGAGAAGTAGATGCAAAGTTAGTAAGGTAGGAAGTGTCATGCACATTGAGGAGATGGGATGGGAAACATTTAGAGCCTATGAGTTGGGTAAATGGTTAATAACACCTGATCAACGTCATTAACGATTTACAATACTTATTTCGTGCTAAACTGACTCCGGCACTAACTCATCGATTGTTGCATTATGTAGAAAGTTTAGATGGCCGGACCAAAGGGTAGACCATGAAAGAAACCACAGGGAGCTGAAGAGCCACATGTCGAAACCGAGAAACCTACCAATGAAGAAGAAAGTGAGAACAGCGAGCTACCGGAAAATGAAGAAGAATTCACGCTAGAGCCTATTGTAGTAAAGGCTATTTCTGATGAGGTCTGCAAGATCATGGATGAGAAGTGGCCGGCAATGATTGCTAAGGCATTAAAGGATGCATTGAAGGAAAAGTCTGAGGGAACCAAGGAAAGCTACAAGGGGAATGAGGATGTTGTGATCATCGAGACAAAGAGTGGTGATTCTATGTCTGGGAAACTGAAGTGTTGCGTTTACAAATCCTTCAAAGGATGCAACCCACAACATTTGATGGGAAGAAGGATGCAGTGGCCACCTGCCACTGGATTTCGATGATGGAGATTGTTATCTCCGTCAGTAAGTGACGAATTGATCAAGCTGTCAAGTTTGCATCTCACTTCTTTGTCGAGGAGGCACTTCACTAATGGAACACCATCAGGCAGTCTAAGTCTGCAGCTGATATGGAGAAGATAACTTGGGAAGATCTGAAGGAGCTAGTCACCAAACAGTTCTATCCCAAGAACGAGCTGGATAATGTTGAAAGGGAATTTTTAGTGCTGAAAACGGGGAGCCTGAACCACAGACAGTACACTTCACGATTTAATGAGATGGCCAGATTCGTTCCTCACATGGTTTCTACTGAGGAACGTAGAGTGAAGTTATACATGGACGGTTTGCCTCTAAAGGTTAGGATTCATGTTAAAGCAAACGCCCCAAAGACCTTTGACTCCACTGTTGAACTCAGTGGTATTGTATGGGATGATGTGATGGCTGATGAGCCAGGGGAAGATGAAACAAGGGTGAAAGAGTCCTCCGGGACTAAGAGGGGTCAAACAGACCAAAGAAAGTTTTCAGGCAAGAAGGCGAAGCGTGAGAATGCGAATCGATGCAACAAATGTGGCAAAATTCACACCAGACTTTGCTTGGTGGGCACTAACGTATGTTTTCGATGCGAAAAGACGGTGCATTTTTTCCGGCAATTGCCCAAGTGCCACCAGATGCTACAACTGCAACAGGTTAGGACATTTGTCCAAGGTTTGCGGGCAACCACGAGCCGATGCTTCGGGCTTCGTTAAGAAAGAGGAGAAAGGAATGGAGAAGCAGAAGGCTAAAGCACGAGCCTTCACGATGACAAAGGATGATGCTGTTGAGGACCCGGACGTGGTCACAGGTACCTTTTCTTTCAACAATGTTCCTGCTTCTGTATTGTTTGATTCTGGTGCCAGCATGAGTTTTGTATCTTCTACTTTCTAAGATGGGTTATCTGGGAAGGTTAAGAAGATAGATCGGGTATTTGATGTAGAGACGGCTATTGGTAAGATGACAAGGGTGACTGAGGCTATAGATGATTTCTATGTTGAGATAGAAGGTCATAAGTTCCTAGTACGATTGTTTCTTATAACCTTGGGAGGTTTTGATGTAGTCTTGGGTATGGACTGGTTAGCCAAATACGAGGCTAACATTATATCGACGAAAGATGATATGTTTACGTGCGATGGATGGGAGCTCCGACGGTTCATGGTGATAAAGCGATGTATGCGCCGAAGATCATATTGATGATCAAAGCTGATGTTATGATGAGACGGGGGTGTGTAGCCTACTTTGACTACGTGATTGAGGAACGTACGGATATGAGGACGATTGATGATGTACACGTGGTGCGTAACTTCCCCGATGTAATCACTGAGGAATTGCCTCGATTACCACCGGAACGGGAAATTGATTTCCAAATCGACTTAGTGCCGGGGGCACAAACCGTTGCCAAAACACCTTACCGTTTGGCTCCCACTAAAATGAAGGAAATGATGGCCCAGCTACAAGAACTCCTTGATAAAGGTTTTATACGACCGAGTGTCTCTCCGTGGGGAGCACCAGTGCTGTTTGTTAAGAAAAAAGATGGAAGCATGTGAATGTGTATCGACTACCGGGAACTGAATAAGCTGACTGTAAAGAACAGGTATCCTCTACCTAGAATTGATGACTTGTTCGATCAATTGCAAGGTGCAAGCTGGTTCTCAAAGATAGATTCCGATCCTGTTACCATCAGTTGAAAGTTCGAGAGCAGGATATTCCAAAGACTGCTTTCCGTACACGTTATGGACACTATGAGTTTCTTGTTATGTCCTTTGGATTGACGAATGCTCCCGCAACATTTATGGATTTGAGGAACATTGTATGTCGACCGATGTTGAACCGATCGGTGATAGTGTTTATTGATGATATTTTGATTACCATGCTTGCCATGTACGAGAGGTATTGGAGATCTTGAGGAAAGAGAAACTTCATGCCAAGTTCTCCAAATGCGCCTTCTGGTTGCGAGAAGTACAGTTTTTGGTTCACGTGGTGAACCTAGACCGCATTATGGTGGACCCAGCTAAAGTTGAAACCATTATGAAATGGAGTCCTCCGAAGTCACCGACGGAAGTACGCAATTTTCTTGGTTTGGCCGGTTACTATCGGAGATTTATTCAAGACTTCTCCAAGATAGCGACGCCACTAACGAAGCTCACGAAGAAAGATGTAAAGTACGAATGGGATCCGAACCAAGAACAAGCGTTTTCAGTGCTAAAGGAGAAACATACCCATGCTCCTGTTCTAGCACTGCCGGATGGAAATGACGATCTTGTTGTGTATGCCGATGCATCACGACAAGGGTTGGGATGTGTACTGATGCAAAGGGAAGGGTGATAGCTTATGCTTCGCGCTAGCTAAAGAATCATGAGGCTAACTACCCAACCCATGATCTTGAATTTGCTGAAGTGGTGTTTGCATTGAAAATATGGAGGCACTATTTGTATGGAGTAAGGAGTACCATCTACACCGACCAGAAGAGCTTGAAGTACTTCTTCGATCAAAAGGATTTGAACATGAGGCAGAGAGGATGGCTTGATTTATTAAAGGATTATGATTGTGATATTTTATATCATCGGGGAAAGGCCAATGTGGTGGCAGATGCTTTGAGTCGCATGACTGATCATCCTGCCATACGAGTAAAATCGTATAGTTTGGTGATAACGCCAAACTTTCTGAACGAGCTCAAGCAGACGCAACAGGAAGGGTTGAAAGAAGAAAATGTGGGTTTTGAACGTGTCTTCGGACAAATTAAGAACTTTGAACCTCTATGCTAGTGATATTTTCTACAACGACAAATGTCATTCGAGGATGAAAACTTCACCACTTGAAGCACGAGATAGACACAAGCGTTTTTAAGCCATTCACTGGTTATGTCACACCCCGAGCCGGCGGGGTAGGATCGGAGTCCCTGTCGGGCGGAAGGTTCCCGGGGCGCGATATCGTGAGTGATAATCGGAAGTGATCAGATTGTTTACATTGCACATGATATAAATGAGAAATGCTAAGATAATAGAATTACAAAGTTAAATTACATCAGTATCGTTTATAATTTAACAATGTAAATCTATTGTAAACATCATAAAATGACTATCTTGTATTTACACAAGATATACAAAATAAATTGTATAATGATGTCTTCAACAGTATGCAGGTCCAAAATACTAAGTCTTCTATCTGAAGTCCTAGTCCAAAAGAAATGACTTCTTAATTAACATGTTCGTCACCTGAGAAGTCATGCAAAAAGATCAAGTCAACACATGGTTGGTGAGTTCATATCGTTTTAGTAATTGAAAATGATTTGAAAACCTCCTTTGGTAAAGACCCTAACCTCATTAACACCACATGTAATATCCACATCGGTATGCTTATATATAGGGAATATGTAAGGGACAAGCCCTAGCCAACATCCCACCACATACTAATATGCATATGACATTGCTGTTAATGATAATTAAGCATTTTTACCCTTAACACGACCCATAAGTTCTCCTGTTTGTTGTCCCTGTAATTACAATAATTTGAAATCCATATTTATTTCATGAGTTCATCACACAATATGATCAACCACAGTAATTGTATAAACAGTTATAAATGTTTAAGTAAATAAATAAATAAACATTTAATAAAATCTAAGTCCAAATGATTGGGGCCTTGGTCAAACTCGAGTAGACTAGTCTGTCAATCTAGGTACTTAGTAGTTAGGGAATCTGTAAATATCCTCAAACATACGACCTACAAATCAAACGGTATAGCTAGGACTTCTTGAAATGTAGGGTTTTTGTTTCGTCTGTTTTGGCATATTTTATCTCTGATATTTCCCAGGTTTCCCTTGAAAATGTTTTATTGATTCGTCTGATTCTGTTACAAGATGTACTTGATTCGTTGATCCTAGAATACTAGATTCATTGATCAATTGTACACTTGAATCATTGTTCAACGAACACTTGATTTGTAGAACATTGAATGTTGTCTTTGCAAAGATTGTTTCGTTTGATTCGTTGAAATCCCACACTTGTTTCGTCAAAATGTTTCGTTTGATTCATTGAAATCCCACACTTGTTTCGTCAAAATGCTTCGTTTGATTCATTGAAATCACCCATTTGATTCGTCAAAATGTTTCGTTTGATTCCTTGAACTCACACACTTGTTTTGTCAAAATGTTTGATTTGATTCGTTTGAAATGTTTTGATCTGTTGAAATGTTTTAGTTTAACCCGATTATTCACTTAATTTATAAGTAAATCAGTTAGTAAACCTGCATAAAATCTTCCTAGACATGGTCTAGGATAACATTTATATATGTAAACATATAAAATTAAAAGCATTTAAGTAAACAATTAAATAAACAGTTTACGCATGCTTCTCAGCCCCGCGTTTTAAAACAAAATGTTAGAAAATGGGCAATGAACTCACCTGTGTTGCTATGTAAAGGATCTACACAAAATGCGCGCTCTTGTTTGTAGCTTGGTTTCTTCAGTTCCTGAGTTATTTTAATAGAATTCGAATACAATAAGTACGCGTAATAGTCGTTGTGCCTAAGTTCGGGTCTTGTTGTGTGTGCAACTAGGTGTCTCAGTACTAAGTGTAGCTAAGATCTAATCTATCCTAGTTACCCTTTTTGATCCCACTCCCATGTTGAGTTACAACACTTACTTTTATATTTTTAAAAATTTTCGGCAGAGTTTCCTTCGTTTTCTGTTTAAAATCCAGACAATTATATTGTCTATTTTAACAATTTCCCAACAATTTAATAATAGCAACTAACTTTGGTAACTAACTAACTTAAAAGAAAATAAATGACATTTATAAATAAATTCTATTTAATTTCAAATTAATCAAGATTTTAGAAAATTATAAATTTTACATAATTAAATCCACAAACCTTCAATTTATTAACAACATCATTATTTGAATTTGAATATATGATGGACTTAATTAAGTCCCATTGGGCCCACTTAGGCCCAATCGACAATACTTGATCCCTAATTAATTAAAATACTTGGGCTTTTGACTCTTGAAATCATATAAGAAGGTTATCCGGTTGTTAAGCCATCTCATGACCATCAACAACTCATGTGAAGTTGTTATTGCATGTTAAGATCAATCTTGTTATAGAAATCCCTAACCCATGTACTCATGCAAAGTTAGATAAAACCATGCATGCACTTAAAGTTCAATTCTCATGTGAAACTTAGGTTGATGGCCAACTACCCATTTATTAAGTCTTTAACCTTAGTCTTGATCATTCTCGAACCAATGTTAGCCTAATTAAACCACATCTAAGTTCGGCATTCATCTAGGGCAGCGAACCTATTGGGTTTATCCAAGGGTTCGGCTGATCAAGATCGCGGCTGCCATGCAGGTTCGTCTTCCCAAGGTTCGGCTAGGATTCCAGGGTTGGGCTGTAGAAGGGTTCGCGGTCTAAGAGTTCGCCACCCCAACGGTTCGTCCAGGTTAACAAGGTTCGGTGCTAGATTCGGCTACTATGGAGGGTTCGGCCCTGGTTTCAGCTCATCAAGTTTCGTTCAAGTAAGAAGGTTCGTCCACTGGATAGAGGTTCGACAATATAGTGTAGGTTCGGCTCCTAGGGTTCGGCTGACCAACTCATAGGTTCGGTGCAGGTACAACAGGGTTCGTTGCAGAGGGTGGCGCAGGTTCGGCTTAGACTTGGCAGGTTCGTTGTAGGAGTGGTTAGCCATTGAGGGTTCGGCTAGTGACAGCAAAGAGGTTCGGCCGGTTCCACCTTCAGCTAACAGGTTCGGCCGATCGTCTAACCATCCCCATTATCGTCTCCTCGAACCCTAACCTGTTACAAATCGATCTCTAGTGTTTCTAGTTGCTAGTCATCGCTTATCTCCAGGTTTTTAAGTGTTTAAAATCGGTTATGATATCAACAACTACATGAACTCATGTAACACCCTAAAACCGAGAATAAGATCGAGATTTACCTCCAGTTTCGTGGATGAAGGCTTGAATAAACTGTACTTCTATGATCTACGTAGCAAGAAGAACGTTTTGACACCAACTAGGCTCGAATCCACAAGGAAATCGTCACCAAATCTTAGAGAGAAGTTGTGTTTCTTGAAAGAGTTTTAGAGAGAGAGAGAAAAACGAATGAGAGAGAGAAAGAGTGGAAATGGGTGGTGGTTGTGGCATTTATTGCCCACATTAATTGTGGGAAAAATACCCGGTCGTTCGGTCTCGTTCAGTTTCGCGTGTAATGTCGTTTCGCGTGTTTTCGCGACGAAACGACACGATTCATAATATTAGAAATCTTTTAATTATTCTAGGTTGTGATTCCTAATAAATTAACTAATATCTTCTTATTTATTTAAATTTAACAAAATATTAATTTTCTGTTTAAATCGAAATGTACGGTCGTCGCGCGTATTCATTCGAATCGTCACCCGTACGAACACGACGATAACTATACTTTTCAATCTTGTTTTCTAAATATAGAATATCATTTAGAACTTAAAACTTCCAGATTTATTCGTACAGATCGTCACCTATACGAATATCCCGTTAGTTTAGCATTCCCGTAACAATATTCGTGTATTTTGTTATTTAAAGTCTCACATACGTTTATACATAATAATTCCTAAACAAGTAATCACATGATGGTTATGTATTGTCAAAGAGTTATCTGACTCAAGAACCATTGTTCTGAACTTTGTTTTCTGGATTGAATCTGAACTGTGATTTGATAACATAAAATGAAAATGATATACAATTGTTAACTGAAATACGTACCTGATTTACTGTTCATGTACTGTAGAGTTCACGGTTCCGGTGACGGTTCCGGCACTGATGTTACAGTCTCCCCTTGTTAGAGAAATTTCGCCCCGAAATTTAAGAGTTGTTATCGGGTACAGCTTCCTCTTCAAACAGTTGAGGATACTTTGACTTCATGTGATCTTCACGTTCCCAAGTAAACTCGGGTCCCCGTCTTGAGTTCCATCGAACCTTTACAATGGGAATACGGCTTCGCCTTAGTTGTTTAACCTTGCGATCCATAATCTCCAAAGGTTCCGCGATAAAATGTAACTGTTCATCGACTTGAATTTCTTCAATTGGAATGACGAGAGACTCGTCAGCAAGGCATTTCTTTAGGTTTGAGACGTGAAACACGTCATGCACACCGTTGAGTTCATCAGGTAATCTCAGTCTATACACCACAGGACCAATACGCTCGATGATCTCGAACGGTCCCACGTATCGTGGTGCTAATTTGCCTTTCGTTCCAAAGCATACAACGCCTTTCAATACGGATACCTTCAACATGACTTGGTCTCCCACTTGGAATTCCAACGGCTTGCGCCGTTTGTCGGCGTAGGTCTTTTGTCTACTCCTTGTTGCTTGCAGTCTTCTTTGAATCTGAGCTATCTTGTCAGTGGTTTCTTGAATAAGTTCTGGCCGAGTTATTCGATTGTCTCCAACTTCAGTCCAACAGATCGGTGATCGACATTTCCGACCATAAAGAGCCTCGAATGGTGCACATCCGATACTGCTGTGATAACTGTTATTGTAGTAGAACTCGATCAGTGGCAAATGGGAATCCCAATTTCCACCAAAATCTAACACGCAGGTTCTTAACATGTCTTCTAGGGTTTGAATAGTACGTTCGCTTTGACCATCCGTTTGTGGATGATAAGCTGTACTCAGATTTAACTGTGTCCCTAGTGACGTCTGCAGTGATTGCCAGAGCCTTGATGTAAATCTGCTATCTCGATAAGAAATAATAGACATTGGCACACCGTGGCGCACCACTATCTCATTGATGTATAATCTCGCCAGCTTATCCATCGTGAAGGTCTCACGCATAGGCAAGAAGTGAGCAGATTTGGTTAAACGATCAATGATCACCCAAATTGTATCATGACCACTGGAAGTGCGGGGTAGCTTGGTAATGAAGTCCATAGCTATTTGTTCCCACTTCCAGAGCGGAATCTCAGGCTGTTCCAGTAGACCAGACGGTCTCTGGTGTTCCGCCTTTACCTTTGCACACGTCAGACACTGACCGACATACTCGGCTATGTCTTTCTTCATCCCCGGCCACCAATAAAATCCACGCAAGTCTTGGTACATTTTATCAGCGCCTGGGTGAACGGAGTATTTAGTCTTGTGTGCTTCATCGAAGATCAGTCTTCTCAATTCGTCTATCGCCGGGATCCATATACGTTCCTGGTAATAGATCATTCCATCGGGCTTCGTGTCAAACTGTTTTTCTGCTCCACAATCAAGTTCCTTCTTCAGATTGCCTCGGTCAAGTGCTTCTTGTTGTGCTTGAATAATCTTGTCACTTAAACTGGTTTGCACCGTTATCCCCATTGCTCTAACACGTAGGGGTTTGACCAGTTCCTTCCGTCTCAAGGCATCAGCTACAACGTTCGCCTTTCCCGGATGGTACTTGATCACACAATCATAATCATTCAGATGTTCAACCCAACGGCGTTGTCGCATGTTGATTTCCTTCTGATCGAAGATGTGTTGCAGACTTTTGTGATCAGTGAATATGGTACACTTGGTGCCATATAAGTAATGTCTCCAAATCTTCAAGGCGAAGATTACTGCTCCCAGTTCAAGATCATGAGTAGTGTAGTTCTTCTCATGAATCTTTAACTGTCTTGATGCATAGGCTATGACTTTGTCCCGTTGCATTAACACACAACCAAGTCCCTGATGAGAAGCATCACAGTATACAACAAAATCATCACAGCCCTCTGGGAGAGATAGGATTGAAGCATCACATAGTTTCTGCTTCAGAGTCTGGAAAGCATCTTCTTGTTTCTGCTCCCAGACAAACGGTTCACTTTTCTGGGTTAACTTAGTGAGTGGCAAAGATATCTTAGAAAAGTTTGAAATAAACCTTCTGTAATAACCTGCCAATCCCAGAAAAGACCGTATCTCCGTCGGTGTCTTCGGAGTGTCCCAGTTCTTTATCGCCTCGATCTTAGCAGGATCTACATGAATTCCCTCGCTGTTAACTACATGACCCAGAAATTGAACTTCTCTTTGCCAGAATTCACATTTTGAGAATTTAGCATAGAGTTGTTCTTTCTTCAGCAGCTCCAAGATCTCTTTAAGGTGTTGCTCATGTTCTGTTTTGGTCTTGGAATAACTCAGTATGTCATCAATGAAAACAATGACAAACTGATCCAAGTACGGCTTGCACACTCGGTTCATTAGGTCCATGAAAACCGCGGGCGCATTTGTCAATCCGAAAGGCATCACCATGAATTCGTAATGCCCGTATCTTGTTCGGAAGGCCGTTTTCGGTATGTCTTCATCTTGAACTCTCAGTTGATGATATCCAGACTGCAAGTCAATCTTCGAGAAATATCGAGCTCCTTGCAGTTGGTCAAACAAATCATCAATCCTTGGCAATGGATACCGATTCTTGATGGTTAGTTTGTTCAGCTCCCTGTAGTCTATGCACATTCTGAACGATCCGTCTTTCTTCTTTACGAACAAAACCGGAGCTCCCCAAGGTGAGTAGCTCGGTCTGATAAAACCCTTGTCAAGTAGCTCCTGTAATTGATTAGACAATTCCTGCATCTCTGAAGGTGCTAACCTGTAAGGAGATTTAGCAACTGGGGTTGCTCCAGGAATTAAATCAATACGAAACTCTACCGGTCGCACAGGTGGCAAACCTGGTAAGTCTTCAGGAAATACTTCAGGAAATACTTCAGGATATTCTTTCACCACCGGTACATCTTGAATCCTTTTCTTGTCCTTCTCCTTTTCTACCACATGAGCCAAAAATGCAACGCACCGCTTCTGTAAACACTTACGCGCTTTTATACACGAAATGATTTTGACATTTCGTTTCGCTTGATCCCCTTTAACTTCCAACACGCGATCACTCGGCAAGGGAATTCGAAGTAGCTTTTCAGAACAAATGACTTCCACTCGATTTGAGGAAAGCCAATCCATTCCAACAATGATATCGAAACTGCCTAACTCCATCGGTATCAAATCGATGGTGAATCTATGACCATTAGGTGTCAATGGGCAGTTCCTATAAACTGTACTAACTGTGATCTGTTTCCCGTTAGCTACTTCTACAATATAAGGGGAGTCTAACTGTTCTTCTATAGAATCTATTTGGCATGCAAAGTCGGTAGAGATAAAACACTGATCCGCACCATTATCAAATACAACAGATGCGTAAAAGTCATGTAAGAGAGACGTACCAGTGACCACATTTGGGTCCTGGCGTGCAGCTGGTGCTCCGATGGCAAAGGCTCGTCCACGGGGTGCTTGAACTGCCTGTTGAGCCTTCTTTGGGCAGTTCTTCGCAAAGTGGCCTTGTTCGCCACAGTTATAGCATCCACCGTGGTTCTGATTAGCTGGTGGAGGGAGAGCCAAAGCAGCATTGTTGACTACTTGGTTAGGTGTCATCCGGCAGTACTGGACCCAATGGCCCTTTCTTCCACATCCCGTGCAATGCTTGCAGGGAGTGTCAGTAGTGTGATGATACTGACACTTGGTACACAGAGGAAACGTGCCAGTGTACGGTTTGCGGTTGGGGTTCTGTGGTGCTGCTGCTACTTGTTGAAGAGGTGTGGCCACCGTGTAGTTCTTGATAGTCTTCTGTTTCTTCTTCTGATGGTGGTGGGGTTTCTTGGAAGACTCAACTTTGTTCTTACTGGGTTCAGCCTCCTTCTTTAGAACTCCAGAGGCTACCATGAGGTCAGTGAGTTTCCCGGACAATCTCACTGCAGATTCAACAGTAGTAGGGTTGGCTGAAACAACCATGCCCTGAATGCAGGCGGGGAGTCCACCCATATATCTGTCTATTCTTTTCTCCAGAGTTGGTACCATATCTGGCACCAAAGCAACTAGCTCGTGGTAGCGAATAGTATAGCCCATGTGATCAGCCCCCTTCATCACATGGTTGGATAGTTCAACCTCCAACTTCTGCAGCTCATTCTTGGGGCAGAATTCTGTTCGCAGCAGTGCCTTGAAGTCTTCCCATGGCATTGCCATAGCTTCCTCTCTTCCTCGGGCGTTGATCTGACCATTCCACCAAGTCAGAGCCCGTTTGTTGAATGTTCCAGCTGAGTAACGGACCTTGTGGTGTTCGGGGCAGCTGCAAAGATCCAAAGTTGCTTCAATCTTCTCAATCCATTGGATTAATCCAACGGCACCTTCAGACCCACTAAAACTGGGTGGTTTACATCCTACAAAGGACTTGTAGGAGTAATGAGATGAATCTCCAGTATTTCCACTGGCTTCTCCTGATGTATTGCCAGTGTTAAGGATTTCATTACGAAGACGTAAGAACATCTCCGGTATTGCTTCTTTCATCTGATTTGTCATCTGGCTACTCAGTAACGTCACCAGAGCGATAGTAGCAGGATCCAGAGTCGGTGTTGTGCCTGAACTAGATGCTTGAGTAATCAATGGAGGAGGGGGAGGAGGAGGTGGAGGAGGTGGTGAATCATTTGGTGACGGTGTGGAGGAGTGTGGAGCCAAGTCTTGTGGTGGTAGAGGTAACAAGGGAGGCTGTCTTCTAGGCGGCATTCTGATCATAACCCATAAAGTTATTGGTTAGTGCAATGATCAAATATAGAAGGCAGTATGCAAGAAACTCCTAAGTCCTGTTTTCTCTATATGCAGGGTCCCTAGGTTATAGTCTAGGCCAAACCGTTTAAATAAGTGACCTATATTTCTCTATAACCATGGCTCTAATACCAATCTGTCACACCCCGAGCCGGCAGGGTAGGATCGGAGTCCCCGTCGGGCGGAAGGTTCCCGGGGCGCGATATCGTGAGTGATAATCGGAAGTGATCAGATTGTTTACATTGCACATGATATAAATGAGAAATGCTAAGATAATAGAATTAAAAAGTTAAATTACATCAGTATCGTTTATAATTTAACAATGTAAATCTATTGTAAACATCATAAAATGACTATCTTGTATTTACGCAAGATATACAAAATAAATTGTATAATGATGTCTTCAACAGTATGCAGGTCCAAAATACTAAGTCTTCTATCTGAAGTCCTAGTCCAAAAGAAATGACTTCTTAATTAACATGTTCGTCACCTGAGAAGTCATGCAAAAAGATCAAGTCAACACATGGTTGGTGAGTTCATATCGTTTTAGTAATTGAAAATGATTTGAAAACCTCCTTTGGTAAAGACCCTAACCTCATTAACACCACATGTAATATCCACATCGGTATGCTTATATATAGGGCATATGTAAGGGACAAGCCCTAGCCAACATCCCACCACATACTAATATGCATATGACATTGCTGTTAATGATAATTAAGCATTTTTACCCTTAACACGACCCATAAGTTCTCCTGTTTGTTGTCCCTGTAATTACAATAATTTGAAATCCATATTGATTTCATAAGTTCATCACACAATATGATCAACCACAGTAATTGTATAAACAGTTATAAATGTTTAAGTAAATAAATAAATAAACATTTAATAAAATCTAAGTCCAAATGATTGGGGCCTTGGTCAAACTCGAGTAGACTAGTCTGTCAATCTAGGTACTTAGTAGTTAGGGAATCTGTAAATATCCTCAAACATACGACCTACAAATCAAACGGTCTAGCTAGGACTTCTTGAAATGTAGGGTTTTTGTTTCGTCTGTTTTGGCATATGTTATCTCTGATATTTCCCAGGCTTTCCCTTGAAAATGTTTTATTGATTCGTCTGATTCTGTTACAAGATGTACTTGATTCGTTGATCCTAGAATACTAGATTCATTGATCAATTATACACTTGAATCATTGTTCAACAAACACTTGATTTGTAGAACAATGAATGTTGTCTTTGCAAAGATTGTTTCGTTTGATTCGTTGAAATCCCACACTTGTTTCGTCAAAATGTTTCGTTTGATTCATTGAAATCCCACACTTGTTTCGTCAAAATGCTTCGTTTGATTCATTGAAATCACCCATTTGATTCGTCAAAATGTTTCGTTTGATTCCTTAAACTCACACACTTGTTTTGTCAAAATGTTTGATTTGATTCGATTGAAATGTTTTGATCTGTTGAAATGTTTTAGTTTAACCCGATTATTCACTTAATTTATAAGTAAATCAGTTAGTAAACCTGCATAAAATCTTCCTAGACATGGTCTAGGATAACATTTATATATGTAAACATATAAAATTAAAAGCACTTAAGTAAACAACTTAATAAACAGTTTACGCATGCTTCTCAGCCCCGCGTTTTAAAACAAAATGTTAGAAAAGGGGCAATGAACTCACCTGTGTTGATATATGTAAAGGATCTACACAAAATGCGCGCTCTTGTTTGTAGCTAGGTTTCTTCAGTTCCTGAGTTATTTTAATAGAATTCGAATACAATAAGTACGCGTAATAGTCGTTGTGCCTAAGTTCGGGTCTTGTTGTGTGTGCAACTAGGTGTCTCAGTACTAAGTGTAGCTAAGATCTAATCTATCCTAGTTACCCTTTTTGATCCCACTCCCATGTTGAGTTACAACACTTACTTTTATATTTTTAAAAATTTTCAGCAGAGTTTCCTTCGTTTTCAGTTTAAAATCCAGACAATTATATTGTCTATTTTAACAATTTCCCAACAATTTAATAATGGCAACTAACTTTGGTAACTAACTAACTTAAAAGAAAATAAATGACATTCATAAATAAATTCTATTTCATTTCAAATTAATCAAGATTTTAGAAAATTATAAATTTTACATAATTAAATCCACAAACCTTCAATTTTATTAACAACATCATTATTTGAATTTGAATAAGCTTTGAATATATGATGGACTTAATTAAGTCCCATTGGGCCCACTTAGGCCCAATCGACAATACTTGATCCCTAATTAATTAGAATACTTGGGCTTTTGACTCTTGAAATCATATAAGAAGGTTATCCGGTTGTTAAGCCATCTCATGACCATCAACAACTCATGTGAAGTTGTTATTGCATGTTAAGATCAATCTTGTTATAGAAATCCCTAACCCATGCACTCATGAAATGTTAGATAAAACCATGCATGCACTTAAAGTTCAATTCTCATGTGAAACTTAGGTTGATGGCCTACTACCCATTTATTAAGTCTTTAACCTTAGTCTTGATCATTCTCGAACCAATGTTAGCCTAATTAAACCACATCTAAGTTCGGCATTCATCTAGGGCGGCGAACCTATTGGGTTTATACAAGGGTTCGGCTGATCAAGATCGCGGCAGCCATGCAGGTTCGTCTTCCCAAGGTTCGGCTAGGATTCCAGGGTTGGGCTGTAGAAGGGTTCGCGGTCTAAGAGTTCGCCACCCCAATGGTTCGTCCAGGTTAACAAGGTTCGGTGCTAGATTCGGCTACTATGGAGGGTTCGGCCCTTGTTTCAGCTCATGAAGGTTCGTTCAAGTAAGAAGGTTCGTCCACAGGGTTCAGCTGACCAACTCATAGGTTCGGAGCAGGTACAACAGGGTTCGTTGCAGAGGGTGGCCCAGGTTCGGCTTAGACTTGGCAGGTTCGTTGCAGGAGTGGTTAGCCATTGAGGGTTCGGCTAGTGACAACAAAGAGGTTCGGCCGATTCCACCTTCAGCTAACAGGTTCGGCCGATCGTCTAACCATCCCCATCATCGTCTCCTCGAACCCTAACCTGTTACAAATCGATCTCTAGTGTTTCTAGTTGCTAGTCATGGCTTATCTCCAGCTTTTTAAGTGTTTAAAATAGGTTATGATATCAACAACTACATGAACTCGTGTAACACCCTAAAACCGAGAATAAGATCGAGATTTACGTCCAATTTTGTGGATGAAGGCTTGAATAAACTGTACTTCTATGATCTACGTAGCAAGAAGAAAGTTTTGACACCAACTAGGCTCGAATCCACCAAGAAATCGTCACCAAATCTTAGAGAGAAGTTGTGTTTCTTGAAAGAGTTTTAGAGAGAGAGAGAAAAACGAATGAGAGAGAGAAGGAGTGGAAATGGGTGGTGGTTGTGGCATTTATTGCCCACATTAATTGTGGGAAAAATACCCGCTCGTTCGGTCTCGTTCACGTTCGCGTGTTTTCGCGACGAAACGACACGATTTATAATATTAGAAATCTTTTAATTATTCTAGGTTGTGATTCCTAATAAATTAACTAATATCTTCTTATTTATTTAAATTTAACAAAATATTAATTTTCTGTTTAAATCGAAATGTACAGTCGTTGCGCGTATTCGTTCGAATCGTCACCCGTACGAACACGACGATAACTATACTTTTCAATCTTGTTTTCTAAATATAGAATATCATTCAGAACGTTAAACTTCCAGATTTATTCGTACAGATCGTCACCTATACGAATATCCGGTCAGTTTAGCATTCCCGTAACAATATTCGTGTATTTTGTTCTTTAAAGTCTCACATAAGTTTATACATAATAATTCCTAAACAAGTAATCACATGATGGTTCTGTATTGTCAAAGAATTATCTGACTCAAGAACCATTGTTCTGAACTTTGTTTTCTGGATTGAATCTGAACTGTGATTTGATAACATGAAATGAAAATGATATACAATTGTTAACTGAAATACGTACCTGATTTACTATTCATGTACTGTAGAGATCACTGTTCCGGTGACGGTTTCGGCACTGATGTTACATGTTAGGTGCGAACAAAAGCCAACTTAGTGGTCCAAACCCGCCACTAGACGTACAAGATACTGTTTCCAAATTTTTGAAAACACAGAATGAGTCTTATTGGGTCCGAAAGCTCGTGAAGTAACGCATTCGTATTCTTGATTCATACGTGTGAGGAGAACCAACTCAAATCATGTCTGCCTATGCACAGTGACTCGGTTTTGTATCAATTTGTTAAGAGAAGCGAACCTATACACATGTTCGTGTCTAATCAACAACTATGCTAGAATGAAAACTACAAAATGTCACTTCAAATTCAAATCACTTAATGTCGGTGGATACAAAAGGAAATGTTCGCTACGACTTAGCCAACAATCCGGCCATTTTACAACTAGAAGGAAAAAGAGTATCATTCAAGACTTAGTGATTTCTTATGTGTGCTACTGAAAACCCAAGTTAGAAAAATTCCTCCTTGAATTTTTCATTGCAATAGTCAATCCGCGAGGGACTACTAATCCAAAATCTCTAGATACATATGTCACAAATAAGTGGTATGGGACGAGAGTAATAGAGAAGCTCTCGAGTCAACTCAAAGCCACTAGCAGTGTAGTGCAAGAGAGGGTGGTCAAGATTTCTAACGCATTGGTTACAAGATCGGGCCAGTTCATTACAAATACTGATATGGTGTGTGAGTGTGGAGTTAAACAACATTAAGAATCAGTATTGGCAGAGAATATGATAGCACAACCAGTTGATTTTGCTTCCATAACCTATCCGGAAGGTTTGCATAACAAGCTAACAATCCTAATACGTTTCAAATACTAGTGAACACGTGGCATGATGCACACCAGGGTAATCTCCCTCCATACACCTAAGAATTAACTACAAGAAGTGAAAACCAAGGATTGAGTTTTCTTACAAGAATGGTTACATTCAAACATCAAGTGTGCTTCTTTTGAAGCGTTGTACAAATGCAAGTGCCGATCTCCGGTCTGCTAGACGGAAGTTGGTGGAAGCCAAATTATAGGGCCCGAATATATTCTCGACCTTACAGAAAAAGTTACCTAATTTGAAAGCTAGTACCCCGATTAGAGCGTGAAACTGAACTATGATGCTTTCCATGTTTCAAACTTAAGGAAGTATTTGGCCTATGTTTCCTTAGAGATTCTGTTGCAAGAAATACAATTGATGACAAATTACAATTCAATGAAGAACTGGTAGAAATACTAGAACACCAAGTCAAAGAACTTAGACAGATCATATTCTTATCGTGAAAATTAGATAGAATGCTAACGTGGACCGAAGTTTACTTGGGAACACAAAGAACAAATGAAATCAAGGTATCCTAATCTTTTTACTAAAGGAATAGTTCCAAGAAGTTCTGACTGAATTTCAGGACGAAATTCTTTCAACGGGGGGAGACTGTGACAACTCGTACCTCCGACACGCTTTCAAGGTTGCTTAGCTACGAGTCAATCGTCGGTAGAACTTTAAAAACCGGTGTTTGTAACTCGATACAAATCTAAAACCATGTGTGGAGACTAAAAAACAAACCCGAACAAGTCTCGAATGGAGAACGTCGATACAGAACGCGAAAACGATCGGAATAAAGACATTTTTTCAACTGGGCATTTCGGGCGGGGCCTCTGGGGTGCGCCCCAGACCATCAGATCGTATAAATCGGTTCCTTAGCCATTAAGGCTCCATCTAACCACTTTAACAGCTCCATTTCAGCTCCAGATTGGCTCACACCTTATCCATCTTGATTCTCAACAGAAATCCACTCAAAATACGCCCTAAGATCTCAAGTTCATCAAGAATGTTCCGAGTTATAGAATCCTGAAGTTTACGGGTAAGATTCTTGGTTTTTGGTTCGTTTCATGTGGTTTCTTGACTATAGCTTAAGTGTAACTTGTGTGAACTGTTGTTCTTGTGTTTAAGATGGATAGATCTTGCAAAATCTTGGAGAATCAAGTGTTATATGTAGAAAATATGCATACTTTGACTTCTAAAAGTCAAACTCGTGCAAAAAAAGTGTAGATCCTCATATACGTGAGTTTCTTTACTTCTTTGGTTACATTTCAATGTCACTAAGCGTTATAAAGTGTTTGGAACAAAGCCTCATCTATAAATATTGCTAGATATAAGGTTTTTGTCGAATGGGTATCTTTGGAAAAATGGTCAAACTAGTGCACACGGGTCCAAAACTTGTTTTTGAGCTCATGAAACTAAGGAGATATGTTTAGGAACCTAAAATGTTGAATCTAGGACTTTGTGTGGTATGATTTGGCGTAGAAATCAACTAGAACCGTCTAAAACAGGCCTAAGACCCGAACCATACAGGTTCAAGGGATCCGGCGGTACGCTTGGCTCCCAACCATGGTTCCTAGGTGGTGCACCCCAGACAAACTAGTCGGGGAGCAGACCTGCCATCCGCGCAGTGCGCCCCGGGTCAAGCCTCGGCACTAGGCGGTGCGCGCAGACCCCAAGACCTTAGTGGGTTGACTTGGTCAAAACCCACTTTGACCGGACCCAATTTCCGACAATTTCCAACATTAACCGATCGTTCCAAACACTTGTAACACCGGGAATGTAAATTCCTAATAATTACTTGATCCTAAGTCGCATCCGGTAAATCCGTGTGTTTGTTTAGGACGTCCTGTGCTCAGTTCCGGTGCTTAGTGTGTGTGTGTCTGTTCTTCTTATCAAGTGAGTTCTCGGCCTCTTTTCTCTTAGTTGTTTATAAACTCAAACCATGGGAGAATTACATGCAAATGCTTTTGACAAACATTTTTGACAAACGATTTGTTTCAAACGTTTTTTTACAAATACTCAGGACAAACAATTTTGACAAACATATTGGACAAACGCTTCTAACAAATATTTCGGAAAAACGTTCTTGACAAACCTATTGGACAAACACATTAGAAGAACACTTTGGACAAACACATTTGATAAACGTTTTTACAAACATATTTGACGAACAATGGGTACAAAAATTGTTGACCAACATCTGGGGCAACAAACTGGGAAAACTATTTGTACGAACATATTTTATGGTTGTTGGTTTATTTGGATCAAACATTAAGTGTTGTATATCGTAACAATGTCCTCGCACAGTCTTGCTGTTAGTGTGTATACAACGAGGTGAGCTTAGATAGAATTATTGGGTGCGAAGAACCCCACACGGCGCCAATACTGACTGGAGGTCAGGACACGTGTAATCTAAACCCATCGCTATTGTTGACACGTTTTAGCATGTAATTCTCAGGTACCCAGCATGCGTAAGAGTATAGGATTGCACTTAAGGAAACGCAGGCAGAATCAAGCATGCATTATGAGTAGTTTTGAACATGTTGTGTTAGTTAATGTGATGTGTAAACAATTTAACATTTTGTACAAGCTTCCGCAACATTTACTTGATTTCCACTGTAAAACTTAATGTTTAAATTGGGATATTTTAACTAATATCCACGTGTTTTCAACTCGTATACAGTCGTTCTATATGACTAAGAGCTTGATCCTGGTCACGTCACACCCTGTGGTCTGACAACGCAAGTGGTAATTTAGGGGTGTGACAAAAGGAATAAAAGGTATGAAAGATCAAAAAATGAAGAGTATCCGAACTCACTTCATAAACTCAAAGTTCACGAAGATGGAAGCATACGAATTTTTCTTGGTGAACTCAATTTCAAAACTGCCTTTGGAAACGTGATCACTTTGGGCTAGCATCACTCTCTCCCAAGTATACAAAGTTGACAAGCTTTGGAACTTCGGAAATGGCTCCAACACGATCAAAAAGAGGCAAATCACACGAGAAGCTACATGGAGGTTCATCAAACATCGGGTAAGTGTTTGATTTGTGAAAGATATTATTTTTATGAAAAAGGGAATTTTTGCATAAAAAATCTACCTTTATGCATAAAGTTCATTCCTTTTTAGTTTCCATGCATTGGCAAGGCCATTGCACATCCATATCTACTCCTGAAAGTTAGAGGCGAGTTTCCTACAAGGTTTTATGAACGAAATACAGTTTAGGAAGCGTATGTACTCAAAGTAGGTCTTGGTGACTCGAGTTCGTGAACTCCATAAACTTTCGTATACTCAGAGACTTCATGAACTTCAGGAGTTTCGTATACTTGGTTATTCTTGAACTTTGTGGATTATGTGTACCTTGAGAGTTTGTGTACTCTAGGTTCTTGAATACTATGTTAATTTGGAGAACTTAAGGGTTTTTGGATACTGAGTCTAGTTAAGTGAGCTATGGGGACTTAGCATAAATCCTAAGTCTTTGAATGAAAAGTAAATGCGATGATGTGATGACGTAGGTTATTGAGTCCTAGCCAAGACGATTCGGTTTAGGAAGAAAGAACCAAACCAATTTCAGGTGAGTTCTAGATTCCCTAAATCAAATACTTATGTGCTAATGTGTTGCGCATATTTTTGGGCTGGCATACATACCTTAATGTTATGACTATGATGCTATGATGCTATGTTGTTATGATGATATGATGCTAGCATGACATGGTTAGGATACTATGATGATGTTATGATGTTATGATACCAATATAAAGCTATGATGATGAGAAAATCCCATGATGCTATGAATGATGCTCCCGTACTCATTACGGGGTAAGTATGAACGATTCTCCTATACTCATTACGGGGTAATTATCAACGATGCTCCCACAGTCTTTATGGGGTAAGTATGAACGGTGATCCTATACTCTTTATGGGGTAAGTATGAATGGTGACCGCATGCTCACTATGGGATAAGTATGAATGGTTCTCCCCTACTCATTATAGGGTAAGTACGGACGTTGCTCCATGCTCGTTATGGGGTAAGTATGAATATTTCTCCCATACTCGTTACAGGGTAAGTATGAATGTTTCTCCCATACTCGTTACAGGGTAAGTATGAATGTTGCTCCCATATTCATCAAGGGGTAAGTATATACAGCGCTCCCATACTCGCTATGGGGTAAGTATGAACGATGCTCTAGTACATGTACCAGGTAAGTATGGATAAAGTCGATCGGAGTAGAAACATGGAGCCTTGTGTCGGCATAAGCCCACTGTTTACGCTTGGTGACAGTGGTTGTATGATGATTACGTACTATGTTTTATGAATGATGTGAATACGATGATGTTGTATGGCTTTCACACCTTAAATATTTATGATGTTTTTAATTAAACTATAACTCACTAGCGTAAGCTACTTTTTAGTATGTATGTCAGGTTAAAGAGATGGTATGAGGACGTATGATAGCTCGTGGCATGTGGATAGAGGATCCAAAGGTTTTGGCAATCCTATAAGATTTTGATACAGTCAGTTAAATGTATTTTTTCTTACAAACTATGTTTAATTCTCGCTTCATTTTATGAAAGCTTTTGGTTTAAGAACTGTGGTATGATCTGAGCATTTCAATTAAGATTAATTGTATTTACAAACATGTCAGAGTTTCATCCCTAAAAAGTTCCCAATTTAAAACCATACTTAAATGTATTAAATGACTTAAACTACCAAAATACAACACTTCTCTATATATGTTTTAACATATAACGCATTTAAACCATTGAAAATATGCACAAAAGTAGAGTTTGGCCTTAAATCATGATTTATCTTGATTCAAGATTCCCATCACATCCATCTTCGAAAATACTTTTGTCTAAAGAAACAACAATTATGTAGTCAGTGTTAGTTCTTTAAATATAATTAATTCGCCATTTGATGACTAAAATGTAAATGGATAATAGAAATAAAACTTGAAAAATTTCCACTCTAGACGTATGGTATGCTAGATTGGGTGTAATAAAAGCCAACTGTACGCTGTGCCTAAATTTGAGGTTGAAAGAAAGTTGGGCTTATCAATTGTCTCACTTGGCATAACTGTAGGTTGTGCCTAAATTTGAGGTTGAAAGGAATTTGGCATTATCAATTGTCTAACTTTGCATATGATGCACCCAAATCTGGCATACCATACGCTCAAAATTTTAGACATGAGAATTTCTACTTGACACCCAAGTCCTTTCAGACTTTCTCCAAAGCAATCGAAATGCTCCAATTGCATATCAATCCTACTATGAATCATATATAAAAAGTATAAACAAATCAAAATACAATCTACTTTTATCTTCTATCATAGGTTAGCAATATAAAAATTTAATTTATATTTTTGCTAAAGGGTAATTTATGCTTAACTCCTAAACTCATCTTTATAGTACAATTACTAAATCTATATAATCACACCACTTATGATTTATCTTAAGTAGAATACTCCAACTTTGGAAGTTCGCACCAATTTTAATCAAGCAATTCAACATTCACAGCTATTGTGAATTCTTTCACTGATATAAACACTATAATTTGCATGTTCATACATCTTGTAATTCTAACTTAATTTTAGTAAATGTAACATGAACTTTTACACCACTTATGACTCATATTCATTAAGTATCCACTAATCCAATTAGAAACATTTTATACACAGTATTAATATTACAACTAACAATTTAATTGTCACCCAACTTACAAAATAAATACCAAACAAGACATATATAACACATATATATACATACATACATACATACATACATACATACATACATACATACATACATACATACATACATACATACATACATACATACATACATACATACATACATACATACATACATACATACATACATACATACATACATACATACATACATACATACATACATACATACATACATACATACATACATACATACATACATACATACATACATACATACATACATACATACATACATACATACATACATACATACATACATACATACATACATACATATATATATGTGTGTGTGTATTGAGAGAGAGAGAGAGACAGTATGTTCAATTGAAAAATAATGTTAATTGAGAATCAAAAGAACCATTTATAGTCACAAATATTCAAATGGCAGAAAAATAACTTCGTTTAAGTAGAAGGAACTTACATTCATAGAACTTAAGTAATGTGACTATAATTTGTTCTTTTTGGTTCTCAACAAGTTGTTGGTTCTTATTTGAGTGTATCCCACATTCCATATCCACATATCGACAACAATTGTGTTTGGTGACATACCTTCCTTCGTTGGTTTTCCTAAAACAAAACTCCTATTCTGGTCTTTGATTTTTATAACACCTCTAATACGACTTCCTATATTTTCATATCACAAATACAAGTTCAATTAAAGTATTTAAATCATCTGAGTAAGCCATTGCTCCTCAACCTATATTTTAAAAGGAAATTGTAGTATACAAAAGGGGAACTAACCAATTGGTTGGTTCATCACTTGATGCCCATGTCCAAATTTTTTCTCCCATGACTTTTATGTCTTCTTCACCTGCCATTTGAACCACTGGCTTTACCTATACTTCATCAAGGTAAAAGTCTAAATTGTAGTCCTTTTACTAACTCTCCTATATGATATGTAATGACCTATTTTCGATAAAAAGTTCCAAATCCCACGATCGTTGTTGATATATTAATTACCTTATATGAAATTTTGTGTTTATTAGTATTGAATACACTTAAATTTAAACCATTAGAGTAAACAAGGTAAATAAGCTAGTTTAAGCTAGTTAGTATTTAACTAGAATGAAAGGGACTGTTTATGTAATTAATTGAAGCTCAAGTTTAAGGGGAATGAGATGGTGTTTAAATTGGTCAAAATTGTAGGAAATATACTGAATGAGAAAAAGAGAGAGTGAAGAAGGAAGGAGAAATCCCAAATTCTCATGTTTGGTCAAGTTCTGATCATATTTTAATTGGATCTTGAATTCAACTGAAGATTCATACTCGTCTTGCAAAACCAGCATCTAGGTAAGCGATTTTGTTTATTTTTGTTAAAATATGTGAGGCTCTTATGCGGTATGAATAGGATGATAAAAAATCCAAAATTTGTTGACTGTTACGGTGTTGTATGTTATTAATATTCATGTTTATCATCCAAAAACAACTCGGATCATTCAATGAGTTTTGCTTTATATGTGTTAAAATGAGGTTACGTAAGGTTCATGGGGGATATGAATCTAGAATTTAAATTCAATGATTTAAATACCAATGAGATGCTAATATGGATTAATTTTTAGTTGAATGATGTAAATACTAAGTTAAGGTGGTTGGATTTTTTTTGGGAGTTTAAATATGTTAGTTTTGTGAAGAAAGAATTCCACATACAAGTAGTTTGGAATTGCCAATTTTGAGTTTTTGAAACAAAATGAAGTGTAAATGTTAAAAATGAGGAAAATTACTATATAATAGTGATATATGACTAGTCTTAATGAAAATAGGCTAATTGGGTGTGTAGTATGTCCAGATGATTTAGATACATGAATTCAATTTGTAAGTGACATATAAAAATATAGGAAGTGGTATTGGAGGTGTTATCAAAAATCAAAGACATGGATTAGAAGCTAGTTGTGTTTGAGGAAAACCAACAAAGGAAGGTAAGTCACTAAATACAATTGTTGTTGATATGTGGATATGGAGTGTGGGATGCATTCAAATACGAAAGAATAACTTCTTGAGAACCAAAAACAACAATTTATAGCCACATGATTTAAGTGCCATAAACATAAGTTCAATCTACTTTAAGGAAGTTACTTTTCTGCGATTCGAAATTTTGTGACTATAAAAGGTTCTTCTAATTCTCAATTAACATTATTTTCAATTGAGCATCATCTCTCTCTCTCTCTTTCTCAATACACACATATGTATGCATGTACGTATGTATGCATGTATGTATGTATGCACGCATTCATGCATGTTTATATGTATCTAATACATGTGTAATATTTATCTTGATTTGGTATTAATTTGGTGAGTTGGGTGACAAATGAATTATTAGTTGAAATATTAATATTTTGTATCAAATGTTTCCAATTGGATTGTTGGATACTAAATGAAGACGAGTCACTGATGGTGTAAACGTTCATATTACTATAACAAAATTAAGTTAGATTGACAAGTAGTTGGAACTTTCTATTTAGAGTGTTTATATTAGTGAAACAATTCACATGAGCTGTGATCATTGAGTTGTTTATTAAAATTGGTGTGAACTCCTGAACTATGAGCTTTCAGTTTAAGATAAATCATAAGAGGTGTGATTATATAAATTTAATAATTATGATATAAAGATGACTTTAGGAGTTGAGGGTAAATGACTCTTTTGCAAAAATCTAAATTAAATTTTTATATTTATAATCTATGATAAAATATAGGATTCGTTTGTTTTTTGATTTGTTTATACTTTTTATATATGTTTCATAGGAGGATTGATATGCAAATGGATGCATTTCGATTGCCTTGGAGAAAGTCGGAATAGACTTGGGTGACAAAGCCAGAAATTTTCATGTGTGCAATTTTGATCATATAGTATGCGAGATCTAGGCACATCATATGCCAATTGCTATTTCAACTTCAAATTTGTGCATATGGTACAGTTGGCGCTTAGTACAGCCAACCTGGCATACCATATGCTTAGAGTGGAAATTATTCAAATTTTAATTATGTTATACGTTTACATTTTAGACATCGAATGTTGACTTACTTATATTTACGAAATAACGTTGACTATATAATTGTTGTTTCTTTGGAGAAAAGTATTTTGGAAGCTGGATGTGATGGGAATCTTGAAATGCTTTTAAATACATTTAACCTTAATTGAAATACTCTGATCATACCATATCTCTAGCCCAACTACTAAGGTTAGTGATTCCATCCCTAAGATTGAAACTAAGGAAAGTGTTGATAAAGTCACTACACCTGAGGAAGTCCGGAAAACCGCAAAAAATGGGCTCATGGCATTGTGGAACTGTACTCTATTCATGTCACTAGAGAGTATCAAAATAAAAGTTACAAAAATTATTAACTTTTTACACAAGAAATGAAAAACAATGTAGCCTTCATATAAAACATGTATGTTTGATGTTTTATATAATACTCGGACACTTGAAGATCTGGATGATAAGGCCAAAGGGACTTGAAAAGAATAGAAAGAATGCTGCTCACAACGCCTAGAAGAACAAATCCATTTATGGACTTGTGAATGCTAGATATGGCAAAAGAGTCATAATAACTAAGTAGAAATATTATTCTCTTTCTGACACTTACGTGAATTATCTAGAGAAGATAAAGTTGACACTGAAAAATTTGGTAATGTTTCTAGGGGTGATCTAATACTTCCAAATTCAAGTAATGTTCACTAGGTAGTGAAGGAAATATTTCCTTTAGAAACAAGTGATCTTTTTGTACTTGTAGAATCTAAGAAAAAGACGGAGGCAAGGATTATTCTTTGTTACAGGACATGAAAATGGATTAAAAGCCTCTATCAGTAATGAACTTAGATTCACCTCAATTTGCATAACAGATGTATGAACTTGTAAAGAAACTCATAAGCAGTCAGATAAAAAAAATAAAGGAACACCTACTTGGGAAAGGAAAATTTTGACACACTAACCCATGTGTGCCTCCGAATCCTCTATTGTTTTCACAATATTATCCTAGCCTCTCTACGAAATACAAAAGGCTCAATAAAAGTTTCATGTAAGAGCATATGCTAATACTATGATTGCATATGAATCATCAATTCCATAAAGGTCGAAGATCAGTAACTAGTAATTCCTACCTAAGATAAATACCAAAGTGAACATGAGGGAAGAATGTTAGTGCACATATTTATCAACAACTTTCGATGATTAATGAAGACATTGTTTTTGGTCCAGATCATGTATTTGAATTGGATTTTGTTGTTTTGTTTTAAATTATAAGTTTTGATTTAGGGTTTTGCCGATACTATTAGTAATGGTATCATTGATATCGATACTAATAGTATCTACATATACTTATTTTTTGTCAAAACTTTTGTATCCATATAATTAGTATCAATACCATTGGATTTGTAAAGCTACAAAAAGGTTTGTCTATATTCTGAAGGGGTAGAACTTCATTAACAACATTATGACTTTCTTTGAATCTAGAGATAGAGAGCTTTCATTCATAATTTTTTAGAGTGAGTTTATTGCCTATTATCACTAATGTTCGATTACATGTTCTATAGGTCAGAGAATGTATAATGATAAGCATAACGTAATTACCTTAGTAGATCCAGATATGGAGGAGGCTTCAGTTTTGTGGGTCAAGGATATTTCATGCCATCTCTGCCAACCCGTTCATTTCTATTAATCATATTACTTCATTCTAGGGGCATGATGATCTTGATTGCTTAGAGAATCCTCTAGTTATCAAGCCAAAGATTAATGGAGCATCATTTCAGTTTTCAGTTGATGAATTAAGAGCTCCTCTTCAATTTCTAGATGAAGATATTGGTCCAGTGACATTGCCGAATGATTTAATTTGCGGAGTATTGAACAAAATGGGTTATAATGGCGATGTGACATCTTCTTAGTTAGAAAAGAAACATTTACATGGACAATGGAGATATTTCTTCCATGTATGTATAATGTGTTTATCTTCTAGGAAGTCTGGGATTGATACTATATCCAAGCCTCGTCAATGTCTGATTGCTGCTATAGTGTTGAATAAACCCTTCATCACAAGTCAACTTCTCTTTGACTACATGGTCAAGTAAATTATTCCTTCAAAAAAATAAAGTTTTCTTCAATATCTCTGATTCCTATAAATGATGATTCATCATCTTCATCCAGATATTCAAAAGGAAGGTCTAGTCATCAAAATCACAGTCATGAACAAACGGATTTTTGCTCATTGCAGACCAAAGAAGGGTTTCAACAATACTGCAACTCCTTTGTTCGGGCACCCAGCTGATGAGCACTATATGGAGCATGAAAATGATGCATGTATCTATCCAGAATCTCGTGTAGATGGCTTATCTGATTTATTTTCTGAACAGCCACATCAAGATGTTGTATCTTCTCATGATCATCAATCACAACCACAATCAGCAGAAGCAGATGTAGAACAATCAATTGCTAATCAATTTACGGATCATCGAGTTTCACCAGTTTTGGTTGAACCCAAAGTTTGTTTGGTCAGGCGTTAGACACGTTTACTTCCGATTTAGATTTCAATGAAGACAATGATTCTGAATCTGATGATCTATCTCCATTTTCACCAATTGAATTCTCTCATATAAAGAGGAATTCAATGGCATAATGGAAGGTGGATGGTGCTCTTGTGGATGAGGCTGAGCGTGTTACCAAACACAGAAGGACTAACGAGGATTTAGATTCTGATTATACTACTTCTGATCCAGAATTTGACACTACCTTACCTTATTCCCAACCTACTTCTTCAATTCCTATCCCACAATCACAACCTATCATATCATCTCCATTACCCACCACAGATATACCATCTTCTTTTTCAACACCCACTCCACCACCTCCCACAAACACTCAACCTTCATTTTTCACACCACCTACTACTGACACTACTTTTGAACAAATGTTCATTTAACAATTTTGGAACACAGTGTGCACAAATTATCAGTCTTCAATCTCAAGTTACTGAGGTGTAGTCTAAAAATATTAAGTTGAAAAGTCGAGTTAATGAGCTAGAAGCTCGAGTTTCAAGTTCAACTAAACAAATAGCTTTGATTATTCCTTTTGCAAGATCAAGTTAATCACTTACAAGCTAACTTTGAAGCTTCTAAGATGACTCAACAAATGATTAATAAAAAATACATTTCCACTTTTCAAGTTTTACTTGCTCAATTGAATGATTCAATATCGTTCAAGAAAATTCTATAAGGATTTTCTAGGATCTTGTCACACCCCAAGCCGGCGGGGTAGGATCGGAGTCCCCGTCGGGCGGAAGGTTCCCGGGGCGCGATATCGGGAGTGATAATCAGAAGTGATCAGATTGTTTACATTGCACATGATATAAATGAGAAATGCTAAATAAAATAGAATTACAAAGTTAAATTACATCAGTATCGTTTATAATTTAACAATGTAAATCTATTGTAAACGTCATAAAATGACTATCTTGTATTTACACAAGATATACAAAATAAATTGTATAATGATGTCTTCAAAAATATGCAGGTCCAAAATACTAGTCTTCTATATGAAGTCCTAGTCCGAAAGAAATGACTTCCTAATTGACCTGTTCATCACCTGAGAAGTCACGCAAAAAGATCAAGTCAACACATGGTTGGTGAGTTCATATAGTTTTAGTAGTTGAAAATGATTTGAAAACCTCCCTTGGTAAAGACCCTAACCTCATTAACACCACATGTAATATCCACATCGGTATGCTTATATATAGGGCATATGTAAGGGACAAGCCCTAGCCAACATCCCACCACATACTAATATGCAAATGACATTGCTGTTAATGACAATTAAGCATTTTTACCCTTAACATGATCCCATAAGTTCTTCTGTTTGTTGTCCCTGTCATTACAATCATTTGAAATCCATGTTGATTTCACAAGTTCATCACACATTATGATTAACTACAGTAATTGTATAAACAGTTATAAATGCTTAGTTAAATAAATAAATAAACATTTAATAAAATCTAAGACCTAATGATTGGGGCCTTTTGTCATACTCGAGTAGACTAGTCTGTCAATCAAGGTACTTAGTAGTTAGGGAATCTGTAAATATCCTCAAACATACGACCTACAAGTCAAACGGTCTAGCTAGGACTTCTTGAAATGCAGGATTTTATGTTTCGTCATGTTTTTGGCGTATGCTATCTCTGATATTTCCCAGGTTTTCACTTGAAAATGATTTATTGATTCGTCTGATTCTGTCACAAGATGTACTTGACGCGTTGATCATAGAATACTAGATTCATTGATCGATTGTACACTTGATTCGTTATTCAACAAACACTTGGTTTGTAGAACATTGAATGTTGTCTTTGCAAAGATTGTTTTGTTTGATTTCTTGAAGTCCCACACTTGTTTGTCAAAATGTTTGGTTTGATTTCCTTGAATTCACCCACTTGATTTGTCAAAATGTTTGGTTTGATTCCTTGAACTCCCACACTTGTTTTGTCAAAATGTTTGATGTGATCTTTTTGAAATGTTTTGATTTCTTGAAATCTTTTAGTTTAAATCTGATTATTCACTTAATTTATAAGTAAATCAGTTAGTAAACCTGCATAAAATCTTCCTAGACATGGTCTAGGATAACATTTATATATATGTAAAACATATCAATTTAAAAGCATTTAAGTAAACAATTTAAATAAACAGTTTACGCATGCTTCTCAGCCTCGCGTTTTAAAACAAAAATGTTAGAAAAGGGGCAATGAACTCACCTGTGCTGCTATGTAATTTGATCTAACACAAAATGCGCGCTCCTGTATGTAAGCTAAGTTTCTTCGGTTCCTGAGTTATTTTATAAGAATTCGAATATAATAAGTACGCGTAGTAGTCGTTGTGCCTAAGGTTTGAGTCTTGTTGTGTGTGCAACTAAGTGTCTTAGTACTAAGTGTATCTAAGGTCTAAGCTATCTTAATTACCCTTCTCATGATCCCAATTCCCGTGGTTAATTAAAATAGCGCTCTTTTATATTTTAGAAAATTTTGGCAGAGTTTCCTTTTGTAACATTTGTGCATATAGTCATGTAGTTGTAAACAGTGTTAGAACAGTGTCTATTCATGGTTCAGTTCATCAATGTGATTCGTATGTTCAAAATGTGTGCTTGTGTGTTACAGGATCTTAGTAATCAGAAAACAAGTATGTATTATTATTTACAGTCGATTTCACTAAGCAAGAACAGTAACTTGTTATATCGAAACAGTGGTGGGCAGCGAGAGTGAGCCCTATATATATATACTGCGTTCGGTGTAACAGGTTAGTGTTAGTGCGTAGTGTTGAGACGAATATTATGACAATTAATTAATTCACAAGAATCGTAATACGTAAGCGAGACTGAGTATGGTTATGGGTGACGATCCATAATGATACGAATGTTGAACTTATAATTATGATTAAACGACTTTAAATATATTAATACGATCGTAAAACGTACGCGATTGCGGGTATACACGTAATTTCGAATGTTTTAACGATCTGACAATGCACGAAGAGTAAAATAATTGGAATAATTATTTTTATATTTTACAATTTTGAAACTCATCATTTTATTGAGTTTAATATCTATTTTACTTTAAAACCGCGTAAAATACGCGTTACGTTTCGGAAACGCGAACCGAGCAACCGAAACGAACCCGGATACTACCCGGACTATAAAAGCCTTGAACAAGGCTTAAAACCTCATTTAATTCCTCAACAACCCTTTCTCTCACTACAAAACCGTTCACCCTCTCTCTCTCTAGAAAACCGACCTTCAAACGTGAATATCTCGCTCGTTTCTCGACGGATTTCGGTGATTCTCGAACCCAAGTGAAGCTCTCAACGTTCTCTACACGGAAGTACAAGAATATCTCAGATCCATCCAGCCAAAAACGAGGTATGAGCCTTGGAAAGATTCGGGAAATAGGGTTTTCATTTGGTTGTTTGCGTGTTTTGCTCAAACCCGACTCCAAAACCGGTTTTCACTTCACCACCTTGTATTCGCACATACAACGAACCTCCACGAAGTCACTACAACTTAGATCGAGGTCTAGATCCATGGTTTGAGGAGAGTGGTGGTCGCATGTTCACAGGTTCGCTGGGTGGTGTGGCTGCCGAACCCTCATGTTGAGGCACGAACCTTGTCATGGTTCGTTTGAGTATGGCCGAACCCTAAGGAACCCACGAACCTTTGCATGGTTCGTGGCATCACCAACCAAACCCTCATGCAGCCTCAGTCATAGACGAACCCTTGCATGGTTCGTGAATCATGCAGACGAACCCTAGTTATGACGAACCCATGCCGGCGAGCCTCTTTACAACGAACCATTTGGGAGGAGCCACGAACCTTGCATGGTTCGCAGACCCTATAACCGAACCCTTGGTCCCATCTTAGCCGAACCATGTGGGATACTTTGGCCGAACCCTCGAACATCCTATCATCACCGAACCCTTTGGTTGAAGGGACGAACCTAAGCAGAAACCTAAGAGGGTTCGCTGCCCAAAATGGCAGCTTCCCTTTTCTTCGGCCCAACTTCAACCTATTTGGCCCAAAAGCTTTAATACTAGGCCCATAGGTGCGAGGTAAGCCCGAGGGAATTATAATTGATCCATTAGACTTTCAATTAGCTCGATAACACCTTGGAACGTTACGTAGAATACCTTTACATTGGGTGGCCAACTTAAATCCTTAGACCCAATCCAAGCTATTCGGTCACTATGATCCTAATTGGTTAGCGATTGTCTTTGGCGTGTTATAAAGCCTACCTAAATGTTGTTGGGCCAACATCACATCCACTTGGTCCTAAGAGGCCCATGGACCTATACTTAAGCTCATCATGGTTTTAGGGGCTTAAGGTCCATATTGTGGCCCACAAAACTCAACGTAAATTGTAATTCGATCTTATTTGGGTTTAAGTTTATGACTGAACTTAATCATGAGATCAAATCACAAACACAAAGACTTGGAAACAATTGAACAGCTTTTCACAACTCATGTTATCAAATGGTTTATCAAACACTTAAACATATGTGGCACACAAACAAGTTATCATACAATAGAACATTTCACAAGTTTCTTGAACCCATGATCAATCAAGTAATCAAGTTAAACAAGTTCAAGTGAACACAAGTCAATCAACAAATCAAAGTCTATACAATTATAAATCTTATATCTTATGTATGATTACAATGATATAGGAACAAGTTAGAAGTCCTGTTTGCTACTTGCTAACTGTTTAAGTTCAGAGTCTACTGCAGACAGGTGAGAACTCTAGCCCCTCTTTTACTGTTTTATAACTGTTTTGGGGTGGAACACGTGATCAAAACCGCTATTTCAATCTTGTTTCATTACACAAGTTATGTGTAATTCATAAACATTACAGGTTCATCTTACGAATCCAAGGGATTCATCAATTGTTTAAAGAAATTGTCAACTGTTTTAATTTACTTGTCAATTACTAAACTCTTTTCATTAAAAAGGTTTTATAAGTGACTTTTGAACTGTTTTGAAATTAATTTACTCAAATGTATTTATGAAGGATAAACACTTTTTGATAAAGGATTTTACAAACCCTTTTGTTATAAACCTTGTTATTACACAAGGTCATCACATCATGGTATTCAAAACAAGTGGTTCACAACATGGTATCCAAATCAAGTGGTTCAAAACATGGTATTCAAATCAAGTGGTTCAAAACATGGTATTCAAATCAAGTGGTTCAAAACATGGTATTCAAATCAAGTTGTTCACATCATGGTATTCAAATCAAGTGGTTCATTTCATGGTATTCAAAACAAAGGATTTAATTCGTGGAATTAAATCCAGGCTTTTCAATTCATGTTATCAAATAAGGCATTAACACATCCGGTTAAAGTAAGATTCAGAACATGGTGTCAATTGTTGTAAACAAACTTGTAAAAGCATCAAGTATCACATTCATTAGCGTTAGTACTGGGTGATCACAACAAGGGAAAGCGGACACATTGTTTCTTATCCAGGATAGAGTTAGCTTTTAAATTTGTTTTAAAAGCTAACTGTAGGTCTGGTGTCATTGTTTTCTTATCCAGGATGGAGTTGGCTTTTAAATTTGCTTTTAAAAGCCAACTGCAGGTCTGGTGTCATATGGTTATCAAAACTGCTGACGTATTATCTAACTCCAAACGTGGTTTGGGACTTGATATTATTGGCTTTCGTGCGAACAGTGATTGGACTGTTTACACTCATTTTCTTACTTGATGTTAGTTTGGGTTGCAGCTCATCCGTGTGAATCTTATGATGCTTTAACTTACCTATGCCTTATATCATATACTCATGTTTTCAATTGTTTAAACCTATTGTTCTCACCAACTACGTCTGTAGTTGACAGTTACTTTTCACGTGTTTCAGGTAATCAGGTTTAAGACATTCTCAGAGGCAACTAAGGAGACCATACTAAGATAGAACAAGATGAAGAAACATGCTAGGATGGATTAGAAACACACTAAATCCTAAATGTTTAATTGTCTTGTTTGGAGTCTTATTTTGTAAACTATATTTTGGGTCTGTAGTTGTCTTACTTTTGGTAGATAGATTGTCTGTAACTAATCAACTGTCTAAACATTATGAAATGTAGTAATCCATTGTGGTTTGTTCTTATTCAATACTTGTGCATGATTCAACTGTTCATACGTCACCGCGCCGTGGATTCCGCACGAGGCAAGGATCTGTATTCTTAGTATCCTTGATCTGAAATTCTCACACAGAGATCATTATAGAAATTCAGAGGCAAAGATCCGTATTTTCGGTATCTTTGATATGAATTTCTTGTCATATTCATTATAGGATTTAGAGACAAAGATTGATATCTTTGATCTAAAGTCCTTGTCATATTCATTATAGGAATTCAAATGTCAAGATCTATTAATTTAGAGTCTTGATTTGAAGTCCTTGTCATATTCATTATAGGAATTCAAATGTCAAGATCTATTAATTTAGAGGCTTGATTTGAAATCCTTGTCATATTCATTATAGGAATTCAAATGTCAAGATCTATTAATTTAGAGGCTTGATTTGAAATCCTTGTCATATTCATTATAGGAATTCAAATGTCAAGATCTATTAATTTAGAGTCTTGAATTGAAATCCTTGTCATGCTCATTATAGGAATTCAAAGGTCAAGAACTATTAATTTAGAATCTTGAGTTGAAATCCTTGTCATTGTTATCATTGTTATCATTATCAGGTGTTCATTATCATAGGAACTTTATAACTTAGAATCTGTGTAACAGTATTCTTTAGTTGAAGTTCTCACAAGAGATCATTATACTCGATACTGTAGGTATTGAGGACCTAGGTTAAATTAACCTAGGACACACATGCTAAAACCTAAGGTTTTAATTTCGAGTAAATTAAGAACCATGGTTTACATAATCATTATCATAGTCACAGAACAAGAGGAAATCATGGGATAATCATAATCAATCAAGGGTTGGAATCTTAGCTTCAAGTGCAAACGGCGGATTAACTCTGATGGGCTGAGGTAAGTGGTGGGTCGGTGAGAGCTTACCCTATATATAAGCTTATCTTGGTTTGTCAGGGAAAATTCGGCGCTTGTATTTGAAGTGAGGATTCGGAAACAACCGGAATCATTGAACATTAGTCAAACACATGGAGTACAAACACATGGGATACAATCATTGGGGAATCAAATCATAGTGAAATTCAAGCTTGGATGAACCAGACATTATGGTGAATCAACCAAGTTGTGAACTTTCTTTAAATGTAAATCTTAAGTGAAATTCTTAAGAAGTTACATGACAAGTACTTACTAACATAAGTTAACGGGATAGTGTAGAACACACATATGATTAGGTTCTACACGTTAACGATTTTTAGTAGGTACTCACATAACATAATCATAAGTCAATCAAGGATTCAATCATAATTCAAGTTGATCAAAGATCATGAGATTCTTAATCAAGGGAACACACATGGAAATCAGTACAAACGTGTTGCCAAATGCTAGCAAGGGCATGATCGTGGTATATCGAAACGGTGGTGGGCAGCGAGAGTGAGCCCTATATATAAACTATTTTCGGTATATCGGGAAAGTGTCAGTGTGTAGGTTTGGTGGAGAGATCATGGGACATCGTACATATTCACATGATAAGTATGCAAATAAGTTGATAACTTATACGTGTACTGGATCATATTACAATTGAATGATAATACTAGTAGTATGGATATATTACTGACCTTATCATGAAAATTCAATTGTATCCTTTCTCATTACTGACCCACTTGTGGCTTCTATTCGTAGAATGCCTCCCCGACGTGATCCTAACGGAGGGGGTTCAACAAGTGGCAATGACGATGAAATCAACAAGATTGCTCGAGCTATCGCTGTTCATATGAGGGAAGTAATCCCTGGTATGGTCACTGATATTACCCAGAATCTTCGGGGAAGTACTAGTGATTCAGCACATAACTCAAATGCTACAACTACTGGAACTGCTAACTTCACATTCAAGCAGTTCAACGATGCTAAGCCTCCTAAGTACTCCGGTACTGAAGGAGCTACCGGCCTACTGCAATGGCTGGAAAGCATTGAAGACATTCTCGACTTCACTGGATGCCCTAAAAACCTGAAGGTCAAAATGGCCTCAAGTGCTTTTCATAAGGGAGCACTCACCTGGTGGAACTCTGAGAAGAACACCAGAGGACGCGAAGTCGCTCTAGCCTTACCATGGGATGGATTCAAGAACTTACTGGTGGAAAAGTTTTGTCCACGACACGAGCTAAAGAAACTGGAAGTGGAGATGTGGAATCTGGTGCAGGATAGTGGCGAAAGTGCCAAGTATACAACTCGTTTTCATGAGTTGTGCATTTTGGTACCACATTTGGTTACTCCTCTATCCCGCAGGATAGAGAAATACATCGAAGGCTTGCCTCTAGTTGTTAGAGGAACTGTTATGGGGAACAACCCCACTACCTTGGAAGCCGCGATTCAACTCGGTGCTACTCTGACCGAGGAGTATGTTAAATCGGGAGTGCTCACCCGAAAGGGATTTAAAAGAGCACAGGTTGAGGAAGGCAAGAAGCCTGAACAGCACCATCATAAGAAGAAGAAACAAAAGACAATCAAGAACTTTGCAGCGTTGACTGCGGCTGCACCTACTCATGCTACTCCCCTCACTGCTATGCCACAACCCGCTAATGTCAGGAAGCAATACACTGGCCCGTTTCCACTCTGCACTAAATGCCAGTATCATCATCTGCCCAATACTCCATGCAAGAAGTGTCACAAGTGTGGGCGTATGGGACACTTTGCAGCGACTTGTCGATCTGCTCATCTTATTGCTGCAACAACTGCTGCCACAACTTCTGCTGCTACAGGTGGAAGAGCTTGTTATAATTGTGGGGCAGAGGGGCACTTCAGAAACCAGTGTCCAAAACTCAACAACAATACTGCTGCTGCTCGTGCTTTTGTGATTGGAACTGCTGAAGCACGTGAAGAGCCGGCAGTCATCACGGGTACATTTCTTATCAATGATCACTATGTTCCTATCATATTTGATACTGGTGCTGATAAAAGTTTTATCTCTACTCATACTGCTTCTTTGCTTGATATGCAACTATCCACACTTACTGCTCCCTATACTGTAGAAGTAGCGAATGGTAAAACCATAGTTGTAGATTCCATCATTAATACTTGTGAGCTAAGATTAAATGACCATCTTTTCTCTATCGATCTCATTCCTATGACTCTCGGAAGCTTCGAAGTTGTAGTAGGAATGGATTGGCTATCTAAGAATAATGCTGAAATCGTATGCTCGGAGAAACTTATTCGAATTCCCCTACCGTCTGGCGAAACGATGATAGTCTACGGTGAGAAACCCTGCCGCGGATTGAAGATTGTATCGTGCATCAAGGCGAGGAAGTATCTGAAGAAGAAATATTATGCATTCTTAGCTCACGTGGTGGAAAAGAAACCTGACAAGAAAGCAGTTGGAGACGTACCGGTTATCAAAGACTATCCAGACGTATTTCCAGAAGACTTGCCTGGACTACCACCAGTCCGACAAGTGGAGTTTAGAATTGATCTCGTCCCTGGAGCAAACCCAGTGGCGAAGTCACCGTATCGATTAGCACCGTCTGAGATGCAAGAACTGTCTAGTCAGCTTCAAGAACTTTTAGACAAAGGTTTCATAAGACCGAGTTTCTCTCCATGGGGAGCTCCGGTTCTCTTTGTCAAAAAGAAAGACGGTTCATTTCGTATGTGCATCGACTATCGTGAGTTGAACAAGTTGACAATCAAGAATAGATATCCTCTGCCCAGGATCGATGATCTGTTTGATCAATTACAGGGAGCAACTTGCTTCTCTAAGATTGATCTGCGATCCGGGTATCATCAGTTAAGAGTAAATGATGAGGATATACCAAAGACGGCATTTAGGACTCGATATGGACACTATGAGTTTGTGGTTATGCCATTTGGGCTGACCAATGCACCCGCAGTGTTCATGGACTTGATGAATCGAGTCTGTAGGCCTTACTTGGATCAGTTTGTTATCGTCTTTATTGATGATATACTGATTTATTCCAAGTCAGAACGAGAACATGAGGATCATTTGAAGAAAGTCTTGGAACTACTAAGAGAGGAACAACTTTATGCTAAATTCTCAAAGTGTGAATTTTGGCTAAAGGAGGTTCACTTCTTAGGACATGTCATAAACAAAGATGGGATACATGTAGATCCGGCGAAGATTGAGGCGATTAAGAACTGGACTACTCCATCTACTCCAACAGAGATTCGTTCATTTCTGGGTCTGGCAGGTTATTATAGAAGATTCATTGCAAACTTCTCTAAGATAGCCTTGCCACTCACTACATTGACTCAGAAAAGTCAAGCTTTTATATGGGGACAGAAACAAGAAGATGCATTTCAACTTCTTAAACAGAAGTTATGCAATTCCCCTATCCTTAGTCTTCCAGAAGGCAGTGATGATTTCATTGTCTACTGTGATGCTTCAAACCTTGGTCTCGGTTGTGTACTTATGCAACAGGACAAGGTCATTGCTTATGCTTCAAGACAACTTAAGGTTCACGAGAAGAATTACACTACTCATGACCTTGAGTTAGGGGCTGTGGTCTTTGCATTGAAAATTTGGAGACACTACCTGTATGGTACTAAATGTGTCATCTATACAGACCACAAGAGCCTGCAACACATTCTCAATCAGAAAGAACTCAACATGAGACAACGGCGTTGGGTTGAGCTTCTGACTGATTACGACTGTGAGATTCGTTACCATCCGGGTAAAGCCAATGTGGTGGCGGATGCTCTTAGTCGCAAGGAACCAGTCAAACCGATTCGTGTAAGAGCCATGGAGATCAACACACAACCAAACTTGAAAGACTTGATTCGTATTGCACAACAACAAGTAGTAACAGATAATCAACTCAAAACAGACTTGGATTGTGGCATTGAGAAGAAACTAGAACCTCGATCAGATGGGTTGTTATATCTCAATGGCCGCATGTGGATTCCAAAGTCTGAAGAATTGCGCATGCTCATCTGTGATGAGGCTCATAAGTCGCGATACTCAGTTCATCCTGGAGCCGACAAGATGTATCAAGACTTGAGGACATCTTACTGGTGGCCGGGGATGAAGAAAGACATAGCACTGTACGTGGGAAAATGTCTTACATGTTCAAAGGTCAAAGCAGAACATCAAAAACCTTCGGGACTTCTGCAGCAACCTGAAATTCCTCAATGGAAATGGGAGCAAATTTCCATGGATTTCATAACCAAGCTGCCGAGAACTCCGAGAGGTTTCGATTCGATTTGGGTGATCGTTGATCGACTCACCAAATCTGCTCATTTTCTCCCGATCCGAGAGGATTACAAGATGGAGAAGTTATCCACCTTGTACATCAACGAAATCATTGCACGTCATGGTACTCCAACATCAATCATATCTGATCGTGATAGTCGTTTCACTTCTCGCTTTTGGCAATCATTGCAAAAGGCTTTGGGAACGCGTGTTAATCTTAGCACGGCGTATCATCCTCAAACCGACGGCCAAAGCGAAAGGACTATCCAAACACTTGAAGACATGCTTCGTTCTTGTGTCATTGACTTCGGTGGAAGTTGGGACACTCATCTACCACTCATTGAGTTTTCATATAACAATAGCTATCATACGAGCATTCAATGTGCACCATTCGAAGCTCTATATGGTAGAAAGTGCCGATCACCGGTCTGTTGGACCAAGATTGGTGACTCACAGGTCGTAGGACCAGAACTCATTCAGGAAACCTCAGACAAAATCACAATCATTCAGTCACGGCTTAAGGCCGCACGAGATCGGCAGAAGAGTTATGCTGATCGACGTCGGAAACCGCTTGAGTTTCAAGTGGGTGACCGAGTCTTACTCAAAGTTTCTCCCTGGAAAGGCGTTGTCCGATTCGGGAAGAAAGGGAAACTTGCACCAAGGTACGTTGGACCTTTTGAGATCCTGGAACGGATTGGTCCCGTAGCCTACAAGCTCAAACTTCCAGTGGAGCTAAGCAATGTTCATGATACTTTTCACGTATCAAATCTTAAGAAATGCTTAGCGGATCATGATGTTCAGATTCCACTGGAAGACATTCAGATTCAGAACAACATGCAATTCATAGAACGTCCAGTTGAGATCATGGATCATGGGGTCAAGAAACTTAAACGCAGCCGTATCCCGATCGTGAAAGTGCGATGGGAGGGCAAACGCGGTGCTGAGTTCACCTGGGAACGTGAAGACCAGATGAAGCTTAAGTACCCTCATCTTTTTACAGTACCTTCGGCTGGTTAATTTCGGGACGAAATTCCCTTAACTAGGGGAGACTGTAACATTTGTGCATATAGTCATGTAGTTGTAAACAGTGTTAGAACAGTGTCTATTCATGGTTCAGTTCATCAATGTGATTCGTATGTTCAAAATGTGTGCTTGTGTGTTACAGGATCTTAGTAATCAGAAAACAAGTATGTATTATTATTTACAGTCGATTTCACTAAGCAAGAACAGTAACTTGTTATATCGAAACAGTGGTGGGCAGCGAGAGTGAGCCCTATATATATACTGCGTTCGGTGTAACAGGTTAGTGTTAGTGCGTAGTGTTGAGACGAATATTATGACAATTAATTAATTCACAAGAATCGTAATACGTAAGCGAGACTGAGTATGGTTATGGGTGACGATCCATAATGATACGAATGTTGAACTTATAATTATGATTAAACGACTTTAAATATATTAATACGATCGTAAAACGTACGCGATTGCGGGTATACACGTAATTTCGAATGTTTTAACGATCTGACAATGCACGAAGAGTAAAATAATTGGAATAATTATTTTTATATTTTACAATTTTGAAACTCATCATTTTATTGAGTTTAATATCTATTTTACTTTAAAACCGCGTAAAATACGCGTTACGTTTCGGAAACGCGAACCGAGCAACCGAAACGAACCCGGATACTACCCGGACTATAAAAGCCTTGAACAAGGCTTAAAACCTCATTTAATTCCTCAACAACCCTTTCTCTCACTACAAAACCGTTCACCCTCTCTCTCTCTAGAAAACCGACCTTCAAACGTGAATATCTCGCTCGTTTCTCGACGGATTTCGGTGATTCTCGAACCCAAGTGAAGCTCTCAACGTTCTCTACACGGAAGTACAAGAATATCTCAGATCCATCCAGCCAAAAACGAGGTATGAGCCTTGGAAAGATTCGGGAAATAGGGTTTTCATTTGGTTGTTTGCGTGTTTTGCTCAAACCCGACTCCAAAACCGGTTTTTACTTCACCACCTTGTATTCGCACATACAACGAACCTCCACGAAGTCACTACAACTTAGATCGAGGTCTAGATCCATGGTTTGAGGAGAGTGGTGGTCGCATGTTCACAGGTTCGCTGGGTGGTGTGGCTGCCGAACCCTCATGTTGAGGCACGAACCTTGTCATGGTTCGTTTGAGTATGGCCGAACCCTAAGGAACCCACGAACCTTTGCATGGTTCGTGGCATCACCAACCAAACCCTCATGCAGCCTCAGTCATAGACGAACCCTTGCATGGTTCATGAATCATGCAGACGAACCCTAGTTATGACGAACCCATGCCGGCGAGCCTCTTTACAACGAACCATTTGGGAGGAGCCACGAACCTTGCATGGTTCGCAGACCCTATAACCGAACCCTTGGTCCCATCTTAGCCGAACCATGTGGGATACTTTGGCCGAACCCTCGAACATCCTATCATCACCGAACCCTTTGGTTGAAGGGACGAACCTAAGCAGAAACCTAAGAGGGTTCGCTGCCCAAAATGGCAGCTTCCCTTTTCTTCGGCCCAACTTCAACCTATTTGGCCCAAAAGCTTTAATACTAGGCCCATAGGTGCGAGGTAAGCCCGAAGGAATTATAATTGATCCATTAGACTTTCAATTAGCTCGATAACACCTTGGAACGTTACGTAGAATACCTTTACATTGGGTGGCCAACTTAAATCCTTAGACCCAATCCAAGCTATTCGGTCACTATGATCCTAATTGGTTAGCGATTGTCTTTGGCGTGTTATAAAGCCTACCTAAATGTTGTTGGGCCAACATCACATCCACTTGGTCCTAAGAGGCCCATGGACCTATACTTAAGCTCATCATGGTTTTAGGGGCTTAAGGTCCATATTGTGGCCCACAAAACTCAACGTAAATTGTAATTCGATCTTATTTGGGTTTAAGTTTATGACTGAACTTAATCATGAGATCAAATCACAAACACAAAGACTTGGAAACAATTGAACAGCTTTTCACAACTCATGTTATCAAATGGTTTATCAAACACTTAAACATATGTGGCACACAAACAAGTTATCATACAATAGAACATTTCACAAGTTTCTTGAACCCATGATCAATCAAGTAATCAAGTTAAACAAGTTCAAGTGAACACAAGTCAATCAACAAATCAAAGTCTATACAATTATAAATCTTATATCTTATGTATGATTACAATGATATAGGAACAAGTTAGAAGTCCTGTTTGCTACTTGCTAACTGTTTAAGTTCAGAGTCTACTGCAGACAGGTGAGAACTCTAGCCCCTCTTTTACTGTTTTATAACTGTTTTGGGGTGGAACACGTGATCAAAACCGCTATTTCAATCTTGTTTCATTACACAAGTTATGTGTAATTCATAAACATTACAGGTTCATCTTACGAATCCAAGGGATTCATCAATTGTTTAAAGAAATTGTCAACTGTTTTAATTTACTTGTCAATTACTAAACTCTTTTCATTAAAAAGGTTTTATAAGGGACTTTTGAACTATTTTGAAATTAATTTACTCAAATGTATTTATGAAGGATAAACACTTTTTGATAAAGGATTTTACAAACCCTTTTGTTATAAACCTTGTTATTACACAAGGTCATCACATCATGGTATTCAAAACAAGTGGTTCACAACATGGTATCCAAATCAAGTGGTTCAAAACATGGTATTCAAATCAAGTGGTTCAAAACATGGTATTCAAATCAAGTGGTTCAAAACATGGTATTCAAATCAAGTTGTTCACATCATGGTATTCAAATCAAGTGGTTCATTTCATGGTATTCAAAACAAAGGATTTAATTCGTGGAATTAAATCCAGGCTTTTCAATTCATGTTATCAAATAAGGCATTAACACATCCGGTTAAAGTAAGATTCAGAACATGGTGTCAATTGTTGTAAACAAACTTGTAAAAGCATCAAGTATCACATTCATTAGCGTTAGTACTGGGTGATCACAACAAGGGAAAGCGGACACATTGTTTCTTATCCAGGATGGAGTTAGCTTTTAAATTTGTTTTAAAAGCTAACTGTAGGTCTGGTGTCATTGTTTTCTTATCCAGGATGGAGTTGGCTTTTAAATTTGCTTTTAAAAGCCAACTGCAGGTCTGGTGTCATATGGTTATCAAAACTGCTGACGTATTATCTAACTCCAAACGTGGTTTGGGACTTGATATTATTGGCTTTCGTGCGAACAGTGATTGGACTGTTTACACTCATTTTCTTACTTGATGTTAGTTTGGGTTGCAGCTCATCCGTGTGAATCTTATGATGCTTTAACTTACCTATGCCTTATATCATATACTCATGTTTTCAATTGTTTAAACCTATTGTTCTCACCAACTACGTCTGTAGTTGACAGTTACTTTTCACGTGTTTCAGGTAATCAGGTTTAAGACATTCTCAGAGGCAACTAAGGAGACCATACTAAGATAGAACAAGATGAAGAAACATGCTAGGATGGATTAGAAACACACTAAATCCTAAATGTTTAATTGTCTTGTTTGGAGTCTTATTTTGTAAACTATATTTTGGGTCTGTAGTTGTCTTACTTTTGGTAGATAGATTGTCTGTAACTAATCAACTGTCTAAACATTATGAAATGTAGTAATCCATTGTGGTTTGTTCTTATTCAATACTTGTGCATGATTCAACTGTTCATACGTCACCGCGCCGTGGATTCCGCACGCGGCGCAGGGGTGTGACACCTTTGTTTTTAGAGCAAATCCAGACAATTATATTGTCTATTTAACAACAAAATCCCAATCAATGATATTACATTTACTTTTATAACTAACTAAAGTTAAAAGAAACCAATGAAAATTTTAAATTACATTTCAAATTAACAAAATTTTAGAAAAGTATTGAACTAAGTTTTAAATAAATTCACAATGTCTTCATTTTAATCAAACATCATTACTTGAGTCCAATTAAACATTTGATGTGTGTTGGGCTAACTAAGCCCCATTGGGCCCACTCTGGCCCAATTAAATATCCTTGAACTTCTATTTGATTTCAAGACGTGAACTTTTGACTCTCATGATTCCATTAACAACTCACGTTGCGTTGTTATTGTATGTTAAGTATTATTTTGTCATAGATATCCCTAACCCATGCATACACGAAATGTTTATAACCCATGCATGCATTTTAAGTTCAATTCTCATGTGAAACTTAGATTGTTGGCCAATCACCCATTTGCTAAGTCTTTAACCTTAGTCATGATCATTCTCGAACCAATGTTAGCCTAATTAAACCATATCTAAGTTCGGCAACCATCTAGGGCAGCGAACCTTCTTGAATTTAGGCAAAGGTTCGGCTAAGTTCAGAATTTCTTAAAGGTTCGTGGCTCATGGTTCGTAGGTCAAGGGGTTCGGCTGTTGTATGGAGGTTCGCAGCTGGGTTTGATCCAAAGTTTCGGCAACCAGGAATTGTGCATGACCAGGGTTCGGCTAGCAATGATAGGTTCGTGGAACTTGAATGGGTCGGCTGCATTAATGGTTACACACGTTCGCAACATGCACAGGGTTCGTCACAATGTGAGGGTTCGGCTGGACATGTGGGGTTCGCCACCCTATGGTTCGTGATCACCCATGGCTCGGCCAAGGTCCGCCATGCAGGGTTCGTTGCAGAAGATACACGTGGGCTCCAGGGTTCGTTGCAGACCCTTGTAGGTTCGGGGCAGGCATGCTTACAGGTTCGTTGCAGAGAAGGTAGGTTCGGTTAGCAAAACTCCTAGGCTCGGCTGCCCCATAATTGGTTCGGCTAGAGTTCGGCTTTAACCTAATAAGGTTCGGCCGCCAACTACGAACCTGTAGCAGCTCTCTATGTTCACGAACCTGTAAATCTTATCTCCATTTCAACCTTAACCTGTTTCAATTCGATTTCCAATGTGTCTAGGTTGTTCACATGTATTTATCTATGTGTTTTGTGAGTGTATAGACCGATTATAAACCTCAACAAGGAGGGGTCGTAACATACCCTAAAACCGAAAACAAAAAGGGTCATTTACCTTAGATCTCGTGGATGGAAGCTTGAATAAGTTGTACTCCCGTGATCCACGTGCTGAGAGGAACGTCTTGATGCCTAGAACACTTGAATCCAACGAGATTTAAGCCTCCAAATATTAGAAAGAAGATGTTTTCTTGTATGAGATTTAGAGAGAGAGAGAGAAAACGAATGAGAGAGAGAGAGAAAAGTGGAAATGGGTGGTAGTTGTGGCATTTATTGCCCACATTAATTGTGGGAAAATACCCGGTCGTTCGGTCTCGTTCGGTTTCGCATAACGTGCCGGTTTCGCGTGGTTTTCGCGGCGAAACGTTACGATTATAAAATAGAATTTATTTAATTATTCCAGGTTGTGATTCATAATAAATTAACTAATATCTTCTATTTATTTTAAATTTAAAGTATTAACTTACTGCTTAAATCGAAACGCACGGTCATCGCGCGTATTCGATCGAATCGTCACTCGTACGAACACGACGATAACTATACTTTTCAATCTTGTTTTCTAATTATAGAATATCACTCAGAACGTTAAACTTTCAGGTTTATTCGTACAGATCGTCACCTATACGAATAACCTGTCGGTTTAGCATTCACATAACAATATTCGTGTGTTTTGTTCCGTAAGGCCTCACATACGTTTATACATAGTAAATCCTAAACAATTAATCACATAATGGTTCTGTATTGCCGGATTATTATCTGACTCAAGAACCATTGTTATGAACTGTGTTTCTGTTAATTGTTTCAGAATTTGTTCTATGACAACACACTATGTTAATGATAAATGATATGAATAATGAAACATACTGAAATGTATATGTTTCGTACCTGTTTACTGTTCACATGTTGTAGAGATCACTGTTCCGGTGGCGGTTCCGGCACTGATGTTACAGTCTCCCCTTGTTAGAGAAATTTCGTCCCGAAATTTAAGAGTTGTTATCAGGTACAGCTTCCTTTTCAAACAGCTGGGGTTACTTCAACTTCATGTGATTTTCACGTTCCCAAGTGAACTCGGGCCCGCGTCTTGAATTCCATCGAACCTTTACAATAGGAATACGGCTTCGCCTTAGTTGTTTAACCTTGCGATCCATAATCTCTAAAGGTTCTTCAATGAAATGCAACTGTTCATCGACTTGAATCTCTTCGATTGGAATGACGAGAGAGTCGTCAGCAAGGCATTTCTTTAAGTTTGAGACATGAAACACATCATGTACACCACTGAGTTCATCAGGTAATCTCAGCCTATACGCCACAGGACCAATACGCTCGATTATCTCGAACGGTCCCACGTATCTGGGTGCTAATTTGCCTTTCTTTCCAAAGCGTACAACGCCTTTCCATGGGGATACTTTCAACATGACACGGTCTCGCACTTAGAATTCCAACGGCTTGCGTCGTTTGTCGGCGTAACTCTTGTGTCTGCTCCTTGTAGCTTGTAGTCTTCTTTGAATTTGAGCTATCTTGTCGGTGGTTTCCTGAATAAGTTCTGGCCCAGTTATTCGGTTGTCTCCAATTTCAGTCCAGCAGATCGGTGATCGACATTTCCGGCCATAAAGAGCCTCGAACGGTGCACATCCGATACTGCTGTGATAACTGTTGTTGTAGGAGAACTCGATCAGTGGCAAATGGGAGTCCCAATTCCCACCGAAGTCCAATACACAGGTTCTTAACATATCTTTTAGGGTCTGTATAGTACGTTCACTTTGACCATCCGTTTGTGGGTGGTAAGCTGTACTCAGATTTAACTGTGCCCCTAGAGATTTCTGTGGTGATTGCCAGAACCTGGATGTAAATCTGCTATCTCTATCAGAGATAATAGACAATGGCACACCGTGACGTACCACTATCTCATTGATGTACAATCTCGCCAGTTTATCCATCGTGAAGGTCTCACGCATGGGCAAGAAATGAGCAGATTTTGTTAAACGATCTATGATCACCCAAGTTGTATCATGACCACTGGAAGTGCGGGATAGCTTGGTAATGAAATCCATAGCTATTTGTTCCCACTTCCAGAGCGGAATTTCAGGCTGTTCCAGTAAACCAGACGGTCTCTGGTGTTCCGCCTTTACCTTTGCACACGTTACACATTGACCGACATATTCGGCTATGTCTTTCTTCATTCCAGGCCACCAGTAAAATCCACGCAAGTCTTGGTACATTTTATCAGCGCCTGGATGGACAGAATATTTAGTCTTGTGTGCTTCATCGAAGATAAGTTTTCTCAATTCATCTACCGCAGGAATCCATACTCGATCCTTATAGTAGATGATTCCATCAGGCTTCGTGTCAAACTGTTTCTCCGCTCCGCAATCAAGTTCCCTCTTCAAATTGCCTCGGTCAAGTGCTTCTTGTTGTGCTTGGATAATCTTGTCACTTAAACTGGTCTGCACGGTTATCCCCATTGCTCTAACACGTAGGGGTTTGACTCGTTCTTTCCGGCTCAAGGCATCAGCTACAACGTTCGCCTTTCCTGGATGATACTTAATTACACAATCATAATCATTCAGAAGTTCGACCCAACGGCGTTGTCGCATGTTGAGCTCCTTCTGATCAAAGATATGTTGCAGACTCTTGTGATCAGTGAATATGGTACACTTGGTGCCATATAAATAATGTCTCCAAATCTTCAGTGCGAAAATTACAGCTCCCAGTTCAAGATCATGAGTAGTGTAGTTCTTCTCATGAACCTTTAACTGTCTTGATGCATAGGCTATATCTTTGTCCCGTTGCATTAACACGCAACCGAGTCCCTGATGGGAAGCATCACAGTATACCACAAAGTTATCACAGCCCTCTGGGAGAGATAGGATTGGAGCATCACACAGTTTCTGTTTCAATGTCTGAAAAGCATCTTCCTGTTTCCGTTCCCAGACAAACGGTTCACTTTTCTGGGTTAACTTGGTGAGTGGTAGAGCTATCTTAGAAAAATTCGAGATGAACCTTCTATAATAACCTGCCAATCCTAGAAAAGACCGTATCTCCGTCGGTGTCTTCGGAGTGTCCCAATTCTTTATCGCCTCGATCTTGGCGGGGTCTACATGAATTCCCTCGCTGTTGACCACATGACCCAGAAATTGAACTTCTCTTAGCCAGAATTCACATTTGGAGAATTTGGCATAGAGTTTCTCTTCCTTCAACAGCTCCAAGATCTTTCTAAGGTGTTGCTCATGTTCTGTTTTGGTCTTGGAATAAATCAGTATGTCATCAATAAAGACAATGACAAACTGATCCAAGTACGGCTTGCACACTCGGTTCATGAGATCCATGAAAACCGCTGGTGCATTTGTCAATCCGAAGGGCATCACCATAAATTCATAATGCCCGTATCTTGTTCGGAAGGCCGTTTTCGGTATGTCTTCATCTTGAACTCTCAACTGATGAAATCCAGACTGCAAGTCAATCTTTGAGAAATATTGAGCTCCTTGTAGTTGGTCAAACAAATCATCAATCCTCGGCAAAGGATACCGATTCTTGATGGTTAATTTGTTCAGCTCTCTGTAATCTATGCACATTCTGAACGATCCGTCTTTCTTTTTCACGAACAAGACCGGAGCTCCCCAAGGTGAGTAGCTCGGTATGATGAAACCCTTGTCAAGTAGCTCCTGTAACTGATTAGACAATTCTTGCATCTCTGAAGGTGATAACCTGTAAGGAGATTTAGCAACAGGAGTTGCTCCAGGAATTAAGTCGATACGAAACTCTACCGGTCGCGCAGGTGGCAAACCAGGTAGGTCTTCAGGAAATACTTCAGGATATTCTTTCACTACCGGTACATCTTATCTTTCTCTTTTTCCACCACATGAGCCAGAAAAGCTATGCACTGCTTTTGTAGACACTTACGCGCCTTTATGCAAGAGATAATTTTGACACTTCGTTTTGTTTGATCCCCTTTCACTTCCAATACACGATCACTCGGCAATGGAATTCGAAGCAGCTTTTCAGAGCAGATGACCTCCACTCGATGAGACGAAAGCCAATCCATTCCAACAATGATATCAAAACTACCCAGCTCCATCGGTATCAAATCGATGGTAAATGTATAATCATTTAATGTCAATGGGCAGTTCCTATAAACTGTACTAACTGTGATTTGTTTCCCGTTAGCTACTTCTATAATGTAAAGGGAGTCTAACTGTTCCTCTATGGAATCTAGTTGGCATACAAAGTCGGTAGAGAGAAAACTCTGATCCGCACCGGTATCAAATAGAACAGATGCATAAAAGTCATGTAAGAGAAACGTACCAGTGACCACATTTGGGTCCTGGCGTGCAGCTGGTGCTCCTATAGCAAAGGCTCGTCCACGGGGTGCTTGAACTGTTGGTTGTGCCTTCTTCGGGAAGTTCTTCGCATAGTGACCCTGTTCGCCACAGTTATAGCATCCACCATGGTTCTGATTAGTTGGTGGAGGGAGAGCCAAAGCAGCATTGTTGACTGCTTGATTAGGTGTAATCCGGCAGTACTGGACCCAATGGCCCTTTCTTCCGCATCCCGTGCATTGCTTGCAGGGAGTGTCAGCAGGGTGATGATACTGACATTTGGCACACAAAGGAAACGTGCCAGTGTAAGGTTTGCGGTTGGGGTTCTGTGGTGTTGCTGCCACTTGTTGCAAAGGTGTGGCCATCGTGTAGTTCTTGATGGTCTTCTGTTTCTTCTTCTGATGATGAGAGGGTTTCTTTGAAGACTCAGCTTTGTTCTTACTGGGTTCGGCTTCCTTCTTTAGAACTCCAGAGGCTACCATGAGATCAGTGAGTTTCCCAGACAGTCTCACTGCAGATTCAACAGTAGTAGGGTTGGCTGAAACAACCATGCCCTGAATGCAGGCGGGAAGTCCACCTACATAACGGTCTATCCTTTTCTCCAGAGTTGGTACCATATCAGGTACCAAAGCAACTAACTCGTGGTAACGAGTAGTGTACCCCATGTGATCAGCCCCCTTCATCACATGGTTGGATAGTTCAACCTCCAACTTTTGCAGCTCATTCTTGGGGCAGAATTCTGTTCGCAGCAGTGTCTTGAAGTCTTCCCATGACATTGCCATAGCTTCCTCTCTTCCTCGGGCGTTGATCTGACCATTCCACCAGGTCAGAGCCCGTTTGTTGAATGTTCCCGCTGAGTAACGGACCTTGTGGTGTTCGGGGCAGCTGCAAAGATCCAATGTTGCCTCAATCTTCTCAATCCATTGGATTAATCCAACGGCGCCTTCTGACCCACTAAAACTGGGTGGTTTACATCCTACAAAGGACTTGTAGGAGTAATGAGATGAATCTCCAGTATTTCCACTGGCTTCTCCTGATGTGTTGCCAGTGTTGAGGATTTCATTACGAAGACGAAGGAACATCTCCGGTATCGCTTCTTTCATCTGATTTGTCATCTGGCTACTCAGTAACGTCACCAGAGCGATAGTAGCAGGATCCATGATCGGTGCTGTGCCCGAACCAGATGCTTGAGTAATAAATGGAGGAGGGGGAGGAGGAGGTGGTGGTGGTGAATCGTTTGGTGACGGTGTGGAGGAGTGTGGAGCCAAGTCTTGTGGTGGTAGCTGTATCAAAGGAGGCTGTCTTCTCGGCGGCATTCTGATCATGACCAATAAAGTTATCGGTTAGTGCAATGATCGAATACAGAAGACAGTATGCAATTAATTCCTAAGTCCTGTTTTCTCTATATGCAGGGTCCCTAGGTTATAGTCTAGGCCAAACCATTTAAATAAGTGACCTATCTTTCTCTATAACCATGGCTCTGATACCAATCTGTCACACCCCGAGCCGGCGGGGTAGGATCGGAGTCCCCGTCGGGCGGAAGTTTCCCGGGGCGCGATATCGGGAGTGATAATCAGAAGTGATCAGATTGTTTACATTGAACATGATATAAATGAGAAATGCTAAATAAAATAGAATTACAAAGTTAAATTACATCAGTATCGTTTATAATTTAACAATGTAAATCTATTGTAAACATCATAAAATGACTATCTTGTATTTACACAAGATATACAAAATAAATTGTATAATGATGTCTTCAAAAATATGCAGGTCCAAAATACTAGTCTTCTATATGAAGTCCTAGTCCGAAAGAAATGACTTCCTAATTGACCTGTTCGTCACCTGAGAAGTCATGCAAAAAGATCAAGTCAACACATGGTTGGTGAGTTCATATAGTTTTAGTAGTTGAAAATGATTTGAAAACCTCCCTTGGTAAAGACCCTAACCTCATTAACACCACATGTAATATCCACATCGGTATGCTTATATATAGCGCATATGTAAGGGACAAGCCCTAGCCAACATCCCACCACATACTAATATGCATATGACATTGCTGTTAATGACAATTAAGCATTTTTACCCTTAACACGATCCCATAAGTTCTTCTGTTTGTTGTCCCTGTCATTACAATCATTTGAAATCCATGTTGATTTCACAAGTTCATCACACAATATGATTAACTACAGTAATTGTATAAACAGTTATAAATGCTTAGTTAAATAAATAAATAAACATTTAATAAAATCTAAGTCCTAATGATTGGGGCCTTTTGTCATACTAGAGTAGACTAGTCTGTCAATCAAGGTACTTAGTAGTTAGGGAATCTGTAAATATCCTCAAACATACGACCTACAAGTCAAACGGTCTAGCTAGGACTTCTTGAAATGCAGGATTTTATGTTTCGTCATGTTTTTGGCGTATGCTATCTCTGATATTTCCCAGGTTTTCCCTTGAAAATGATTTATTGATTCGTCTGATTCTGTCACAAGATGTACTTGACGCGTTGATCATAGAATACTAGATTCATTGATCCATTGTACACTTGATTCGTTATTCAACAAACACTTGGTTTGTAGAACATTGAATGTTGTCTTTGCAAAGATTGTTTTGTTTGATTTCTTGAAGTCCCACACTTGTTTGTCAAAATGTTTGGTTTGATTTCCTTGAATTCACCCACTTGATTTGTCAAAATGTTTGGTTTGATTCCTTGAACTCCCACACTTGTTTTGTCAAAATGTTTGATGTGATCTTTTTGAAATGTTTTGATTTCTTGAAATCTTTTAGTTTAAATCTGATTATTCACTTAATTTATAAGTAAATCAGTTAGTAAACCTGCATAAAATCTTCCTAGACATGGTCTAGGATAACATTTATATATATGTAAAACATATCAATTTAAAAGCATTTAAGTAAACAATTTAAATAAACAGTTTACGCATGCTTCTCAGCCCCGCGTTTTAAAACAAAAATGTTAGAAAAGGGGCAATGAACTCACCTGTGCTGCTATGTAATTTGATCTAACACAAAATGCGCGCTCCTGTATGTAAGCTAAGTTTCTTCGGTTCCTGAGTTATTTTATAAGAATTCGAATATAATAAGTACGCGTAGTAGTCGTTGTGCCTAAGGTTTGAGTCTTGTTGTGTGTGCAACTAAGTGTCTTAGTACTAAGTGTATCTAAGGTCTAAGCTATCTTAATTACCCTTCTCATGATCCCAATTCCCATGGTTAATTAAAATAGCGCTCTTTTATATTTTAGAAAATTTTGGCAGAGTTTCCTTTGTTTTTAGAGCAAATCCAGACAATTATATTGTCTATTTTACAACAAAATCCCAATCAATGATATTACATTTACTTTTATAACTAACTAAAGTTAAAAGAAACCAATGAAAATTTTAAATTACATTTCAAATTAACAAAATTTTAGAAAAGTATTGAACTAAGTTTTAAATAAATTCACAATGTCTTCATTTTAATCAAACATCATTACTTGAGTCCAATTAAACATTTGATGTGTGTTGGGCTAACTAAGCCCCATTGGGCCCACTCTGGCGCAATTAAATATCCTTGAACTTCTATTTGATTTCAAGACGTGAACTTTTGACTCTCATGATTCCATTAACAACTCACGTTGCGTTGTTATTGTATGTTAATCATGAGATCAAATCACAAACACAAAGACTTGGAAACAATTGAACAGCTTTTCACAACTCATGTTATCAAATGGTTTATCAAACACTTAAACATATGTGGCACACAAACAAGTTATCATACAATAGAACATTTCACAAGTTTCTTGAACCCATGATCAATCAAGTAATCAAGTTAAACAAGTTCAAGTGAACACAAGTCAATCAACAAATCAAAGTCTATACAATTATAAATCTTATATCTTATGTATGATTACAATGATATAGGAACAAGTTAGAAGTCCTGTTTGCTACTTGCTAACTGTTTAAGTTCAGAGTCTACTGCAGACAGGTGAGAACTCTAGCCCCTCTTTTACTGTTTTATAACTGTTTTGGGGTGGAACACGTGATCAAAACCGCTATTTCAATCTTGTTTCATTACACAAGTTATGTGTAATTCATAAACATTACAGGTTCATCTTACGAATCCAAGGGATTCATCAATTGTTTAAAGAAATTGTCAACTGTTTTAATTTACTTGTCAATTACTAAACTCTTTTCATTAAAAAGGTTTTATAAGGGACTTTTGAACTATTTTGAAATTAATTTACTCAAATGTATTTATGAAGGATAAACACTTTTTGATAAAGGATTTTACAAACCCTTTTGTTATAAACCTTGTTATTACACAAGGTCATCACATCATGGTATTCAAAACAAGTGGTTCACAACATGGTATCCAAATCAAGTGGTTCAAAACATGGTATTCAAATCAAGTGGTTCAAAACATGGTATTCAAATCAAGTGGTTCAAAACATGGTATTCAAATCAAGTTGTTCACATCATGGTATTCAAATCAAGTGGTTCATTTCATGGTATTCAAAACAAAGGATTTAATTCGTGGAATTAAATCCAGGCTTTTCAATTCATGTTATCAAATAAGGCATTAACACATCCGGTTAAAGTAAGATTCAGAACATGGTGTCAATTGTTGTAAACAAACTTGTAAAAGCATCAAGTATCACATTCATTAGCGTTAGTACTGGGTGATCACAACAAGGGAAAGCGGACACATTGTTTCTTATCCAGGATGGAGTTAGCTTTTAAATTTGTTTTAAAAGCTAACTGTAGGTCTGGTGTCATTGTTTTCTTATCCAGGATGGAGTTGGCTTTTAAATTTGCTTTTAAAAGCCAACTGCAGGTCTGGTGTCATATGGTTATCAAAACTGCTGACGTATTATCTAACTCCAAACGTGGTTTGGGACTTGATATTATTGGCTTTCGTGCGAACAGTGATTGGACTGTTTACACTCATTTTCTTACTTGATGTTAGTTTGGGTTGCAGCTCATCCGTGTGAATCTTATGATGCTTTAACTTACCTATGCCTTATATCATATACTCATGTTTTCAATTGTTTAAACCTATTGTTCTCACCAACTACGTCTGTAGTTGACAGTTACTTTTCACGTGTTTCAGGTAATCAGGTTTAAGACATTCTCAGAGGCAACTAAGGAGACCATACTAAGATAGAACAAGATGAAGAAACATGCTAGGATGGATTAGAAACACACTAAATCCTAAATGTTTAATTGTCTTGTTTGGAGTCTTATTTTGTAAACTATATTTTGGGTCTGTAGTTGTCTTACTTTTGGTAGATAGATTGTCTGTAACTAATCAACTGTCTAAACATTATGAAATGTAGTAATCCATTGTGGTTTGTTCTTATTCAATACTTGTGCATGATTCAACTGTTCATACGTCACCGCGCCGTGGATTCCGCACGCGGCGCAGGGGTGTGACACCTTTGTTTTTAGAGCAAATCCAGACAATTATATTGTCTATTTAACAACAAAATCCCAATCAATGATATTACATTTACTTTTATAACTAACTAAAGTTAAAAGAAACCAATGAAAATTTTAAATTACATTTCAAATTAACAAAATTTTAGAAAAGTATTGAACTAAGTTTTAAATAAATTCACAATGTCTTCATTTTAATCAAACATCATTACTTGAGTCCAATTAAACATTTGATGTGTGTTGGGCTAACTAAGCCCCATTGGGCCCACTCTGGCGCAATTAAATATCCTTGAACTTCTATTTGATTTCAAGACGTGAACTTTTGACTCTCATGATTCCATTAACAACTCACGTTGCGTTGTTATTGTATGTTAAGTATTATTTTGTCATAGATATCCCTAACCCATGCATACACGAAATGTTTATAACCCATGCATGCATTTTAAGTTCAATTCTCATGTGAAACTTAGATTGTTGGCCAATCACCCATTTGCTAAGTCTTTAACCTTAGTCATGATCATTCTCGAACCAATGTTAGCCTAATTAAACCATATCTAAGTTCGGCAACCATCTAGGGCAGCGAACCTTCTTGAATTTAGGCAAAGGTTCGGCTAAGTTCAGAATTTCTTAAAGGTTCGTGGCTCATGGTTCGTAGGTCAAGGGGTTCGGCTGTTGTATGGAGGTTCGCAGCTGGGTTTGATCCAAAGTTTCGGCAACCAGGAATTGTGCATGACCAGGGTTCGGCTAGCAATGATAGGTTCGTGGAACTTGAATGGGTCGGCTGCATTAATGGTTACACACGTTCGCAACATGCACAGGGTTCGTCACAATGTGAGGGTTCGGCTGGACATGTGGGGTTCGCCACCCTATGGTTCGTGATCACCCATGGCTCGGCCAAGGTCCGCCATGCAGGGTTCGTTGCAGAAGATACACGTGGGCTCCAGGGTCCGTTGCAGACCCTTGTAGGTTCGGGGCAGGCATGCTTACAGGTTCGTTGCAGAGAAGGTAGGTTCAGTTAGCAAAACTCCTAGGCTCGGCTGCCCCATAATTGGTTCGGCTAGAGTTCGGCTTTAACCTAATAAGGTTCGGCCGCCAACTACGAACCTGTAGCAGCTCTCTATGTTCACGAACCTGTAAATCTTATCTCCATTTCAACCTTAACCTGTTTCAATTCAGTTTCCAATGTGTCTAGGTTGTTCACATGTATTTATCTATGTGTTTTGTGAGTGTATAGACCGATTATAAACCTCAACAAGGAGGGGTTCGTAACATACCCTAAAACCGAAAACAAAAAGGGTCATTTACCTTAGATCTCGTGGATGGAAGCTTGAATAAGTTGTACTCCCGTGATCCACGTGCTGAGAGGAACGTTTTGACGCCTAGAACACTTGAATCCAACGAGATTTAAGCCTCCAAATATTAGAAAGAAGATGTTTTCTTGTATGAGATTTAGAGAGAGAGAGAGAAAACGAATGAGAGAGAGAGAAAAGTGGAAATGGGTGGTAGTTGTGGCATTTATTGCCCACATTAATTGTGGGAAAATACCCGGTCGTTCGGTCTCGTTCGGTTTCGCGTAACGTGCCGGTTTCGCGTAACGTGCCGGTTTCGCGTGGTTTTCGCGGCGAAACGATACGATTATAAAATAGAATTTATTTAATTATTCCAGGTTGTGATTCCTAATAAATTAACTAATATCTTCTATTTATTTTAAATTTAAAATATTAACTTACTGCTTAAATCGAAACGTACGGTCGTCGCGCGTATTCGTTCGAATCGTCACTCGTACGAACACGACGATAACTATACTTTTCAATCTTGTTTTCTAATTATAGAATATCATTCAGAACGTTAAACTTTCAGGTTTATTCGTACAGGTCGTCATCTATACGAATAACCTGTCGGTTTAGCATTCACATAACAATATTCGTGTGTTTTGTTCCGTAAGGCCTCACATACGTTTATACATAATAAATCCTAAACAAATAATCACATGATGGTTCTGTATTGCCGGATTATTATCTGACTCAAAAACCATTGTTATGAACTGTGTTTCTGTTAATTGTTTCAGAATTTGTTCTATGACAACACACTATGTTAATGATAAATGATATGAATAATGAAACATACTGAAATGTATATGTTTCGTACCTGTTTATTGTTCACATGTTGTAGAGATCACTGTTCCGGTGGCGGTTCCGGCACTGATGTTACAGATCTTAAAGCTCAACTTGAACAGATGAAATTACAGCTTGCTAGTTTAGCATCTTAGGGGGAGATATCTTGAAGAGTCACTGCAACTAAGACATTTGAAGGGTCAAAAGATGAAGAAGATCAAGGTGGTGGAAGCTTTGACAATGAGCCAGTTACTGGAAGATTGTAAAAGGTAAATATTGAAGTTGTGACAATAGTGGAGGTTCCACCTCAGAAGCTATGTTTGAGGATAATCAAAACATTGCGATTTGTAAAATTTTTGCTCCTGTCAACCTGATTAATCTTTCTGAAGCTGATCAAAATAAATTACAAGAAAAGACAATTCAATTTCACAAGGATCACAAAGTGGAAGCTATGTAGTTTTAAAAGGTGCTTAATGTCTGTGTACAACAAAAGTTTTTTTGGAAGTCAGCTACCTTAAAATGAGTATAATGATTATCAAAACTGACCTAGTGCCAAGTGGAAGTTTGTTAGTACCCGGATAGCAAGAGCCTCGGATGTTGAAATAATCATCTGATGCATAGAAGAGACAAAGTGAAGACTTGTGTGTTTGTTTTGAATTTAAATTTTTGTGTTTTTTATATATTTTTATTGAAAAATGTCTTAGCGTTCTTCGATACTTGCAGTATCGAAGGTCTTTGACTTATTGTCTATTTATATGCAGTATGCCACTTTGTTTGATACTGATTTAAATAATACTATTGATACTAGTTGTGAAATCTCTGATTTTTATTCTTCATCTTCTATTTATTCCAATCACATTATTAAAACAATATATTAACCGAGTTCGTATTATTTGTTGTTTGATTTTATAAATCTTCTATTTTTGAAACACACATTCAAACTTGCAATAGATTTTGCACGTTCAAGTTTTATTGTTTGATTTCATTTGATCCTAATCATCATGATTGAAAGACCTTCAGGTGGTATCATAGCCATTAGTGCTCGGTTATGAGATCATGATGTGTATTTTCATCAGATTCAGATTGATACAGATCTATTTTTGAAATATATTGAGGATACAAGTTTGCTTCCATGTTTTTAGGCAAATCGATCATTTTCAGAAGTGATTTTGATCAAATTAATTCTTTAGTATTGTGTATTTTTGAATTACCAAGATGTTGATAGATAATTCGACTTCTATCTCTCAAAATTGAAGATTTTTGAAGGTTTTTGGTAATTTTTTGAGCTGTTCGAAGTTTTCAGATTTTCCCACCAATTCTTGTAACAACATTGTTAGTATCGGAGGAATCTTTTCTGATACTATTAGTATCGAAGGAATCTTTTTTTGTAGTAGTAGTATCAAGAAGTCTTTGCCGATATTGTAAATTTGAGAAGCACTATGTAGATACTGTTAGTATCATCATTGACTTTTGTAGATATTGTTAGTATTAGCATTGATTTTTTAGATACTTTCAGTATCTAAAAAAACAGACTCACAAACATTTTGAAGGGTTGAAATATTTTTCTCTAGAATTCAAAATTACAAATTCTTAAAAAGTTATCTATTTTGTTTAGTAAAGTGAAGATTAAGAATATGACACAGCTTCCGGTTCTTATCTTCTCTTAGTGGTTTCTCTTTTCAGAGTATGCAATTTGAAGCGTTTCTCATGCTTGTCGACCAAATCTCAAGATTCATATATTTGATGGATATTTTTAGCCTAAGCTCAATGATGTTTATAAGTAGCCATCAAGATAGAATAAAGCAGAGAAGGATAGTTATGATCTTGAAAAGAAGGTTTTTACCTTGCTTTCTATGGCAATCTCCAAAGATATTCTTTAGAATTTCAAACAGATTCAGAATTCTAAATATCATTGGATTTCTATTTCCAACTTGTGCGATGATTCTAAAATGAAGATCAGATTGATGAGCTGAAAGCTGAAATTATGAGACTAAATAAAATACGTGACGAATTTGATTTGTTAAAAGAAGAGAAAATGAGTTTAAAGAAAGAAATTGAATATTTATAGAATATATATAAACTCCAGGAAAAGAAGATGGATGACGATGATGTTGATATTTCTAACGAAGTATTCAAGTCAATATCTAAACCTGTTGAGTGTCAGTAACAAAAGAAGACAAGGAAAACAAGGAGGAGGTCAAGAAAGTTAAGGAAGAACAAGAAAATAATAGAGAATGTTAATTTAATTGACTTATTGATCAAGGCTTTCAATGAAAATTTTAAAGAAGGAAATATGAAGTCTAAACATGTTTATAAACCACATGCATTTAATTCAAGATGTTATGTTCCAATTGTGAAACATAATAATTACAACATTTATGGTGGTTTTAGAAAAAGAGATATAATGTACTTTCAGTCGTATGCTAAATCTTTTCAACCAAATTGGGATAATGATAGACATGTATAGATGAAAAGAGAAGGAATCATATTAATCATAAGATTAACAAAGAACCTGAATGTCAGTTTCATGAAAATGAGACAATTATACTGAAACTCAAACCAAAGAGGGTTTGGATAGTTGTTAATTCAGATACTCAGGCTATTAGGGGGAGACTATTGGTACATAAAGTTAGTAAATGCTTTGGGTGACCAATTATTGTTATTTGATTAGAAAATTTTAGAATACAATTAATATATATACTTGAGAATGACAAGAAAAAATTTTAGAGACTTGTAGATCTTGATTTGGCATAAGATACATGCTAGAAGCTACTGTCTCTCTCAAACGTAATAATTAGAGAATAGTCACTGAGCTGTTCCTAAGGTGGAGTCTGTTAGTGCACAATTATATCAACAACTTTTGATGATTACTGAAGACAAAGTTTTTAGTATAGATCATGTATTTGAATTTTATTTTGTTGTTTTGTTTTAAATTTTAAGTTTTGTTTTTAGGGTTTTGCCGATACTATTAGTATCGGTATCATTGATGTCGATACTAATAGTACATACATATACTTAATTTTTGTCTTGTCTTTTGTATCAATACTATTAGTATCGAAACCATTGGATTTATAAAACTATAAATAGGTTTGTCTAGAATCTGAAGAGGCACAACTTCACTCACAACATTAACACATTCTTTGAATCTACAGACAGAGATTTTATCCATATTTTTTAGAGACAGTTTAGTCAATGATGTGTCCTATGATTTAACTAATGTGTCACTATGATTTCTCTAAGCATTTTAAGTTATGTACCCTCTATGAACCTTTATCCCTTAACTAATTGTGGTTCAACCTTATTTACATAAGATTTATGATATTAAAAGACATGACCATTTAATGAAACTTCATCCATAAAATCTTATTTAAGTTTTAAAATTTAAGTTTAGACCTTTAAGTTACCTTATAACATTTTAATAGCACAAGTTATGATGATTCTTATAAAACAATGGTTACATGTTATAAATCATTACATTTTAATAGAATACACGTTATTTTTATGAAAAATACAAGTTAAACATGTTGGAACTTGAGTTAACCTAACTAAGTTAACAGGTGTATATTTATACATAAAATCACCCAAGTTTATTTAAGTAACATTTGTAAACTTTATGATTTATTTTATATAAACTAAAATCTATTTTTTTATATATAAATTATTTTGTTTAAATCAGTTCATTCTTAAATGCATTTATAGTATCAAGTCCTCTAATAGTTCTTTGTTGGCCACTTTGATATTCTTCACTCATGATTTAATCACTATCTTAGATAATTCAAATTGAAAAATCAAAGTTGATTATACCATTACATAAAAGTACCAAGTCTTGAGAGTTGACACATATGATCAACACATTCTTACTTAGTTAGTTATGGAACCCTCTTGATCTCAACATAGCCTCTTTAGTTCTTTGGTCACCCATAGCTACTTATCATGTTATTTCTTGATCTGATTTACTATATAAACTATGTTTATTAGTTTAGAAAAACACAAGTTAATATCTATGATTCCAAGTTTGGGATCAACATATAGTTAATCACCAAGAACCTTTGACGATATTAACATCTTAGTCTATGATTTTTTTTTGACAAAACCCACGTATATTAGTACCATTTGTTTGTTAAAACATGTGTTTATATTTTAAAATTGTTTAGAATGTCTTGGTGTTAATAAAACCTTAGTATCGATGGATTAGAAAACCGGTTAACATCTTAGAAACACTAATGGCTCTCCACTCGACATGCCCATGTTCCAACACCTCTCATGATCTTGATTTTGATTACTATGACTTGATTCGAAGTTTAAAATCCTTGGATTACAAGCTGGTATTAGTATCAGCAAAATTCGGGCTAGTATCGATGCTCACAAGTCCAGCAATACCGATGGAACACAGCAACCTCTTTTCGACACTATTATGTTCGACAGTCCCTAGTTTGTTTACTCCTTGAACATCGATAATAGTAGTATCGATGGTGGATATGGCTCAAAATCTTATAAGTCATCGATACTAGTAATCTCGAAGCAATCCCATCGATATTGGCCCATCAGATGAAGCTGATGAAGAACACCTTCCATTGATACTAAGCTTGGTGGCCTTTTCTTGCATCGATATTGAGCTTCCTAGGTTCCCACTCAATTCCAGCGATACTAATCTTCAATCTAACATGTTCCTCAACATCCTAGAACAATTTTGTGCATGATATAAGGGTTTTAAGGGTCGGCATCAGCTGGAAAATTCCAGCTCCCCGAAAAAACTCAAAATCACAAAAACCGAAAGCTCTCATACGATTTTAAGTCGATTTCTTTGTAGTTTCATGATCTACGCGTTGTTGTAGTCTTTTTGACACCAAAATCGCTCGATTTGGTTAAGATTTGAGTGAGTTATGTGGGTTTTCTAGTGAGAGAAAAGGGTAGAGAGAGAAAGCTCCGAGTTTAGCGAGAGAGGATGAGGCTGGTGGGGGAATTGAATGGCATTTAATTTCATTTAATTGCTTTTAACGTTCGGGTTCGCTCGGCTTCACATAAACGCGTCGTTTCCCGATTTTGCGTGAGGTAACGTTACGATATTTAAAAAAGGAGAGTGTTCTAAATTATTTTAGGTGGTAATTCTTTGTAAATTAACTAAATATCTTTTATTTATTTTTACAATTTCAAAAAAAGTTTAATATACTGTTTCATCAAATCGTACTGTTTTCGCGCATAGTCATACAGATCGTCACCTGTAAGAACACGATGACAACTGTAATTTTCGATTTGATTTTCTAATTATTAGACATCATTCTGAAGGTTAAACTCACAGATATATTCGTGCGAATCGTCACACACACGAATATTCCGTCAGTTAAATATTCACATAACGATGTCCGTTATTGTTTTGTTCAATACATTCTCGCATATGTTTATACACGAATATTCAAAAATTGAAGTTTTTTTTTCAGACTACGTAATGTTGATGCTATCAAGATCGTTGCTGATGCTGACAAAGAATGACAGCTCATATGATGACAAGATTATTTTTATAGGTGATAGGGACATTAACTATTAGATTGTGTTTTTGGCCCAACCTAATGATGGCGCATGCTCCTCGATTGTCTATAAATAGATAATAATGTATTATAATTAAGGGTCACACATATGCATATATGATTAAGCAGCCGCTAAGGTTTTTGCTCTCGTTGTCTATACACACAAAGGCACGCACACACACAAAATTAAATGAAATGAAATATTTTGTAGATCTTGCTCTTGCTTTTCTCGAGTTGTTGATCGTTTGTTTCCACCACTTGATATTCAACAACAAACAATAGATAATCAGACGATTTTTCAAATCCTGACATAGGCTGATGTGTATACAAGAAAAATATCTTTGAAATTTTTGTGAACATTCGTATCATTGATTGTTAAATATTTGTTAGAAAAGATTTTGTATAATGAATAATCAAGTTGTGTGAATATTGTTTTTGAAATGAAACGGTATTTTTAAATGAGTTGGGCTAATAATGTGCTTATACTAATGGAGGGGAGGATGTAGGTAATGACATTATTAGAATTCTCATTTGTTCTTATCTAATTAACTTCATGAGTTGAAAGGGAGTTGGGTTGGTGGTTCACCATTTTTATATAACCAAATGTAAATAAAAGTCATGGAATATTTTTGATGGTATATGTCAAAGGTTTTCATGGAAAATGTTTTTGTAAAGAGTTTAATGAAAAAATTTTGGAAGCTATTTTGATGATTGAAGATATGGTCTACTCTAAAACCCATGTAAAACTAGCCATTGCACGGTCGTGGTATATTGAAGTTGTGGTGGGTTGGTGGATGTGCATTAAGCCCTACATATACTCTGTATTAAACGATCTGTAGAAACATGTTTTTGTCCATAATTCATTGTAACAATTTTTATGATGTATAAAACTTATATCATCAATGAATTATACATTTTATCTATTGTCTTGTTAATATTGAATGTTTAAGTTTGATTATTATTGAATGTCTAAACATTTGTATGAAGGAGTCATTAGCATGACACATTCATTCAAATGGTCTCATTCACAAGAATGAGTCATTCACACGAACGAGCCATTACCATGACTCATCCTTATGAATGGCCTTAGACTATAAATACCAAACAAAGGTAATGTTTGCAGTAGTCATCATTGCACCTCAATTTCTGTGTGCAGCCAAACCATAGTTCTCTCATCCAACTTCGATTTTTCAACCTATGATTGATAATTTCAAGCCCCAACGTTGATTCTATAGGTTCGGTTAGTCACATTTTTTGGTGATATTGATTGGATCACTATTTGGAGGTTGCCTGAGTTGATTTAGACATGAACTGATGAGTTCCCAAGGTCCTAGACTATCTTTGGTACATCAAGAAAGTGTTAATGTATATATCTAATGAGATAGAGTTGTGATGGAATGATGTTTTGGGAAGAAAAAGTTTTGAACAGATGTTAAACAAGTGGTGAATATTTGTTTGCAACAATTATATACTGTGAACTCCTATTATAGGAGGGGTGAGTGTAGTGAATGTGTCCCAATATGTGGGAGGGTGGCGATAAGGATGCTTATGTCCATGTTGGGATAGTTTTCATTTTTATTGGATCAATTGCTCTAATAATTTTAGTTGAGTATTCACTTGTTAGACTCTTTTGCAAATCATAAGTAAGAGCTCCCTCTCAACTTATGAACTCCGGTTTCTAACTTGTTCACTAAGTTTAAAATTTATAGAGAAAACATAAATAAACATAAGGGAAACTGTAGATGCATTAAATGTCCCTAGTTCCATTTTGTACTATCCTTTGTGTATAAAGCTTATGATATTAATGGAAGTGGTTTTTCTATATTGTTTTTAATGTTTATTATTGATTATATATGTTTGATTATGTTTATCATTGATTATGTATGTTTATAGACCCATTCGGGCGAATGACTCTACAAGTGAAGTCATTCGCCAAATGAACCCCTAGAGAATGACTTGGGCGAACGAATGAGTCATTCGCCGAATGACTCATTCGATTGACTTGTCCATTCGACTAAGTCATTCGCCAAATGACGACAATCTATATATATCCACCCAATCTTTGTCAAACCTAATTTTTTTCCGAGCCCTCTTTCTTCCCAGAGCACTCCAGTGTCAAACCCTAGAAGATTTGTGCGGTTCTTGCTGTCCAAGTTCGATTCTCAACCCGTGGTGTTCAATCTATCAACAAACGTTCATCCATTACCTTCGGATCACCACGGTTGCTGTTGGTTTTGATTGGAAAACCCTGGAATAGGATTCCGCTCTGAGAGGCTGTCGAGTAGGTATCCATTGGAATCGGATTATTTCTGGGCTCCTATTTGGTCCTACAAAGTGGTATCAGAGCTTTTAGTGGTATTTTTGTCAAAATAGTCATCCCAATTGGTTGGTAATCATGTCCTGATGTTCTGTACCAAATTTGGTGCATAGATTTGGTCTAGATGGAAAGTTATTGAGATTTTTGTAGCTGAAAACCCCAGATAGCCCGAATGAGTCTCCCGATCGAATAGGTTTGCCCGAATCAGCCTCATTCTCCGAATAGCTCCATTCGCCAACTCATTCGGTGAATAGCTTCATTTGGTCAACTCATTCGCCGAATAGATTCAATCACCAAAGTCATTCGATCGACATTTCATTATGTCTGAGCTCATTCGACAAGTGCCTTCATTCGCCAGTGGTGTTTCATTTAGTCCCCGACATTCGGCAATATTTCTTTCATTCGGCCAGTCAGTTTGGAATTTTTCTAAGTGTTGGATATTATTGTTCTTGATTCTATGGAAGACTTAGCATTGATGGCGAACCAGAACCATCGTATTCAGACATTGTTGCTGACTGAAACTGAGACATGGAACTCAAATAAAGCTCCCAAGTTGCTATCCTTAGATGACTACCCACACTGGAAATACAGATTTGAGATTCACATCAATGGAGTGGATACTTACTTGTGGATGATGATTGAGGGTGGTTTTCTGAGGCCACTAAATGAAGATGGGACTCCAATGTTAGTCACACGGATGACTGAACCATAAAGGAAGCTTTATGATTATGAGAAGAAAGCGTATACTATCCTATCTCAGTCCATTGCAACTGATATCTTCCATCAGTTCAGACAGTTTACATCCTCTTAGTATTTGTGGGATGCTTTGCAGCAGAGATATTAGTGTAATGATGCATTGAAGAACATCAAGTCTAAAGCTTTGAGGAAGGAATTCAACAGCTTCATGTATGTTGGGAACGAATCATTGGATGATCTGATTGCATGGTTCTACCATCTTTTGAGTGAGTTGTTCAATCATCAAGTCAAGACTACAACTCAGGAGAAGATTCAGTGCTTAGCAGATGCTTTACCTCCTAAGTGGGAGTCATTTTTGATGGTTCTTAAAAAAAATGAGATGATGGTAAACATGGATATCAATGACTTCATCCAGAAATTGAAAGAGCAAGAAATTGAGAACAAGTGGAAAGCTAAGAGAGTTGCTCAAGTCCAGGATCCTTCACTGTACTATTCTACTCCTACTGTAGAGAGAGCCTCATCCCCTGCTCCACTAAAGACTGCTTTCGTTTCTCAAACTACTGAAACTCCATCTTCCAATCAGATTCATTTCAGTCAGTCATCTTCCTCATCCAGCCCTCAGAAAGAACATCATCAATCTGTTACCAGTCTGAAGACTGACAATTTTGATAAAGTGACTGTAGAGATTGCCAAGGAGCATATGGGTCTTTTGTCTACTCTTGTCAGCTCGTATGATGGATTAGTATCTGGACAGATTGGCAATCCTTATCTGACCAATGATGATTATTCTCAGATACACCCAGATGACATGGAGAGGATTGATATCATGTAGGCTCTAGCTAGGAGTTTGTGAGAAGAACAGGCAAAGACATTAACCTGAACAAGGAGTCTGAGTTTGGTTTTGACATGGCATCTGTCACTTGCTATAATTGTGGAGAGAAGGGTCACTTTGCAAGACAGTGCAAACAACCAAGGAAAGCATGGAACAAGAATCCTTTTCAGCATCAGAAGTCTTCTGCAGCAAATCAAGAAAGAAGACTTGTTCCTATTGATTCTCCTGCTCAGGGTGGCTCTTCAAATACAAGCAAGGCTTTAATGGTACAACAGGATGAAGGTGAAAATTGGAATTTCAGATTCAATTATGAACAGGGGGGACAGGATAAAGCATGTGTTGCTGAGATTCAGAAGACAGATGATTCAAGTGAAGACAACACTTCTGGAGAAGCACAGATCAGGATAGAAGAAACATCGGGTTCAGAGTCAGAAATCTTATCAGACTCAGACACTCAAGCTGATTATGATGCTGATCTTCAAGAACCTGTTACTCAGTTTGCTTTGATGGTAAACTCATCACCTACTCCTGCTGCAACTTCACAGTCTTATTCTAGACGTTTTAACTGTGTTGACCTTGACAGCAAGGTCCTTGCTTATCAGAAGCAGAATGCTGACTTGATCAGTGATCTCAACCAATGTATTGAGGAAAACAAAGTTTTAAAATCTAATGAAAAACATTTTCAAGCTAAAATTGAACTTTTAAACAGACAACTTCATGAGGCTGAGATTGTTGTTCTGAACAAGCAAGATGCTATCACTTCTTATCTCAATACCATCAATGAGATAAAGAAGAAGTTAGCTATAGTCGAGTGTGACTATGAGACGTTAGGTCAAAAGCTCAAGAGCTATTAAAGCTCCTCTTATATCATTAAGCACATGATCAGTAATGGTACTGATCCGAAGGGTAATGGAAAGGTAAGTTATCAACAATGTCCTCCACCAATCTTAAACAACTTTGTCAATTCACCAGATGACAAAGATGTTAAAGATTTCCAATTTAAAACTCCATTAGTAATTGATCCAATTGGAATGATTACTGATGATGGTTCCTCCTTGTCAGAGGAATCTTTTGTGGAGAGAATTGTTGAAGATTGGGTCTCAGATTATGAGGATGAATCTGACAATTCATCTGAGTGTGTTGTTGCTCAGAATCATACACCTGTAGTCATGAAAGGTGACCCAATCTCATCTTCTAAAATCTATCAAGCCTTAAACTTTGTGAAGGCTTCAAAAGAGAATGAAGCATGTATGTCACACAAGATTGACAATCTTATGTCTAATGGAAAAAGGGTTTGGGTTTTAATCAGAATAAGCCTAAAATAAAGGTCTTTAAACCACAAAAGCAATCTTTTTCTGAATTAAAACATTTTCACAAAAAGGGTAATAAAGTTTGCTTTGAATGTGGTGCACCTGGACACATTGTCAGATTTTGTCCTCAATCGATGAGACAGAAACTCGTATCACCAAGACAGCAAAATCAGCATGTTGTCATACAAGTTAAATCTGAAAAATCCAAACAACCCAAACAGGGATAACCTTTGGACAAGGGTAAAAAGAAAGTGGTGAACTTAGATGTTCCTAAAGTTGTTAATGTCAATCAAGCAAAGTCATCATCCATTTACCTGAAAAACTCTTTCAGCAAAAACACTGTCTGGAAAGTCAAGTCTTATGAGACTTCAGTTTTACCAACTCCTCACAAGGATATCCCTGATGGTAAATGGATCGATGTTTGGATCCGAGACTCATTGAGTCAACACAAGACTGTAAAGGCTTGGGTTCCCAAAATGAACTAATTGTTTGTGTTTGTGTAGGTTGCCCCAACAGCTGCTCTTAACAGCTATTGGATCGTTGATAGTGGGGCTTCTAGGGACATGACTGGTGATATTTCGCTGCTCACCAATGTTAATTCATTTCGAGGTGGATACGTAGCGTTTGCTGGTGACAAAGGCAGGTTCATAACAAGAGAGGGTATTCTGTCAAATGGCCAGGTTTCTTTCGACAAAGTCAGATATGTCAAGCACTTAGAAAATAATCTTCTTTCAGTGTCACAAATCTGTGACAAGCAATACAAAGTTCTTTTTGATGACACCAACTGCTACATACTCAAGAAAGCTGTAACTATTCCTAAAGATTGGATTTTGATGTCAGCTCCCCGTAAGCAGGACTTATATGTGCTCAACATGGCCACAGCTTCAACAACATCCTCCATAGCTTCATGTTTTATGTCAAATGCAACTGAGAAAGATTCAATTCTTTGGCATAAGAGGATGGGTAATTTGAGTCTACGCAAGATGAATCATTTGGTACACAATGACTTGGTTGAGGGGGTCAGTCTGAAGAATTTTAAGCTGTCTGATATCTGTGTTTCATGCAAGAAAGGAAAACAGACCAAGCAGTCTCACAAGCTGAAGAAGTTTCATTCAATCATTGTTCCTCTTGAGCTTCTCCACATGGATTTATTTGGTCCAGTGAACCGCAAGAGTATAGCTGGGGATCAATACTGTTTAGTTATCACTGATGAGTATTCCAGATACTCTTGGGTTTTCTTTCTAAAGGAGAAATCTGAAACGTTTGAGTGCATTCAAGTGTTGGTGACCAAACTTGAATCCCTTTGTAAGCTCAAGATTCGTATGCTCAGAACTAACAATGGGACAGAGTTCAAGAACCACAATATGGAGAACTTTTGTAATGCAACGGGCATTGTTCAACAATTTAGTGCTCCATCTGTCCCTCAAATGAATGGTGTTGCTGAGAGGAAGAACAGAACTTTGATTGAGGCTGCTAGGACGATGCTTGCTAATTCATCACTTCCAGTTCAGTTATGGAATGAAGCTGTAGCAAACACTTGCTACAAACTGAACCGGGTTTTGATGGTGAAGAGACATGGGAAGACTTGCTTTGAACTGCTCCACAACAGAAAGCCAAATCTTAAGTATCTTGAAGCTTTTGGTGCACCGTGCACGATGCTTAAGAAACATGAGCAGGGCAAGTTCAATGAGAAGGTGGAAGAAGGGTACTTTTTTGGGTACAACACTCCAAATAAAGGGTCTACAACAGATCAACTCATAATGTGGAGGAGTGGTACCATGTTGATGTTCAGAAACACACTATGCCCCTACCTGGAAAAGGTCCAGACTGGATGTTTGACTATTCTAACCTTTTCGACTCATTCAATATGCCTCCCATGTACTCAGATGCGGATGTTGCTGTTCAAATGATGTATGATGCACAAAATGCACCTGATGAACCAGTGCAACCTTCATCCATTTCAATTCCCGCAACATAGATAAATGATGACATCTCAGACACAGATGATAACCCCGTTCCGCGAGCTGCCCCCGAACCAAATGTTGACAATCTTATGCCAGGACTTGAGGACTTGAATCTGAACAATCCTGATCCACAGATTGAGGTTCCAGCAGATCCTGTTGGAAGAATCAATCGTATTCATCCTCACGATGGGGTTAAGACAAGAAATCAGCTATCTTCTGGAGGCCTTGCTGACATTCTTCACTTTGCTGATATAAACTACTGTGCCCATTCTTGCTTCATCTCTCAAGTTGAACCGCTCACAGTCACCGAAGCATTGAGAGAGGAATCGTGGGTTGATTCCATGCAAGAAGAACTCCCGCAATTCAAGAAGTTAGGAGTTTGGAAATTGGTTGACAAACCAAAAGGTGCAAAAGTTATAGGCACCTGTTGGGTTCTTCGTTGCGAAAAGGATGATCAAGGGATCATTGTGTGAAACAAGGCACGTCTGGTGGTTCAAGGATTCAGACAGATAGAAGGATTGGACTATAATGAAGTGTTTGCACCAGTTGCTCGTCTTGAAGCAATTCGTATTTTCTTGGCATATGCATCCTTCAAGAAGTTTAAAGTCTATCAAATGGATGTCAAGAGTACATTCCTTCATGGTGTGATTAGTGAAACAGTGTATGTCAGTCTACCTCCCGGGTTTGAGGATCCATTGCATCGTGACCAAGTCTACAAGCTAGACAAGGCGTTATATGGATTGCATCAAGCACCGCGAGCATGGTATGAGACACTATCTACTCACCTTCTGAACAACGGGTTTAGAAGAGGTGTCATTGAATGTACACTATTTATTCGAGAGAAGGATGGTGATCTACTCTTGGAGCAAGTTTATGTGGACGATATCATTTTCGGTTCTACCAATGATAGTCTGTGCAAGGAATTTGAGAAGGTCATGAAAGACAAGTTTGAAATGAGCTCAATAGGGGATATGAAATTTTTTCTCAGGTTGCAGGTGGATCAGTCTGAAGTAGGGATTTTCATTCATCAGACCAAATACGTTGGTGACATTCTGAGCTGGTTCTGTATGTCGGATGCAAACCCTGCTGGTACGCCGCTGGCTGTTAATCACGGGATTACACCAGAAGAAAAGGGGGAGTTAATCAATGCCACTTTGTACCAAGGAATGATTGGGTCTCTTATGTATCTTACTGCTTCTCGGCCAGATATCATGTTTGCCACATGCTTGTGTGCTCGTTATCAGTCTAAACCAAGAGTATCACATCTGATTACTGTGAAGAGGATTATGCGTTATCTGAAGGGTACACCAGATCTTGGCTTTTGGTACCCTAATGATGATAACTTTGAGCTCACTTCATACAATGACTCAGATTATGGCGGATGCAAGAGAGACTTCAAGTCAACATCTGCAAGATGTCAGTTCTTTGGAACTCAATTAGTTACCTGGCAGTGCAAGAAGCAGACGTCGGTGTCTCCTTCAACATGGGAAGCTGAATACATTGCTGCTATTAGTAGCTGTTCTCAAATCATCTGGATACAACAGCAACTCAGGGACTATGGGTTACATTTTTCTAACACTCCTATCTATGTTGATAATACTGCTGCCATAGCTGTCACTAAGAATCCGGTCCAGCACTCAAAAACCCAACACGTCGATATCAAATATCACTTCATACGTGATTGTTTTGAAAAGAAACTCATCGATGTTGTTAAAATACACACCGATCACCAGAAAGCCGATCTTTTTACAAAAGCTTTTGATAAACCCAGATTCTCATATCTGCTATCGGCTAATGGTGTTTTTCAAAAGGATGAAGTCCTTCCTTCATCTGAAACTAACAAATGATCATCGATTTTATTAGTTAGTTTTATTTTGTTTTATTTTTCATTATTAAGTATTTCTGTTATTTCATTTCTTTAATCAAAAACTCAAAAAGATTTTCTGTTTTTGGTTTTTAGGGGGAGAAAAAGTATGTTACTTGAAAAACCAAAAACATTTAAAAAATTGAAAAGTACAAAAACAATTAAAAATTATAAAAACGAGAAAGTCTTCTTTGGGAAAGTAATGCATTAATCAATCATGTCTGAAAAGCTTAGGTGAATGCATAAGCTGGAAACACATGAGAATTGTGAACTGATGTACTAATAGGCAGACTTTACAAAATGAATAGACAATTTGTGATAACTTACAATGTCTGATTTGTGGGATCTGTTTTAGAAAATCAGCTAAGTGAGAAATAGTTTTTGACTCAAATCTGGCATACACCTGTCATCATAGAATCTAATAAGGTTTCCAATGATTCAAGAATTCAAATTTGTACACGTGCCATATTGCTTTGTAAAGACCTAGATGAAGCCGTCCATTCAGATGAGAATGATTGAATCATAGGAAAATAAAATAAAATAAAGTTGGTATTAAGCTTGTAAAAAAAATAAAATAAGTTCGATTCCATACACGTGCCATATTGCTTTGTAAAGACCTAGCTGAAGCCGTCCATTTGGATAGAACAAGTCAATCATGTCAACACAGGTCTGTATACCTGCCATACTGCTTTGTAAAGACCTAGCTGAAGCCGTCCATGAGAATGTGTTGAACATGAGAGACAAAAGAAAATACAAAAAGAAAATAAACTGGAACCTTATAGAATTTATGATGTTAGGTTCTAAGCTGTGCAGAGATGAGTTACAAACTATTTTTGATCTGTGTTGGTTAAATAAAATGGGTAACTCAGTCAGAAAACATGAGTAATCATCAAATTAGTTTAGAAGTTTTGTATTGTAAAGCTTAAAATGGACAAATATATCAGTAATTATATCACAAGACAAATGTGTTCAAAGTGGAACATTCAGTGATGCTCATTTTATGTGATTAGGTGTATGTTTTATTTTCTCAATAGACTTCTCACAAAAATATGTGTCTCTTTGTTATTAGTTGCTAGTTGTACAGCTGTACTTTGTTTCAGAAAAACACAAAAAGAGTTTCTATTTTCAGAATTTGTTTTAAATGATCATTTGTAGGTTCAGATGTCTGTCATATCTGAATCCATCACCCATCAGACTTATCTTCATAATGGCACCCAGTTAAATGGTCATAACGTTAAATTTTGAAAATCAAGTTGTCTTTGTGAGTGCAACGTCTCATTCGACCGAATGACCTCATTCCAACTAATAAGTCTTTCGGCCGAATCAACCTGGACTGAAGGAAGTCATTTGTTTGATTCATTCGCCGAATGAACATTGAGCATGGATTTCATTCGGCCGAATAAATTTGGGGCAAAACAGTTCATTCGCTAGTCTCATTCGGTGAATGACTGTTGCTATATAAACAATAGTTTCGGCCAAACTACCCTCATTCTCCCCTACTCATTCTCTCGTTACTGTGTGCTCCTTATTCGCCCGAAACACCCTCTCACTTCGGTTTATCAAATTTTCACCGTTTTTCTTGGGCCAGCTACTGATATTTCATTGTGTGATTGTTACAGGTACTTGTGAGTCCAATATTGGAAACTTTTGTCCATGGATTCGTTATAAACAGAACACGTTTTAGGGTTTTAGGGTTTTGATCTGTCACTACTTAATAGATGTCCAAAACAGAACTCTAAATCACCCAACACGTTTATCAAAAGTCTTAATCGGTGGTTTCTAAGTATGGGTGTATGATTTTTATGCACTGATTTGAAAATTTGTCAACTGGAGTTTGAATCTCAACAGTCAACCAAATGACGCCATTTCGCGAATGAAGCTCATTCGGCGAATGGCTCATTCGACAGATTGACTCATTCGGTCAATATACTCATTCGACCAAGGATAATTCGGCCAAATCAATTACATTCGGCCAAATGATCTACATGTTAATTATTCTGATTTGAGTCTTATGTTCAACTGAATTGTACTCACATGCATATTTATTTATTTTTCAGTATGGCTGGATACAAATCAGTGATGAAGAACAACATTTGTGATCCCCAGGATCTCACCATGCCGAATGCTCGACACTTCACTGAGATCATTACATTTTTGAGGCATTCCAGGATTTTGGCTGCCATCTCTACTGTACATGTCCCCTATCAGTCTCATCAGCAGGACTTCTGGACATCTGCTGACATTGACTGTGAGGTTGAGCCACTTGACATTAGGGGCAAAGTGCTAGGCCATGATGTAGTTGTATCTGCTGAACATTTCAGGAGGATATGTGGTTTTCCGGATACACCAGATCAGCCGATTCTACTTGACCGCTACTTGGTTCATGGATGTTTCATGCGGTGCAAGTATGAAGGTGATCTTGGAGCTGGGATCCTCAACAAGGCGTTCATGTCTCCTTAGTTCAAGTACCTAGCCCATGTACTCATTCACTGCCTGGGGTCTAGGAGAGGTGGTTTTGATGACATGAGGGAGACAATATAGTGTGCATTCGTTGCCTTGGTGCTGAACCGGCCCTTCAACTTTTCAGAAATGATTTTCACTCACATGAAGGAGAATGTGATGCTCATGGCATTATACAGCACTCAGTTAGCTATGACAAGGAGGAGGGAGATATTATTCACTGCTTAACAAAAGAGCAGATAGCTGAGTTGTTCAGGTTGAAACCGGACGAGGTTGTGATTGATGACACCTCAGCTCCTGCTTATGATGTGCCTTCTCCAGAAATTTTTGATGATGTTGATGAGGTTATATTGGAGGATGTTACAGAGTTAGAGACTCCAAAGTACACTTCAGCTGAAGACAAGCTGCCTACTTTCACTGACCTGTTTGATCAAGCCACTGAAGAGATACTGAGCAGATATGTAGAAGAACAAGTAATTGGTGGTAAGTCTGCAGCTGATGACCTTCAAAGAAAGGAAAGAAGAGTGGAAAGCGTATTGGGAAACTTTGAAGAAGGAGACTACTGTGAAGATGCCAGCAAGTCACACTAAAGTCTATAGGACCAAACGCTACAAGGCTGGAAGTCAGATTCTTAGTTGGGCATACTTTCATGACTTGGGATGCTATGCTGTAAAGAGAGAAAAGGGAATTGATTATTTCAAGCATCCACATGTTTTCAAGACGCTGCCAGGATTCGAAGTCAATCAACTTGCGCGCTTGAAAATGTTATACAACGATGGCTAAGGGATGTCAGCTTGGTTCTCCAGACAGCTACAATATGAGTATAGAAAGAGGTGGGCGAACTTCAGGCCTCAGCAACCTGAAAGGTATTACTTGCCAGAGATAGATGGAGATACCCGGAAGCATAAAGTGATCCTGAAGTGGCTTCCTCCTAAAGTCATGAAGAAGATTCCGTTGAGGAAGATACGTCAAGACTTTATGGAAGGCTTCTGATGGTGGTATTATGATGGGCGTACTGGAGAGGCTGTAATTGTGATGTGCAAAGAGAAGAAATGGGAGACTGAATGCATATTTGATCCAATGTGGTTAACCAATTTGTCTCACAGTGATGTTAAGATTCTGTACTTCCATCAGATGTTCTTCGATGTTGCCGACATAGAACAAGCCATGCAGTTCATGAGAGTCATTCGTGTTTGTATGGTGTTCAGGATACATGCTGGAGCTGATTGGAAAGCCATTTCTGACAAACATTTCAAGAAAGAAACTTCCAAGGAGTGAACTAGGTCAAAGGGGGAGTTTGTAGATGCATTAAATGTCCCTAGTTCCATTTTGTACTATCCTTTGTGTATAAAGCTTATTCTTAATGTTTATTATTCATTATATGTGTTTGATTATGTTTATTATTGATTATGTATGTTTATAGACCCATTTGGGCGAATGACTCTACGAATGAAGTCATTCGCCGAATGAACGCCTATAGAATGACTTGGGCGAACGAATGAGTCATTCGCCGAATGAGATGCTTCGGCCACTCATTCGGCCGAATGACGATAGTCTATATATATCAACCCAATCTATGTCAAACCTAATTTTTTTCCGAGCCCTCCTTTTTCCCAGAGCACTCCAGTGTCAAACTCTAGAAGATTTGAGGCTCCTATTTGGTCCTATAGAAACTTTGGGAGAACAAATACATGTGTTACAGATAATGTAGGGATATAAATACCCAAGCATTAGTACAAGAGTTGACTTGAAATAATAAGAAAATAAATTGACATTGTACTGACACTGAAAACGACATAACAATGGAACTAAGTAAACAAAAATGGAAAGATGAAAAATTCAGACTAAAGCCTTCCGTGGTTGTGACCCACGGCCTGGTTCAGCGTCTTCTCCGCGTTTGCTTTTCAACAATTATTCAAGAACTCGTCAGTGGTTACCTTCCAATGTAATTGAGGTGGTGCTTGTGATTTGTGGTTGAGCCAAGTGGCTTGTAAGCCTTATGTTTGTGGTTTTCTTCTGTGTTTGAATGCAGATTCATGCATGTTAGACTTCAATGGTTAAACCAATCAGTGGTTAACAAAAACAATGGAGAATATGGGTATGACTCATCAGTCCTTATTTTCCAACAATCTCCCTCTGGATTGATGAATCCAAAGTCACTTATTTCTTTATTGGGAAATTTATTTTTATCTGACCTCTCAGGTCAAGAAGAAATTCCTGCACCTTGAAATTTCCGGTTGCATTCTCAAGATCAAGCAGCTTTAGCCCCCTAAGATCAACTTCAAAAAGATCCAAGATGGAGTACCTATCTATGAAGGAGGTTTTGAAGTCATTATACCTCTCTATCACAATTGCGTGAAGACTTTGTACATTTGCCGTCAATTCCTCAATTTTTTTCTTTAATTCGTCAATCCTTTTGATGATATCATCTAAATCCCTGACAATATTGTTATTTTCAACATCTTTAGAGGCCAACTTAGTAGTGTCAAGTACCCATTTTTCTTTGTACTGGGTATTCCTGGCCTGAGTGTTATGAACTTCATCAACCGTTGCCATAGGTGGAGTCTTATTGCCTAATCCATCCTTGTGATGGCCACTTGGACTATGACATGGAGTGGATGCTCCAACCATATGGTGTGAGTTCCCAGGTGTACTGAACACTCTTACCAAATCTTCATTTCCAAAGGCTGGAGATTGCACATCTTGGGCCACGGTCTGATGGGGCTGCTCGTTAGTTGTTGTGTTGAGAAGAGAACGAATATGCCCAGAAGTTGTATCATTATCATGGAGAAGCTGGGTTATTGTGTCAAGGACGGGATGGATTTGTTAAGCATAAGTTTCCATGGGAGAACGGACGTCCGTCTGAGTATCAAGTGATACTTCAGCAACTGGTGTCGTTTCCCTTTAGGCTACAACATCATCCTTTTGAACGGATTGATGAGGAGCTAGCTGGGATTAAGATTCTGGATTCACCTGAGAGGATGTTTCAGGTGGATCCTGTTGTCAAGTGGGGACATTGACTTGTTCAAGGATCTCAACTTCTTGAACAGTCTTTTTATGCTCTTTAGAGGAGAATTTGGAAGGTAGTTTTCTTTTGGGCTCTACCTTTGCGGGTGTGGAAGAGGAGGTGGATGTGGCTTCATCATCGATAGATGTGTCTTCAGTGTCATCCAATACCTTTGCATCAGTTTTTAACTTAGCAAAGGTTTGTTTGTTTATCGCCTTGATTTGTGAAAGAGGGGAAATATGACAAACATTGTTTATTTGTTTGAACAGACAAGCCATTACAAACTTAGGGTAAATGAGCAACATAGAGGCATTTTGGTGATGAACCAAATGAAAAAAATGATCTCGAAGATACTTACCTTGTTGTTGTTGAGAAGTGCATACATGACATATTCCATGTCATTTGCCATATCTCCGCAACTTTTGGTCTTTTGAATAGTTGTGTGGTATAGGAACTTGTACATAAGGTGAAAGTAGGCTTTGTACAAAGTTCCATTCTTTAGATCTCCCTAGTAATCAAACATCAAATAGTGTGAGGAGACTTACAGAAAAGGTTAAAGGGGAGTTAGAATCAAGAATTTTTAGGGAAAAAGAAATCAGTATAGGGGTTATAGTGATCTGTTGCTAAGCAATGATAGACGTGATTCTTACAACAGTGTTATCTTCGGTCACTTTAGCAGAGTTTGCCCAAAACTAAGTTAGGGCAGTGATCGAGACGGATAGATTGATGGTTAGGGCAGTATGGACGAAAGAGTTTGAAAGAAGAATGATTATCTCACCATACTAAGTATACACAGAGTATTTGGTGATATAAGCATTAGGTTTCGAACTAGCTTGATTTTCAGAGAGTCGAGCACCATGGATGCTTTTGATAATGAAACTGAAATAGAGAGGTTTGTGAGTCTTTTTGAAAATACAAGCGAAATGCGGAGGACTTAACCATTTTTAGGTTAAGAGTGGAGTTACAGTAAACTACTCATATTTATAATAAGTGCCAGAAGGTTCGATTAGGTCCAAATCAAAAATGGTAACAATGGTAAAAAGATGAGAGAGACAGCAAACCGAAAAAAAAACAGACAAAAAATACGTAACACGGACAAATATTTCAGTGGAATAAATACTGTTCGATGTTGTTACTATAAATGTTTTCGCTTAAAGCTTAGACGAAAAGATTATGGTAAATGCACCGAGCTAGCCGAACTCCCTCCCAAACAGCTATCTTTACGCTTAATTCGACATTCTTGATCGAAGATTAGGGTAATCACAGTGATCAAGGATATTTAATGGAGTTTTAGAAAAATTAGGTTAAGTGCAGAAGACGAAAATGACAGAATTGGGAAAGGAATATATATATATATATAGGTAAAAAGGCGTAGTAGGGTAAACGTAGGTGAAAGGGTAAAATAGTAACAGAGCGAATTGTTTATAAAAACAGATGGTTATATCCATTGATTAAAATTCAATCGCAGATGATCATATCCACGGACACAAATACAATCGCGGATAGTCATATCACCGAACATGAATACAATCTAGGATAACCATATCCACGAACAAGAATACAATCGCGGATGGCTTGATCAACGGATACTAACACAATCACGGAAATTACATTCAAGGACTAACATGTAACAAATGATAGGGTATAACCACAAATAGATATAAACAGTAGAATACAACAACTGGTTGATATATCCATAGTGGTCTATCCGCAGTTAGGTATAACCGTGGGAAAAAGAATAAAGGTTGTTCATTCAGTGGTGATTCTTTTTATCCATTGTTAGGTCATTCAGTGGATTTACCTTTAATTTATTTTAATGAGAAGAAAGGGAAAAAGAAGAAAAATAAAATAGAATTTAAAATCAAACATTTTATTTTGATTCAGATATTGCAGATTAATTAACTCATATTCATCATGCCTAATTTACTAACTAATTTAGAAAAAGTGGCTAAATCCAATTGTTTAGTAAAAATATCTGCAACTTGTTCATTTGTTGAGACAAGTTCTGGAACAATTAGTTCCTTTTCATAACAGTCTTTCATAAAATGATGTCTTATTCTATATGTTTGGTTTTAGAATGATAGATAGGATTTTTTAGGATATTTATAGCAGCTTCACAATCTATCAAAATAGGACTTTTCATCTTAGTTATTCCAAAATCCAGTAATTCATATTGAAGCCATAGAACTTATGTAGGACAATGAGCTACATCAATATATTCAGCTTCAGTAGTTGAGTTTGAGACAGATGTTTGGTTCTTGCTTTGCAAAGATACCAAGAAGTTTGCAATGAATTGGCATACACCCGATGTTGGTTTCCTTGTAAGAGAACATCATGCGTAATCACTATCTGAAAAAGCAACAATCTTACAAGGTTGATTAGCAGGATACCAGATACCAAGTACGGAGGTACCATTTAGGTATCTAAATATCCTATTAACAAAGGATAAATGAGATTGCTTTGGTGAAGAATGGTATCTTGCACATAAACATGTGGCATACATGATGTACGTTCTTGATGCAGTTAAATACTCTAGTGATTTTTTTCAAAAAAAAAAACTACAACAGTGATCCAATCATGCTTATACGTTGAACCTAGTAGGAGTTACTTAACCAGGAATGTAGACTTCTGAATCAAGGTCAAAACCTAAGTATTCACGCCCTCTTGAGTTTAACATTTAGTTATTTTTAGGTTGTTTAGTATTGCTAGAAAAGGAGAGAACAGAATAATGGCACAAGGAATTTTTCTAGGAATTCAATCAAGTATTTCAGGGAATGTTGAGGTGTAAATACCCAACATTAACACGAAAGAATAAGACAAATATCTGACACTGTTACAGACACTGAATCAACAGAAGAGTACAATTAATACAAAGTCAACAACCACAGAAACAAAGTCTTTAGAAGTTCTTCAGTCTTTAGTTCTTCCGAGGTTGAAGTAGTTGTAGAGCATCCTGTAGTTATTCTTCGAAAGATGTTCTTCGGAAGTCGATCTTCAGAATTTGATCAATATTTGTTATTTGTTTGATCAGCGATTGTCTTTCGGAACATTGTTTGTCTTCTGAAGGGAGAAGATTCAGCTATTATCTTCCAAAGTTAGAAAGATCCGCGGTTGTTCTTTTTGCGAACCATCCCTCATTGTACTTTTGATGTTGAAGCTCAGTGGTTTTGTTCAAAAGAAGAACCATGGTTGAGAGAGGGTGTCTGCGGTTAGGCAGTCCGCGGTTGTTATTCCGTTGTTGGGCTTCAGTGGTTTTACTCAGAAGAAGAATCATGGTTGAGAGAGGGTGTCCGCGGTTAGGCAGTCCGCGGTTGTTATTCCGTTGTTGGGCTTTGTGGCACCCTAGTCACTTTAATGTCACCTCATGACATTTTACACCAATATTTAATAAGTTACGTTAGGTCCCAGTAAAAACTTTCATGATTTACACGCATGTAAACATACTATTTACTAACATATGATAAAACAAATTTTACGTATATTTACATACTCCACAAAACATTTATTACACAGAAGTATCAAAACAGTTTGGTTATTAAGATCAAACCAGCATACGAGCCTCCACGTTCGATTCCAATCACCATCACTGCTCACCCAACTCCTTTGTATCTGTAAATGCCACATTTGAATTCACCATTAGTTTGTTAGAACTAAGTAAGATTACCCCGCTATTTTCTCAAGTGTACTCCATAACATCATATGGATACACTAATGATTTTACAAATATAAGTCGGTTGTATTATTCAATCTCATACAACACGATTTACTAACGGGTCGTTTTCGCCCAACATCTTGTAAATCTCCTATTCATGCAAAATGATAATAATTTAACACAACACGTATGTGCACACAAAACTCCAGTTGTGCATCATATTTACCAAAAGTCAAACTTGAACAATTTGACTATTGAAATTAGATGTCTACACTCTTGTAAATCATCTTTTGTTCACACACCTTGTGAATCTATTACATTAGATTTGCAAGTATTATGTTCACACATCTTGTGAATTGAAGCATGCATATTACCAATTTAATGTCTACACTCTTGTAGATCATAACCTCCAAATTATGATGGTTGTTTACACTCTTGTAAATCAACTCGATCATTATTACTAGTTGAATGTTCACACCCCTTGTAAAATCATTCAGCTACAATAACCGCACTAACCATAACCATTTATATTAAATTCACTCAAAACAACAAATCACATATATGCTAAATGCACAAATACTTGTAGTGTGGACTCACCTAATCCTACAAATACAAGTTCAATCAAATAGGTAACTTACCTCTATCTGCAAAGGATCTTGCTTGATTATCCTCTTGATTAAAATCTAGTTTTCCTGTTGAACTCTATACGGGTCAATATATGTTTATATCCATTCAACCTTCTATTTGAAATGTTTATATAAATATTTGCATGAATATATATATATATATATATATATATATTTCACATACTATACACATCCGACCTGTTCGAATTTGTTTAACGTATTTATCATATTTTGTATGATTACTCATACTGATCACCTTTCACCCAACGTTCAGGTTTTAATCTTTCTAGGATAATTTGAATTTTAACTTTATACTAATATGATGAAATTAACCCATTTGACAAATTTAAATTAAACTCATATTAATCTCATCATATGATTTTTTGACAACTACAACATCTCAATTTCATCTTTATACATATTTTCAAATTTAGACAACAATAGTAACCTCAAATGAGTCATCTTTCTCTTATAACTCTTATGAACCCTAACTTGGGTTATTTGAAAAACATCATGATCCATACAACAAGGGATGTTTAAAACATACCAAAACAACTATACACGAATTTAGGATCCAATAACTACTCAAAACTCAACCCAATTTCACGTTTCTAGAACCCTAGTTCATAAACCCCATCACATTCTTATATGGAGATTAAAAGACGAGAAAACGTGATTACCTTGGGTGGTTCACAACCTAAACTCACGATTGAAGATTCGAGACGGCCAAACGGGTGTCTAGTCTATTTTCGAAATCCTTCTTCTTTCTCTCTTTATGTCTCTTTTTTTTTCTTCTTCTGCTCGAATAACCCCCCCCCCCCCTTTTATGTTTTCTACCGCCTCAACAACTTGATGTATATCTCTTTTTTTTTTGAGGTGATTCTTAACCCACGTTGAACACCATATTTATGTATTTAATTATTATTATTTTTTAAATATAGTCCCCCACACACACAAACATATATATTTATTTTAGGATGTTACAAATCTACCATCTTTATTTAGGGTTTCGTCCTCGAAACCGCTACATTAAGCAAAAAGGTAAGGGTAGAATTTCTTCATCTCATCCGCCGATTCCTAAGTATATTCTGACCCTCTCCTATGCTTCCACCTTACTTTTACTTGATCAATGGTTTTGTTACGAAGTAGTTTCACTTTATGATCAAGAATTTCAACCGGCTTTTCTATATAATTAAGTTTCTCATCTACTTCAATGTATTCTAATGGAACGTATGTGGATTCCTCAGCTAAACACTTTCGTAAATATGAAACATGAAAAGTGTTATGAATTAGCTTCAGCTCTTCTGGTAGTTTTAAACGATAGGAAACATTGCCCACACGAGCTATAATATTAAATGGTCCAATAAATCGTGGACTTAATTTCCCTCGCTTACAAAAACGAATCACACCCTTCCTAGGGAAACCTTTAATAACACAAAATCTCCTACTTGAAACTCAATCGGTCGTCTTCGTTTATCTGCATACGACTTTTGACGGTCTTGTGCCGCCTTTAAGTGAGCTCGTATCTGATCAATTTATTGGTTTGTAACTTTAAGTATCTCTTTATTTTCGAGCTCTCGCGGGCCAACTTCTCCCCAACAAACGGGAGTACGACACCACCTCCCATATAACATTTCATATGGAGGCATTCCTAACCCGAAATGATAACTGTTATTATACGAAAATTCTGCCAGAGGTAGATAGTCATCCCATCTACCTCCAAAATCAATAATACACGCTCGTAACATCAGTCTGAGGATGATACGCTGTGCTCAACAACAGTTTCATCCTAATTCCTCTTGAAAATTCTTCTAGAAATGAGAAGTGAATCGTGTGTCTCGATCGGACACAATCGTCACTGGTATCCCGTGACGCGACACTATTTCTTTTACATACACTTCTGCCATTTTCTCAGAAGAATACGATTCACGAATAGGAATAAAATGAGCACTTTTAGTCAATCGATCCACAATGACCCAAATCGTATCATACCCCTTTCGGGTTTTCGGGAGTTTAGTAATTAGGTCCATTGTGATGTGTTCCCATTTCCACATAGGAATCTCCAAAGGCTGTAATTTACCATAAGGCTTTTGATGTTCAGCCTTAACTTGTAAACAAGTTAAACATTTTTCAACATATTTAACAATATCTCGTTTCATACCTGGCCACCAATAATTTACCCGAAGGCCTCGATACATTTTAGTGGCTCCCGGATGAATTAAGTATTTTGATTTTTGAGCCTCTTCCATCAAATCAGTTTTCAAAGAACAACTGGGAGGTATCCACAGCCTACCGCATCTTGTCTTTAACCCGCGACTATCTTCATCCAGATTATTAGCTTGCCCCTTTATTCGATCTCTTTTCCAATTTTTTTCTTTTAAAGCTTCAGCTTAAGCTTCTTTAAGTTGATCCACCAAATCAGAGGAAATCACAATCTTCATTACTGTAACCCGAATCTCAAGGCATCCGCCACCACATTGGCTTTCGCCGGATGATAAAGGATTTCACAATCATAATCCTTGAGTAGTTCTATCCAACATCTTTGCCTCATATTTAATTCCTTCTGTGTAAAGAAGTATTTCAGGCTCTTGTGATCAGTGTAAATTGTGCATTTCACTCCATACAAGTAATGCCTCCAAATTTTTAAGGCAAACACCACCGCTGCTAATTCTAGATCATGAGTAGGATAATTTACTTCATGAACTTTCAGTTGTTTAGACGCATAGGCAATCACCTTACCCCTTTGCATAAGGACATAACCAAGCCCAAGATAAGATGCATCAAAGTACACCACAAAATCATCAGGTCCATCTGGTAGAGTTAATACCGGTGCCTGAGTTAACTTGAACTTGAGTTCATTGAAAGCTTTTTCTTGGTCATCACTCCAAACAAATTTCATATCTTTCCATGTCAGTTTAGTCAAAGGAGATTCAATTCTTGCAAAATCCTGTATAAATCACCGATAGTAACCGGCTAGACCAAGAAAACTTCTAATTTCAGTAGGAGTTTTAAGGGGACTCCATTTCATCACCGCTTGAACTTTCGAAGAATCATCAAGTATGCCATTAGCACACACCACATGTCCCAAAAACTAGACTTCACGCAACCAAAATACGCATTTAGAAAATTTGGCATATAGTTTCTCGTTCCGCAAAGTTTCAAAGACTTCACGCAAATGACACGCGTGATCACCCTCGTTTTTAGAATAAATAAGAATGTCATCAATAAAGACAATGACAGATCGATCCAACATTGGGTGACATACCCGGTTCATCAAATCCATGAACGCAACCGGTGCATTTGTCAACCCAAACGACATCACAAGAAATTCATAATGACCGTAACGAGTATGGAAAGCGGTCTTGGGAATATCTTCCTCTTTAACCTTGAGTTGATGATAACCCGAGTGAAGATCGATTTTAGAAAACCCCGAAGCTCCTTGCAACTGATCAAAAAGGTCATCAATTCAAGGTAGAGGATATCGGTTTTTCACAGTCACTTTATTCAACTCTCTATAGTCAATACACATTCTAAGGCTTCCGTCTTTCTTTTTAACAAAAAGTATTGGTGCACCCCACGGGGAGATACTCGGACGGATGAAGCCTTTATCTAGAAGATCTTGCAACTGTGTCATTAATTCTTTCATTTCTGATGGTGCCAAACGATATGGAGCTTTGGCTATGGGCTTAGCCCCAGGAATAAGATCAATTTTAAACTCAATATCTCTATCACAAGGAATTCCTGGTAAATCATCCAGAAAAACATCAGGGAAAACCCTAACCACTGGAACATCATTAAGTTCCTTTATCTCCTTTTGTGCATCAAGAACATAAGCTAAGAATGACTGACCCCCATGGATCATGTAATTCATAGCTTTAGTTAGAAAGCACAATATGGTTCCATCCCGTTTCTCTCCTTGAATCCATACTTCATAACCACCCGGGGATATTAATTGAATAACCTTGCGGATACATACAATGTTAACTCCATATTTAGACAACCAATCTATCCCAATCACAACATCAAATTTTCCCAAGATCATTGGAATCAAATCAACCTCATAATCCTCACCATCAATGGTGAGTTTACATCTATGATAGATGTCATACACTAAGAAACTCTCAGAATTAGCTATTTCTACCTCTAATGGATAGGGTAGCTTAGCTAATACAAACGAATTATGATTCACAAATTTCACAGATATAAAAGAGTACCTACTTGAAGTGACTTTGGCCTCTTTTGCTGTAATTTTAAAGGCTTTACCCTTTGGTGTGGGTATTTCAACCTTCTTGCCACAACCTTGGGCCTTAAAAGACCCACCACTAGTACCTCCTTGACCTGCCCCTTTCAACTATGGGCACTCACTTTGTCGGTGTCCCAGTTTGTAACAGTTGTAGCACAGATTAAGTAGACTGACACATTGAGAGGCAAGATGCTCCGGTTTGCCATATTTATAACACACCACGGATTGAAAATAGCATTCCCCACTATGTTTCTTTCCACAAGTTAAAAAATGTCTAGCTTCTTTCAGAGAACTAGTCTTTTTGAGTGGACTAACAAATTTCCCCTTTTTAGAGGATCCCACGTCCTTCTCCACCTTTCGTTTTTCCCCACGGTCTTCTTGTCTTTTTAACTCCAATTCCCGCACACGAGCATAATCAATCAATTCCGACAAAGTTTCAAACTTTGAGGGTATAAGGAACTCCTGGTACTTAGCATTCAACATGCTATGATACATGTTAATCCACATTCGTTCAGTTCCAAGAAGATCTGGACAGAATTTGGCTTTATCAAAGAACACTGTAGTAATAGTGTCTATATCTTCCTCCTTGTGCCTCATATTTAGGAATTTCTCAGTAATTCTATCAATAGCAGCCTGAGGACAGAATCGTTTAAGGAACAACTCCTTAAATGATCCCCAAGTCAAATCCTTGATACCATCCCGACCCTTCTCTTTTCGAAGAAGTTCCCACCAATCTTTTGCTCGGTCCTTTAATTGGTTCCCAGCAAACATCACCTCATCAGACGGATCACAATGACATGTTTCAAAGGTACTTTCCATGTCAAAAATCCACCTTTGACTCAACAGTAGATCTTCCTCACCTTTAAACTCACTTGGCTTACAAGCCACAAACTCTTTATAAGTAACATTTTTAGAAGGTTTCTCCCCACCTATTTCATCCTTAAGAGTTGAAAACTCTTCACGTATAAAATTCTTCAATGAAGCTTGTATTCCATCTATATGAGTTGGTAAGGTAGCTTAAAATGCTTTAGCTATTTCCTCCCTCACCATCACTTGCAGTTTGGTGAGTTGTTCTTCCTCATGATCTAACCCCTCTGGGTTATGTTCATCAGCCATTTTATGACTGAAATAATTTAAACACATCATTAGTTTTACATATATACTAACATATATGCAATACGCATACTCATCCCAAACGGATTTAAAAACTAAATATTTATGCGTCTTTATTGAATATTCACACTTTTGTGAATTACTCAATTATTTAACTAATAATGACACAATTGTGATTTTAACCAATCACATACATCTAGTTTTAACACCTTACCAAATCTTCCGTATACTAATATGAAATAATGTTCCCAAAGATACATTCGTATCATGTATATGTTACTAAGCTAGCTAGGCATAGCAAGATATGCACCATATACCCGTGTCCTTGCGTTCACGGTTTCACACAAGTTAGGAATATTTGTTTGTAACATAACAAGTTCAATATTATATACATAATACAATCATTTACAGATACATCATACCTGGTGAGTTCGGCTTTGTGATCGGATTTCAGATCGGGCGGCTCTCCCCATCTATCCAGAGCTCAATGGTTTGAGTTTAAGTGTTCATGATGCACTCAAATCCCTCAAACCGTTGGCTCTGCTACAAACCTGTGGTACCCTAGTCACTTTAATGTCACCTCATGACATTTTACACCAATTTATAATAAATTACGTTAGGTCCGAGTAAAGACTTTCGTGATTTACACACTTGTAAACATACTATTTACTAACATATGATAAAACAAAGTTTCCGTATGTTTACATACTCTACAAAACATTTATTACACAAAAGTTTCCAAACAGTTTGGTTATTAAGATTAAACCACCATATGAGCCTCCACGTTCGATTCCAATCACCGTCACCGCTCACCCGACTCCTTTGTACCTGTAAATGCCACATTTAAATTCACCGTTAGTTCATTAAAACTAAGTAAGTTTACCGCGCTATTTTCTCAAGTGTACTCCATAACATCATATGAATACACTAATGATTTTACAAATATAAGTCGGTTGTATTATTCAATCGCATACAACACGATTTACTAACGGGTCGTTTTCGCCCAACATCCTGTAAATCTCCCATTCATGCAAAATCAATCTAATTTAACACAACACATATGTTCACACAAACTCCAGTTGTGCATCATATTTACCAAAAGTCAAACTTGAACAATTTGACTATTGAAATTAGATGTCTACACTCTTGTAAATCATCTTATGTTCACACACCTTGTGAATCTATTACATTAGATTTGCAAGTCTTATGTTCACACATCTTGTGAATCGAAGCATGCGTATTACCAATTTAATGTCTACACTCTTGTAGATCATAACCTTCGAATTATGATGGTTGTTTACACTCTTGTAAATCAACTCGATCATTATTACTAGTTGAATGTTCACACCCCTTGTAAAATCATTCAACTACAATAACCTCACTAACCATAACCATTTATATTAAATTCACTCAAAACAACAAATCACATATATGCTAAATGCACAAATACTTGTAGAGTGGACTCACCCAATCCTACAATTACATGTTCAATCAAATTGGTAACTTACCTCTATCTGCAAAGGATCCTGCTTGATTATCCTCTCGATTAAAATGTCGTTTTCCTGTTAAACTCTATACGGGTCAATATATGTTTATATCCATTCAACCTTCTGTTTGAAATGTTTAGATAAATATTTGCATGAATATATATATAAACACACACACACACGTATATATGTATATATATATTTCACATACTATACACATCCAACCCGTTCGAATTTGTTTAACATATTTATCATATTTTGTATGATTACTCATACTGATCACCTTTCACCCAACCTTCATGTTTTAATCTTTCTAGGAAAATTTAAATTTTAATTTTATACGAATTTGATGAAATTAACCCATTTGAAAAATTTAAATTAAACTCCTATTAATCTCATAATATAAGTTTTTGACAACTACATCATCTCAATTTCATCTTTATACATATTTTCAAATTTAGACAACAATAATAACCTCGAATGAGTCATCTTTCTCATATCACTCTTATGAACCCTAACTTGGGTTAGTTGCAAACATCATGATCCATACAATAAGGGATGTTTAAAACATACCAAAACAACTATACACGAATTTAGGATCCAATAACTACTCATAACTCAACCCAATTTCACGTTTCTAGAACGCTAGTTCATAACCCCCATCACATCCTTATATGGAGATTAAAAGATGAGAAAACGTGATTACCTTGGGTAGTTCACAACCTAAACTCACGATTGAAGCTCCGAGACGGCCAGACGGGTGTCTAGTCTATCTTCGAAATCTTTCTTCTTTCTCTCTTCTTCTTTCTCTCTTTCTGTCTCTTTTTTCTTTCTTCTTCTACTCGAATAACACCCCCCTTTTTATGTTTTCTGCTGCCTCAACAACTTGATGTATATCTCTTTTTTTTTGTGGTGATTCTTAACCCACGTTGAACACCATATTTATGTATTTAATAATTATTATTTTTTTAAATATAGTCCACCACCACACACACATATATATATATTTATTTTAGGATGTTACAGGCTTCAGTGGTTTAGCTCATCAAACGTTACTGTTCAACATTCTCCCTCTGGACTGATCAAGCTAAAACCGTTTAGTTTTGCTTTAGAATCAAAATAATTTGATTCCTGAGCTTGTGAACATACCGTAGGACTTCAGATGGCCTTATGCTGCAAATATTTCAGATCATCCTTGGAGAGCATAAGGATGTAGTCCAAATCTAAGAGGAAGGTTATTGATCCATTGAATCTTTCAATGATCATGGTTTTAGTGAAAGAGTCATTGAACCATCTCTTGAGTCTACTCTAGAATGGGCAATCTGAAGAGGTTGAGATTTAGGAGAAGGACCTATGGGGAGAATGGGTGGAGATGCCATAGGCCAGTAGATGATCTCTCTTATTTTTATTTTATCCCTAGAGTAAAGTACCTTTTTGACTACTGCATGTTGATGAGGCTCATAGTTTTGTCAAGAGAGCAGGCAGAAACTCCTCTTCAACTTTGATCCAAGGTCTTAACCTGACTTCTGAATGTGATTCCTCTGATCAAGCACACAGATTTTTCAGAGGTGTGTTCAGCAGATGATCAACTATGGTACTTGGATTATAATCCTTGAGTTGGGATACCACGGTGGTAGAGGGTGATGTAGCCTCTATCCAGAGCTCAGGATGATCACTATGGACCCTTTTGAATTTGGCCCATTCATCAAACAGGACATCATCCTTCCATCTCATGATCACATTCCTTGGTTCCCACTGATTTTGGATAAGGATGTGTTTTATTCTTTCTCTGCTCAATGGTCTTCTTCTTTTTGTTGGCCTCCTTTATTCTTTTTGAAAAGATTTCAGCTTCCTTTCTAAGGCTTGTGTTGTCCCAATTGCTGAAGGTTTCAACCTTGCACTTACCATCATTTAGCAGAAACTTAATGAGTTGCTCCCTCTTAGCCTGATAGGCTTTGTCTTGTTGCTGATCAAACAGGGCTATCTATTCCTGATAAGCTTGGATCAGCTCCTCTCCTGAAAGGCAGAGGCCTCAATGCCAGCTAAGATCTTATTTTCCCTTTCAGCTTCTTTATTCTTTACCTCTTGAAGGTCTTAAGTTGTAGGTAACTGCCTCATTAGAGAGTGGGATTCTTTTAGAGGGGATGTTTGAGGTTTCTCAGCTTCAACCTTAGCTGGCTTTATTGGGGAAGGAGCCTTGGTAGTCTTGGATGGGTTGAAGTCAGACTCATCATCATCAGTGGATCTATGCCTCCTTTTTCTTGGTATTAGAGAAGCAATGGGCTGATCATCACTTGAGCCTGAACTTGGTTCTTGAATAGGACTTAAAGGTTTCTTGGTCTTGGCTAAAGGGGTTTTAGATTTTCTAGCAACACTCTTTTGTCTTCTGGTGAAAGACCGAGTGATTATGGGTACGGGTTTTTGGCCGATTTTTGAGGCATTTCTGACGGTGTGCTTGGGCAAGGTTTCTCTAGACAAGTCCAGAAGGGTTTGGGAAGCAGACTTGGGTGATAGAGTGGGTGAGTCTTCTTTATTGGTCTTTGTAGGTGAATAAGGGATAGATATGGGGGATAAGTTTTTTTGGGAGAGGTTGGATTATGTTTAGATTGGACAGACTCAATTTGAACTGGTATGTCTTAGGTGGATGAAGCTAAGGAAGAAGGGGCTGTGGTTGGGATTTTTATTGGTTCATTGGGTGCATGATTGGTGGGCTTGGGTTTGGGTTTTCTGGTTACACCTGATGCTCTAGACTCCACTTGAGCTTCTATTTGTTTTTGTTTCTGTTCAGAACTGGCCTTAGTAGCCGCAGTCTCAAACTGCTGATCCAATACAGCTTTGATAAGGGCCTCGTGATTCTTCAGTCATATTTCCTTCATCCTTCTTTGTTTAGTTTTGTCTTGAGCCCTTTTGACAGCTTGGGCTTCAGCAAGGAGTCTCTCATTCTCCCTCTTTTTGGCATCATCAGCCTATTCCTTGAACCAAAGGGGAGGAAGAGCTATGTCTATGGGAGACTCCAGATACAGGGTATGATTGGCTACTTCATGTTGAAGAGAGGAGATTTTGGAGTCTACTGAAGTGTTCAGTAGCTTCGTTTGGACTTTATGGGTATGGAAGAAGTCTTTGGTGAAATTTACAAAGAAGGTGTTAAGATGGGTGTTAAGATGTGGGTTTAACACTCCATGAAAAGCCTGGGGAGAAAAGATGGGGGCAGTGGAAGTGGATGGATTGGTTGAGAGACCTTCAAGTGAAGGTGCCTGCATTGAGATGGATGGGAAGTGCAGGACTTGGTCATTTAAAACTTTTGTGACAAAATCAGTGAGTTTGGCCATATTAGCCTGAATGTGTGAGACAGTACCTGTCAATTCTTGTAGTTTAAAATCAGATTCGTCCAACCTTTTAAGGATATCAATAGGATCCTTGACTAGTGAGCCAGTTTTAGCATTACCTGAGTCCATCTCATGAATGTCATGTACCCCTTTTTCTTGGTTCTGGGGATTTCCAGCCTCAGTTTCAAAAACTTCATTGGCTATTGCCATAGCTTGAGTCTTAGTGCCTGATCCATCTAGATGAAGACCCATTGGGCTTTCAGGAAGAGTGGATGCTCCAGATATAAGATCATGTTGTCTAGATGGATGACATCCTGATCTCATCCTCTTCTCCATGGGTTGGAGACTGATGATCTTGAGCCTTGGTTTGATGGGGCTGCTACTCAATTGGTGAGGTAGGAGGAGAACCGTTTGGCTCAAGAGCAGAGTCAATCTCTTGGAGAATTTGGTCAATAGACTCGAAGGCTTGCTATGGTAAAGAAGCAGAAGTGTCATTGGGAGAGTGGGCTGCCATTTGACGAACAAGTGACACTTCAGTGGTTTGTGAGGGGTCCATTTGGATTTCAACATCATCATGTTGAGAGGATTGACGAGGAGCTTGGTGAGTATGAGATTCAGGATCCACTTGTGACGATGGAACAGATGGATCTACTTGTCCAGTGGGGACAGAGACTTGTTCAGGGATCTCATCTGCCAGAACAGTCTTTTTGGGCTTTTTACGCTTAGGGGCTTCGGTGGATGCTTTTCTTTTGGTTGGTACCGAAACAGCTGTGGAAGAGGATGTGGATGTGGGCTCACCTGTGACGGTTGTGTCCTTAGTGTCATCCATGATCTTGGCATCAGTATTTAGACTAGAAAATACCTATTTGTCAATGCTTGACATTTGAGAGGGGGGCAATGTGGCAAACAGTGTTAACTTCAGCAAATAGACATGCCATCACAAAACGAGGGTATAACAGAAACTTGGAGCTCTTTTGGTGATGAACCAAGTGGTCAAATATTATTTGGGACAAAGCGACCATTTCATTGGAAAGAACTGCATACATGACATATTGCATGTCATAAGGCATTTCTCTCCAACTAGTGGTCTTTTGAGAGAGACATTGCAATATAGTGTGATACAGAAACTTGTACTAGGATAGAGATAGGCTTTGTAAAAGTTAAGTTCTTAAAGTCTCCCTAATAATCACACTAAACAAATGCAGCATGAAGAAGTTTGGGAGAAACAGTTGTGGGGGTGCATCAGTGTCACCCAGATTTAGGGCAAGACTAAGTTTGTAAGGGGTGATGGAAACCTGTTGACTAGCAACCACAGAGATTATTCTTTCAACAGAGTTGTCCTTAGACACCAAAGCAGAATTCGCCCAAAACTAATTTAAGGCTGAATCAGAAATAGAAGGATCAAGAATAAGAGTAGTGTGAACAAAAGAGTTTACCGGAGTGTCGATTACCTCATCATAGTGGGGATACTTAGAGGACTTGGTGAGGTAGGCTACAAGATTGTGCACTGGCTTGAGTATCAAAGCCTCAGACTTCATGGATGTAGCAGAAATCGAAGAGTAGTGTCAAAATGAAGACAAGATTACAAAGCATTCCTTATGTTCGGAGAGACAAATAAGGAGAAAAATAACCTTTGCAAATGTTTGCGATTTCTTTGGGAAACTTCCGACACTTATAACAAAAAATAAAAGTTTAACTTCGGGTTTTACCCATTGGACAAACCTGTAATCTTCAGAGAGAGAAAAACAAAAGACAAACCAGTACAATCATGCATACCCTGAAGTATGGACAGTGTTTTGTTAGGAATGAATCATGGTCCGATGCCGTTATGTTGATGCATATTCTAATAGGTTGCTTTTAAGTATGTTTTGGTTAAGTTAGAAAGGTTTGTGATAGGTTTTTGCTAGGTTCGTCTGGCCCACAAACTTATGCATTTTGTTTTAGTTCAAACGAACCTGTGGTCTTGTACTGTAAAGGTTCGTCCAACGAACCTATTGGTTCGTCTAGCGAACCTAATGGTTTGTGAAGGTTCGTTCCACTTGTGTAGGCTCGTTTGTTTTATGTATCTATTTTTAGGTTGTTAGTTTTTCAGTGGTTCTCGACAGAGTCTGTAATTTCAGAATAGAGTGTTTGTGGGACTGAACTGTGTGTTCTTTGGTCTGTGCAACTTGAAATTGATTTCGTTATCAGTGAGAATGATATTTACAAGCATGATTGTGTTGTCTTTGATTCATATAGGTGTTATCTATATTCTGCATAGATAAAACTGTTAATATAATTAAAGTTACAGATCCGGAGCTTTCAACTGTGGTATCAGAGCTTTTGGAGGAGTTCTATACACGTTTTTGAAGGCTATTAATCATTCTTGTCTATTCTGGAAATGGGTAAAGTTTGATTTTCAGTATATTAATGTTTCTCTGGCATTTCATCATCATCTGTTGACATTTTGCTGGTTAAAATGAAAAAAATTTCGTCAAAACAGTACACTAGAAGGTTTAAAGTGTTGAAGATTTCCCTCCAAATCTTGAAGGCTTTCCTCCAAATCTTGAGACGAACCTAGCTGATTCACAGCCGAACCCTAAGGTCCGTTAAGGTTCATGGGACGAACCTATTCATACTGAAGGTTCGCTGGTCAAAAGGTTTTGGAAAATGTTCATTGATTCAAAAGGTTTTGAAGAAGGTTCGTTGGTCAAATGGTTTTCAAGAAGGTTCGTTGATTCAAAAGGTTTTGAAGAAGGTTCGTTGGTGAAAAGATTTTCTGGCAGGTTCGTTTGATTCAACGGTTCGTGTAGGATCATTTGTTGATCAAAGGTTCGTGAGATATAATCAGGTTCGTGAGTTTTGAAAAATTGTAAAAGGTTCACTGATCATCTTTGAAAAATGGCAGATATGCTTGCTGCAGTTGCGAATCAAAATTCAAAGATTCAAAGTATATTGATTAGTGAAACAGAGTCTAGGACCACAAACAAAGTACCAAAACTTCTTGATTTATCTGATTACGAGAACTAGAAAGGTAGAATTGAGACACAATTTATGGTACTGATACAAACCTTTGGGAGAGAATTTTATTACTATGTGAACGACCAAATGTGGTTGGAACAGATCTTGACCAATCTCTTTATCGATTGGATGTTGAATAAAGAAAGAAATATGATTATGAGAAGAAAGCATATTGGATGTTAAGTCAAGCTATTCCTAATCAAATTCTTCATCAGTTTGATGAACACAAGTCATCATATGGGTTATGGAATGCATTGAAGGCTAGAGTGGAGGTAAATACTAAACTCAAGAAGATGAAGGCAACTAATTTGAGAAAAGAATTTGAGAATTTCAACTACATAGGCAATGAGAGTCTTGATGCTTTGATTACTAGATATCGACACTTGTTGACAGAAGTACGTAAATGTGGTATTGTGTATTTAGAAGAAGAGATAATAAATTGCTTTGCAGATGCGTTTCCAGATAAGTGGAACTCATTGGTACTGTTTTTGAGAGAAAATCTTCCAGGAATGACACTTGTGGAGGTTTTTCAAAAGTTAGAAGAACAGGAAATGAAGGACAAGAGGAAAGCTAGAAGAGTTAATGTAACACATGATCCTTCACTTTATGGTGCATCAGTTGTCACACCTTCTATCCAGTCAGCAAAAATATAGACAACTTTTGTCTCAAGTACGACTGAGGGTACTTTATTAACATCTGCATCTACTAGTTACACCAATCCAAGCTCATCTTATTCTAGGAATGAGAAGAAGTCTGATTCTTCATTTGCCACTCAAATTTCATTAAACACTACAAATTGTGAAAAGTGACTGTGGTGGCTGTTAGAGATCATATGTCAGTACTTTCATGTGTGGTCAGTGCATAGTCTGATTTTTCATCTTCCACTCAAATTTCATTAAACACTACAAATTGGGAAAAGTGACTGTGGAGGCTGTTAGAGATCATATGTCAGTACTTTCATGTGTGGTCAGTGCGTATGATGAATAAACAGCTGGAAGGATAGGAAATTCTAATCTTACTTTTGAAGATTATGAGCAAATAGAAGAAGATGAAATGGAACTTATTGACATACAGTGGGCTTTGGCCAGTGCAATCAGAAGAATTAAAAAATATGATAAGAAAACAGGAAAGAAGTTCACTTTTGATCGTAACACAAAGTTCGGATTCAATCTAAAAGCCACACAATGCTACAACTGCGGTGAACTAGGTCATTTTGCTCGAGAATGCAAAAATCCAAATAAGCAAAGAAACTTAAATCCATTCAAGCAAAAAGAAGCTTATCAAAAGCAAAAGGAGAAGCCTGAAGAATCAACCGAAGCTCTAGTCAGTCAAGCAAATGAAGGATACGACTGGGGCAAACAATATGATGATTTAATGGGTGCTTTTATGGCTTCACTAGTGAAAGATTCTAAATTTGAAGATAATGGTCAGCTAAATGCTTCTATGGCTGAAGAGGAAAGCAAGGGAAAAGAAAAGACTGAGGAGGTAAATAACAAACTTTTGGAGGTAATTGAAAAGTTGAAGGAATTGAATGCTCAACTGAATGTTGAACTGATCGAGTGCACTGAAGCTAAAAAAGTTAGTTTCAAGAGAAAAAGATTTTGATAAAAAGATCGTAGATTTGGGTAAAGAAAATGAGGAATTAAAAATTAAGCTTTGCAAAATAATCAAGTAGTTTCTGTGCACCTCGAATCAGTACAAAAGTTTAAAGCAGAATTGTCAGCAGCTAAAGCAGAGGTAGAAATGCACAAAAGCAAGCTCGAGAATTACAAGAATTCTCAGTATGTTATTGATTACTTTGCTGCTGTGCAAAGGTAATCGAATGGTACTACTGGCTTGGGATTTCATGCAGTACCACCTCCATCAAGCTATGTTCCAAGGCCATAAATTGACCCTAAGCTGGAAGTGCATCCAGCTTCTCTAATCGAGTTTGAGCCTGAAAATGTTCTTGAAAATGTTAGAGTCTCGTCTTCTGATGAAAAGGTATCACTTGACAGCGATGCCCCAGTCATCGAAGACATTACTGAGGCGGAATACTCTTCTGAAATTTAGAGACAAAATGGATACAAAGGAAAAGGTGTTGAGAAAAAGACTGTTGAGACAAAGTAGTCAAAATCTGAAACTAAACAAGATGAGAAGGTGGTAATTAAATCCACACAGGTTTCTAAACTAGTGACTAAGACCAAACCAAACACTACTCTTAAACCAATTGTGTACGTTAGATCCTCTAATACACATCAAAGAGAGACTAGTGGAAATTTTCAAAAGAAAAATGCGATGTCTAAGAAAGTGGAAAAAGTGGATTTCTTCTTTGATAATTTTGGGGTAGCGCACAAATTTAAATCAAAGAATTTTCAAAAGAAACTGGATAATTCAAATAAAAGCTCAACTAGTTTAAGAAACAAAAGTTCATCTTCTAAGGTTATTTCAAGACCTTTCAGTTCATCAAATTTTTATGATGAACTCTAACGAAAAACCCAAACAAAAGAAAGCAAGTGTTACGGACGTGGTAAAATTAGTCATTTGGTTGCTGACTACAATATAGGATTCAGTTCGAGTGATTGTGGTGGTTCGAGGTGTTTCTCACCAAGAGAAACACACAAGTGTTTTACTTGTTGTGGTAAGGGGCATATTTCTGCTAATTGCCCTAATCACAAATTCAGAAAGGGTTATGATGAGGAAATTCGGGTGCATGTTTCAAGTGGGAGTTCTATGAAAGATAAACCAAGTGAAGATGAAATGAAAGTTCTTATAAAATTCAACGCTGATTGTTTTTGTGTGAAGGAAGAAACTAAACAAAATAAAAGAGTTTTTGAAAATAAAATAAATGTTAAAAAGATTGTGAAAATTAGGACTTCATCTGATGTTGAGTCATTTGAAGATTTTTCTTCAAGATTCTCATTTTCAAAACAAGCTACTAACTCTAAATCATTTTGGAAACTCAAAAACAAATCGGGTGATGTATTCTCTAAGAAAAGAGGAGGATACAAGTGATGATGGTTATTCAATTATGTCATCACAGAAGAATGGAAAGGGTCCATTCAGGGTGACTCGATGCCAAAATGGCAGGGGTCATCCCTTTTGAGTACTAACAAGTTTCTTTTGATTTATTGTGCAGGTTACATCCACTGGCCATATTAGCAATCGTTTGATTATTGATAGTGGATGTTCCCGCCATATGACTGGTGAATTGAGCTTGTTAAGAGATGTCAAGCTTGTGAAAGGAAGATATGCGAACTTTGCTGGAGACAAAGGAGGTCAAATTACAGGGATTAGCAGTTTGACAAATGGGAAGGTTTCTTTTGACAATGTTAACTTTTGTAAAGAGTTAACTAACAACTTGCTGAGTGTCTCGCAGATTTGTGATAAAGATTACAAAGTGATGTTTGACAAAGAGAGGTGTTATGTGCTCAAGCAAGTATTCAATATTTCAGAGGAGTGGATTCTAATGACAGCTGAGCGTAGCAAGGATCTTTACGTGCTTGACATGGAAAAAGCGGAGACAGTAAATAATGTGGAAACGTGCCTGGTGTCCAAAGCTACTGAACAGGATACACGTTAATGGCACAGGCGGATGGGACATATCCACATCCGGAAAATGAACCATCTTGTACACAATCATTAGGTTGATGGTGTACCTGTAAAACATTTTAGACTTTCGGATGTGTGTGTCTCATGTAAAACGGGTAAACAGAAAAGTAAGTCTCATAAAACAAAGAAATTTTTTTCTATTGACATTCCCCTTGAACTTATTCACATGGATCTTTTTGGACCCATTAATGTGAAGAGCATAGGTGGTGATTCTTATTGTTTTATGGTGACTAATTATTTTTCAAGATTTTCATGAGTTATGTTCTTGTAACATAAATCATAAACTTATGAAAACATTGTTTTGTTAATCAGTAGGTTGGAGACATTATATAAGCTACGGGTGAGACATGTACGATCTGACAATGGGACTGAGTTTAAGAATCATCAAATGGAGGAATTCTGTAATTCCAAAGGCATCCAGTAGCAATTTAGCGCACAATATGAGCTCCAGATGAATGGTGTAGCTGAAAGGAAGAATAGGACTTTGATAGAAACTGCAAGAACGATGCTAGCAGATTCTAAACGTCCCATTACTTTTTGGAGTGAAGCCGTGGCTACTGCTTGCTTTACCCTTCACCGAGTCTTAATTGTCAAAAGACACAACAAAACTTGTTATGAATTGCTTCAAAATCGGAAGCCCAATGTGGAACACTTGGAATCTTTCGGGGCTCCATGCACAATGCTGAAGAAGGAATCAAAATTCAACTCTAAAGTTGAAGAGGGTTTATTTCTAGGATATAGTCTTCCAAACAAACGTGTGTTTAACAAACGCATGGGTGTTGTAGAATTGTGGTATCAAGTGGATGTCCAACGACATGCACCTATAGCAAATGGGAAGGGTCCATGTTGGATTTTCGATTACAATAAGTTGTTTGAGTCTTCTAATATGTCTTCAAGTGTTTCTGATGATGAAATAACCTTACAAATATTGTCTGATTTGCATAATTCAGATGAACAAGGAATTTTTCATCAAGCTGGAGATGAAGTAACTACACCACACGGGGAAGGTACTTCAGAGGTTCATAATGAATATTGGTCATCAGAGGATGAAAATGAGGTTTTTGAAGATGCTTTCTCCCATGATCAAGATCCTGATAAAGACATCAACGATCTTGATCATGATGTGGTTGTACCACAATTGCCTATCACACGTGTTCATGTCAATCACCCGCTTGATCAAATTATAGGAGATCCTAGTGTTGGAGAGCATACACGTAATCAAGTTACAAATGAGGAAAGTATGTATGCTGAGTTAGAGAAAACTCATGGCAGTCAGGAGCTCTGGATGCAATCAACATTTATTTCTCAAATAGAGCCAAAGACTGTGAATGAAGCTTTGCGTGAACCTGCCTTGGTGGAGGCCACGAAAGAAGAACTGAATCAATTTCGTGAATTGGGGGTCTGGCATTTGGTAGATTTGCCCAAAGGAGAGAAAAAGATTGGCACACGGTGGGTGCTGCGATGTAAGCGAGATGGTAGACGAGTAATAGTCAGAAACAAAGCTCGCTTAGTGGTTCAGGATTTTAGACAAATTGAAGGAATTGATTATGATGGAGTTTTTGCACCTGTGGCATGGTAAGAGGCAATTCGGCTTTTTCTTGCTTTTGCAGCCCACGGAAATTCAAAGTATTTCAGTTGGATGTTAAATCTGCTTTTCTGTATGGCTCTTTGAAGGAAACAATGTATGTTTGTCCGCCACCGGGCTTTGAGGATCCAATCCATCGAGATCAGGTTTATCACTTGGACAAATCATTGTATGGTCTTCAACAGGCCCCGCGTGCCTGCTATGAGACATTATCGACTCATCTTATTGAACACGGGTTCAATAGGGGTCATATTGACAAAACTTTGTTTTTTCGGGAAAAGGGCAAGGACATTCTCCTTGTTCAGATCTATGTTGCTGACTTCATCTTTGGATCTACTGATGAACAAATGCATGAAATTCAAAGAGGTGATGATTGATAAATTCAACATGAGCGCGATGTCAGATATCAAAATCTTCCTTGGTTTACAAGTAGACCAAATCGATAATGGGATCTTTATACATCAAACCAAAGATATTCAATATTTGCTAAAACGGTTTAGCATGCTTGACTCAAAACCAATTTCCATGCCCATTCAGCCCAATCACGGGATTGAGCTTGATATTCAGGGGTAGTTGGTTGATCCCACACTTTATCGTGGTATTATTGGAAGTTTGATGTATGTTACTGCGTCACGGCCAGATATCATTTTTGCTACAAGCATCTGTGACAGATATCAATCTAAACCTAAGGTGTCACATATGATAGCAATCAAACGGATTCTTCGTTATCTAAAGGGTACACCAGACACCGGCTTGTGGTATCCTAAAGATGATAATTTTTTCTTCAATGCATACAATGACTCAGACTATAGAGGATGCAAAACAGATGCTAAGTCCACAACTGGTGGTGCACAATTCTTGGGGGAAAGACTTGTCTCTTAGCAATATAAAAAAGCAAACTTCTGTGGCTACTTCAAATTACGAAGCTGAGTATGTAGCCGCTGCCAGTTGTTGTTCACAAATGTTGTGGATACAACAGCAAATGAGAGACTACGGTTTGAATTTTCTTAGTACCCCTATACATGTTGATAACGAGGCTGCCATTGCTATTACTAAAAACCCAGTGTATCATTCACGTTCCAAACACATTGATATCCGGTTTCATTTCATACTTGATTGCTATGAAAAGAAACTCATTGATGTGGTGAAGATACACACAAATGAGCAACGTGCAGACCTTCTCACAATGGCCTTTGAACGAAATCGTTTGGAGTATTTACTCAAACTTAACGGAATTCGGGTCATGGGTGAGGTCATACCAAATTAATTTCCTTCATAATCATTTTTTATTAAATCAACATCAAATATTTTTTTTTCTTTATAGTATTTTTTCTTTATTTGTTTTATGTTTTTAGGTTTTAGTGGGAGAAAATTTGAAAAATCAATAACATTTGAAAAATCAAAAACACAAAAACTATATAAAGTTATAAAAAAAAATCAAAAACATTGAAAAAATAAAAATTTGAGAAATTGATTCGACCTAATGAGAAATGATGGTACGTTGTAGCAATCGGAAGCACATCTGAATCATACTAGAACTTAAACACGAAGAGCATTCACAATTACTAAGTATGATATGTTGGTAGGTTTATAACTTAGTTGTGATAACATTTGACAAAATTTTGATCATTCTTTGTGGGAAACAGTTGCTTAGGATACATTGTTTAGCTTTGTCCTAAAAGCTTGGTTTTTGATCTCCCAATGATTCTTTCTTGATCTAAGGTTATTTAAATACTAGTCTTTGATCATATTGTTCAATTTTAAAATAAATTCTAAATTTGTTTTTCTTTTATTTTCTTACAAAGCTTAAACATTCTTTGCGTATGCTTACGTATCGACCTGATTGTTAAGGACTTGAACAATTCAAATTAGTTTTCTTGGTTTGATTAAGATTTGGGCAATCTCTGCGTATATGAGAATATCGATCTGATTGTTAAAATCTTAATCTTAAATTATTGTTTCGTTCATTATCTGGATCATTTGTGTATACAAAAGTATCAACCTTGATTCCAAGATCTTGAACAATTTCAATTTGTTTTATATTTTTGTTGTTTTGAAAAGAAATTATATCTTGTTTTTGCATGATCAAACTAATCACATACTTGAATTACATTGTGTCAAGAGCATCATTGTTTGGTTAACAATTCACAAAAAGGAATGTGATCAAGTGAATGAGGAAAATAAAGTCTGTGATTGTTTTGGTTCCAATTGATATCTTAACTAAGTGATTAAACTTAATTTTGGACTCACATACTCGCAATCATCTTTGGATTGTGATTTTCTAATTAATACATTCATTAACTCAATCAGTTTGTGCAGATGATTGCAATGCAATATGATCTTATGTCTGGATCTTTCTCACAAAAAATATGTGTTTGTTTTTATTCATTTCATGTTTCATTTCAATTTTTTCTTTCAAAATTAAAATTTTGGTTTGTTTAAATATAAAATTTAAAAATCCAAAAAGATTTTTGTTTATATTTGATGTTGAATCAATAATAATTAATTGATTGTTTTCCACTCTGAAACAGAAAATTTTGTTTGGACTATTTATGATTAAATCTTAAAAGGTCAAAATGTCAAAGGTTTGTGAGAATTTGTGGGGTAGGTGTGCTGAACCTACTTTAGGTTTGTTCATAGGTTCGCTCAAAAGGTTTTGTTTAGAGGTTCGTTCAAGAGGTTTGTCCACAGGTTCGTCCAACAAGGTTGGTTCAAGAGGTTCGTACAAAAGGTTTGTTAAAGGGTTTGTCGATTTGGTTCGTTCAAAGATTTGTTCAAAGGTTAGTCTGAACCATGTGGAAGTATAAATGCAAAGGTTCCTTGATTAGATTCGTCACTTTCACTGTGATTGCTAGAGACGAACCTCTGATTGTTTGGAACTGATTTTTCGAATTCCTGATTGTCAGAGTGTTTGTTATATATCATTGGATTTGTTTTGTTTTCGTGATTTCAAAAAGGTATATGGATTGAAATTTCACCGGCTTGATTTGTATAGATGTATGTTCTAAGTCCAATTAGTCGAACCTTTAAAAGTTGAATAAATCAATTTTAATCAAAGATTGATAAAAAATGCTTTCATTAAAGTTGTTAATAGACTTTTGGCAAACGTATTGATGTGTTTAATTTAGTCTAATTCATAAAATTGAATTTTGATTTGAATTTCAGACAGGTTCGTTTGACATAGAAAGGTTCGTGCCGAACCTTTTCTGAGTCAATGACCGAACCTTTAATTGTTAGAGGTTCGTTTGACCAAAGGGTCGTACCTGTTGACTAGGTTCGTTTGAAATTCAGGTTCGTCAATGTGAAAATAGGTTTGTCTGTAATCTAGGTTCGTTCACATGTGTAGGTTTGCAAAGGGCATAGGTTCGCTGGACTTAGGACTTAGAATTTTTTTTAAAATTTTTAATCATGAATTGAATTATGTTTCTGATATATGTTTGTTTTAATTGCAGATATGGCAAACTTAGCATTAGATGATAAACACAACATATGTGCTTATTTGGATCCTACAACCAAGAATGACAAGGATTTTAGACCTATGATCGAGTTTTTGAGAAGATCACGCTATATCCAATCATTGTCACATCTATCGATCTCATATTCAAAGTTTCTAGGAGTCAGCTAGATTGATCACTGTTGATGATGTTTTTGTTATTAAGGCTAGTGTGCTTAGACAAGTGATGAGAATTAGTGAAGCTGATGTTCGTAGAGTCTTGAGATTTGGTGGAGAACCTGAAAGAATGACTTTGATTCCTGAAAGATGTATTGAAGTTTTTATCCTGAGAATCAAATACTTTGGAGTATACAGTGAATACTCAATCATGAAAGGAAAGTTGCCTCTCCAGTACAAGTTTCTAGCACATGTACTGCTTCATTGCATGAGTATGAGGGGTACATTTGATGAGTTGAGAGATCTTATGAGATCAGCCATGGTTGCTTTGATTCTAAACAAACCATTCAACTTCTCTGCAATGATTTTCAGATATTTATCTGATAATATCACAAAAGCCAAGGACAAGTTCTTGATGTATCCAAGATTTGTACAGATGCTTATTGATGAGAGATTTCTTGAACAGAGTTTGACAAGAGCTGTGGATAACAGGTTGAAGTTAAAGCATATGGAAAACTCAAGTTTGGGTCAAGTAAAGACATATCAGAAGAGCAATGATGTTGTGCTTACAAATGATTTGATTTGTCACTGTGCAAAAGCTAATTATGTTGCACCACTCAATGATGCTTGGAGAAATGAAGATTCTAGTTCTGAAAATGAAAACATGGATGATGATCAACCACCACCACCTCCTCCTACACAAGATCCACCAGTTCAACAAGCTCGTGAAGAATCTTCTTCAGTTAATCAACAAGAACAATCAACTCAAAGTGCTGCTCAAATTACATTGGAACCACTTCAAGTTATCTATCCTGATCAACCAGTTGTTTCTGAACAAACAACTGCTACTGCATCACGATCAAATGCTGAAGCTGATGATGTTATTGATGAAATGGAACAAGATTCAACTGAATCTGAGATGAAAAATGTACAAGTGGGGAATAGAATGGTTCGTAAAATGAAAAGAAATCCCATTCAGCAACAACAGAGTAGAGAAGAGCAACAAGAAAGAAATGATCCAAATGAAAAGAAATCCCATTCAGCAGCCAGAATCATCTCGTCCAAAGAAAAAGAAAAGGATGGCTAATGTACCTAGAAAGAAGAAAACAAAATCACCAAGGATTATTGTATCTTCTCCAGTTGTTACTTCTTCCGCACCTGTTTCATTTGTTGCACCTTTTGCTGAAGCAACTACAGTTACAACTTCATTTCCAGAGACTTCTACTTCAAGAGTTGATACGATGTTTGAAGGTTTGGATGATTTGGATTTGAATTTATCATTGGATTATGATGATTCAGAGTTGAGACGTAGGATATCTCTTCTATCTCAAGAGTTTTACAAGTATAAGAAGCATAAGGAGAAAGTTGCTTCTGAGAAGTCGTCTTCTTCGATTCAAAATGAAATTGACATGATGAAGCTTCATTATAGAGATGGAGAGAGGAGGATCAAAGAGAAAAGGAGTCTATGAATGATAGAATTTTTTCTTTGGAAAGAGTTGCTCGGGGGCAGAATGAAAAGATAGTTATTCATGAAGAAGAAAATCAGTTGTTGAAGAAAAAGATAAATGATATTCAAGGTGAATCTTCTACAACTACTCATACTGAAGCAATAATTGATGAAGATGTAGAATTTTATGTTTCTGGAGAAAATGTTGTTAATCCTGATGATGTCAATATAGAAGATGAAGATGATGAGGGGAAAGTAGATTATGAGGATTCTGATTATGATGAACATCCAGGTTTTGATACTCATCATGATGATGATGGTGATGGTGATGATGGTGTAGCTGGTGCTAGTGGATCAAATGGATTGAATTCTGTTACTGGTGCGATTGTGATTTACAATCCATCAGGAACTTCTTTAGATGTGAATCCAGTTTCTGCTGTTGATCCAAATCAAGCAAAAGACTTTGAAGAAATTGAGATTGAAGATATTACTAATAAGGAATGTCAAGAGAAAGTTGTTGATGAGACATTAGCTACACTTGCTGAGTTGTTCAAACAAACTGGAGAAGAAGAGTTACAAAGAAATGTTTATGAATCAAGTAAAAGCAAAGAACTTGAAGAAGGTGAGGTTGAAAATGAGTACACAAATGAAGAACTTGTTGGATTGTTTGGGGTGAATGTGAATGAGCTTCGGAATTCAAGTATTTCTGAAAAATTGCCTATGGGAGAAGAAGGAAGATCAGTTGAATTTCAAGATGGTTGTTCATCTGAAGAAAATCGGTATAACTTACCAACTTTGACAAAATTATTTGATGTTGAAGATAATGATAAGTGTCAGGTTGTGTTAAGTGACAAGTTGAAGATTAAAAGACCAATGGAATCGTGGAGAGAGAATCAAGTAGAACACAAGTATATTATTGATAATTTAATTATCTTCAGACGGTTTATTGAGAAATTTGATCAGCCTGCACCTTTGAAACATCCAAGATAGGCTTCAAGATTTAAAATAGGATCAAAATTGAAGATGCATGGAAGGGTTTTGAGCTATGGTTATTATCATAATATTCCAGGTGAGTTGAATAAAAGGGTTCTTATGTTGTGAAGAGAATTGATGGGTGTCAATATTTTGGAAAAGCTTATGATTTGATGTCTTTACAATTTTTTGAATGCATGCAACATTCAAGATTAAAGATGATCAAGCCTCTTTTCAAACCGATCGCAATAAAAGATTTTAGATTTTATTGAAGCGTGGAGCGAAGAAAGGCTGGAATTGGTTAGTTCCTAAATTTTCAGTGTTGAAGCATAACTCATATGTTTATCCAAAGCCTAAGGTGTACTCAAGGCCTAGGCTAAGGAAAATGTAACAAGATTGGACTCCATTCTTCAAACTATGGTTTTATGATGAAAGATCTTCTGAAGCTGTTATTTTGTGGAAAGAAAACAATCAATGGAGGGTTACAAGATTACCAGATCCTGTGTGGCTTTTAAATTGTTCTAAACAAGACATTGATACTCTAAATGAAGCTTTGATTTATGCAAGAGAAGGGTATCATGATGTTGGAGTCAGTTATAAGGATATGGCTTTACAATTTCAAACCATTGCGAGAATGTGTTTTACCTTGGGAATTCATTCAGGATGTAATTGGGAAGATGTTAATTATTTGTATGTGGAGTTGATTTGTGATGCCCGTCTCCCGAAACCATCACTAAATCGGAATTACAATAGAACACATGGTATAACAGAGATAAGTAGCGGAACTTTTATTAATATAACACAAGTTCCAATACAAGATGCCAACATGATATAATTTACATCATTAAACATATGCCAAAATTTCTATGAGCTTGCTATTCTTTCTGACACACCTTGCCCTTGCCATGGCTACATGAAGCCTTATCTTTCCCTGATATGCATACTCAAAGGGATCAGTTTTCACTGGTGAGTTCTAAGTTTTAATCATCCAAAATGTAAGATAACACATCCAGGAAAAGATTTACATGACACGTTTTAAATAATAATAAAGGGAATTAACCATCATAAAACAGACAAACTTTGTGCAGAAAAGTTTCAAATCAATGACCGGGTTACCAGAACCCAAAACCACTGGGTTACCAAAACCCAAATACCAATATGCCAAGTCCACGGTACGGTTACCACCTGCCAAGTCCACAGTGTGGTAGTCCTAATATGGCATCTATAGTAGTATCAAACCACTATCTAGGGTCACGTTCACCCTCTGCAGGCCTGGTCTTCACTAGCCAAATACAGTCAATTGATCAATTAACCCCCCCTATACCGACACATATGCCATGGTTGTTTCCCACCAGAAACAGGCAACAAAGACAAGCACGGCGCTTGTTTTTACATATATAGCAAGGACACCGTCGACCACGGTCGACACATTTGTCAAAAACACAATTTTGACTCAAACTGCACAATCATTGTTTTATAAAACATTATTCCCTACACAAACCAGCACCGCAGTGCTCAAAACGTTCTCAATACCTGTTTTAGGACCTCTGCTCAAATCACAGTCGTAAAACGTTTAAATCGTCCAGCTAGTCTCAACTAGTGGCACACAACCATAATACGTGTCAAAACAGTTTCCCGATGCCCATAAAACTCATTACTTTTATGTATCTTTAAAAATCATTCGACTCATACTATCTCGAGTACGACATCCCAAAACAATGCTTGGACCAAAAATCATTTGACATGTTGAACCCCATGGGTAGCATCATTGTTTTACAAACACTTTATTATGAAAACATAGTGTCTCAAACATAGTTTAATTATAACATTATCAAATACAAACAATTAACAGTATGCATATCAGCCCAAAACATTTTAAAGCATAAAATGGGCATCATAGAACTCACCTGATTGGTCTCGCACGGTAAACTTAATATCGCACATTGATCTCACGTTTCCTCAAGGAATCCTAACAATCTAGATATCCTAGCAAGATCATAAAAATATTCACATATCCCATAAATCGTAATTCGGTTTTCCAAACGGACAACACAACGACTATGTTAAGATATCTCCAATACGAGTTTTTAACTCGTTATTTCTATCCGGGGTGTTTGCCGTATCACACGGGCATAACCACATCATATCATATGGTTTATTTAGTCAATACAAACCCATATATACTTATGAAGATAACCTTAACATTTAAAATTTAAGCATAAGCTTACCTCGCTATATCCGGACAACAGCTTGTATAACCATCTGGCTAGTCCCGATCACTCGTCATGTGCTTCCACACACTCAATTAACCTCAACGGAGGTTTATGGGGGCATTTATGTTGTGATATTAGGTTTGGAACTCGAAACTTTGTGCGAAAAATGACGCGGTACGAACTATTTATAGAAACTGGCACGCGAATCGAGATAACCAGGCTGCGACACCTCGCCGGACACGTTTCAACTCACTAGGACACGTGGCAGCCACCCTAGACATGTGGCAGCCACCCTAGACACGTGGCAAAGCTGTAAAATACGTGTCTTGCCACCTAGGACACTTGTCGGTGAGCCCGTGTAGTGTTTTGAACTTGTTTATGAGATTCCGGCTTTATACGAATCCGTTCTACGCACTGTTTTCGCCCACGTTCACGATTTTTAAATACCTTTCTAACCATATCAAAGCATTCACCCTAGGAAAGTACTGATTATTTGAGCCATTTTAGGATTACTATTTGAAACTCGTTTTATCATAACTTTCATTAGGAGCATCGTTTGCCATTTTCGCTTTCCCTCATTATGATCATTACTTTGTTGTCTTGATAATGTGATATTTTTAATCAATATACCACTTGCTCGTGTCATGTGATCACTCTTTTACTGTAAAGTAGACACATGATGAATTTGTCATGTTAATATCAAAACACTCTTCATAGAAAAATTGAAAGACTTCATTATATTTAAATTTATTATATATTATGAAAAACCGGTTGTTACATGATGGCTTTACAAAAATAGATTGATGAAAGGGATGCTCGGATTGAAGCTGAAAGATTAGCAAAGATTTCAAGATCTGTGATTGTGCGTGCAATAGACAACGTTTGTGAAGATCAGTCATCGAGTGGGATTCGAACTGATGAATGTGGATTAAATAACAAGATTTTGAAAACTTGCAGCAACTGTTAAGGGGGAGTTTGTTGGTGCATATTGTAATAGGTTGCTTTTAAGTCTGTTTTGGTTAAGTAAGAAAGGTTTGTGATAGGTTTTTTCTAGGTTCGTCTGGCCCATGAACCTATGCATTTTGTTTTAGTTCAGACGAACATGTAGTCTTGTATTGTAATGGTTCGTCCAACGAACCTATTGGTTCGTATGGAGAACCTACTGGCTCGTCTGGCGAACCTAATGGTTCGTGGAGGTTCGTTCCACTTGTGTAGGTTCGTTTGTCATATGTATATATTTGCATGTTGTTAGTTTTTCAGTAGTTCTTGACAGAGTCGGTAATTTCATAATGGACTGTGTGTGAGACTGAACTGTGTGTTCTTTGCTGTGTGCAACTTGTAATTGATTTCATTATCAATGAGAATGATGTTTACAAGCATGATTGTGTTGTCTTTGATTCATATAGGTGTTATCTAGATTCCGCACAGATAAAACTGTTAATAGAATTTAAGTTACAGATCCGTAACTTTCAACACGTTACACACGATCATTATGAGCATCAATCTCAGATAAACTCAGGGTAAATGCATCAAGCCAGGTGACATGCCTGACAAGCAGTTGTCCTTAGCCATAAGCAAAATTTTGAATTTGAGTTAAAGATATTAACTTCATGAACACAAAGATGATCATGGAGTTTCGGAGAGATTTGGTTAAGAATGGAATAAGATACCCACTGAATATGAAAACAACAGATATAAATACGAGAATCAGTGATCATTGAGGTTAAGAGGGTAAAATGGTAAAATGAGCAAGATATTTTAATCATAAAAAATTAATGAGTGTCAAATATTGTAGAGTGTCATGTCTTCAGATTAATTAGTAAGAGTCAAATCAAGGCGTAATTATCAAAGGATTAATAACCACGGAGTGAAAAGATTTAACCACGAAAAGGATTTAACCGCTGATTAGTTATCAAGAGGGCACAACCACGGATGTGTTATAGTCACAGAATGGCCAAATATGAATGTAACACCGGATATGGTACAACCACGGATAGGTATGAAGCATCAGTTTATAACAATTGTAATACCACTGATGTCTATCTGTGGTTAGGTACAACCACTGAGAAATGAACCACGGTTATTTCGTTAGTGGTTTTCCCTTTGTCCGTTGTTAGGATACTTAGATAACTATCCTTCTATATAAAAATTCAAGGTTTAAGAAAGATATTCTTAATCTTATTTATTAAACGATTAACTCATATTTATCATGCCCAATTTGGAAACAAATTTTGAAACGATTGAAGAGTCCAAAGGCTTGGTAAATATGTCTGCTACTTGGTCACATGTAGATACATGTTCTAGGACAATTAGTCCTTTTTCAAAACAATCTTGTATGAAGTGATGCCTTATTTCTATGTGTTTAGTTTTAGAGTGATAAAAAGGATTTTTTTTATTATGTTTGTGGCAGCTTCACTGTCTATTAATAGAGGTGTTTCAAGTTCAGTTATTCCAAAGTCCTATAATTGGTATTGGAGCCAAAGATTCAAGGCAGTGCAATGTGCTGCTACAATATATTCAGCCTCAGCAGTTTAATTGGAAACTGAGGTTTGCTTCTTGCTTTGCCATGAGACCAAGCAGTTTGCAAAGAACTAACATCATCCATAGGTAGACTTCCTGGTGAGTGAGCATCCTGGATAATTACTATCTGAAAAGGCCACAAGCTTACAAGTTTGGTTAGCAGGATACCAAATACCAAGTACAGGGGTACCCTTTAGGTATATTAATATCCTTTTCACAAATGATAAATGGGATTTTTTTGGTGGCAGATTGGTATCTAGCACAGACACATGTGCCGTACATGATATCTGGCCTTGATGCAGTGAGATTCATCAAAGATACAATCATGCACTTGTAGAGGCTTTGATCTACAGGTTCACCATTTTCATCTGGAGTTATTTTAGGAGCAGTGGTTTTGCAATCAGTAATTTCAAATTTATTTAAAAGATCTTTTATATATTTGGATTGATGAATAAAAGTTCCATTTGGGGTTTGTTCAACTTGAAGTCCTAAAAATGTTTTTAATTCACTTAAAGCACTCATTTCAAACTTAGAAGACAATAAATTTGAAAATTGTTCACATAAGTAAGGTTTTGTTGATCCAAAGATGATTTCATCAACATAAATTTGAACCAACATAAGTTCCTTATCTACCCTTTTAATGAAGAATGTCTTGTCAATTGTTCCCCTTGAAAATTTATTTGAAAGAAGAAATTGAGAAAGAGTGTCATACCATGCTCTTGGTGCTTGTTTTAAACCATACAAGGCCTTATCTAGTCTGTACACCTGGTCAGGATAATGAACATCATCAAATCCTGGTGGTTGACAAACATAGACTTCCTCCTTAATGGTTCCATACAAGAATGAACTTTTTATATCCATTTGGAATAGCTTTATGTTGTGGGAAATAACAAATGCAAGAAAGAGTCTTATGGCTTCAATTCTGGCTACAGGGGCAAAAGATTCATCATAACCAATGCCTTCTTCTTGGCAGTAGCCTTGCACTACCAATCAGGCATATTTTTTATTACAATGCCCCTATCATCAGTCTTACTCCTAAATAATCATCTTGTTCCAATTGGGTATTTCCCTTTGTGCAAAGGACAAAGAGTCCAAACATTTTTTCTTTTAAACTGAAGTAGCTCATCCTTCATAGCTTCCAACCAATTATTATTCTTGAGAGCGTCTTGATACTTAGAGGGCTCAATTTGGGATAGGTAGGCACCATGAAGACAAAATTTTGAGATTTGGCTTCTGGTTTGAACGCCTTTCTTTAGATAATTTAGAATTTGTTCTAGAGGGTGATTTCTACTGAAAGTAATGATGTCCTAACAATTATTAGCAGAATCAACATCAGAAGATGCTGAATTTTCAACAAGGCCATGGGAGTTTTCACATGTGTTAACAGGAGCTTGTTTAGAGGTATCTACTGGAGCATTATCAATTATTGGAGATGTGGAGGTAGACACGTGTTCATTTTGATCTTGAGGATTGATTGGAAACGAAGGAATAGAAGAGTAAAACTAGGATACTGAGCATTCCTCAAGAGATGGTAAATCTTCAGAGGTTTGGGAAGATTTTGATGCAGGAGACATAGATGAAGCAGGAGGAGTGTATGTGAAGCATTCAAGATCAAACAAGTCATTAGGAGCATAAGGGTAAGAAGAGGTTGATGCTGATTCAATGAATTTCACATCAATGGAGTCCTCAGCAATCTTTATCCTAAGATTGAAATCTCGGTAAGCTTTGAAAGTTTGACAGTATCCCACAAAGTATCCAAAGTCCAGTTTTGCATCAAATTTGGACAAGGAATCCTTCGTGTTCACAATGAAGCATGGACACCCAAAAAATTTGAAAAAGGAAGTGAGAGGCTTTATTTTATGAAGGACTTCATAGGTAGTTATGTTATGTCTTTTCACAATGTGAACTATGTTTAAAAATAACAAGTCGTGTTTACTGCCTCAGCCCAGAAGGACAAAGGTAATCCCGAGTCTGCAGGCATCGTTCTTGCAGTCTCAATAAGTGTCCTATTTTTACTTTCCACCACTCCATTTTGAGTAGGAGTTTTATGAACACTATATTTTCTGAGGATTCCTTTAAAAGTACAGAACTCAGCAAGAACATGGTTCTTGAAGTCAGTACCTTTATCACTCCTTATTACCTTGATAGGAAGACCCAATTGTCTTTCAGTTTGAGTGATAATTGCTTTTATTTTATCAGCAGTCTCATCTTTGTTGTAAAGAAAGAAAGTCTAGCAAAATCTTGAGTAGTCATCTACAAAAGCTAAACAATATATCTTTCTGGCTAAACTAGCTACCTTCACAGGACCAAACATATCTATATGAAGCAGATTAAGGCAATTAGTTGTTTTAAATTCCTCAATAGACTTATGTTATGATTTTTGTTGCTTTCCCTTCAAGCTAGATTCACACTGTCCTTCAAAATTAAATTCTTTTGAAGCCAATCCTCTTACAAGTGGAAGAGTAGACTGCTTATGAAGAGTTTGATTGTTTAGGTGGCTAAATCTTCTGCGCCAGAGGGCAGTTTCTAAAGATGAAGCTTTGGCTATTAGATATGTGGGAATAGAAGATTGAGAGTCAATGGTCATGTCAACAACATAGACATTCCCACTTCTCTTAGCCGTCAGAAGAGTGTGTTGGTCTATTAAGACCATTATTTTTGAATTTATTTCTGGAGAAAGGATTTTACAACTGTCTTTGGTGAAAAACGAACAATGATTTTTTTTCTGTCAATTGAGACACACTCAAGAGATTAAAGTTGAGGTTCTCAACTAGGCTGATATCTTTAAAAAGCAGTTTTCTACTAAAGAAAGAACCAGACCCAACTATCCAACCTTTTGCAGTGTTTCCAAAGGAGACAGATCATCCATTCTTTCGAATGAAGTTATTTTGGTTTGAAGAAGCTCTCTGCAAATAGAGGATCAAATGCAACATGTTAAATATGGGTTAGTGTTTATTTTAGACAATAAGAAACACATTTTGAGAGTTTATTTATTTTTTTTGCGCATTATTCATCAACTTCTACATCATTTTAGCTATTGCTGATTTTGGTGCAGATATAGATCTATGTGGCCACCAAAGGAGGATTCATAGCTGCTGGTGAATAAAGAACATGATTCACCATAGGGTAAGAAGGCGGTGTCCCAAGGATTGATGGTCTAGAAATTGTAGCCAATTATTGTGTTGTTGGAACCTTGTTTACTCACTTTGTTAGCCTTCTTCATTTTATTAGGGGGTGTCCCTTTTGATGAATAGGCCTGTCAGCTTTCAACTTATCTCTTATTTTCTCAAGCGGAGTTTTTGTCCTGCAGTTCTCGGTAGAATATTTATATTTGAAACATTTTAAGCAGGAAGGGGCTAAGGATGAGTAGTTTGGAATGAATGGTTTAATGGCCTTCATGATTGGGTATGGAGGGTGAGGATGAGAAGTGGAAACTGGATATCAATCATAGGCCTTTTTCCTTTGTCAACAATGGCCTTTGGATCAATAGTGGTTTCCTTTTGTTTTGTATCTTCTGAACTTTGAGTAGAGCTCATAGTAGGAGCAGTCTCACTCTGTTCTGAAGAGTTATTTATGTGAACATCATCCAAGTTTGTTTCTTCTGTTTTTTCTGGGTTTGCATTAGTGGGATATAAAAAGCTTGGAAATTGCCTAGAATGATACACCCTTGGAGGTGAGTTCTTTATTGTAGGGATTTCGTCTGGAAGAAAGGTGGGAGAGAGAGTTTTAGGAATCGCTTCTTCTATATTATTATCAATTGGGGCATAATCCTATGGTGGGATAGTGTGATTATACCAAATTCCAAACTTGGCTTTGCTGTGAACTTGCTTGCTACGAAGCATTCTAAATCCTTTGTAGGACTCGACCCACTTTTCACAGCTAACCTTAGTTTGGGACGATTCATCTTTACAAGCAGAGTACTTTTCTTGTTGAAGTTCAAATAGTGCATGTAAGTTGGTCTTTTCAGTTGTTAGGACAGAAATCTGACCATCTTTATTTTTTATTATTTTCTCTACTTGTAGGTTTCATTGGCCAACTGTTGTTCAAGTTCTTGATTTTGTTGCTATAGAAAAACAATAGCCTTCTTTATTTTAGCAAACAAATCAATGCAAGCATCAGAACATAGCTTTTCTAGAGTAGAAGAAGATACCTGAGCATCTTAAGATTTAGCTTCAGGTTGGGCAGAAAAGGTTGGGTTTTCACCAATAGCCATTAGAGAAAAATCTGTTGGCTCATTGGTGATAACAGCATAGCCTACATCATTACGCATGCTACTCCAGTCCACATACTCTTGTGTAAAGACAGCTGGCTGGTTTGATTGGGAAGACTGAACAGCTGGGCCTGGTGTGCTTATTTGAGAGGAAAAGGGTGAGATAGTTTGGAGTGATGCATTGTAAGCTGATACATGGTGCCATTAGCAGCTTGTACATATTGAACATTGACGCCAATAGTTATGTCAATATGTTCATCATAACTCTGATCAACAATCTCAGAGTTATGACTAAGAAGAGAAGTGTTCCCTTGAACATACTCTTCGGGTGATTTACCAGACTTAATCAACTTCCTTTTTTGGTCAACCCCCCACTCAAAAGTGATGAACTTACCATGGAGTTGGGTAAGTGTAAGATTACCAAAGTCTGGCTAAGATCTCATCACAATAGAGTAGGTTTCCCACTTGTCTCGAAGAGATCTTAGAAAGCAGTTAAGGACCGAAATGGTCAGGTAAACATGACTAGGAAGTTTCAGTTCACTGAGAAGAGATGTGAACCTTTCAAACTTTTGAGTCAGTGACTCATTATTTAGTTGAGAGAATGTTTCATATTGTTGAGCCAATATCTCCCAGCTATTAGCAACAACATTGTCAGTCCTCCCGAACTGTTCTATGAGAGCATCCCACAAGTCCTTAGAAGACACATGGTGAAGAAGTCCAGAGTATACTTCATTAGAGAGAGACATGACTAGTTGAGCATGTGCCTTAGCATAATGCTCTAGCTTCTTGAAATCTTCCTCAGTGTAGTTTCGAGTGTCACTGGGAATTGAATCGCCAGTTTCTATGTCCAAGATCATGGGTTTGTGCGTTCCGAACATAACTGACTTCCAACAACCAGTGTGACTGTTGGATTGGAAATGCGACATCCTTCTCTGCCAAATGTTGTACTGGTGCCTTAAAGGTATAGGCGGTTTGGTTGCAGAGCCGTTGTTGTGGGGATTAAGGGAGAATTTTTCTGCCATATGGTCACAAACTGTGTGAGAGAATCAATAGAAGAATGATTTCTCAAGATTTATTGTTTGAATGGTTTTGAATAGTGTATAGTTCAAAACCAAGCACCTACAGAACTTTAAAATTAATGAAGTAAACAGCAAACATAGATTTAGCGAGACTAAACAACCGGATATCAGAGAGAGATTTGAGTTTTAGACTTGATGGTGAAGAATGGTATCTTTCACAAACACATGTGGCATATATTATGTACGTTCTTGATGCAGTTAAGTACACCAGTGATCCAATCGTGCTTACGTGTTGAACCTAGTAGGAGTTACTTAACCAGGAACATAGACTTTAGACTCAAGGTCAAAGCCTAGGAATTCACTCCCTCTTGAGTTTAACACTTAGTTAATTTTAGGTTATTTAGTATTGCTTAAAAATGAGAGAATAAAATAATGGCACAAGGAATTTTTTGGAGAATTCAACTCAAGTATTTTAGGGAATGTTAGGGTATAAATACCCCACATTCAATTTTACCGGAAAAGAAAGAATAAGACAAATAGCTAAGAATGTTACAGACACTGAATCAACAGAAGAGTACAATTGATACATAGTCAACAACCTCATTAATAAAAGTCTTCTAAAGTTCTTCAGTCTTTACTTCTTCAGAGGTTGAGTAGTTGTAGAATATTCTGTAGTTATTTTTCGGAAGATGTTCTTCGAAAGTCAATCTTCGGAAGCTGATCAATATTCGTTATTTGTTAGATCAACGATTTTCTTTCGGAACATTGGTTGTCTTTTGTAGGGAGAAGGTTCAGCTATTATCTTCCGAGGTTAAAAAGATCAGCGGTTGTTCTTTTTATGAACCATTTGCTATTGTACTTTTGATGTTGAAGCTCAGTGGTTTTGTTCAGAAGAAGAATCATGGTTAAGAGAGGGTGTCCGCGATACCCTAGTCCACGGTTTTTATTCTGTTGTTGGGCTTTAGTGGTTTTGTTCATAAGAATAATCATGGTTAAGATAGGGTGTCCACGGTTAAGGCATTCCGTGGTTGTTATTCCGTTGTTGGGCTTCAGTGGTTTTGCTTATTAATACTTATTTTTCAACATTATGTAGAGTTTCATCTATAGGTTCACCATTTTCACCTTGTGTCATTTTAGGGGCTATTGTTATAGAGGTTATAATTTTTTTGCAATCAGTCATTTAAAATTTATCCAAAAGATCTTTTATGTGCTTAGGCTGATGAATGAAAATACCATTTGATGTTTGTTCAATTTGAAGGCCTATAAATGTTTCTAAATCACTTCAGGCACTCATTTCAAACTTTGATGAAATGAGATTAGAAAACTGTTCACATAAAGAAGGATTGGTTGATACAAATATAATGTCATCAACATAAGTTTAACCAACAGAAGATCTTTTCTAATCCTTTTGGTATACAAGGTTTTGCCAATGGTTCCCCAGAAAAATTCATTTGAAAGAAGAAATTGAGACATGGTGTCATACTAGGCTCTTATAGCTTGTTTCAAACAATATCATGGCTTGTCTAATCTATATATCAAGTCAGGATGATGAACATTATCAAAGCCTGGCGGTTGATAGACATATATTTCTTATTTTATTGTTCCATAGAAAAGGCACTTTGATATCCATTTAAAACACTATTTTTTTGTGGGAAATAGCAAAAGCAAGAAAGAGTTGATTGGCTTCTACTCTAACTACAGGGGCAAAGGTTTATTTCTGTACATTATTCATCAGTTGTTTCATCAACAAAATCAACTGTTGTTGATTTTGACTTGACACATCAATATGTGAGTTTATAGATGGTGTGTTAACAACAATTGATGGATAACATGGTGGAGTGACTATTGACGAGTTAAAGGAAGAAGGTCCAACATTTAAGGGCCTAGGAATTGATGCAAGAGGTGGTAGTGTATGAAAAGAAGGATGTGGCGTACGGCTGGTGGCCTTTGCCTTATTGGTCTTTTTGACCTTTTCACCTTGCTTGGAGGTGTTATTTTTGAGGTTGATGCTTTTTCTGCCTTTATTTTGTTTCTAAGCTTTTCAAGAGGTGTTTTTGACCAACACTCCTCAGTTGTGTGGTTGTACATGGAAAACTTAGCACATGCAGGAGAGAGTGTAGAGTTGTATGGAATGAAAGGTTGGTTAGCTTTCATTATGGGGTAAGGAATATAAGGCTAAGAACGAGGAAACTTGATATTGATCATAGGCTGCTTTTCCTTGAGCATTTCATCCTTAGATATATGAAGGTTTTCCTTTGTAAGATTCCACCCACTTTTCACAGCTAACCTTAGTTTCAGATAGTTCAGATTTGCAGGCTGTGTATTTTTCTTCTAGCAAGTCAAATTGAGCTTGAAAATTGGATTTCTTATACTTCAAAGATGAAATATGATCATGTTTTATCTTTCATTACCTTCTCAACCTCTGAGTTTTTATTGGTTAGAAGCTATTCAAGTTCTAGGTTCTGTTCTTACAGTAACACATTTGCCTTCTTTTTGTTAGCAAATCCTCAGTGCATGAATCAGAACATAGTTTTTCAATGAACGCAGGATATACTTGAGTAGCATTTGATGGGGATTCAGAAGCAGGTAAAGAAGGGGAATTAGAAGGTTCATCAATGGCCTTGAGAGAAAGTTTTTCAGGCCCGTTGACTGTAAGAGCATAACCAACCTCATCTGGTAAACTGCTACAATCCACATATTCTTGTGAAAATAGAGAAGGCTGACTTGTGAGTGTTTGGAGAGTTGGGCCTTGAGATTTCACTTGAGAAGGAGGAGCGACAACCTGAAAATAAGGAGCAGCAGGAATCAGCTGATACAAGCTGCCATTTGAGAAATTGGGAAGAAGAAGTCAAAAAGTTTGATGAAGGAGAAAATGGATAAGTCACAAATAAAGAAGAGTAAATTTTGGGTGCATTTTTGCATTCCCTAGAAAAGTTTCCAAAGCCATGGCATATATAACATTGGAGCATTGCTATTTTAGACCAACTTTGGTCTTACCATTAATTCCTGTGATTTTTCTCCCAGTTCTGTTGTAAAACTTATTAGTTCTAATGCCTAGATAGACTATCTTGTTAGGAATGTCCATCTCCTCCAGGTCAGTACTAGGGATGTGATGGAGGTCATCCATGATAAAACATAAGTTATCAGGAGTAAAAGAAGGATCATCACCAGAGGGCATTAGGGAAGAGATTCAAGTGGTGACATCAATGTATTCATCATAACCCTAATTAGACATCTTAGAGTTATGAGTGTAACTTAGGAGAGCAGTGTTCTCTTGAACATACTCCTCTGTTGCTTTTCCATACTTGATAAGTTTTCCATTCTGGCCGATCTCCCTCTCAAAAGTGAGTAGCTTACCATGAAGTTGGGTAAGTAAGTGAATACCAAAATCTAGGATGATCTCATGACAATGGAGTAAGTTTCCTATTTGTTTGGTAGAGATCTTAAGAAACTGTTAAGGACGATAGTAGGATATTCTTGTGCAACAACTTTTAGTTCACTTAAGAAAGAAATGAACCTTTCAAACTGTTGAGTCATTGGCTCACCAATTAGTTGGCAGATGGTTTCATATTATTGAGCTAATATCTCTCTTATATTAGCTACAACCTCAAATGTTCCACTGAATTGTTCTTTAAGAGTTTCCCCTAGATCCTTAACGGATTCATGGTGCAAGATACGACTATAGATCTCATTTGGTAGAGCCATTGCCAACTGAGCATGAGCTTTAGCATCAAGCTCAAGTTTCTAATAATCTTCGTTAGTGTAATTCTGGTGGTCTTTAGGCACAAGATTGTAGGTTTCAGTATCAAGTACAATTGGTTTATGAGCTCATATTATTAATGATCTCCAACAACCAGTACTGTTATTGAACCGAAAGTTGATCATTCTCCTTTCCCAAATATTGTACTGGTTATGAACCTGTATAGGAGGTTTTGAGGTGATCTAGTGTTGTGTGGGTCTAGATTAAATTTTTCTACCATTGTTTAGTTGTGAATAAACAGAAAAAATCACTAGAGAGAGGATGTCTCAGGTAGGTTCATCAGAATGATTTTTAATAATAGATTGTATTCAAAACCAAACCCTTTCAGCAGAAAAAAAAATTAATGAAAATAGATGAACATGATTTTTAGGATGAAAGAGTTTACATAATCAAATATGAATGTGAGCTTTGATTTTCAGAATGGATGCTTCAATCAAAATCTGAAGAACAAGGCTATGATACTAATTGTTGGATCGAGTATTTTACTTATTTTAGTTAAGCATTCAATTGTTAGACACTTTTGCAATGCATAAGTAAGAAATCCCTCTCAAGTTATTGGCTCTTGTGTCTATCTTATTCACTAAGTTTACAATTTATAGAGAAAACTAAGAGAATGACAAGATAAACTTTGGGAGAACAAATCCATGTATTAAAGAGAGTGTCAGGAAATAAATACCCAAGCATTAATAAAAGACTTTACTGGAAATAATAAGACAAGCAACTGACATAGTAAAAACATTGAAAACGATATAACAGCTGAACAAAGTATACAACAACGGAAAGATAAAAAGCTAAGACTAAAGCCTTATGTGATTCACCAGTCTATAGTCCTCCTTGTTTTGATATGATGCTTGGTTCAGCGTATTTTCCGCGTTTTCTTTTGCAGGGTTATTCTTGAACTTCTCAGTGATTGTCTTCCAGTATTGTTGAGGTAGTTCGTGTGATCTGTGGTTGAGCCTAGTGGCTTGTAAGCCTTATGTCTACGGTTGTCTTTTGTGGTTGAGTGTAACTTGATCCGGGGTTAGACTTCAATGGTTAGAGGAATCAGTGGTTAACCAAAAATATGGAGAATTGATTATGGCTCATCACTCCTTATTTTCAAACAATATTATTTATAAGGATGAGTCTTTTCAGAACAGGAAAGATGAAATGGCTTGTACAACTTACAAGATTATGACCCACCAACATCTGGTGCTAGCCTGATCCCAAAGACAATGATTTGTATAATAAGAAGATGCACTTATTATGAACCTGTTCATAAAGGATGAATGTATATGTTTTGTTGAAATGTTTTAAGAATTGGTTTTTAAATAAGCTATAGTTTATTTTTGGATTGGGAATTGCCTCAACAAAATTAGACTCAACACATAACCCACCAAATAGTGTAGAATGTTAAGTAGTGGTTGTCCAATTGAAGAAACGCCAACCGATATTGTACGAAATGATTGAATGAAGGTAGGAATCACAAAAATGCTGAATCTCATAAGAACCTTGAAGTTGGAGAGAGCTAACTAGGTTTAGAGGTGCGCAAAAAACTAGGTATGATGTGACTTCTTAAGAATACTATTTGTTTTCCTGTTTATGCAGTTAAAGGAAATTTTTACGAATAAGTGTTAGTACATAGCATCAGCCTCAAATGTTGAACTGAAGACTGAAGTTGAAGGAGAGACAAAGTGAAGACCTTTATGTTATTGTTTTTGTAATTGTTTATTTTAGTTTAGTTTGTTTAATTTGTATTTTGTTTAGTTTTGAAATTTGTAATATGACTAATTGTTGGTTTCATCGATACTAATAGTATCGATCGTAATACCATCGATACTATAACTAATAGTATCGATGGCATGTCTATAAATAGTTTTGTTTCAATATTAATTGGATAATCGAACCTATTCATAATTCAGAAAATTAAGTTATTGTTTTCTCTCTTCTTGTGCGAATTACATTCCAGATATTAATACAAGAGATTTACCTTGTATTATTGATTTTTTCTATTTCTACTCAATTTCTATTATTACTCAACCATAGTTCTATGGATTCCGCACATATTTCTATGTAACACTAGATCATTCAGATCCTATACTTGGACCATCAAGTGGTATTAGATCTTTATGCTCGGTTGTGATCTTGGTGAGGAAAGTTTTTGTGAATTTACCGGTTTTTGGAGCCAATTCATAACAATTTTACATTTTTGAATGATCAAATGACGATTATCATTTCAAACACATAGAAGACAGTAGTTGCACTTGAAAACATGTCAAAAACTTGAAGAATTCATTTCTAGATTGTTAATCTCGACAGAATCGGTTATTCAGACTGTTGACCATCGACACTGACAATATCGATACTATTTTCATCCATATTAACAATATCGACTACTTTCCATCGATATTAACAACATTGCCAGTATCTCATCGATACTACTAGTATCGACGGTTCAGTATCGTCAATATTACTAATATCGACATTCCAGTTCTAAAAATTCCAAGTCTTATAAATTTTGTGATCAAAGAATCGTAATGGCTCCTTGTCTGCATTATTAAGCGATAATGAGGTCGGTACATGACAAAGCCTCCAAACCGGAAGTCTTTAAGTATCTTTCATGGGGCACGAGATTCGAATCCTTCCTATTGATTGTCAACCCAAGCTTGATGATCCCATTGATTGAAGGGTATGAACAATCCCAGCTGAATGGTATTTATAAGAATGGTTCTCGGCTAACCGAAGATGAATAGAAACTTTATGATCTTGAAAAGATGGCTTATGCTTTAATAACCATGGCACCGCCGAAAAAGATTTTTCAGTCTTTCAAATCTCACAAAAGATCCAAGGCTCTTTGGGATGCCTTAGGTAAGCATTGTGAGGGTAGTGATCAATTGAAGAGGAGTAAGCATACTCTTCTGAAAAAGCAACTCGAAGTGTTCAAACGTCTTGAGAATAAATCCTTTGAAGAACGTGTTACACGATATACTCTGTTTCTTAGTGAGCTAAGCAATCTGGATTAAAAAGTTTCACAAGAAGAGAAAAGTGATAAATTACTATATACTCTTCCTACATCTTGCAAAACATATCTTATGATCATTAGGGAGAATACTTATTTGGAGACAATAGAGTTGGAGGTGCTTATTTCTAAACTACAGTCTGTTGATCTTGATATGCAAAAGAAACAGGCTGGTAGTAAATTTTCTTCACAAAATCCTAGCTTGTACATGAAGCCTACTGTTGCTGCTCCAAATCCCAATTCAGGATCAGATGTATTTTTATCAAGTATTGAAGATGGTGATGTTTCTATTGTTCTTGATGACACTACTGAGGTCTGTTTTACCTCCGCACAAAACAAAGAGAAAACATCAACCAACAGAACAAAGAGTGTGAATGTTAAAATTCCTCAGGAACATTTAGCATTCTTTATGAAATTTGTGAATGCTATTGATTCTATTGTAATTGATAAAGCACAAAGGCTTACAGATGAGGATATGGATCAGTTGGATCTGGATGATTTGGAAGAAATGGACATTCAGTGGCAAATGGCCATGTTAACAAGGAGGGTAAGGAGATTTTTACAAAGAACTAGAAGGTTTGAGATTTTAGGAAATCTTAAGAAGAAACTTGGTTTCTTTGCAAGAGAGTGTGAGATGCCAGTTAGGAATAATTCAATATTTGATGCTGGTATTAGACAGGACAAGTTTGACCCACCCTCAGAGAATAGATGCTGCTTCTACTTTTTTAGGCACCACAAGCTCAAAGACCACTTCTCCAGAAAAAGACAAAGCTTTGCTTGTAGAAGATCAGTTTCGAGCTGATTGGTCATCATATGCTGAGGAAGTACAAGTCAATGATGAATCTCATGTGGCATTCATGGCTCAAACAAGCCAAAAGAAGTTTGATTCATCATCAACAAAAAGTCTTAATCATAAACAAAATTGTCTGAAATGTTGTGGTTATGCTACAAAGCTAGAAATGGTAATAAAGCACAATAAATCACTTATTAATGATGTCATCTATCTTGAAGTTCAAACAATATGTCACTAATGAAAAACTTTACAAAAATAAACATGAAGAATACAGTGTAGATATTAAATCTTTAAAACTTAAATTAGATGATCAAGATGACACTATCGATAAGTTGATTGAAGAAATGAATGAGCGGAAAAAGAAATGCAAATCAACTGAATGTTTATGTAGCGCTCGGAAAACATTTAAGACATTTTGGCAATTAATGTGCCAAACAAAGGTACCCAAGGGATTGGTTACACTGCAGTTCCTCCACCAATTAACCATCTCTATTGGAAATCACCTAATCAACCAAATGTTGATCCTTATATTTCAAAGACCTCTAAAAACTTAGATATATTTTCATACGATTTATCTAACTTGTCTAGTTTTGTGCTTTTATAAATGAAAGAATAGATGTAAAGAATACAGAAAACAAGATTGAAGTATGTGCTGCTGATGACAAGAATAGTAGTGATATTTTTAGTTTAGTGTGTAACGTTGATATGAAAACTGATGTAACAGATTGAATTAGTAAAAACAAAGATTCTGAGTGTGTGTTAATTGAAAATGTTGATATCAGTCATGAATATGTCATTGAGGAATCTGATATTCCTAGGGACAGATGTTTTTTCACTAAACCAGATAATATTATCTATAATACACTTAGAGGCAAAGATGAGATTTCTGTGATAATTCAAAACCTTTAAGTTTAATTAATACAAAATTGGTTGATAAAGTTTTTAAGAAAGCTAATGAAAAACTTTTTCCAAAATCAAAATGGGTTGATAAACAGGTATGGGAAAAGACATGTCAACATAATTTTGTTAAAAGATAAACACCTAATGAATAGGCGAACAACTTGTTGAGTCAGTCAAATGCTGAATTCATAGGTGTTAAAACTTCAAGGCCTACATTACATGCTTCATCTTCTCAAAAATTTTCAAAGGTGAATCTGGTTAAATAAGATGGCAAAATTTTTGAGAAAATTTTTCTGGTAGCAATGGACCTTTAGTTGCATTGTCAAAGGAGTCTAGATCCGCATTGTTAAAGGAGTCTAGATCTTGTTCTAAGGTTCAGGTTGTAAGTCTATCCAGGATTGGTAGTCAATCACAGGTTATGCATTCAAAGCAAACTAAAAAGAAGCAACCCACAAATCCAATTAACCTAATTGATTTTCTGACAACAACCTTTACTGCACATTCATCAGAACACAAGAGTAATGCTAAGCCAGTAAAGTTTGTTATTTCTTTTTCTTTTTTTTTGGAAAGAAACATGTTACACCATTGATATACAAACCAAAAACCATGTTTGGAAAATTCAAAAGGATTAAATCTAGCAAATCAAAAGTTGTTCGAAATAAAGTTGACAAATTTGTTAAACCAATGGTGAAACATCAGAGTGAGACTATTCCTTATAAGCCAATTCCTAATCGAATTTGGACTAGTAAGGCAAAAGTTTCTATTGATTCCACTATTTGTTTAAATTCTGGTACTTCAAATGTTTCTCCATTCCATGTCAAAAGTCATAAGACTAAGGCATGGATTCCAATTTTTCTTTGATTTATTTTCTATATATGCAGGACTGGTTATCAAGTGCTCAACAGAATATATGGTACATTAATAGTCGATGTTCCCGCCATATGACTGGAAATTTGGAGCTTTTGACAAGTGTTAACCTAACAAATGGTGAATATGTTTAATTTGTTGGTAACACCGGAGGCTACATTACCAAGGAAGGAGTTTTATCAAATGACAACAAAAGCTTTTAGCATGTGAGCTTTGTGGAACAGCTCAAACATAATCTGTTGAGTGTTTCACAAGTCTGTGACAATGAATATTCTGTTATGTCGATCTTTTTGGTCTAGTTTCAGTTAAGAGTGTGGGTGGAAGATCTTTTTCACTAGTTGATACTGATGATTTTTCTTGATTTTCTTGGGTGTTCATTTTAGCAGATAAATCGGAGACTCCTCAAATCTTGTAGAATCAGATCATCAAATTAGAGTATGAATTTACCGCACAAGTCAAATTTTTTAGAAGTGATAAAAGGAACAGAATTCAAGAACCATAATATGGAGTTGTTTTGTATTCGGAAGGGTATTACTCACCAGTTTAGTGCTCCATATACCCCTAAGCAGAGGGTGTTGCTTAACGGAAGAACCGCACTTTCATTATAACTACACGAACAATGCTTGTGGATTCTCATCTTCCAATCACATTTTGGGCTGAAGGGGTCAATACTTCATGCTACACATTAAACCGTGTCTTAACTGTTAAGAAGAACAGAAAAACATCATATCAGTTGCTCAAAGGCGGAAAGCCAAACCTTGCTCAGCCGAAGACTTTTGGTTCTCATCTTCCACACTTGCCCTAATTTCCTTAAAAAACTCATAACTAGCTCTTCTTGATCACATTGTTTAGCATAATCCTTGATCAAGAATGGTGAGTTCAAGCTTGAGTATAGATGTTTGTGAGTAATGTCTCCTGGCTCGATGCAATCACTCTAATCAACTCGTCTGAGTATAGATGTTTGCGAGTAACGATTAAGAGTGAGGAAATTGAACGACGCTTCACTCCTATCAAACCACTGTCTAGGTGTTTACAAAATATTTGTCTGATTATGTTATTTTGATGTTTTTTTTTAATTTCTCTCCTCATTCCTTTTTTTACCATTTTTAACTTTTTCATTTTTGACCTAATCAGATAAATCGCCGTTTTGTTTTAAGTCTTAGCAGTTTCTTCCTGTATATACGCTCTTGATATCATAACGACTACATCTTCTCTGTTTTCTTTCTTCGAACTCTCTGAATCACTCTCACTTTATTCTTCGTTTTTATTTGATTTAATGGCTTTCGATTCTTTGAAACTTAAACCTGTTCATAACCTAATCGCCTATCTCACTCGATCATCTGAGTACCCTCGGTATAATAAGGTAATTGATCTCCTGTCAAGTTCGTTTGTACAAATCATTCTTTCAACCCTAGTACAAGTTATATAAAACACAATTCTGTAATGCTTGTCACAAAAAAAAACCAGTTGGGGAGAAATGCTTTATGATATGCAATATGTCACATATGCACTTCTCTCCAACAAAAAGGTTAGGTTATCTATGATCATCTTTGATCATCTCGGGAACCATCAGAGGGACCCAAAATTTCTAATCTTTACAAGTTTTGTAATGACTTGTCTGTTCCACAAAATAAACATTATGTATCATATTGCCCCTATGTCACACACAATGGCAATTGATAAACAGACCTTTGCTCAGTTAAACACTGAAGCAAAGACATTGGATGATACTGACGACATATGCGTCTAAGGTAAACCACATCCACCACCTCTTCCACATCTGCAAAGGTACCCCCAAAAGAAAACAAACATCCAAAGCCCCCTACAAACTTTCCTCCACATGCCCAAAAAGATTGTTCAGGAAGATGAGATCCCTGAACAAGTCATTGTCCCCATTGGACAACAGGATCCACCAGAAACATCCTCTTAGGAGAATCTAGAATCTCAACCCGAGCCAACTCCTCATCGATCCTCTGAACAGGATGATGTTGTATTCAAAAGGGAACCCACATCAACTGCTGAAGTATCAATTGATACTCAATAAGTAGTCCACTCTCCCATGGGAACCTCTTCTTGAGAAACCATAACTATGCATGAATCTATAAACCAAATTCTCCATGAGTTTGATACTGGTTTTAGGATTGGTTGTTCTCCTCTCTCTCATAATACTGTGGAGCAGCCCGTTTAAACTACTATCCTAAATGTACAATCTCCACACATTGGAGATTAAGATGAGGTCATGGTGCCAAGTCCATCTAGACACTCAGACCATATAGTTGGAGCATCCACCTCATGTGAAAAGTCCAAGAGGCTTTCACATAGATGGATCATGCAATAAGACTCCATCTATGGAAGTAGTTGAAAAAGTGCTTGACACTGAGGCTAGAAATCCCAAAACCAAGGAAAAGGGGTACATGACACTGTAGAGACGGACTCAGGTCATGTTGCAACTGACACTACAGTCAGGGATTTGGATTATATTTTTAAACCGATTGACGAATCAAACCGTAATATAGAGGAATTGACGGCTACTATTCAAAGTATTCAAATCAATGTAACAAAGGTAGTGAATGATAACGTGCTGCAAACTCAATCCAACCCAATGTATTCGTCTCCATCTAAAGATCCCCCAAACACTTTAGCCACCTCAAATTTTCCTACCACTATACAAGAAGTGTTAAACTCACTTTTTACCGCCCATCTCACCCCTCTTTTTAAAACCTTCACACAAATCATTTTCATTCTCAAAAGGTAGAAATGGATCAACTTAAAATTTCAGTATACTCCAAGATTATGTCACTAAAGAATGAAGTGGCTATACACACTCTCTACCTTAATTCCTTAACAAAATTAGCTCTTCCTCCCCTTTGGTGCAAGGAACAGACTGATGAAGCCAAAAAGAGGGAGAAGGAGAAGCTATTGTCTGCTACTCAGAAAACCAAGATGGCTGCTGATGAATCTGAATGGTAGAAGAAGAAGCTTGCAAAGTTAAAGAACCAAGAGGCTCTTATCAAAGCTACTCTGGATTAACTTTTTCAAGCTGAAACTTCCATAGCCAGCTTGGCACAAAAAGGGAAGGAAGCTACCTCTCAGATAGAAGCCAACAATTCTTGTACTAGCATAAAACCAAAACCAAAACCCAAAGCCACAAAGACTTGATCAACCATACCCATGAGTTGCATCTTAATAACCACTGAAGTCCAACAAACATCTTAACAACAAACAACGCAGCTCTAAAAAACTTCCAACCCTACAAAAACAACTAATGCCACCTCCCTTATTCAAATAAATTCTAACCCTACCTTTCTTGTACATACTAGGGTACCCACACTTGCAAGAAGCCCATATCCCACTCTCTCACCTCAATCTACATCTCAAACCCTTCTAAATATTTCAAAGATTACCCCAAACCTTAACATGAGTTAAAACATTCTTTCTCACGACGAAAGAAAGCTATTGAAAAGAGACCCAAATCAAGCTCAGCCAAATGCTCTAAGCCTCCAGCATCAAATAAAGAGTCAAATTCTGGCTCTGATGATAACATACCCATCTCGGCACTAAATTCCATAAAAAGGAAACTAGTGATTGATGATGAGGATATCTCTGCCTCTCCTCCTCCCGCTAAAATCTCTTTTTCAATGAATACATTTGCCACTGCAACTGAGACGCCTCAGCATGTTACCGAAAGACAGTCCTTTAAAACTAAGAGGAAATTCCCCATAGATATTGAACAGTGATCTTAGCTGATCTTCATGCCTCTATGATAACTAGGGAAGCCCTTGTCAATGCCTATCAAGACAGGATCACTGAGATGGATCTTCAATAGCAGTAGAACTATGAAGCTGAGAGGGAGCAAATAATCAAATTTCTACTAGATGAAAGCAAATAAAAATTTGAGACCTTCATGAACTCGGACATCACCGGTTTAAGAATGAAGCCAATCGACACACTGCCAGACTAAATGTAGATGCACGTAGAGTAAGAAAGGCCAAGCAGAGGAGAAAACTAAAGCAGATCCTAATCCAAAATGGTTTGGATACAATGAATGCTATCATGAGATGGAAGGACGCTCATTTATTTAATGAATGGTCTAAGTTCAAAAATGAGATACAAGGACTATCCTAAGCTTTGGAAGGATTCATCTTTGGAATGATTCATCTTCTAACTTCACTCTCCACGAATCCTCAACTATGATAAAATCCTAGGAAGCCAACACAAACGCCATTGTGGATCAAATAATGAGCGGAGCTGTATCAGAAGGTTTACAACCTGAAATTATTCCTCTTACTCTACCAGCTCCCAAACAGTTCAGCCCTCAATAAAAGCCAAACCTACCTTCGAATAAAAACAAGCATGTATCCCTAGAGAATCTAGGGATCCAAAGACGGTTCTTTGATGATTCTACCAATTCTATTGTGATAGAAAGGTACAATGGCTCCAAAACTTCCTTCATAAATTGATATTCTATCTTTGATAAATCAAATACATACCTAAGGAAGGTGCTGCAACTTTATCTTGGAAATGATCAAGTGCATGATTTCGTGCGAGATGTTATGCTTGAAATTCTTAATGATAGAATAAATGGTTTTGGCTTCATCAATACAGAGAGAGATTGTTGAAAAATAAGGACTGACGAGCCATAACCATCCTTCTTATAACATTTCCCTTCTTTTCCAAATAACAATGGAAGACATTATTCCAAACAACAACGGAAGATCTCCCTTAGAATAATATCAGAAGATCTTTATTTGAGAAGCAACGAAATATCCTCTAAGAGTAACTCCGGAAGACCTTCTTCAGAAGCGTATCTTCAGAAGCTCTTTATTACAAGAATATCCATGGAAAAGCAAATGCGGAAAGGACTCTGAAGCAAACCATGCATGATAACTATCGAAAACCAAGACTGAAGAACCACTGAAGGCTTTAGTGTTAGGGTCTTACTCTTTTAGTTGCTGTTGACTTTTATCCATGGTTATGTGTGTCTGTCTTATGTATTAGAGTCTATAATGTTAGCTGTTTATCTTATTACACTTTGTCTTCTTTGTATTAATGTTTCGGTATTTATGCCCAAACACTCTATGAATTTTATGGATTTGTTTTCCCATTATTACATGTATTATAGTTTTATTTTCAAAATAAATATAAGACTTAAAGAATAACCTTGGTATTGGATTCTTTACTAGAGAGGGAACTATAACCTTGTTCTTGAAAATCGAGTCTAACAATTGAATACGAAAATATGGGTTCATGATCCAACAGAGCCTTTGATAGATAACCTCATGTTTGAGGGTTTTTATTTTCTTAGCAACGTATTTTCAAAGTTTCCATTGCAGTTGTATTAGTACGATGAAAATCATTGGTAAAATAATGGAAAATTAGAATTTCATTTGCCTGAATTAGAGGGCTCAAAACTTCTTAGAAAAATGTGGCTGGTGGTGAAGTGTACGGGAGACTATCGAAAGAAGGATCCTGCATTGGATTGGATTGCAAGTGAAGGTTTTTCTCTTTTAATACTTATGTGACCAAATATGTGAGTTTACCCACATCATTATGAAGATTATTTACATTACCCGTCAATTTGGTCATTCTATTGTTTGACTGACTAATCAATTTAATGATGTCATCAGAATCCCTGTCTAACTTTTCCGTTATAGCATGACTTGCATCCACAACAAGTATGACATGCATCCCATGTTCTTGGTACTAGTAATTTTGGCCTTGGCCTCGTTAAATTCATCGGCCATTTTCGCAAATGGAGTCTTATTGCCTGATCCACCCTTAAGATTTTCAGTCGGACAATCCCAAGATGTGGATGCTCCATCTACCTATTCTAGATGATGATGTGTACTTGAGATCCCGACCACGTCTTCATCTCAGGGACATGGAGATTGAAAAATTTGGGCCATGGTATGTTGGGTTTGCTCCCAAGAAATTATTGTCGTAGGAGTACCAGGGGGCCCAACTGCTTGATAAATCTCCTAGAGAACTAGGCAAATATCAGTTGGTTTAGGCTGGGTTTCCAAATCCGAATTTTCCAAAGGAGAGTGGACATACAACTGAGTATCAAGTGATACATTAGTGGTTATTTTGGTTTCCATTGTCATTACTACATCAATCTATTGAGATGATTTATGATGAACTAGCTAGGTGTGAGATGTAGGTGCATCATAAGAGAATGTCATAGTAGCTCCTTGTTGTCCAGTAGGGACAACGATTTGTTCAGGAGCTATAGTGGTGGTGGATGTGGTGTCACATTGGACAGTTGTGTCCTCAATGTCATACAATATAATAACGTTTGATTCGATATTTAACCAAGGAAAGTTTTTTTATCTATATATTCAATTGTAACTAAAGGTTTAATATGAAAAACTGAATTTATTTGATGGTTAGGCAAGCCATTAGAAATCATGGGATAAAAAGAAAATTTGGTGATTTATGATATGCCACCAGATGATTAAAATTTATTTTGGAAAATTGAAGTTTGGTGTCTTTGAGGGCGTATAAAAGAACATATTGCATCTCAAATGGCATCTCTCCCAAGCTGGTGGATTTTTTTGGGAAATACATTATAGTATGGTGCTGTAAAGGAATTTTTATTTTGGGTTGAAGAAGGCTTTGAAAAGAGCTATATTCAAGAAGTCTCCTAGATAATCACACAAAAGGAATTCTATGTGAAATATACTTAAGGGAAATAATGTGATAGAGTCCGTATCATTTAGGTTTAGGGATGATGGTGACCTGTTGTTCATAAATAACAGAGTTGATGCTGACAATAGTGTCATTGGTCTACATTATAGAAGATTTAGACTAGAATAGGTTGAAAGCAGTTTCATATATTGTTGGGTTCAAACTAAGAGAAGTTTGTATTGATAATTAATGAGAAGATTGATCATCTCATCAAATTGGAGGTAGTAAAGAGATTTGGTGACATAGGCAACAAGGTTGTGAATGGGTATTAGTTTAACAGTAGAAGACTCCATTAAAGAGAGTAGAAGAAGAGAGCTTGAGTGTTTAGGTACAAAAGAGGTAACATTCGCCGGAGGGAAATTTTAGCTATTTAGGGCAAGAGCAGATAAAATGACAAAGACAGATATAAATAACGCAAATACAATGGATCAAATAAAGAATTAAAGGTTAAAACAACTTGTTAAACACAACAAATGAAATAATGAACATATGGAATAACAATAAAAATATAAACAATTGATTGCAAAAAACGGACAAGGATAACCACGAATGAGAAAAACTGATACATTGAGCAGTTGTTGTTCAGTTAGTTGTTGTAAAATGTATTTGTTGTTAAGTCAATATGTGGATTACTTATGATTTGTCAGTTATTTTGTAAAAAAAAAATAAAATAAACCAAAAAGGAAATAAAATAAAATAAAATAAGATGACAACAAAATAGAAAATAAAAATAAAATAAGTTGAAGTAAATAAAGGAAATCGAGACTGATCAGTGATCGCAAGAACTAAGTCATATTTTGTAAGAAATTCTAATTTAAATGGTAGAATTCAACGATTTTGTAAGTATCTAGTCAAATTTGCTTGGTGGTTAAGACATGTTCAAGGACAATTAATCTTTTTTTCATAACAGTGTCAAATGAAATGGTGTCTGGGTTCAATATGTTTGGTTTTGGAATGATAGACAAGATACTTTACTATATTTTTGGCTGATTCACTATCTATAAAAAGAGGAGTTTTAAGCCATTTATTCGAAAATCTAACCACTGGTATTGAAGCTAGAGTATTTGAGCTGTATAATGAGCAGCTGTAATGTTTTCAGCATCAATAGTAGAATTTGAAACTAAAGTGTGTTTCTTATTCTTCTATGAAACCAAAAAATTTTCAAAGAATTGACAATATCATGTCGTTGATTTTTCTTGTGAGAGAAAAACCTACACAATCACTATCTGAGAAAGCAACAATCTCACAAGGTTGATTATCAGGATACCAAATACATAATATAGGAGTAACTTTAAGATATCTAAAAATCCTCTTCACAAAAGATAAATGGGATTGCTTAGGTGATGATTAGTATCTTTCATAAACTCATGTGGCATACATTATCTCTGGCCTACATGATGTATTTATGATAAAGATCCATCCATGCATCTGTAGTGGGTTTAATCTACAAATTCACCATTTTCATCAAAGGTTATACAAGGGGCAGTTGCCATTGCTGTGGAAATGGTTTTGCTATTAGTCATGCCAAATTTATTAATTAAATCTTTTTTGTATTTTGACTGATTAATGAATATACCATTTATTTTTTGTTGAATTTAAAGTCCAAAAAAGGTTTTTAATACAATAAAAAGCACTTAATTCAAACTTTGATGACATGAGTTTAGATAATTGTTCCCAGAAATGATGATTAGAAAAGCCAAAAACAAAGTCATCAACATAGATTTGAACAATTAAAAAAGCTTTTTCCAAAATGTTTTGTAAACAAAGTTTTATTAGTTGTTCCTCTAGTAAATTTATTTTCCAACAAAAATTGGGAAAGAGTACCATACCATGCTCTTGGAGCTTGTTTCAGACCATTTAATGCCTTATCATGTTTGTAAACCCAATTAGGATGATGAACATCATCAAAACCTGGAGGTTGACAGACATAGGCTTCCTCTTTTATTGTCCATAGAGAAAATCACTCTTTATTTCCGTAGAAAATGACAGATGAAAGTAAAATTCTTTTGGGCTCAAGTATAGCAACATGGGCAAAAGTCTCATGATACTCATTGCCTTCTTCTTGGAAATTTCTTTGAACAACGAATCTTGCTTTATTTTTGACTATGATGCCTCTATCATTAGTTTTGTTCTTTAATACCCATCATGTAGCAATAGGATATTTTCTTTTTGGTAATGAGCAAAGAATCCAAAATATTTGCCTTTCGAACTGTAGAAGTTCATGTTACGTAACTTTTGCATAGTACTTATCCTTCAATGTAACTTTGTGTTTAGAAGGATCAATTTGGGATAAGAAAACAACATTGAGAGAAGAATTAGCAACTTGTCTTCTTGTTTGAGCTTCTTTATACAAATCACCAAGGATTTTTTCAAGTTGAAGACTTTTTTCAGAAGGATTGATGTCTAGGCAGTTATTGAAAGTTTTAGTAGAGGTGTTTAAGAAGGCGATGTGTTGTGAAGAATTCATTGGTGTGTTATCATCAACTGGGGAAGAATTTGTTGAGTCAGTTGTTGATTTAGGTGTTTGATTTATTTCTGTTTATGACAAGCAGAATGACATAAAGGTACCCAGATAATCATCAAAAGATGCAGTATTTTCATAGATTTATTCTTGATCCACTTGAAAGGTTCAAAAGGGGTATAAGTTAGATCTTTTAGATAAAACAAGTGATCTGGGTTTGCTAGACAATTAGTTGATTTAGATTCATCAATGGACTTATGAGAGACTTTATGTTGTTTCCCTTTGATGCAGGAAGATCATTATCCTTCAAACAGAAACTCTTTTGAAGGTAATCCTCTAATATTGGAAAGAGTGGAGAGTTTATGCAAGTTTAGGTGTTTAACAAGGCTGAATATTCTAAGCCATAGCTATGTTTCAGAAAAAGAAGCTTTGGCTAGAAAACAAGTGGTGTTTGAGTTGTTATAGATTGTGGTTATAGGTCCTTAGAACTCATCGGTTCCTAACAAGATCTGCTTGGTGGGCCTTCTAATAGTGCGGAATCATATTCGAAGGTTTTCCAATCAATGATAACGTGACTCGTGATCATCCGATGATGTACAATCAACGTGGAACCAAAAAGCTATCGATCACAGGTGAACGCACGAAGTTGGGTGAAAAAGACGGCGCACTAAAACCTAGGAGAATGATGAGTGATGTGATAGCTGCTCAAACATTCTGTTTATAGGTTATATATAGTCTTGGGCCATTCACACGAATGACTCACACGAATAACTCTTCAAACCAAATGGCCCAGACGAATGAGCAATTCACACGAAAGAGTCATGCTAATGACTCGTTCGGATGAGCTAGTGATTCGCTAGGCATTCGTTCGTACGAATGGTAAAGAAAACAATACAATTCAAGCTTAAATGTTAAATAATCAACCGAACAACATATAAAACTCATATTCATCACTAAAGATTGTTATATTGAACTAGGGACAAAAGTGTGTCTACATATTCCATCTTGGACCTAGTTATGTACAATTGTAGCTTTAGTAGACAATAACTTCTATGATAGTGTATTCCAATCAAAGCCGGCCCAGACCTCAAAGGAAAAGCACAATCGGAGGACTTACAAGTATTTCATCGCCTGTTCCATATCACCCAGGTCAAAGAAAATATCACATCTGTATAGAGTCTTGAAATCTTCCTTCATTAGATTGGTCAGCCATATAGGATCAAAACTATGGACGCAATCCCAGTGCTTTTTTTCAACGAACAACCACAGCCTCGCCAGTTCTGCCATAATAATACCACCTTCTGAAGCGGTTAGAAAAGTTCTGAGTCATCTTCTACAATGGAATATTATTCATAACTTTTGGTGGTAACCACTTCAAGATGACTTTATGTTTCTGGTACGGGCATCGATCTATAGCAAGAAGTAGCTTTCACGTTGCTAAGGGTGGAAGTTCACCCATTTCTTCTTGTATTCAAACAGGATTAGCCTCACAAACCAGGAAAACAACCCCGATGATTCACTATACAACATCTTTATATGAGCTAATTGATTTACTTCAAATCCTGGAAAAGTATTGAAGTCGTGCGGGAATCTGACATATTGTATTCTCCTCTCCCATTTTACTAACTAGTATCTCAAACCATCAAAATATGCCCAACTTAGAATGCAACATTTGGATTTGTATCCTTTGCTTTTGTAAACTTTAGCGTATTGAGTTGGTGTAGAGTGAATACTTCAAGTGTTCAGTACAGCCCACTATGCTCCCTATTCTTATGTTTTTGTTGAATATCTTCGGTAGAGGGTTCATTGCTGCTGACTTTCTCGTCAATTTAAGGATTAAGTTCCTCCTCTGAATGTTGGCCTAATAAGTCAGCGAAAGTAGGCAATTCCTCATCTGCATAACTGTACTTGGTAGGCTCATCTTCATCCAAGTCTTACAATATGACATCAACAATGTCATCATAGTTCTCTGGAGTTGGGAGATCAGATGCAGGAATAGCTTCATCATCTAGGACATTGTCGTCTGGATTTAGTCCGAAAAGCTCAATTAACTGTTCATTTGTTAAATAGAAGATGATCTCTCGCTCCTCCTTGTCATAGCTCACTGCATGCTAGATAATGCCTTGAGCATCTAATATCATTGTCAATGTGCCATCAAGACAACGCCTCACAGGCACAACATTAAAGTCGTCGGTCACTTGACCTTTATGTGATGGCTTGCTAGATGAATTTGGAACTTTGTCTTGTTTGGTTTTCTTTCGTTGCCCATCTTGGGTGGAATGCCCTGCAGTATTTGTAGAACCTTTAGCAGCAACCCCGCTCCGTCATCTTCGTTGAATTTGTCAGATCCATCATAATCAAGTTACTCCTCGTTGTCATCTTCGTCGTTTTCGTCATCGAAGTCATCGGAGTCAGGATGGGATCCCTAAATCCTTGGATTTGTGTCTTTCAGGCTTTCCAAAGCCTCTAATAAACGTTGATTTTCTGACTCCAAGCAGCGATTACGATCTTCATGACCTTGTCTTGTTACGGAGCGTTGTTGCTGATCTTTTGCTGACTTGAGAAATTGTGTCTCAAGTTCAGTGTTTCACACCCTATGATCAGCCTATTGATCAGCAGGTTGTAGTAGCATGGCACCTTGATCATTAACTCTCTAAGTAAGACGTGAAATCGCTTGAACTTGCTGATGGTTCCGCTCTATTAGATGGATGACCAAACTGTTCAAGTTGCTTAAGTTTTCAGCAAATGAAACAGTTGGAATGATAGTGTGTGAATGTGATGGAGGGACCAGTAGCAACAGTAAACACAATAGCAGAGAGAGAGAGTAGGTATGGGACAAAGAAGCTGTCAAACATGTAGGAATTGTCCCAGACCTAGATAGTAAAAAAATCGGCGCTATTGCAGCTGATATGATATTGGATGCTGTGACAGATGATGCTTCTATCCTCCTCTGCAATGCAAATCCGATTCACTTCGTGGAGATTTTCTTCTTTGAAGCCAGATATGATATTTGGGCACGAGCATTAATATTGCTAGTACTGGGAACACTCGCGAACCCAGGTATAATATCAGCATGTTCAACATCTTTAGCTTTCGAGACTCCTAAGGCCTCCTCCCTAGTGCGTTTTCCTAGAATCGACAATCCTTGAACCCACAAATGTGGTCACGAACTCGTCATTTGTCTTTTTTGAGTCAGGCTCATCAGTAAATTTGATGTCATTCAAGTTGACGTCCTCAGAGTTTAATGGTTGGTACTCTTTCATGACAGGAGTGGATGTAGACACACTGGTCTCAATCGTAACATATGCATTGGCTACAGGAGTAGCGGGAGGAGCACCCATAACATTGTCTTTTTCATCATCATCAGGAACAACGATGTCCTCAACATTGGAATCGGAATCATTATGCCTCCACCTCCTTCGTAGTGGTGCATTGTAGTCCGGATAAAGGAGGTGCCAAAAAGGCAACAAGACGAGGGCTTCACTTCCTTTTGAATTCTCAACCATGGGAAAACGAAAACAGAGGAAAGGACTTAGAGTTAATAGAGTGAGATTAACTCAAGTCTAACATGTTAACTATTGAATTCTCAAAATAAATTATGTTTTAATAAAAGGAAAATGATTTGTAAGATTTCTTAATTAAAATGTTTTAAAATAAATTATTTGACTTCTAACCTAAAGATTATGAATTAAACTGTAATTATTAATGATGATTTGATTAAAAAGAATCATGAATGTAATTAAAATTAAGCCTTATATAAGTAAGGTTTAGTTGTGAACATCTACGTGGTAAAGGAATAATTAGGGTAGACTAGTTAGAGATACTTAGAAACACACTAGTAACGTAGGACACATAGTTGCACACCTAGACCAATACCCTAGATACGTCAACTATAAATAATTATAGTATACGAAACCTTTTTAAAAACAACTCAGGTACTGAAGATACTTAATCTACCAGTAACGAGCGCGCATATCTGTTGTGATTCATTACATAGCAACACAGGTGAGTTCATTGCCCCTTTTCTAAACATTTTTGTTTTATAAACGCATGGCTGAGAAGCATGCGTAAACTATTTTCTTTGGAGTGTATTTACCTAAATGCTTTTACTTTATATATGTTTTACTTGTATAGTTTTATCCTAGCTTTTGTCTAGGTAAACCATTTACAGGGTTTTAAAATGAGTATCTGTTCATTATGAATAGGTGATTAATCTAAACCAAAGAACTATTTTCAAAGAACTATATACCTAAAACAAAGAACTATTTACGAAGATATAATTACTAAGAACTAACGGTCTAATCAAAGAACTATTTTCGGTGGCGTGATCTATTTCAACAAACTATGTACAAAGAACTATTTTCAAGGGTCTGTCTGGGAAATATCAAAGATAGCATCTGCCAATCTCAGGTTTGAAAGATGTCCTAGCTAGACTGATCGAATATGAGACGCATGTTTGATGATATTTACAGTATTCCCTAACCAGTTTTGAGGAATATCTGGGAAATACTCAAAGATAACATGTGCCAAAGAACGAAAGAACTATAAGAGCCACGGACGATCTAAAGAACTATGAAATCCTATATGTCAAAAGATGTCCTAGCTAGACTGCTTTATTATAGGTTGCATGTTTGATGAGGTTTACAAATCTCCTTTACTACTAAGAACCATGATTGCTAGACTAGTCTACTCGAGTTGACCAAGGCCTAATCGTTAGGTCTTAGATTTTTTTCAAATGTTTACTTATTTATTTAATTGAGCATTTAATGTAATGTTTCTACAAATGATATGGTTGATCATGATTGTGTGATGAACTTAAGGAATCAATAGAAATTCTATTTTTGTGGAACTACAAGAACTAAGAACTGAAGGACTAATGAGTCAATGGTGTGAAATGAAACACTTAATTAGCATTAACAACAATATATTATGTGGTTCGGCATGTGGTGGGATGTCGGCTTGGGCTTGTTCCCCTACGTATGCCCTATATATAAGCATATTTGACTGGATAGTATAGGTGGTTGTTAGTGAGGTTAAGGTTGTCATTTTGAGTGTTTAAAGGTAATCATTTTCAGAAATTTCAAGTATGTGATTTAGCGTATGGATGAAACGCTTAATTTTCATTAACAACAATGTACTATGTGGTTCGGTATGTGGTGGGATGTCGGCTAGGGCTTGTTCCCCTACGTATGCCCTATATATAAGCATATTTGACTGGATAGTATAGGTGGTTGTTGGTGAGGTTAAGGTTGTCATTCGGACATGTTACCCAAATTCATTTTCAAATAAAACAATATGAACTCACCAACCATGTGTTGACTTGATCTTTTTGCATGACTTCTCATGTGACGAACAAGTCTGACTAAGAAGTTCATGCATTTGACTAGGATGCCAGATAGAGGTCCTAGTATTATGGACTTGCATACTTTTGAACATCATTATACAGATTATTTTGTATATCTTGTGCAGATACAAGATAGAGGAATTATGATGTTGATGATAGATTTACATTGTTAAATTATAAACAAAACTGATGTAATTTAACTTTGTAATTCTATTTTATTTAGCATTTTCTCATTATATATCATGTGCAATGTAAACAGTCTGATCATCATGATTATCATTCCCTATATCGTGCCCCGGGACCTTTCCGCCCGACGGGACACACGATCTGGCCCGTCGGCTCGGGGTGTGACAGATTGATATCAGAGACATGGTTATAGAGAAACATAGGTCATTTATTTAAACGATTTGGCCTAGACTATAAACTAGGGACCCTTCATGTAGAGAACACAGGATTTAAGAAATTACTTGCATCGTGTCTTGTGCATCCGATTATTGCACTAACCGATATTCTATTGGTTGTGATCAGGATGCCGCCGAGAAGACCACCTCCTCTATTGACTCCACCACCACCGCCACCTCCTCCTCTGCCTCCTCCTCCCCCACACACTCCACCTGTTGACCCAAACCCGAATCCTAATTTGGACCCTGCTACCGTTGCCTTGGCAACCTTACTGAGCAGTCAGCTGACCAACCATCTGAAAGAAGTGATACCGGATATGATCAACCGTATCCAGAACAACAGCCACAACTCTGGGAATTCGTCGAGAGAGGCTAGTGGGAATATTGGCAGTGCATCTCATTATTCCTACAAGTCATTTGTAGGATGTAAGCCGCCTAGTTTCAGCGGGACTGCAGGATCCGTTGGTCTAATACAATGAATTGAAAAGATGGAAACTAGTAGATGTCCAGAACATCACACGGTTTGTTATTCTGCGGGATCGTTCAACAAAAGGGCCTTGACCTGGTGGAACTCACAAATTCAAGCCAGAGGAATGGAAGAATCAATGCCGAGGCCATGGAAGAATTCAAGACATTGCTGAGAAATGAATTTTGCCCCAAGAATGAGCTGCAGAAACTGGAGATAGAGCTTGCAAACCATGTGCTGAAAGGGGCAGACCACATGGGTAATACTACTCGTCATCACGAGTTGGCTGCATTAGTGCCAGACACGGTACCAACTTTGGAGAAACGGATTGACAGGTATGTATGTGGATTACTCGCCTACATACAGGGTTTGGTCATTACAGCAAACCCTGTCACCCTTGAGTCAGCTGTTAGCCTGTCAGAGAAACTCACTGACTTGATGGTAGCCTCTGGAACTTTGAAGAAAGAGGCTGACTCCAGAAAGCACAAAGAAGAGTCATCTAAGAAACCCCATCATCACCCCAAGAAGAAATAAAATGTCATCAAGAACTACACGATGGCCACTCCTCTCAACCAAGTAGAAGCTGGACCACATAACCCTAACAGAAGACCTTACACTGGTACATACCATTTGTGTGCCAAGTGTCAATACCACCATGCTTCTAATACTCCCTGCAAGCACTGTACGAGATGTGGACGAAAGGGTCACTGGGTCCAACACTACAAAATGGCAACTAATCAGGCAGTCAACAATGCTGCTTTGGCTCTCCCTCCACCCAACAATCAAAACCAGAACAACGGTGGATGATATAACTGTGGTGAAGTTGGCACTTTTCAAAGAACTGCCCAAAGAGAGCACAACCAGCAGTTCAAGCACCACGTGGAAAAGCTTTTGCTATAGGAGCTCCAGCTGCTTGTCAAGACCCGAACGTGATCACTGGTACATTTCTCTTACATGACTTTTATGCATCTATTTTGTTTGACACTAGTGCGGATCAGAGTTTTATCTCGACCGAGTTTTCATGCCAACTTAATCATATTGAGGAACTTTTAGACTCCCCTGACATTATTGAAGTAGCGAACGGAAAAAATATCACAGTTAGTACAGTACTTAGAAACTGCCCACTAACACTTAACGGTCAAACATTTACCATCGATTTGATACCGATGGAGTTGGGTAGTTTCGACATCATTGTTGGAATGGATTCGCTATCTCTTAACAGAGTGAAAGTCATCTGTTCTGAAAAGCTGCTTCGAATTCCCTTGACGAACTATCAGGTGTTGGAAGTTTGAGGGGATCAAGCAAAATGAAGTGTCAAAATCATATCTTGCATAAAGGCGCGTAAGTGTTTGCAGAAGCAGTCTGTAGATTTTCTAGCTCATGTGGTTGAGAAAGAGAGAGACAAGATCAAGAGTCAAGAAGTGCCAGTAGTAAAAGAGAATCCGGACGTGTTTCCTGATGATCTACCAAGTTTGCCACCCGCATGACCGGTAGAGTTCGGTATTGACTTAGTTCCTGGAGCAACTCCTATTGCTAAATCTCCTTACAGGTTAGCACCTTCAGAGACGCAGGAACTGTCGAATCAACTACAGGAGCTACTAGATAAAGTTTTCATCCGACCGAGCTACTCACCATGGGAAGCTCCGATTTTGTTCGTGAAGAAGAACGATGGATCTTTTCGGATGTGTATAGACTACAATGAGTTAAACAAATTAACCATCAAGAATCGGTATCCATTACCGAGGTTTGATGATTTTTTTGACCAGTTACAAGGAGCACAGTACTTCTTGAAGATTGATTTACAGTCCGGATATCATCAACTCAGAGTTCAAGACGAAGACATACAGAAGACGGCGTTCCGAACTAGGTACGGGCATTACGAGTTTATGGTGATGCCTTTTGGATTAACAAATGCACCTGCGGTTTTCATGAACCTCATGAACCGAGTGTGCAAGCCGTATCTGGATCAGTTTGTCATTTTTTTTATTGATGACATACTGATTTATTCCAAGAGCAAGGCAGAACATGAGCAACATCTCAGGAAGATCTTGGAGCTGTTGAAGAAAAAGCAACTCTATGCTAAATTCTCTAAGTGTGAATTTTGGCTAAGGGAAGTTCAGTTCTTGTGTCATGTAGTCAACAGTGAAGGAATACATGTAGACCCTGCCAAAATCGAGGCGATCAAGAACTGGGATGCTTCGAAGACACCGACGGAGATACGGTCTTTTCTGGGATTGGCGGGTTATTATAGAAGGTCTATCTCAAACTTTTCTCAGATAGCCTTGCCTCTCACCAAGTTAACTTAGAAAAGTGAACCGTTTATTTGGGAGCAGAAACAAGAAGATGCTTTCCAGACATTGAAGCAGAAGTTATGTGATGCACCAATCTTATCTCTCCCAGAAGGTTGTGATGACTTTGTAGAATACTGTGATGCCTCCCATCAGGGACTTGGTTGTGTGTTAATGCAGCGAGACAAGGTTATCGCGTATGCATCAAGATAGCTAAAGATTTATGAGACGAACTACACTACTCATGATCTAGAACTAGGAGCAGTAATCTTCGCACTGAAGATCTGAAGACACTACTTATATGGCACTAAGTGTACCATATTTACTGATCACAAAAGTTATGTGATGCACCAATCTTATCTCTCCCAGAAGGCTGTGATGACTTTGTAGAATACTGTGATGCCTCCCATCAGGGACTTGGTTGTGTGTTAATGCTGCGAGACAAGGTTATCGCGTATGCATCAAGAGAGCTAAAGATTTATGAGACGAACTACACTACTCATGATCTAGAACTGGGAGCAGTAATCTTCGCACTGAAGATCTGAAGACACTACTTATATGGCACTAAGTGTACCATATTTACTGATCACAAAAGTCTACAGCATATCTTTGATCAGAAAGAACTCAACATGCAACAGCATCGTTGGGTTGAACTTTTGAATGATTATGACTGCGTGATTAAATACCATTCGGGTAAGGCGAACGTTGTAGCTGATGCCTTTAGCCGGAAGGAACAGGTCAAACCCTTGCGCGTCAGAGCAATGGGATTGACTTTGCAGACAAGTTTACACGACAAGATTATTCAGGCACAAGAAGAATCAGTAGAAAGGGGAAATATGAAGAAAGAACTTGATTGTGGAGCAGAACGACATTTTGAAACAAAACCAGGTGGAGTTATCTACTACCAGGATCGTGTATGGATTAATGCTGTAGACGAATTGAGGAAACTTATCTTTGATGAAGCACACAAGACCAAGTATTCGGTACATCCAGGTGCCGATAAAATGTACCAAGACTTACGGGGATTTTATTGGTGGCCAGGAATGAAGAAAGACTTAGCCGAGTACGTCGGCCGATGTCTTACGTGTGCGAAAGTAAAGGCGGAACACCAGAAGCCGTCGGGTTTACTAGAACAGCCTGAAATTCCACTTTGGAGGTGGGAACAAATGCCTATGGATTTCATTACCAAGCTACCTCGCACTACTAGTGGTCATGATACAATTTGGGTTATCATTGATCCATTAACAAAATCTGCTCACTTCTTGCCAATACGTGAGACATTCACGATGGATAAACTGGTGAGACTGTATACCAACGAGATAGTGGTACGTCACGGTGAACCATTGTCTATCATTTCGGATCACGACAGCAGATTCACATCAAGGTTCTGGTAATCATTGTAGAAATCTCTAGGGACACACTTAAATCTGAGTACAGCTTACCATGCACAAACGAGTGGCCAAAGCAAACGTACGATACAGACCCTAGAGGACATGTTGAGAACGTGTGTTTTAGATTTCGGTGGGAATTGGGACTCTCATTTACCACTGATCGAATTCTACTATAATAACAGCTACCATCGTAGCATCGGATTCGCGCCATTCGAGGTTATGTATGGTCGAAAATGTCGGTCGCCGATCTGTTGGACTGAATTAGGAGACAACCGTATAACTGGGCTAGAACTTATTCAGGAGACTACCGATAAGATTGCCCATATTCAACAAAGGTTACAAGCAACCAGAAGCAGACAAAAGAGTTATGCCGACAAACAGCGCAAGCCGTTGGAATTTCAAGTGGGAGACCGAGTCATGCTAAAGGTATCCCCATGGAAAGGCATAGTACGTTTCGGAAAGAAAGGAAAATTAGCACCACGATACGTGGAACCGTTCGAAATTGTTGAACGGATTGGTCTTGTTGCGTATAGACTAAGGTTACCAGATGAACTCAGTGGTGTGCATGACGTGTTTCACGTTTCAAACTTAAAGAAATACCTTGCCAACGAATCACTTGTCATACCAGTTGAGGAAATTCAAGTGGACGAACAATTAAATTTTATCGAGAACCTTTAGAGATTATGGATCGAGAAGTTAAACAACTAAAGCGAAGCCATATTCCAATTGTCAAGGTTCGATGGAATTCAAAGCGTGGAACCAAATTTACTTGGGAACGCGAGGATCACATGAAGTCCAAGTATCCCCATCTGTTTACAGAGGAAGCCGTACCTGATAACAATTCTTAAATTTTGGGACGAAATTTCTCTAACAAGGGGAGACTGTAACATCAGTGCCGGAATCATAGCCGGAACAGTAACATGAAAAGTAATTCAGGTACAAACTATGCGTGATACATGTATACCATTATCATTTTATATTTGACATAATACTATTACGCATTCATTTCAGAAACATGATTCAAATCCATGGTTTAACAGTCAGAAGTTTATCTGACAACACATAATTATCATTTGATTGTAAGTTAGGATTTTATTATGTATAAACGTATGTGAGGCTGTACAAAACAAAACAACAATGGATGTCGTTACGTGACTGCTAAATTGACAGATTAATCTTATAGGTGACGATCTGTACGAATTTATCTGAAAGTTTAACGTTCTGAATGCTGTCTAATAATTAGAGAAACATATCGAAAAGTGTAGTTAGCGTCGTATTCGTACGGGTGACGATTCAAACGAATACGCCCGACTACTATACGATTCGATTTAAACAGTTAAATATAATATTTTCAGAAAATTAAAATAAACGGAAGATATTTAGTTAATGTACTAGGAATTACCACCTGAATTAAATTTACAAATTCTACTTTTAAAACCGAAACGTTTCATTACGAAAACGAACGAAAACCGACGCCTCTACGCAAAACCGAGCGAAACCGAACGAGCCCAAACGTACCCGGGTATTTGGAAGCATTTAAGGGGGCATTTAATACCCTTCATCTCCCCCAACTACCCACTCTCTCTCATCTCACCGTCACTTTCTCTCTCTACACTCTCTTTACATTTCAAAACCCTATAATCCTTATTTCTTCACCTAATCGAGCCATTTTGGTGTCAAAACGACCACAACAACACGTAGAACACGAAAGTACAGGAAATCTGAGCTTTGAACCGTTCAAATCGAGGTAAAATCGAGTTAAAGATCGCGATTTTTAGGGTTTTTACCCTTGGTTCTATTCCCAAACCCTAACCTGTTCTAAACACCTTAAAATCCTTAGGAACCACACACTAACGGTTTAGGGTGAAGTAGGAACCTGTGATGCTTCATGATTTGGTCCTAAAGTTTGACCATAGGAGGCTGCACCATTGCTGGTTCGAACAGCCGAATGGGAATCACCCAGTTCGACCGAATGGTTACTGGTCGACTGACCCCCGATTGAATGGGTTGTGACCGAAAGGAACCGCTCCACCGAATGGCTACAGACCGACTGAACTCACGACCGAATGGCCTCTGGCCGAATAACTCCATTCGCCTGAGCATCTTCTTTCGGTCAAGCACCATTCGCATGGTAACCCTATTCGCACGAAACTCATTCATTCGGTTGGAGAGTTCATTCGCATGACCAGGTGTACTCGCATGGCATCGTCATTCGGTTGGGCAACCTTATTCGCATGGGTCATCCCCTTAGTATGGTATCACATTCGGGTGGACACCATTCGGGCGAGATGTGGGTGATAAGCTTAAGGACGTGGATTACATGCATGGGAATCATTAGGGTTTTAACGACTATCAAATGACTTTTGTGAACCTTGATGATAAGCAAAATCAAAATCAAAACCTTTCTAGATATAACTCTAACTTCTAAACATGAGTTTAGGATAATCTATGGGGTTCAAATCTTTATATGTTGTCCACTAAAGAAATTAGGGTTTACTAAGGGTTAATCGTTTTGTAAACCATCCATACTAAAGTTTAACACTAAAGTTATCTAAATTTCCATGGTGTGAAATCATGAATAGGGTTTTCAACACCAAGGCTTTTCCTAAATCATTTTCATACATAAACATGGGGTTAAAAAAGTTGGATTCCATTTAACAAAGTCATAAATAAGGTTGTGAGAATTCTTCAAGAATAAAGGAATCAAACTAAGTATATAGGTGTGGACTACATTGTAAACACCTAACACTTAGTGAATTCTACACAAACATGTAACGAAGTTAGATCGTTCAATTGAACTTTCTAAGCTAAGTTATACACAAGGACGATCAAAGAACCATGGGAAAACGAAAACATAGCAAAGGACTTAGAGTTAATAGAGTGAGATTAACTCAAGTCTATTATGTTAACTTTTGAATTCTCAAAATAAATTATGTTTTAATAAAAGGAAAATGATTTGTAAGATTTCTTAATTAAACTGTTTTAAAATAAATTATTTGACTTCTAACCTAAAGATTATGAATTAAACTGTAATTATTAATGATGATTTAATTATAAAGAATCATGAATGTAATTAACATAAACCTTATATAAGTAAGGTTTAGTTCTGAACATCTACGTGGTAAAGGGATAATTAGTGTAGACTAGTTAGAGATACATAGAAACTGTAGGGCCCGCTAAACGATGAAGACTGACAAAGTCAACTCGGAAGAGTCAAAGATCAGATTTTTGATGATATTTCGTGTACAGTATTTCGAGTACACGAACTGATCGTGTACTCGAACTTTTGTAATAGATTTCGTGTACTCCTAGGGCTAGTATAAATAGACGTATTTTGTACAGGTTTAGGTTGGAATCCCGAGGCATTTGCTCTCTAGACATATTGAGGCACTTGTACTCGAATTTTTCAGATTTAATAAAAGTTTACATTTTTCTTATTGCTTTCTTGATTCTAACCTGGATTCCGCACTCGTTAGATATCAACGATGATGATTATGAAGATAAAGTTTGGATCTTGATCTGTTTAAGGACCTACAAGTGGTATCAGAGCTGGAATGCTCTTTTCATCATCAAGGTGACAACTTTTCTAAGCAAGTTTGCTGCTTTATCATTCTTCTCTACTCCTACTAGCTACTATATAAATTTGGGACTCTGAATCTTAAGAAATAATTTTATAGAATTTTTCTTAAGTATTTTCGAGTTCAAAATTTTTAGAGTTCAGCTATTTCGAATATAGGCAGAGTGTTCGAAGATCAGTTAGAGTTCGAATACAGAAAAGTTTCGAGTACAACATCAATTTCGAGTACAGGTTGAGTTTCGAATACACAGAATCTTCGAATACATCATACACTTCGTATACACAGAGATTTCGAATACACAGTTTCGTGTACTCGATTTCAATTACATCCAGGATTTCGTGTAGACCGATTTGTTCACTTCGGGCAGCTTTATTGACTTTTATCTACAGGGAAATACAGGGAGTTCGTGTACAGCACTTAGAAATTTTTCAGATTCACAATGGCTTCAAAGAATCTGACAAACTTGTCTAATTTGCTCAATTTAAACAATGAGATCGGCACCGGAACAAAGCCACCAAGGATCGTGTCGGGAGGTAACTTCCAAGACTGGAAGTTTCGATTTCAGTCATTTATCAAGTATACCGATCCCAAGCTTTCGAGATCAATTGAAGAGGGTCCCTTTGTACCTTCATACCAAAGTGAGCTAAATGGTCCTCTCGTTCCAAAGGATCCAGAACTATATACAGACAATGACATACTCATGATGGAGAAGGATGAAAAGGCATACGCCTCGATCACAATGGCTTTGTCAACAGATGTTGCTCACGGATTCAAGGAACACAAGACTGCTAAGGAACTCTGGAATGCCTTAGTTGAAAGATTTGAAGGAAATGAGGACATGCGAGAGAGTCGGAAAGATATGCTCAGAAAAAGGTTCAACATGTTTAATCATATCAAGGGAGAGTCTCTAGAAACACAACTCAACAGATTCACACATCTGATGACTGAGATGACCAGTTCTGGGATTGAAATGACTAAGGGAGAGGTGAACAAGAAGCTGCTGAATTCACTACCTTACACTTGGAACTCTAACTGTACAACTATCAAAAGGACCAAGGACATGTACAAGACTTCTTTAAGTGAGCTGATCTCAATTATCAACTCATATGACATGGATGATAAGCAGAGAGCACTGAATCATGCCAGCTCAATGGGCATTGCACCTACTTCTGAAAACTCTGCTCTTCTGTCAGCAATCAATCTTCAATCTCAAGGAATGCAACATTATCAGCCTTCTTCACCTCATGGAGTTCCTTTTGAGACTGCCTTCCTGTCATCTGGACAAGCTGGATCTGTGCCTAAAGTCAATCCAGAAAGTGAAGAGAATCTGCTACTATTTAAGGGATTCATGAATAGCTACAATGCTTTTATTGCTGGAGAATTGGCACCTTCAAATCTCACTCAAGACAATCTAGAGCAGATTAACCCAGCTGATGTTGAAGAAATGGATATCTCATGGAAAATGGCAATGGCTGTGTTCAGAGCAAAGAAGTTTATCAAGAGATATGGAAGAAACAACTTTGGAAACGCTCCGGGAAAGAAGCTTGGCTTTGATAAGTCAAAATTGAGATGTTACAACTGTGACCAACCGGGTCACTTTGCCAGGGAATGTAAGCAGCCAAAGGTAGCTAAGGAAGGAGGAGAAAAGAAGCCTGAAGAGAAGTCAGGGAATGCAGCTGCAGGAGGGAACGCTAGCACGTCCAAAGCATTGGTGACTCAGGAGACTTACTCCTATGATTGGAGTGATCAGGTGCAGGAACTGGAGCTGACTCTGAGCCATGCATTCATGGCCGAGGTGGACGACAAACAGAAGGAGCATCTGAGCAAGCCGATGATTTCTACAAAGGTGATGATGTGGACTATAGAGTTGACTATGTTCCATGTGATCCTAATCTTTTGACAGTTGATCCTCCTGGCATGTACAATCGTGACCCTCCAGCTCAGCCGACCCCAGTATAAGAAGTTCTCCCTTCAGAACCAGACACTTTTCACTCTGTTCAACCACTTCCAGAAGCTGATCAAATCTCATCTTCCTCTCACCAAACCTTTGATAATCCATTGTTCCTAGATAACATTCCTGAGGAACATTGTGTGGATCAAGGAACTGAGTCAAGTGAAAATGCTCATACCGACAACATTTCTTCCTCAAGTATAGATCAAGTGAATAATCTCAGCAACTTGCGAGACAATCTAGCTGTGGAAGAAGTGCCAACACTCAGTATAAACAAGAATCATCCAGTTGAAAATATTATTGGACCTCTCTCGGAAGGTGTTCTCACTCGAAGCAGAACCATTACAGCTCAGAACCTCTTGCCTGAAGAGACGACTACCAGAAGTCAATCAGGTCCAATTAATTCATGTTTATATTCTTGTTTTATCTCGCAGGTTGAGCCCAAGAATGTTAAAATGGCTCTCAAAGAGTCCAGCTGGGTTGAAGCAATGCAGGAAGAACTGATGCATTTTCAGAAACTTAAAGTATGGAATCTGGTTCCCCTGCCCAAAGGAAAACTGCCTATAGGAACCAGATGGGTTTTCAGAAATAAAAGAGATGACTCTGGAGTCATTATCCGAAACAAAGCAAGGTTGGTGGTTCAAGGCTTTTATCAACAAGAGGGGATAGATTATGAGGAAGTCTTTGCGCCAGTTGCACGACTTGAAGCCATTTGTATTTTCTTGGCTTACGCCTCCTATATGAACTTCATGGTATATCAGATGGATGTGAAGACAGCTTTCTTATACGGAAAGGTAAAGGAAGAAATCTATGTGTGCCAACCCCCTGGTTTTGAAGATTCTCAGTATCCAGAGCATGTCTACAAGTTAGACAAAGCTCTTTACGGCCATCATCAAGCACCGCGAGCATGGTATGCTACGCTTACTGATCACCTGCTCGCAAATGGATATACCCGTGGAGCTATTGATCAGACCTTGTTCGTTCGCAAAGATAAGAATGATTTAATTCTCGTTCAAATCTATGTGGATGACATCATATTTGGCTCCACCAGCTCAGCGTTGTGCAAGGAATTTGAAGGGGTGATGAAAAAGAAATTTGAGATGAGCGCAATGGGAGAAATGACCTTCTTTCTGGGTCTACAGGTAAAACAGGATTGTAAGGGTGTGCTGATTCACCAAGGAAAATACGTCACAGACATTTTGAACAAGTTCAAAATGATGGAATCAAAGCCGGCATCCACTCCCATGGCTGCTCGTCCTATCCTAACTTCGGATTTAGATGGTGAAGATGTTGATCAACACCTCTATCGCTCAATGATTGGTTCTCTGATGTATCTGACTGCTAGTCGTCCAGACATTATGTTTTCAGTATGTCAGTGTGCCAGATATCAGGCAAATCCGAAGGCATCTTACCTCATAGCTGTCAAGAGAATCTTTCGGTACCTAGTCGGGAAACCTGAGCTCGGTCTTTGGTATCCAAAGAACTCTGAGTTTCAATTATTTGCATACTCAAACAGTGACTTTGGTGGATGCAACCTGGATAGGAAGTCAACCACTGGTGGGTGTCAGTACCTGGGAGATCGCCTTGTTTCATGGCAATGCAAGAAGTAAACGACCGTATCCACATCCACTGCAGAAGCCGAATATGTTGCTGCTCTCAGGTTATCTGGATGCAACAACAACTCCTCGATTACGGTTTGAACTTTCTTGACTCTCCTATTTATTGTGACAATGAAGTAGCCCTACAGATCGTCAATAATCCGGTACAACATTCCAAAACTAAACATATTGACATCCGGATTCACTTCATCCGTGACTGTTTCGAACGTAAACTGATTCATCTTGAAAAGGTCCACACTGATGACAATCTAGCGGACCTTTTCACAAAACCGTTCGATACAGCACTCTTCCATCACTTGCTTGCCTCTCTCAAATTAATAAGCTTTAATTAAAAGCATTTTTGTAAATACATTAAAATTTGTGTCTTACTCAGTTCGCAAATTTAGGGGGAGAAAATTTACAAAACAACAAAAAGATTTTTCGTTCTTTGAGTCAAAATTTACAAAACAACAAAAAGATTTTCGGTCTTTGAGTCAGTCTAAGATAATCTATAAGTTTAGGGGGAGTTAGGTTTTTGAAATCCTAAGAAAAGGAGATTCTGCTTCATGTAATTCTAAGAAAATACAAAAAGATTTTATTTGGACGAGCAAAGTGAATCGATCAGAGTGGGAAGTAAAATAATCTCTAAGGATCAAAATTTCACTATCTTAATATAATTTCAAAAGGAATCACAACCTTGAATATCTATTTTATGCTAAGAAGTTGATATAAGTTTTTCAAAACTTAAATAATCAGTCTTGATCAAACTTAAAATACATATAAATAGATAAATAAGTGTGAAATCATGATCATTAGATAACTAGAAATGTGTGACAACTATTTGACCTCTACATTAAATCCTTTAAATCAAAACGAGATTGTGTTTCTATAAACTTAAAATTATGTTTGAAAAACTCGGGTATTTTCTATGTTTTGTGCAAACAAAGAGCGGGAAATACCTACTGAAGCATTCAATGTTTTGCGTAAGCAAAGAACTGGATGTGTGACGTTAAGACCAATGTGTCTGCAGATCAGAAAATAAAAGATGCCAATGAGCACAAGATGATAGAACCCCTTCTTGTTCTTGATTCTAAACCTAATATATCTGTTCTTTTCTTTTCTCATCTTAAAACTCTGTCAAAATAATTTGAAGTTCGTTGAAACACAAATCAAAGTTTGAAACAAAGGATTTAACAAGACTGATAGGTTGCATATTAATCTACTCTTACAATCTAATTGATCACAAATTTCCCATAAGATATTTTTAAAAAAAAATATTTGATCATATAACTGATTTCTTAAGAGATGGATTAACGAGTGGAAATCATTAGTAGGGAACAGCTATTTAAAGGTTGTGCTTCGCTGAGAAATTAACTAAGATGGTTAAAATTTTGATAACAGATTTGATCCCACAAAATTTGAACCGACTAAACTTTAAACTTGTTCAAAGTTTATTTTATTTTATTTTATTTTATTTTATTTTATTTTATTTTGTTTTATTTTAGAAAAGTTAGAATTTTTAAAATCGAAAATTAACTAAGTGCTTGTACTCGAAATCGTGTACACGAAACAGTGTATTCGAAGTGACCCTATAAATAGTCCACCGATATTTAATTTCGAATACCACAAATTCGTGTACGCGGTTTCTTCATTTCGAGTACAGAATTTTTGCTCTGAGGCGATCTCGATTTCTAGACCAGATTTCAAAATTCCACTCCGGCCATCTTATAGATCATCATTAGGCGACCCTAGGTATAGAATTTTATCAAATTTTGACCGTGCATTCGAAAGTTATGGTCAAAATTGATTTTCGAGTACGCAAATTTCGAATACAAGAAGTTTTTGGTCAAATTGACCAAGAAATACTTGAAATTGGAAGGCAATCTGTAAATATGTTATTCGCCTCTCAATTCCGAGTATATTGAACCTGATTAGAAATTCTAAGGAGCCAAAATGTTAAACCTTTCAACGAATCTTGAGTACACGAAAATAATAACTTTCGAGTACATGATTTTCGTGTACAGTCTGGATTTCGTGTACAACCTGAAGTTCGTGTACATTTTATACTTCGTGTACACATCACATTTCGTGTACATCAGGTATTTCGTGTACATCTTGACTTTCGTGTACTCGAAACTTAGAAATTTTTAACAAATCATTGTTCGTGTACACTATGGTCTTCGTGTACATCGAGACTTAGAAAATTTTTCTTGAAGTTAAACTAACTTAATCAGTTTCCTTTTCAGATGGCAGACCTACGATTCGTACCTGATCACAACATGTCAGCATACCTCGGAGATCCACCACAAAAACATTCAGAGTTCAAGAGCATGGTCGATGGTCTGATTTTGTCTCTAGTAAACTATGCTATCATGGAGCATCCTACCATTTTTTCTGATTATATTGAGAGCTTTTGGAGCACCATTACTGAGCACACTAACAGTAATGGAGACATCAGTATTGTTGGGAACATTCAAGGGAAGTCAATCACCATCACAGAGCAGATCCTGCGAGAATGTCTGCAATTTGGAGACAAGGATACAGATCCGGTTGAGTTAGACCAAGATTTGGTCAACCGTACTATCTTCCAGATGGGACACGAGGGTGCTTATCCTCCTACCGAGAAGAAACTTCTCCATCCTTACTGGAGATATCTGGCTCACGTTGTCACACAGTGTCTGTCCGGAAGGAAAGGCGGGTATGATGTGCTGAATCAGACACTAAGCTCTTGTTTGACAGCTCTGGCTCTGGGAATGGATTTCAACTTTTCAAGAATGATATTTCTTGACATGTATGCCAACATCAAGGGAAAGAGAAAGGAGAGGTTTCTGGCATTTCCTCGCTTCATACAGATTGTCATCAACAAACTGCACCAGGATCTGGTTCCCACTGTCGGCACTCTGGGAATCAAAAGGATGCGTGATGACATCTTTGGCTACATGAAGATGAACAAGCGAGGGAAGAAGCAATATGTTGGTCAAAGGCCTCTGATCAAGTTCGGACGATTTGTGGGGGAAGACAATGTTGTGGAAGATCAAGGCACCCTTATTGCCGTTGTCGCTGACGAGCACGACACCCAAGCGACAAGTTCAAGAGCTGAGCCTGCCTCTTCATCAAGTGAGGATTTCATCCCAGAGAGGCCACCTCCCACAAGGCAAGAAAGGGAAGAAGCTCAAGATGCCGACTACACTCCAACTCCTGAGTCTTCGCCAAAGAAGAAGAGGCAAAAGACAATGGCCAAGAGAAAAAGGGATCCACGACTGCAAAAGATGTTCTCGAGCTTATCTTTCTCATCTGCTGCTTCCATTATGTCTCAGGCACCTACCCAACCACAACAACCGCTACCTACACAACCACCTCCACCTACTAAACCTCAACCACCTCCGCCTACTAAACCTCAATCATCTACTCTTCCCAAGCCACCTACAACGACCAAGCCACTCTCACCGCCTCTTACATTTACACAACCACCTTCACCACCTCCCGTTACAAAACCACTTTCACCTCCACATGATACTCAACCACCTCCACCACCTCCACCTTCTAAGCCTTCAATCTCTAAACCCAAACCAACCAAACCTAAGCTCGTCATCAGACTCCCCACTCCTCGTCCATCCACCACAACCCTTCCACACACCAAGACCCTATCACCTCCACCCCACTCCGGAAGCGACAAAGGAAAATCTCCTCTGAACGCTGACTCACCGTATGAACCCAGACACGTGCCTGTAGATATTGTGGAGCTGCAGGATCGAGTATTTCAGCTTGAGAAAGATGCTAAGATCAAGGATGGCATGATCAAGAATTTGCGTGAAGGAAAGATCAAGATCTGCGCCCATCTGAACAAATGTAGAGGAAAGATCGAAGCTCACGAGAAGTTCATCCAATTTCTTCTTCTGGAGAACCACAAGATGAAGAAAGACATTAAGCGACTCAAAGGAGAAGAAGTCTTCGAGTCTGAGGACGAAGTGTTGGATTTCAGTGATGACAGTGACGATGATGATGATTTAGATGGAGGTGATGAACAGAGCCAGAAAGAGGACAAAGATGAAAAGGATGATAAAGGAGATGATAAGGATGAGCATGACAAAGATAAAGATCAAGGACCCTTTGATGACAAAGATCAGGGAGGATACTCTGGGAATCCATCCTCATCCGAGAAGCCATCTGGTTTATATGATGACCTATTTGGAGATATTCCAGATGACATCCTGTTCGGAGACTGTGTTCAGCCAAATGAGACTTCAGGTGCCGGGCTTGAAAATATATTTGATGATCTTCCTGATGACTTTGATTTTGAGCCACCCGGCGAACCAACAGAGGATCAAGCCAAGTCTTCTACAGGGTCATCTGTAGAGGAAGAACCAGAGAACATCATACTTGGCAATGTGTCATCGGATCCTTATATCGATTATTTGTATGCCCACAAATATATTGATGCATTGGGCAAGGAAGTCACCTCTCTGCGCGAAGTGATTAATAGCTGGTTTGACAGGAAGAAGGATTGGACACCCTCTCCTCCTGTTGATAAAGCTACATGGTTCAAAGAGATGGGAGACAAACATCCAGAGCATACATTCATATCAGACGATAGAAACCTGTTCGCTGTTCGTAACGACAGGTCAAACATATGCTGCTGGATGTATGAAAAAGTCAGAGACATCTACTTGGTGAAAAGAATGAGCGGTAAGGTCGAATTCTACAAGAAGCCAAGAGATTTTTGTTCCTTGCCTAAGGTCGACATTAGAAGCATTGACAAAGCTATGTTCCTCCATCCCTCCAAAGATTCTCAGGCTGATTTATTTGCAAAGTTTATCAGGAGTCAATGTGAGAAGGACTTCCCAACCATGCGCACGGCAAAGGGAAGACGGTTTGTTTCTTCTTGCATTATCGATTTGAAGACAAAGAAACCATGGGTCTACTACAAGTACCCTCCTCCTCACGTTGAGCAAGCAGTAACGGTTTCTCTAAGAGTTCCTGATAATTCTTTGGCTAACTTTCTTTCCTGGTATTTTGATAATCTGAACCTTGCTGAAGTTATTCTTAGGAATAAGGATGATATTAATGATGTTGATATCATTCTTGATCCTATGGATCTTCTGAAGTATGGTAAAGAAGATATGATGAAGCTGCACGAATCTCCCATTCGGGTACATTCGGGAAATGACGAACAGGCGAAGCCTTTTACTAGAGTCGTTCCGTATGCCATGGAGCTAAAGCTATATGCTGGAGCAGGGCCACAAAATGTTACTCTTCCGATAGGATGACTTCGCCAGTCTAGGGGGAGTTTGTAGAGCCCGCTAAACGATGAAGACTGACAAAGTCAACTCGGAAGAGTCAAAGATCAGATTTTTGATGATATTTCGTGTACAGTATTTCGAGTACACGAACTGATCGTGTACTCGAACTTTTGTAATAGATTTCGTGTACTCCTAGGCCTAGTATAAATAGACGTATTTTGTACAGGTTTAGGTTGGAATCCCGAGGCATTTGCTCTCTAGACGTATTGAGGCACTTGTACTCGAATTTTTTAGATTTTATAAAAGTTTGCATTTTTCTTATTGCTTTCTTGATTCTAACCTGGATTCCGCACTCGTTAGATATCAACGATGATGATTATGAAGATAAAGTTTGGATCTTGATCTGTTTAAGGACCTACAGAAACATACTAGTAAAGTAGGGCAGATAGTTGCACACCGAGACCAAAACCCTAGATACGTAAACTATAAATACTTATAGTATTCGAATCCTTTTTAAAAACAACTCAGGTACTGAAGATACTTAATCTACCAGTAACGAGTGCGCTTATCCGTTGTGATTCATTACATAGCAACACAGGTGAGTTCATTGCCCCTTTTCTAAACATTTTTGTTTTATAAACACAGGGCTGAGAAGCATGTGTAAATTATTTTCTTTGAAATATATTTACCTAAATGCATTTACTATATTTATGTTTTACTTGTATAGTTTTATCCTAGCTTTTGTCTAGGTAAACCATTTACAGGGTTTTAAAATGAGTATCTGTTCATTATGAATAGGTGATTAATCTAAACAAAAGAACTATTTTCAAAGATCTATTTTCAAAGAACTATATATCTAAAACAAAGATCTAATTACTAAGAACTAACGGTCTAATCAAAGAACTATTTTCGGTGGCGTGTTGTCAAAGAACTAACGATCTATTTCAACAAACTATGTACAAAGAACTATTTTCAAGGGTCTGTCTGGGAAATATCAAAGATAGCATGTCCCAATCTCAGGTTTGAAAGATGTCCTAGCTAGATTGATCGAATATGAGACGCATGTTTGATGATATTTACAGCATTCCCTTACTAGTTTTGAGGAATATCTGGGAAATACTCAAAGATAACATGTGCCAAAGAACTAAAGAACTATATGAGCCACGGACGATCTAAAGAACTATAAAATCCTATATGTCAAAAGATGTCCTAGCTAGACTGCTTGATTATAGGTTGCATGTTTGATGAGGTTTACAGATCTCCTTTACTACTAAGAACCGTGATTGCTAGACTAGTCTACTCGAGTTGACCAAGGCCCAATCGTTAGGTCTTAGAGTTTTATTAAATGTTTACTTATTTATTTAATTGAGCATTTAATGTAATGTTTCTACAAATGCTATGGTTGATCATGATTGTGTGATGAACTAAAGGAATCAATAGAAATTCTATTTTTGTGGAACTACAAGAACTAAGAACTGAAGGACTAATGTGTCAATGGTGTGAAATGAAACACTTAATTATCATTAACAACAATATATTATGTGGTTCGGCATGTGGTGGGATGTCGGCTGGGGCTTGTTCCCCTACGTATGCCCTATATATAAGCATATTTTACCGGATAGTACAGGTGGTTGTTAGTGAGGTTAAGGTTCTCATTTTGGGTGTTCAATGTGTTGGTGCATATTTTGGGTGTCCGCTGCTGTTCGAATAGATTAGATTTGTATTTGCTTATTTGTAATCACTTGTATGTGTTTGTATGTTGTTAATCTGGAAACTGAGTCGTTCGCAGGAGCATCTGCGAATGTATATTATGTAAAGGGACCCATTCGGCGAATGAAGGGCCGAATGGCTCCATTCGGCCGAATGGGCTACAGGCCCTATAAATACCAGTTTTCAGATTTAGGGTTTAAGGTTTGTGTGTGTGTTCTTGGGTTTGAGCACGAAAGGGGGAGAGATCATGCTCGATCTCTCCCCGGCAACACTATGTTCTTTTATCATGTGAATACAATCATGTAATCATTCGATTCTATCAATATACCATTTGATTTTGTTCATCATCTTCATCTTCGTCGTGTATCAAAACCCTAACCTTCCGTCCAAAGTGAAATAGCCGGTCCTATCACGTTTTTACACAATGGTAATCATTTTCAGACATTTCAAGTATGTTATTCAGCATATGGGATGAAACGCTTAGTTATCATTTACAATAATGTACTATGTGGTTTGGTATGTGGTGGGATGTCGGCTAGGGCTTGTTCCCCTACGTATGCCCTATATATAAGCATATTTGACTGGATAGTATAGGTAGTTGTTGGTGAGGTTAAGGTTGTCATTCGGACAGGTTACTCAAATTAATTTTCAAATAAAACAATATGAACTCACCAACCATGTGTTGACTTGATCTTTTTGCATGACTTATCAGGTGACGAGCATGTCTGACTAAGAAGTTCATGCTTTTGACTAGGATGCCAGATAGTGGACCTAGTATTTTGGACATGCATACGTTTGAACATCATTATACAGATTATTTTCGATATCTTGTGCAGATACAAGATAGAAGAATTATGATGTTGATGATAGATTTACATTGTTAAATTATAAACAAAACTGATGTAATTTAACTTTGTAATTCTATTTTATTTAGTATTTCTCATTATATATCATGTGCAATGTAAAAAATCTGATCATCACAATTATCATTCCTGATATCGCGCCCCGGGACCTTTTGCGCCCGACCGGACACACGATCCAGCCCGCCGGCTCGGGGTGTGACAAACATGATGCCATTAGTACCTGAAATTGTAAACGCGAGTTAGGAATCAGATAGAGTATCAATAATCAGTCAGAATGGACACAAGATCAACCGACAATATTCTTGGGCGAATGAGGTTTTCACACGGTGGACGAATAAGAGAAGAGAGCGAATGACTCATTCGAGTGAAGGAACCGCATTCAATTCTAGTTCCCATTTGTATGGATTAATTCGTATGAATGCTCCATTCTCACATGTGTTAATGAGAATGACTATTCTCCTGACTTGTTCATCCGCGCGACTGAGTCATAAGAATGTCTTATTTGTACTAATGAGGTTAACTCATTTTTAATTATGGCATGTTTGGTTAAAACAAGCACTCAATCACAACAATCATATTAAACTAATGTTATGACCATGTTGTGATAAGAATTATGAAGTTTCTCTAGTTTGATGTACATTAAGGACATGACAGAATAACTGAAATTATATGATCATTGAGAATAACAAGAATCAAAATCTTTTTGTATTTTTCAGAGATTTTCAAACTGAAAGAAAACTGTACACATATAAAACTTAAAGACACATGTTTTTGTGAGAAAGATCCACTGTGGGGAAAGTTACTATAACGTATCAATCATGTAACTTTAATTGTTAAACTGCGAGCCATACAATGATATGATTATTGATATTTTTCCACTTTAAGCCTATTAAACATCATCTTACAACACATCTATAATCAAGCATAGCTTCTGATTGTGTGACCCACTCCAGTCAACTTGTTAAGTTCAAATTCAGTTTGATGACTCATCTCTACATAACATTAAACGTATGATCATAAACCTATAGGGTTCCAATTTGTCATATTTTTGTGTTTTTCTTTTGATAAAACTCAAGATCAACACAGTCTCATGAAAAGCTTCAGCTAAGTCTTTACAAATCAATATGGCACGTGTAAGACTGATATTGCTAAGATTTGATATATCCAAATGGAGGGCTTCAACTAGGCTGCAACCTAGTGTTTGACAAATGTATGGAATCAAACTTATTCTATTTTTGTATTTTCTGACTCATCCTATCTAAAAGGATAGCTTCAACTACACTGAAACCAAGTGATATGCCATCTGTACAGAATCGGATTTGGCTTTATTTTGTTTGACACAATCATCCTTATCCAAATAGATGAATTCGGCTGGATTGTGACATGACAATGTGGCACGTATACACACTTGAAATCAAGTACCCTTGGAAACCTCATAACATTTAAGATAACAAGTGTATGCATGATTTGAACTGTTAACTGTCTATCCCTTCAAGCAGTTTCTAGATGGATTCCCACAAATGAAACAGTTTGACTAATCACATGTGTTCAAGAATCAGTAAGACAAGCCTACCAATACATCACATCATGAGTCCTATATGCTTTCAGTTTACACAATTGGATATGGTCAGGTTCTCAGAAATCTACTAGCTTTTGGCTCTCCCAATCTTTTCGGATATTTCCATGTTCTTGGGAAATAAAGTTTTCAATGGTTACCAAGTTCTCGAATTTTTCATGTTCTCGGATAATACTAAGACCTCTGAGGTTCAAGTACTGGTTCAAGTACTGGTTCTCGAAGAAACTAGTTCTCATTCCAAACATAAGTTCTAGAAGGGTTTCACACCTTTAAGAATCGTAAACTCATAATTTGGGACGTACTTATTACTTTATTATACCAATTTATTATCATGTCGAAGAACGTTGTAAAATAAAACCTATTATTAGTTCACTTTTCCCAAATGTTCTCTCATTGTCGTTTCATTCATTGGTTGATTTTGAGCTTTCTGGAGATATGGGTAACGAGATCTCTAAAGACTTAAGAACTTCCAGGCACTAGCCAAAAAGTCTAACATTTTTGAATGGACCTTTGCTTATACTGGAAGTTCTCGGAGCCCAAGTTCCCGTCTAGAACATTTGGGTCTAAGAACTTAAGCACTCGATTTAAGTACTCGTATACCCTCATACTTCTCCTTTCCCGAGCACCTTTGGTATTTTATTAAAAAGTACGCGAGAAATAAATTCTATTCAAATTTGGGTTATTACGTATCATCGCAATAGATGAAAAGAAAAAAATGACGTGTATTTAGATCATTATAACCGAAAATAAATAAAACAAAATGCTTGTGACGACAATAGGTTTTCAAATGACTCCATGCTTTTCTTTTAATCTCACCAACATGAAAAAATAAATAAATACAATTAGTCACACTTTTAGCAATGAGAGGTGGTCGCTATAAGTATATTCATATTTTTCTTATAATTAACTTAACACGGAAAAAGAAATAAAATTAAACGATGCATATGCACAGATATACATTCATAGATATATCAATGATTATGCACACATACACACACTTTCATGTACAGACAACCACTTATGTTAGTACTCATAAACATATATATGCGCATATACACAGTAACTTGTATTGATATATATGCACACATACGCATACTTTCGCATACAAACAATTGTATTTGTCGGTACATAAAAACATATATATACACATAATGCATACATATGCGCACAATTAAATGTATCGATATGCATGCACTTAATTATACACATATGCACACATTCACATATATATTATTTTATGAGTGTGTGCAGGTAAATGCATACATAGACATATATACATACACACACTTAGATGTATCGATACATATGCACACATATATAAGCAAACGTACACACTTAGGTGAATCGATACATATTCACACATGCATATACATTCATATATAAATAATTGTATATTTGTACACATAAACCCATTTTTATGCATATATTCATATATACACATACATAGACTTTCATGTATGGTTACACATGAATGCATGCACACACATGTACATATAAACAAGCTAGTGTCTGCATCCATATAGAAAAACACGTATTTATACATGTATACAAATACATGCACACTTAGATGTGCTGATACAAACGCAAACTTTCACACACTTTCACACTTAAGTATTTTTGTATATCAGTACACAAAGACAAATACACACACATACATGCATACTTACACATAAAAATACACACACTCACAATCACAAGTACCATACACATACATATATACATACTCTTACATATACCGTACATGCAAACGTACTCACATACAAAACATTTTATGCTACATACACATAAAAATAGACACATACACACACATGGATGTATTGATACATCCAAATTTACACACACACACATACACACACATATATAGATATATTTATATACAATTACATGTTTAATTAATTTTAACAAGTATAAATATCATATATGTGTATATATTATTATAAGTTATTTTAATTTTAAATTAATATGCTATATTTTCTAAATTTATTTAATTATTAATCAATGTGTAGTCTAAATGATAACCAAAAAAAATATTTAATTTATAAAAAGGCAATGTATGTTAAAACATGTGTTTAAAAAAATAATTAAAAAACTTGTTATCAGCGACTACATGTCATCATTATAAACAAATAAAATTAATATCAATATCTAAAATAAGAAAAAACAAATAAAGATAATGAAAATTTCATATCACCTTACGTGACGATATTTGTCTTGATAAATATATATAATTTTTTTGTTATACATATTTTAGGACTTAAAATAAGAGGGAAAAAGAAAAGAAAAATGCACCAACATGAAATCCGTTCGCTATGATATATTGTTAAAATAGGCTTAAAAAGTTCTTATTCTTTTGAATTTTTGTTTGTAATTGCATTTGTTATTTTAAAAAACACTCTTAATTAAAATAAGTCTATACTTATAATGTGGATGTGTTGTCTCTATAAATATTTCTAATGTGTTCCCCATTTATTTTATTTAACCTTTGTTTAAAAGATAAGCAGAATGAAAATATAATTCCATAATTTGCGACAAAATGTCATCCCTAAATAAAAACTGATTTTTGTGTACGCCGAACAACTTATCATTTGTTTACACACGTAAAGATCAGTAAAAGTTGTTGTTTTTATATGTAGCGGTGACTTTTTTCGTTGCTATAGATGACGCTGCTAAAGAATGCTTTTCTTGTAGTGACGGGCAACCTTTAGCTAGAAGTCACTCCTTTTTGACCGTTCGACTATATCTACTTCAACATTATTGCGTTTGGGAAGTCAATTCGGACCAAAATTATTAGGTAAGAAGATGAGTAGGTTTATGTATCACTTATGATAAATAATTAAAACGAACAATGATTCAAAAAATGGTTACGTGTTCTACTGTTTTTGTGGAACCTTCAAGTATCATAAACAACACGTATAAATATTGATCTTAAAGGTTTTAAGAAATTATTTTTCTTCTCATGACAACAAATTAATTTTCTTCAATGGTGTAACCAATCGAAAACATATTTAGATTATAATTATAATATATACATACATAGCACATATATAACGAAATGGTTCATTTGATTATACAAAGAAAATAATATCATTTTAATATTCGTAGTAGTCATTAAGTATATTAAATATTTGATCTTTTATGAAAAAAATAATAATTATCTTATGGCTAATAAATAACTACGTTGCTTAAACAAGAACATAAGTTTGTGTAATTAATTGAAGTGTGATTAATAAGTGTATAAATCGTATCACTATATTCGTTGCTGAAAACAATAAAAAAAACTAGTCCACTGACAAAATATAATAAATAAATTATCATAGTTGAATAAATAGCAGTAAATTACATATATGACATACGTTTGCTATTAGGTTTTATAAATTATTAAGCTCATATGATCACAAACTTTAAACATTTATAACACATATAATACTTATGACAGGGTAATTTAATCAAGTATGCGATAATAATTTGGTAACCTATGGAATATATGTGTTACAAATATCTAAAATTTGGGAGTATATGAGTAATTTATTAAAAAATAGGAATTAAGAGAGAAATAATAGCGAAACATAGACACCATGTCGGTAATTTGTTCTATAAATAATGACCTTTGTCACAACGTCATAACGAAGTTAATTTAAATTAAATTTATGACTTGTCGTTACGGCAAGGATTCGTTATTTTTTTACCCTTAATTTCGTTATTTTTTAATCATTATTAATTAGAATCGTTTACCCATTGGACACCCTATACCTTTTCGAAACCCTATTATGATATTATCCACCTGAATCATTCTGTTCATATATCTGAATCTCGAAATATTAGCATGCAATCAATTTCATTATGTTACTACTCATTATTTTGTGTTATTTGATTACTAAATCTGATATTGTGATATGATCTGACCTGGGATACTGGATACATATTATGTAATCAATGTACTTTTTATCCAAGTATGCCCCTTCCTTCTACGGATGATCACAACTTATCATCGTGGAACCTATAATGGGTACCATCGGTGAGTTAGTTGCGTTTACGGAGTCTTTATAATATGACACTCGATGTGTGACAATCTGAACAACACATGTCACATCACTTAATTGATAAACATGAGTAACTATTCGTATATTTCTCAATTTTTATAAGTTTTAGTTTCAGTTATGAGTACTATCCAACTGATTAATGTTTTTGCATGAGGATCCTCAAATTTATTTGTTGATAGTGACACCCATTATTTTTATGGTTATATCTTTAATGTCTATCATGCTTGCTTAAATATATGATGTTCATGATAACTCTAGTTATTTCTTTCATTGATCAATTGTAGCCATAATCGCTATGTGTTGGAAGATTTCACTTTCATTACTATTTAACTATGTTATAAAACAACTCTGGCTTAGTTGTGTTTCTCTTTGTTTTCTTTTGTTTATTTGTGTAACCTTTAGGATTTTTGGCAATAATCTTATTATATACTTGTGCCAAATTTCAAGTAAATGAAAGTTAATGTGAATTCCTTTAAATATAAATTAGAAAAATATAAATACCTTGTAAGATCAATTAAGGCTGGTGTAACACCCCGACCGACGGCGAAATCATCAGGATGCTACGAGGAATGTGCAGATTGTTCAAAAGCTCATGTGTAACTAAAATGTACCATCACATATCATTTAATCATTTAAAGTAATTACACAAAAAATATGTTTAGCATGAAATAATTACAACAAGTTACACAAAAGATATAACTAAGCTAACTAAATCCTAGTCTTCGATAGACTCATTTAAATTAGCCAAGTACAAGATCATATTTGATGATATCCAAAAGAGTAGAGCTATCCTCCCTACCTCTCCTCATTCACTAAAACATGTAAAAATTCAAGTGTCAACTAAAAACGTAATTGGTGAGTAATTATAAGTTTAACACACACAAAAATAATTATATGAGTTTGAATAAACACATGTGAATCTGTAAAGATGAGCATATCCTGTAAATTCACTAACAAACAGATCATCAAATATTCAAGTAAGTTCAACAAATATCTCAAATAAGTTCAATCAAATAACACAATAACCACAATACAATAATCAGTTTAGCATATAATTACAGCGGAGGACCAAAGTCAACTCAATCAACAGTATAGGGAATCACTGCGGAGGACTGTAGTCAACTCACTCAACAGTGTAATGAATCACTGCGGAGGACCGAAGTCAGCTCAATCAATAGTGGTTCACTATCCATAAGAGTTTACCCTAATCATTGCAGAGGACCGAAGTAAACTCAATCAAAAGTGGTTTAGATCAGTGCAAGTCTAGTGGAAATACAACAATGACATCAAAGCTTAACAAGTGTTATGCAAAAGTATGAGAGTTTAAAGTATGCATGTTTCACCCTCGAGTTTAAAAAAAAGGAGTAAAAAGGGGGTTATGAAAACTCACAGAGGAAGTTTATGGTTTTGTTTTGTAGAATGTGCGCTCACTGTTGTAAAATCAACCATTGTTCAACAACCTGTATTCCATGTGTGTTGTACTCATAAGTACATGTGTGTCATCAATATGTTGTATTATTATGTTTTAATTTATAATTGAGAAGGTGTGTTGTTTTCCATGTGAGTTTACCTAAGTCATAGGGAATTATCCATGTTGTGACTATTGTATTTAGATTTCAAAATCCTTGATAGGTTTAAATAAATAATGTTTGTGACATTAAATCAAAAACTAAATTATATTAACTTATATATTGTGAAAGGTGGTAAAGTTTTATATACATGCATGCATATTTTGTTGTACTTATAAAATCATTAAGTTGCTTATCCTTGTTCTCATTAATATTAAGATTATATATATGTATGTATGTATGTATGTATGTATGTATGTATGTATGTATGTATGTATCCATAGGTATTTATATGATCGACCCACTCCTTTCAAGTGACCATCGATACTAAGAGTATCGACGAGGCTTACTATCGATGGCTAAGTTTGATGGGCTTAGTATTAACATGGACAAATTTAGTGGATAGTATCGGTAGTGAACAAGTTCGATGGAGATAGATTCGATGGAGACTACGTCGAGACTAGCAAGTTTGATGACACCATGTCGACACTAGCAATATCGATTGTACCTCTGTTGAACTTGTTAAGTTTGACCAAGACCCGGTCGATACTATCAGATTCGATAGTAATGTTCATCATCTTCATCCTTCATCCATTATCAAATGTGCAGGTTTGTTCTAGGGTTCAAATCGTTTGTATTATTCCTATTTACGATGTTTAGATGCTCGAACCCAATTTTAAAGGTGGCGAGATAGACCGGTTATCATTTTAAACAAAACCCGAAAATAGATGGTTATATCTACCTTGAAAACGTGCTGTAATCTTTGTGGGTTCGTGATCTAGATGAGTGGGGAAGCATTTTAACATCAACATAAAGTGAAATGGTGAAGCTCTCTCTAGGGTTTCTAGAGAGAGAAAGTGATAGGAACTTTTAGAGAGAAAGGGATTGGCTGAAAATTATATTGGAAAGTGAACGAGAAATAATACCCGCGTGTTCGGTTTCTCCTTTTATGCGATATCGTGTCGGTTTGTCGGTTATTATAGTAATAACTTTTAAACATGAAATATTTTATAAAATAGTTTTTTTTTTCCAAATCTCTTAAAGTGGTAATTCCAAATAAACGTTTTTAATTACGTTTTATTATTTTAAATATCGTAAAAATATTTATTTTGATTATCTCGTTGGAACGCGTAACTTATGTTTTCATTTGTAAAGATCGTCACCTTTACAAATGCAACGCTCGTAACGTATTTCAACTTAATTTATAATTCTCGGAATATCGTTTCAAAATTATTAATCCTAATAGATGTATTCGTGTGATTCGTCACTCACGCGAAGACACTATTCGGTTAACCTTTCTGAAATAGCATTCGATTTTCAATAGCGTTTGTGTCCTCACCAACGCTTAGTATTTTCATTATCATTATTATTTTAACTTGATTACTAAACCCAACATTCAAGAATTCTCCACACTAAATCATATCACTGACACATCAATGATAGACCGAAGTAAGTTTATTTATAGGGCATACGTAGAAGTCGGTCGCAACCTATTCAGCCACCAGCCCACCACCACTTCGATAAGTCATGACTTGTGTCTTTGCCTATATTTAATGATAGAATCTTTCACCATTACCCCAAAATTGTTCAAACCAGAATACGCTATATAAGTGGAAACTGCCATAATTACTCCGAGTATGCTCTAGTCATATTACAACTACAACTTCCCAGTAGTTCATGCGATTCAATTATGTGTTATCAATAATTGTTGGACCGATTTGAAGCTCGGAAACAATCCGAATCCAATGAAAAACTACTCGACAACCTCTGGGATAGTGCGGAATCCTATTCCAGGGTTTTCCAATCGAAACCAACAGGAACCGTGGTGATCCGAGGCTGTAGAAACAACTTGGAAGCAACAATCGAACACCACGGGTTGAGAATCGAACTTGGATGATCAAGAACCACTCAGATCTTCTAGGGTTTTGACACTGGAGTGCTAGGGAAGAAGGAGGGCTCTGAAAAGTTAGGTTTGAAATGATTTGAACATCTATATATAGGCTGTAGTCATTCGGCCGAATGAGTGGCCGAAGCAGCTCATTCGGCGAATGACTAAGCTCGAATGAGCAGTCATTCGAATGAGTCATTCGGCGAATGACTCATTCTGAACTCTGACATTCGCTATAACCATCATTCGCCGAATGACTTCATTCTAGAGTCATTCGGCCGAATGAGTAACCTTCATACTCAATTCAGTTTATAATCAGATCAACTAAATAGATAAACATTAGTAGACAATAATCAATAGAAATAAACATTATCAAATAGATATAAAGACAACTTCCATTAATACTTTGAACATTTACATGATAAGAGTTACAAAACTGAACTAGGGACAAAAACGTGTATCAACAAACTCCCCCTTGGACCTAGTTCAACTCTTTGGAGTGTCTTTCTTAGCAAGCTTGTCTGTCTGGCAAAATGACCCTTCTCACCACAGTTGTAGCAAGTAACAGATGCCATATCAAATCCAAACTTGGACTCCTTGTTTAGATTGATGTCCTTCCCGGTCCTCTTCACAAACTCCTTAGCTCTTCTAACTGCACTAGCCAATGCCCACATGATGTCAATTCTTTCCATATCATCAGGATCAATCTGAGAGTAGTCATCATTGGTCAAATATGGATTGCCGATCTGACCAGCAACTAATCCATCATATGAACTAACCAATGTTGACAGAAGACCCATGTGCTCTTTAGCAATCTCAACTGTGACCTTATCAAAGTTATCTGTTTTCAGACTTGCAGTAGGCTGATGATGCTCCTGTTGTGAGCAAGATGAAGAAGATGGGCTAAAGTGCATCTGAGCTGCAGATGGAGCTTCAGATGTTTTAGATACAAAAGCAGTCTTCAGAGGAGCATGAGTTGTAGCTTTGTCAACTGTGGGTGTGGAGTAGTATAGAGAAGGATCTTGAACTTGCACAACTCTCTTTGCCTTCCACTTGTTCTCTATCTCCTGTTCCTTCAATTTCTGAATAAAATCATTGATGTCCATATGAGCCATCATCTGATTTTGCTTAAGTACCATCAAGAAAGACTCCCACTTTGGAGGTAGTGCATCTGCCAAACATTGAATCTTCTCTTGAGTTGTAGTTTTGACCTCGTGGTTGAACAACTCACTCAACAAATGATAGAACCTTGCAATCAACTCATCAAGGGACTCATTACCCACATACATAAAGCTATTGAACTCTTTCCTTAAAGCTTTAGACTTAATGCTCTTTAAGGCATCATTCCCTTCATATCTTTGTTGCAAAGCATCCCAGAGTTGTTTAGAAGAAGAAAACTGTCTAAATTGATGGAAGATGTCTGTAGCAATGGACTGTGACAAAATAGCATAAGCTTTCTTCTCATAGTCATACAGTTTTCTTTGAGGCTCGGTCATCCGTGTAACCATCATAGGAGTTCCATCCTCATTTAAAGGCCTCAAATATCCTCCCTCTATCATCATCCATAGATTTGTATCCACTCCATTGATGTGAATCTCAAATCTATACTTCCAGTGAGGATAGTCATCCAAAGTCAACAACTTAGGAGCTTTGTTTGAGTTCCCGGTTTCATTCTCTGTCAACAAGAGAGTCTGAATGCGATGGTTTTGGTTAGCCATGAGTGCTAGATCCTCCATTTGATCAGAAGTAGTAAAATTCAACACTTAGAAAAAATTCAGAAGTAGCTGGCGAATGACTGCTATTCTGGCGAATGTCGGGGGCCGAATGAGTAAAAACTGGCGAATGACAAGCTGAGTATGACAACAGACGAATGAGTGAGTCGAATGACCTATTCGGCGAATGGCAGATCGAATGAGGTCTTTCGCCGAATGAGAATGGAGAATGAGGCTTATTCGGCGAATGTGAATGGCGAAGGAACTATTCGCCGAATGAGACCTATTAGGCGAATGAAGGGCTATTCGGCTGAACTTATTCGGCCGTCAGAGTCATTCGGCGATCTGGGGTTTTTGACAACGAAAATTTTGATAACTTGAGATTTTGACCAGATCTAACCACCAAATTTTGTACAGAACTTCAAGACATGATAATAAACCAATTGGGAAAGATTTAGATCAAACAAACCACAAAAACACTTGATATTTCAATGAAATAGTGACTTGGGAAGCAAGAAAAATAGGGTTTTGGAAGTTACGAAAATCAGGGTTTTAGGAATCTCAGATCTGTTGATTTTGAGTAGAAATCGAGTAGAATCAAGAGCCAAAGCTCTGATACCACTTTGTTGGACCGATTTGAAGCTCGGAAACAATCCGAATCCAATGAAAAACTACTCGACAACCTCTGGGATAGTGCGGAATCCTATTCCAGGGTTTTCCAATCGAAACCAACAGGAACCGTGGTGATCCGAGGCTGTAGAAACAACTTGGAAGCAACAATCGAACACCACGGGTTGAGAATCGAACTTGAATGATCAAGAACCACTCAGATCTTCTAGGGTTTTGACACTGGAGTGCTAGGGAAGAAGGAGGGCTCTGAAAAGTTAGGTTTGAAATGATTTGAACATCTATATATAGGCTGTAGTCATTCGGCCGAATGAGTGGCCGAAGCAGCTCATTCGGCGAATGACTAAGCTCGAATGAGCAGTCATTCGAATGAGTCATTCGGCGAATGACTCATTCTGAACTCTGACATTCGCTATAACCATCATTCGCCGAATGACTTCATTCTAGAGTCATTCGGCCGAATGAGTAACCTTCATACTCAATTCAGTTTATAATCAGATCAACTAAATAGATAAACATTAGTAGAGAATAATCAATAGAAATAAACATTATCAAATAGATATAAAGACAACTTCCATTAATACTTTGAACATTTACATGATAAGAGTTACAAAACTGAACTAGGGACAAAAACGTGTATCAACAATAATAAATCCAGAGTTTATACCATAATGTAGAGTTAAATAACTTAAATAAGATAACGTGTTCTATCGATAATAATATACGTAAAATAATAATTTACCTGAAAAACAGTTGTGACACCTCGTATTTTCCATGTCAGCATTTTCATTATTTTAATCATAATTTGTATTATTATTACTTACGTGGCGCTAGAATTAGTGATATTTAGTGTGACACGTGGCACAACAGTTTAAACATGCATAGTAAGACGATAATTCGAGGAATTATCAGAAAACATACGCACGTGTCTTGAATAACGAGCGTTGGTGAAATAAACGAACCACGACCTAATTTCACAACAATTAGGCTCAATAGAACCTAAAACAAGTGAAACAATGTTTACAAGTCCTAAAACGATGATCGTAAACGTGAAATACGCGAAAAACGAGCCAAAACATGAAAATGGGCCAAATTGGGCCTGACCGAGGGACCAGGCGGTACGCCTAGGCCCAACCCTCCACGTCTGGCGGTACGCGCGAGGCAAGAAAGGCGCCTCACAATCTGCCTTTCCGCGTGCTACACCTGGGCACAGTGACGCCCACCAGGCGATGCACCTGCCAGCTCAGAATCGTATAATATTTTCTTGGGCACCCCAAAACCATCATTAACCTACCATAATCATTTAATTCGAACTCAGACGCTATCCACATGGTTTATCCTCCCCAAAACCTCTTCTAACAGCTTAAATCCACCCATGGTAGCCATTGGAGCACCACCGTTGAAGATTTGAAGCTTAGAGCCATTGGAGATTTGAAGAAGAATAATAGTTGGAGCTTGGAGATCATCACCATCATCTTTGTTTCTGCAATCCAGGACCTTTAGGAGTTGCTACATCACCCTCTAAGTCCTTTGGAGCTTTGTGAGGTAACTTATGAGCTTCTATGCACACTACTCACCTCAAAACACACCTTCAAGTCTTGAAAACCCACATGCAAGCACACACTAGATCTTCATATGCATGAATTCTTCCCTATTTAGATATGTGATTTATGAATGATATTAGTTATTTGATGATTTGGGATGATCCATAATGATGTTGTCATGATAAGTGGTCACATTGTTCTTAAAGATGACTTTTTGCCACATGCATGTAAGATCTACATGGATCTAAATGATTTTGGTTATGAATACATGATTGTAAATGTTATTTAAGATGACTTGCATGATTTAGAATAGTTGATATTGTCAAAAATGGGTTATTTTAGATTGTTACCATTTCTAGTAACTTTGTTATTACAAAATAATGATATGATGATGAAATGGTCATGTGCATGTGTTTAGAATGTTAACTTGTGATTAAAATAATGAAAGTTAGAGTTTTGGTTAGTTAAAATTGGTGTGAAATGTGATTTGCATCATTATTACTATAAATAGTAACTTTTGAGATGCAAATGGTTAAAGGATGATGAACATGATATTATTTGTATGATTAACATGTTTATTTGGATTGATATGTTAATAATAGGTGTTATTGATGCAATAGAAGCGTTAAAATAAAGGACTTGACATAAGTTACTATAAATAGTAACTTTATTCAAAGGAATAGGTGAACAACGATATGTTAGTCATGTCAAGAGTGTTTAAACGATTATTTGAAACTAGGATATTGATATTTGATGAGCATGATTATTAGTTTTGGTGAAATATGCTTATTATTACAACTTGCTATAAAAAGAAACTTTTAAGCAAGAAACGTGATTAATTGACTTAGTGTGACTATGTGCTATGTGATAACATGATCATATAGGTTAATTATGCATGTTAGAATAAATGGAAAGTGATTTCTTGTATGACTTGCTATAATTAGAAACTTTCCTAAAATGGAAACTTACTATAAATAGTAAGTTATTCCATGAATGCAATCTATGTGCTCACACACATCACTCGACACTAATCGAACGTTAAACGATCACTTGAACTAAACAAGTCACCAACGGGTCATTAGGTCAAACACGGTCAACGCGACCCACATAAAAACTTGGAGTTGTTTGGACACGAACACGGTCCTGAGAGACTAACACGAATGTGAACATGAAATTATAACACCTATGTGATATAGGTAACCGCTAAGGGCGAACATACAAACCGTTCACCAGAACGCCAACACTGCTAAACTCATGTGAGTTTACAGCCCCACTTTTACTCTTTAACTGTTTTGTTAAACTCTTGGGGTGAGAATACTATGCAAATGTTTTAGATATATGACTGGTATGTTGTAAAACTATTTTGAGTGTAACTACTATCACAACAAGTCCTCACATATCCTTACCGTTAGTTGTGTAACAAATGAGTCGTTATTACGTAGTACTACTGGGTTTCACTAGCCCCACTCCACAAGAACTGTGACTGGAGGTCACGACGAGTGTAATATCGATGTTGATGCTGGGTTCTGTGATGACCCGGGGAGGCAAAGGAACAGTCGAGTTTCGGTAACATGAACAGACACACTCGGGATCGTAGATCCAGTAAACACTTAACATACCCAGTATATGTCTATTTATTGCTTTTAAATACTTAAACATGTGAACTCACCAACTTTATGTTGACACGTTTTTGCACGTATTCTCAGGTAATTGATGATCACAAGCTAGGATGCACAAGGCGATGCACAAGAGAGTCTGCATGCATTTAGACTCTAATCCTAGGCTTTCATTTTATTTGTTGGGTTTTGATATAACTTAAAACATGTAGTCTCTGATACATTCTATTTTTCCGCTGCAAACACGGATGTTGTTTCCAGTGCTTTACTTTTAAACTTTTCCGCTGCTTAACTTTTGAAACTCAGATTTATGTTACAAAACTGTGTGTTTGTGTAAACTCATATAGAGTCTTTCTATATGACCGAGAGCTATGATCCTAGCCACGTCACACCCACGCGGTCTGACACCGCACCTGTGAATTTGGGGGTGTGACAACAGTGATGTTACAGTCTCGCCTAGTTGGGGGAATTTCGTCCGGAAATTCAACTAGAAGTAATTGTAGTAAATAAATGTGGATACTTAAGCTTCATTTTATCTTCTCATTCCCAGGTGAACTGTGGATCACGCTTTGACTCCCATCATACTTTGACAATTTGGATCCAACTGTGTTTGAGTTTCTTAACATCACGGTCCATGATCTCTGCTGCTTTTTCAACGAAGTGCATGGTATCGTCGACGCAAATTTCATCACCTGAAGATCATGTTCAGCTAAGCATTTCCTCATGTTTGACACATGGAATATTGGAGGAACATTATTAAGTTCAAGAGGAAGTTTCAATTTGTAGGCAACCCTCCCAATTCGTTCAAGAATCTTAAACGGACCAAAATAACGTGGAGCAAGCTTGCCTTTCTTCCCAAAACATACAAATCCCTTCCATAGTGAGACCTTTAGCAATACCATATCATCAACTTGAAATTCTAGAGCTTTGTGAGGTTTATCCGCATAACTCTTTTGTCGACTACGAGTAGCTCACAAATTGTCGCGGATATGGTGAATCTTGTCAGTCATTTTGTGAATAATTTCTGGTTTCTGGATCATTCGCTCCGTCTGTCCATGAGTCTGAGGATGATAAGCAGTGCTAAGATCCAATCATGTTCCAAAAGCTACATGTAGTGATTCCCAAAATCGTGCCGTGAAACGAGCATCACGATCCGATTATTACCCATATGTTATCATGACCACTTGTGGTTCGTGGGAGTTTGGTAATGAAATCCATAAAGATATTCTCCCACTTCCACATGGGTATTTTGGTTGTACTAACAAATCCCGAAGGTCGCTGATGTTCAACCTTGACTTTTGCACAATTAATGGATTTGGCTACATACTCAGCTATATCATTCTTTATTCCAAGCCATCAATACAGGACTCTAAGGTCTTGGTACATCTTTTCAACACTTGGATGGATTGAGTATCGAGATTTATGTGCTTCATTCATGATTTTCGTCCTAAGATCATCTTCATTCGGTATCCACAACCGATTTAGATAATACATTAAGCCATCATCTTCTGTTTCTAATTGTAATTCGGCCTTGCAAGACATCTCATCATGAAAACTACCTTGAGCCAATGACGTTTGTTGGGCTACTAGAATATCATTGTGGGGATTAGTGTGTACTCGAACACTACGGATTTGTACATGACTCTTGCGACTAAGTGCATCTTCTACTACGTTTGCTTTGCCAGGATGGAAGCAAATTTCACAATCATAATCATTTAATAGTTCAACCCATCTCTGTTGTGTCATATTGAGTTCCTTCTGGTTAAGAATGTGTTCCAAACTCTTATGATCTTTAAAAACTACACACTTAGTGCCATAAAGATAATGTCTCCATATATTTAAAGAAAACACAACTGCACCAAGTTCCAAGTCGTTCATAGAGTAATTCTATTCGTGGATTTTCAACTGTCTTGATGCATATGCCACAACCTTTCCCTGTTGTATGAGTACGCAACTGAGACCTTGGTTGGATGCGTCACAATAAACCACAAAATCATCATTGCCATCTGGTAATGTTAAGACAAGAGCATCACAAAGTTTCCGCTTTAGTGTCCGAAAAACTTCTTCTTGCTTCGGTCCCCACTGAGTATATCCTGTTGAGTTAAAACAGTTTGGGAACAACAATTCTGGAGAAATTCGAAATAAACAGCCGATAGTAACCGACTAGTCCAAGGAAAGAACGAATCTCCATTGGTGTCTTTGGTGTACCCCAATTTTTCACAGCTTCAATCTTTGCAAGATCCGTGTGAACTCCATTCTCATTGACTATGTGACCTAATAATTGAACTTCCTTAAGCCAAGCCAAAATTCACAGTTGGAGAATTTGGCATGCAGTTGCTTTTTTATCAAAATCTCCAAAATCAACTTAAGATGGTGTTCTTTTTCTTCTTTGCTCTTGGAGTATATCAATATATAATCTATGAACAAAATTACAAATTTATCCTAGAATGGCCTGCAGACTCGGTTCATGAGATCCATGAAAACCGCAGGTGCAATAGTAAGGCCGAAAGGCATTACTAGAAATTCATAATGGCCATATGTTGTTCTAAAAGCTGTCTTGGGAATATCATCATCATGTACGCGAAGTTGATAGGCTGAAGGTCAATCTTTGAAAACCATCCCGAGCCTTGAGTTGATCGAAGAGATCATCGATGCACGGCAGCGGATATCGATTCTTTAGGGTGAGTTTATTCAATTTGCGGTAGTCGATGCACATTCAAAATGACATGTTCTTCTTTTTGACAAACAGGACCGGTGCACCCCATGGCGAATGACTCAGGCGAATGAATCCTTTATCAGACAATTCTTGTAATTGACTCGTCAATTCTTGTAACTCCGAAAGCTCAAGTTTGTTAGGAGCTTTGGCAACTGGGTTCGCACCTGGTATAAGATCGATTCTAAATTGTACTTGATGCTGTGGTGGAATACCTGGCAAATCATTTGGAAGGAATTCAGGAAAATCTCGTATCACGAGAACGTCTTGTATGCTCTTGCTGAGCTCCTTCTTCTCCACCACATGTGCTAGAAACACCATGCATTTCTTCTTAAGATATTTATGTGCCTCGGTGCATAACATTAACCTATGGCCTTTACTAGGGGTTTCCCCGAAAACTCTTAGAGTTTCACCCGTAGGTAATGGAATACGAATAAATTTCTCGTGACAAACTCTCACGCCCCCAAATTACCACTTGTGGTGTCAGACCACTGGGTGTGACGTGGCCAGAATCACAACTCTTAGTCATATAGAACGACTCTATATGCGTTTGAAAAATACATTCGACATAACAACAATAACCAAACTGATTTGTAAAACATGCAGCGAAATTTCATAAATAATCTAAAACATCGAATGAGTAATGTTAGTGTAGCGGAAATGTAAAAGTGTTTCACTGTCGACATGACATACAAATAAAAAATGTCGTCTGATTTAAAACAAGATATGCAATGCATGCAGCTTGTGCTCGAACTAATTACCTGAGAATACATGTTAAGAAAAAGTATCAACAAATTGGTTGGTGAGTTCATAGGTTTTGATATCAACACATAAGCAAAATAAACGTTTGTCATGTGTCATGCAGTTTATTAATGTTTGTTCCGAGCCCTAGGCTCCAAGTGTCGGTTGCGTCTCAACCGAACTAGACTTGTTTGCTCTTGCCTCCGCCATGCCTATCATAATGACTTGGGCGATGGGTTGAGATTACACGCGTCCTGACCTTCAGTCAGTATTGGCACCGCATGGGGTTTGTCATGCCCAATAGTACTATCTAAACTCACCTTGTTGTATACATATTAACGCTAAGACTGTGCGAGGACTTTGTTAAAATACAACACTTAATGATTGTTCTAATAAACCAGCATACACAAAATTTTTGTACAAATAAAGTTTGACTTAACACATGTATTCTCCCCCAAATTTGAGAGCATGTAAACTAGTTTGAAAGGGGCCGTAAACTCACTTGACTAATAAACGAGTAAGCTCCTAGTCTTCAGATAAGCCAATCAGCGGTAACCTATATCGAATTGTTTACGTAAGTTTGTGTTCTCTTTCGTGTTTGTGTTTGTGCTCAACAACCCAAGGTTGCTATGTTCGTCCATGTTTGACCTTGTTTGTTCGTGTTTGACAGTGTTTGGCCGTGTTTGATCTTGTTTCACCGTGTCAATTCAACGACCTGTTGGTAAACGTGTGTTTGTTATAGTTCGTGTGATGTTCATTATTGTTCACATATTGCATGGAAACACGTAAGTCATGTTTAATGGTCAACTTACTATTTATAGTAAGTTTCCATTTTTAGTAAGTTTGCATCAAATTATATTTTAATAGTTCTAGCACGCTTGTATAACCTAAGTGATCGTGGTAACACTTAGCACATTGTTACACATTTATCAAGTAAGCACAAAGCTGTTTTTAGTAATTAAAGTTTCCAAAATAGCAAGTTTCTTTATTTGATAGGTTTAACTACAAAAATTATTCAAAAACTTCACACAATATCGTAATATAATAATTGAAGTCATTTATCACTCTCAAAACTAAGCCTAATATCTTTATTTTTTGAAATTCCGAAAAAAAGTTTCCTAAATTAGTAAGTTTGCAATAAATCACTATTTTAATCAAATTAAGACATGTTATTTGTTAACAATTGCATTATTAACTATATACCATTACATTAACATGTTCATTTACCAAAATCACCACCTAACACATTTTTGCATAAATAAAGTTACTAAATATAGTAACCATGCCAATTAATCACCATTTTGACAAATCTAATTAATCTTTTATTCAAAATTCATCATCTTTTATTACCATTTTCATCTAAGCATGCTTATTTCACAAACAATCATCATCTTAGTATTATTTGCATAATAAAAGTTACTAGTTTTAGTAACTATGTTCAAAACGACATAAAATGAACAACAATCACTTCCACACCCATTGTAGCAATCCCAATAACTCAAATCATCTTTCATACATAATCAAAATAACTTAAATCCACATAGATTGCACATCCATGCCCATAAAAGTTTCTATTTTGGAAATAACCGTCAATACCCATGCCATATCATCAAATATCATCACAATACCCAAATGGATCATTCTATATCGTCAAATGAATAATGAAGATGTTAAAACACAGAATCATTTAAGTAGAAATTCGTGCATGTGTGTGGATGAGTTTGCATGTGGGTGCAAAGTGCTTGCATGTGGGTGCAAAGTGCTTGCATGTGCGTGTATTGATGATTTTGTGCAAATGGAACACATAAACTACCTCCCAAGAGTTCTTGAAGGCTTTAATGTTGCTGTGACAGAGTCAAGATGACTCTAAGGAGATCAGGTGGTGGCTCAACGATTGCAACGAACGAGATATTGTGCTAGTTGATCCTCTCCTAGCTTCTTGGGTCTTTAAATCTTCAAAAGAAGCTTCAACAATGGGGTTTCTTGAGTTCTAGAGGCTGAAGAAGGTGTTTGAGAGTGTTTTTAGTCGTGTGTTTACTTCTGATCTTGGATATAATGAATGGATAATGGCATAAATTATTTTTGAGTGGTTTTATAAAGATTTTTTCGATTTGGCAGCCTCGTGTACCGCCAAGGCTTTCCTTTTGGGATCTTTGCGTACCGCGATGAATATTTTAGTCTGGTTGCATCCCGAAACACGACGCGTACCGCCAAGGCTGAAGGTGATAGGTCGTCGCGTACCGCGATGATTTTCGGAGGATTCAAATCCTCCCGCCCATCCTTCGAGTACCGCCAAGGCCCAAACCAGGGTCCTTGGCATACCGCGAAGACTCCCGGAAGAGCCAATTAGCCCAATTTTGTTCGTTTGTTTTGTTCGTTTGTTTTGTTCGTTTCTCATTTATAACACATCGTTTATCATCGTTTGAGTTTAATTTTCTCGATGTTTGATTATTTCTGAACTAATTAGTGTTTAATTATTCGTTTTGTTCAACGTTCACCAACATTCGGGAATTATTTGACACATGTGTGCGTTTTCAATAATTTATCGATTGTGTTTGTACTATCGTGCCACGTGTCAAACCAAATTGAATTAATTCTAGTGCCACGTATGAAATTATTAATTAAATAAACATTTAATTATATTAGAAGATGACCTGTAAATTGCGAGGTGTCACATCATCCCCCTGTTAGAAAGAATTTCGTCCCGAAATTTAGCTTGCGTTGTCAGTGTTTGTCGGGTTAGATTACAGGTGAGGGTATTTATTCTTCATCTGATCTTCACGTTCCCACGTGAATTCCGGTCCGCGTCTCGAATTCCATCGAACTTTGAAAATCGGAATTCGGCTTAGCTTGAGTTTCTTGATTTCCCGGTCCATAATCTCGACTGGTTCCTCAATGAGGTGCAGTTGTTGGTCTATTTAAATTTCCTCGAGATGAATTGCTAGCGTTTCATAACACAGGCACTTCTTGAGGTTCGACACATGAAATGCGGTGTGCACACTACTTAGCTCGTTTGGCAGGTTCAGTTCGTAGGCTACATGGCCTATTCGTTTGACTATCTCGAATGGTCCGATATAACGAAGATTCAACTTCCCTCGTTTCCCGAATCGGATTACCCCTTTCCAGGGCGAGACCTTGAGAAGCACTCTGTCTCCCACCTGTAATTTCAAGGGTTTGCGTCTTCTGTCAGCATAGCTCTTCTGTCTGTCCCGTGCTGCTGCCATTCGGTTGCGTATTTGCACAATTTTCTCAGTCGTCTCGTGCACTAACTCGGGACCAGTCAAATGGCTTTCACTAACCACCGCCCAATGGGTGATCAGCATTTGCGCCCGTAAAGTGCCTCGAATGGCGCAACTTTGATGCTTGTATGGTAACTGTTGTTGTAAGAGAACTCAACTAACGGTAGATGAGTCTTGCAGCGGCTGCCAAAATCGAAAACGCATTCCCGAAACATGTCCTCCAGTGTTTGAATCATCTGCTCGCTCTGCCCATCATTTGGCGGGTGATAAGCAGTGCCCATATCTAACTTTGTACGCGAAGGCTTATGTAAGGACTTCCAGAAATGTGACGTGAATCTACTGTCTCGGTCAGAGATTATCGAGATTGGCATTCCATGTCGGGTGACCACTTCCTTTAGATAAATTCGAGTTAATTTATCTAGCTTGTCGGTTATCTTAAGAGGTAGGAAGTGCGCAGACTTTGTTAGTCGCTCTACGATTACCCAGATTGTAGCGCAACCACTTGCTGTTTTTGGCAGCTTTGTGATAAAATCAATGGAAATTTGTTCCCATATCCATACCGGTATCTCAGGTTGTTGAAGTAGACCTGATGGTTTCTGGTACTCGGCCTTGACCTTTGACCAAGTCGGAAACTTAACCACGTAAGTCGTGATATCTGACTTCATGTTTGGCCACCAATAGGTCGTCTTCAGGTCGTGGTACATCTTGTCAGAGCCCGGATGTACTGAATATCGGCTCTTATGAGCTTCATCCATCACTACGTCTCTCAGTCATCCGTAGTGTGGGATCCAGATTCGATACATAGAGTAGCATTCTTCGTCGGCCTTCACCTCTAATTGTTTATCCATGCCGCGCAAGGATTCTTGAATGAGGTTCTCCACTTTCAGAGCTTCTTGTTGAGCATTTCAAATCTGTTGTGGTAGTTCACAGTGGATTGTGAGTTGTAGTGCATGTACGCTTTTGGTTTTCTCTTTCTGTTCGCCTTGTCAGGGTGGTACTTTATAGCACAATCATAATCACCTATGAGTTCAACCCATCTTTGTTGGCTCATGTTCAGCTCCTTCTGTTCGAAGATGTGTTGTAGGCTTTTATGATCGGTGAAAATGGTACACTTCGTGCCATATAGGTAGTTTCACCAGATCTTCAAAGAGAAGACCGCGGCTCCCAACTCTAAGTCATTAGTTGTATAATTCTTTTCGTGCACCTTCAGTTGTCGTGACGCGTATGCTATGACCTTCTCGCGTTGCATCAACACACAACCGAGTCCCTGTTTTGATGCGTCACAGTAAACCATGAAATCTTCACATCCCTCAGGTAGGGATAAGATTGGTGCGCTGTATAGCTTCTGCTTCAACAAGTTGAAAGCAGACTCCTGTTTCTCCCCCATTAAAATTTCTTGTATTTGTGTGTCAGGGAGGTCAGTGATTATGTGATCTTCGAGAATCCCTCGAAAAACCCCCTGTAGTACCCTGCCAGTCCTAGGGATTGTCGCACCTCTGTCACAGTCTTTGGTGCTTCCCAGTTTTTGATGGATTCGATCTTGGTTGGGTCTACGTGTATTCCCTTCTCGTTGACCACATGTCCAAGAAACTGGACTTCACGAATCCAAAATTCACGCTTGGAGTATTTTGCGTATAACTACTCGTTCTTCAGTAGTTCCAAGACAAGCCTCAGGTGTAACATCACTGTATTTCAGGCATTTCATTACATAAATATTTGTACTGTTAAGACCTGATGTGATAATTGATGATTACTATGAATTATTGGATGTTATTATCATTGGTATACATATTGAGAGCATATAATTATGAGCACAAACCATGGGAAATCTAGTTTGGAAAATAACTAGACAGAACCAGAGAGTTTATTGGAATTGAATTAAGATGATATGATTTGATTTGGGATTGGTAGTAGTATAGGATTCTATAACCAAAGATAGGCAAGGATATAATCATGGTCTATTGAACATATGGTGGGATGGCGGCTGAAGCAGTTGCGACTGACTTCTACGTATGCCCTATACATAAACCATCTTCGGTTTATCATGATTATATCAGTGTTGAGGATTTGGTGAGGAGAATCCGAGGTTTTGGTTTGGAATGACAAAGGTTTATGAGTTGTTATTGGTTGGTTACTAAATATAGTCAAGGACACATGGTCATGGTTTATCGAAATGGTGGTGGGACAGTGGCTGGATAGGTTGCGACCTACTCCTACATATGCCCTATACATAAGCTTATTTCGGTCTATCATGGATGTGTCAGTGATATGATTTAGTGGGATTTGGATTGGGAAATTATAATATTCAAAGTAATAAAATAATGAAAGCATTATTGAAAGTAATTACGCGATGGTGAGGTTACGAATATAATTTAACGCGAATATGATTTTAGAAATATTAACTTAATAATGTATTCGCGTGGGTGATGATTCACACGAATATAATTATTAGGAATAATATACTGAAACAATTTTCCAAAAAGCGTAAATCGAATCGAAATACGATACGAACGTTGGATTCGAAAAGGTGATGATCTTTACGAATACGTACGTGAGTAACGCGTTTTGACGAGATAACCGAAATAATATCTAATGGTATTAAATTAAGAAAGGTAATTTAAAAACGTTATTAGGAATTACGACCGTATATGAATTCGAATAAAATCATTTTTATTAAATAATTGATTTAACGGAAATAAAAGAAATAATTTTATTAAAACGAAACTTAATCATTTAAACGATTTATGTTTTAAATATTTTTTGCGAGAAAAACCGAACATTTAATAATTTTTAAACCCGAAATAAACGAGACCGAGCATGCGGGAACGAAACGAGGTATAAGAAAGAAGAACCTCTTCTTTCTTCTTCATTTACACAAACCCTTTCTCTCTCTAAAACCACCAACTTGTCACCCACCTCTCTCTCTAACTTCTCTCTAAGTTTTCTGCTTCAAATCACAACCATTTCAAGAGATCTTGGTGCCAAAACGTTCGTGTGATCGAGGAGAATAAGAACCCACGAAGATTTCGAGCATTTGATCGAGTTTTTAAGGTAAATCGCGAGCTTTACTTTTTGTTTCTCACACTAACAATAACCGGTTGGCATTTTACTTTGTAAACAATTTATACACATTGAAAACCCTAAAACGAGTGAGTATGAGCATGGGGAAGCCATGGATGACCCTGTATCTTGAAGAAACTCGAAGATGATGATGATGAACATCTGGTTCGCGAAGAAAACTGATCGGCCGAACCTCTCTCGAGCTGGCAAAGGGATGGCTGAACCTCTCTCAAGCTGGCCAAAACCTTTTCCTGGCCGAATTCGATCATCATCGAACCTCAAACAGCCGAGCCTAGGTGGGCCGAACCTTGGGCTGATCGAACCATAGGCTGGCCAAACCAAGGGACAACCGAACCTGAATGGGGCGAACCTCCTCTTGACCGAACCCCCATTGGGACGAACCAGGAATGCTGCGAACCTGCATGCACCCTGAACCTGTTGCTGCAAATCTTCATCATGGTCGAACGTTTGACAAGAGAACGCACCTGATCCCATGAACCAGGGAGGCCACGAACCAAGATGGGCCGAACCTTGTGCATGGACGAGCCTATGACCGAACCCTCCATCACCGAATCACCACAAGGGTCGAACCTTAGGCTGCCGAACCATGAGATGCGAACCTAATGTCATTGCCGAACCCTAGTGTGACAACTAGTACCTGACCGGCCGGCAAGTCCGTACGGTATGTGTACTTTACAATAGTAACTATGTGTACATACATGTTTATGAATAGTGTTTGTATAAACAGAATTCTAAATACAAGAAACAGTTGTACGTATTTTCGTGTAAACTTAAATACTGTAAGTACAACATACATTTGAAACATTAGTTGTGTGTATCTAAGTGAAAACTTAAGTACAATTAACACAACAGATCATGAAAAACAACGGTGTTCAAACGAATAACAAGAAAAAATCGGTTGCGATCTGATATCCATAGATGACAGGAATCAGATGGCCGACATTTCAATGTGAAAACAATGTGATAACAGGAAGTTTAGTTGAGTCCGACAGTGAGGAAACACAATTCAAACATAATTTACAGTGTTGTTTCAGAATAACGAATTGACAGTGTGTTTGCGTGGGTGACGATTCACACAAACATATCTGTGAGTTTAACGTTCTGAAATCATGACTGGAAAGTAGAAAACAAAAGTCGTAAAGTAAAACACGTCACTTTCTCTCACTGGAAAGTCACCACCATTGTTGATCTTTAAAGCTTCGTATCTTCTTCATTTCTTAACGAAATTCGATGATTCTGGAACCCACGCGAAGCTATTGATGTCCTCTCCATAGAAGTACAACCGATCTGGAGTTTCATCCGGCCAAATCCGAGGTATTTGAACGAGAATAAACTGAAAAATAGGGTTTTGTGTATATGTGCGACCCACAACCGTTAATCGGTGTTAAACCTTCTTTGTCGAACCATCTGACCATAAGAAACGGTTGCTTCATGTAATCACAACATGAGGCAGCTTAGAACAAGTGATAAACGAAGAGGATGATGAGGATGGAGGTGCAGGTTCGCTCTGGAGTAGGTGAAGCCGAACCTTGGCTGTAAAGAGGAGGGACACAAACCTTTCTACACCACCGAACCCTGATGCGAACCTGATTCTTGGCGAACCCCCACATCCAAGAACCCTTGACCCTCATCATCACCGAAGCTTCTACAGTCCCGAACCCTATGCATGCACGAACCTCTTATGGCTAACGAATCCTTGTATGAGCTCCTAGCCGAACCATGGCACCAGCACCGAACCCTAAGGCCCGAACCTTCTGATGACTCAGCCGAACCCTCCTAATCACGAACCTTCGAGCTGATACACATGGGAGCCGAACATGGGAGGTCTCACGAACCCTAGGACGTCGACGAACCTAGTAGGTGCTAGTTCCACAGCCAAACCTAGCTCATGCAGCCGAACCTCTTAGACCCGGCCGAACCCTTGTCATGCCAACACTAGCTTACGCGAACCTGTGTGCAGCGGACCTACATACCCTAGACGAATCATCATGTGTCACCCTCCCTTAGCCGAACTTTTGCTCCAACAAACCCAAAGGTTCGCTGGAAACCGTTACAGCTTTTCGTTCCTTGGTCGACCATGTAAATTCGAGATTGGCCCAACATCAACAAGCCGGCCCAACAACCCACATATTCGGCTTAATAATGGGTTTCGGCCCATAGGGATTATTACGGACCATAGCTTCGGCCATAGGGGTAGTCCACAAGACAATTAGAGGACCTAACCATTCGGCCCAAGATAATTTGTTTTGGCCCTAAGGACAATTAGGCCCACCCGGTTCAAATGGGAATCACGTATATAACATTCGGCTCAAATTTAATGAACTTGATACAAGGATAACAAATGTTTCTAACATTTAGGTAATAAACAAGACTTATGAAAAACCTAAGTGATTTCTAAGATATGTCCAAAACCTATGAGATTAAATTTGATTACGACAGGCACAAAATAACATGACAAATGAAGTTCTAACTAAATTAGTTAAGTGTTATGAAACCTACGACACTTAGACAAGAGCCGAATGAAAACTAAGACCGAGACTCACAAGTGTTAGCCAATTTTAGGCTAACACATACACGCACAACAAAACAATTACGCTCGACACTTACAAGTGAAATACGACGTGAAATTAATACAGGACCGTGAAAACTATTACAAGAACAACAAAGAGCGAGAGTATTTCTTCTTTTAAGTTAAGTCAACCCTACAACAACAAGGTGAGTTCATATGACCCTTTTATTTAATCTTAACTAATTTTAAACTCTCGGGGCTGAGAAACATGCTTTACTTTTATTTATTTAAAAGTTTTGCTTAACATATTGTTATTACATTGATTTTAGATAATACTTAATTATTTATTATCACTTATCATTGTATGCATGCTTGTATGATCATGATATGACAGGGATAATCATATGAATAAGATAATATAACTTATTAGTACATCAACACATTAGAATAACCTAGTTGTAAGATTTTATCTTATAACACTTAGTTATTCTTACATAAACAAAACATTGGAATAATCACAGGCAAGCATATGAATGTTATAAAGATACGATATATCTTTGTAATAACATTCGACACAAGAGTTAAGTAAGTGTAATTGGATAAGTCCTTTCAACACTTAGCTTTACAACTCTACACATATTACAGGAGAACATTGAACAAGGAATGATAATCATGATAATGTAACTTCATGATAACAACATCATTCACCCAATAATTAACATAATGTAATAAGAAAAGTTCTTATTTAACTTTCTTAATAATACAGAGAACATATGACATTGAGAACAATAACATGGATGAACACAATTACAATTAGTTACTATTGACCTGTTGTATTATATCACTTCAATCATGTGCCACTAGTTCAAGTTGATCATGTAAGCCCCTATAATTCGCTGACCAATTAGTTTGACGTGACTAAACCAACGATATCATAGTGGTACCATAGGTTTGACAAACCTCTAGCTTGTAGGGCTAGTATGTTGATCGTATTGATTCATTGGCCAGTAACGTATGACCGGTGACAGGGCGACTTCCAGTCAGGTTCTGGAAAGCGACACATGGTGATATTAATCTGCAGTGATAAGTAATTAATCCATCATTTCTTGTTGTCTAGTAGACTGAGTAATTTATATTCTCATTTCATCTTACTAGTAACTGTTTCGATGAGGTCTTTGGGTATACAAAGTGGTAGAGGTAAATCGGATGCATTGAAATCTGATTACGTGAGGATTTCAATGGATTCCTTTTAGGCTCTATGCACTATAAGTCAAGAACAAATTACAAGTGGTTAACTAACACTCTTAATATTTAAAAGTGAAACAACAGTTAACCCCACAATTATAGAATAATACAAGGACCAGATTTGATAAATCTAATATCCTTAATATATATATTGGTTATCTAAACTTCGGTTCGATAACTACAATTACATCATCATATTATTCTATACATGATATCACAGGTGATCAAGAATGAGATGAACATGTGGATTTGGGAATGGAAATCAATAGTTGTAATGCAAGTAGTGTGGAGTTCTAGTAGTGATGTGATGGGATGTTGGCTAGGGCTTAGTTCCCTTACATATGCCCTATATATAAGCATCACTACTAGGATGATATAATACTTGTAAATATAACTATTGAGAAGCCATTGGTTGAACAAGTGAAACAAAAGACATACAAGTAACATTATAAACATTGTGATTGTGCATGTGAATGAATCCATGTTTTCAACTAACATACTTATGAACTCACCAACCTAGTGTTGACTTTGTTTAAATGCATGTTTTCTCAGGTGATGAACAGGTGTAAGTACTTACATGCAAGGATTAAGCTAGTGGACTTTTAGAAGACCTAGCTTTATTTTGTGTTGCATGCTTTTGGTGACAGGAACAATGAATCATCTTTTGTATATCTTGTACAGATACAAGATATAGTTACATTGATTCTTTTCGGTAGATTTACTTGATTTAATTATGAACGATACATTGTAATTAAATCTTGTAATTCTATATCATGTATGTGTTAGCATTTCTCATTTATTTATCATGTTCTATGTAAACAATCTGATCATCACGATTATCAAACGATATCGCGTCCCGAGAACCTTCCGCCCGACGGGAAAACCCGATCCGTTCCCGCCGGCTCGGGGTGTGACACCTAATGTGGTACGAATCCATGTGGCTGCAAACCTTGGCATGATCGAACCTAAAGGCATACAAACCTTAGGCTAATAAGATCATGGGCGGCGAACCTAGGACCATTGTTGAAGCCATGGGGGTTGCCGAACCTGGGTTTTGGAATTTGGGTTAAAGATAAATGAAGGAACAAGAGAGTTATGAGTAGCCATGCATGCATGAAACATACTAAGTGGCCACCTTTTCTTAATAAAAATAAGTTTTGAATTATGAGATTATATACGTTGAATATTTTATAAGAATAATCGAAGTATGGCTTCTTAAACAGAAATTAAATTTTAATAACTTATATTATGGTGGTCAACTTATTTAAACATGCATGTATGTATAGATGTGTATGATTAGGGCTATCTCCTTGGAGTATACATATCTATGGGGATACGCATAAGATATCACAATTAGTTATCATCATGAAATAATTAAAACTAGCAAGTCTAAATCTATCCTTTTATGATGAAATTAGGAAATCTTGATGCGTAACTTTACAACTTAGGTAATAAACCTAAGTAACTCACGCACCTAATAATTTAAGATCAAACGAATATGAAAGCTTAATGTTGATCACACATAGATACTTATGAATATGAAACACACAATAAATACAGGTGGTTGAAGTATCTTTGACTTCACATACGTGAGCACGCATTTTGCAAACACACTGAATCTAAGGGATTCAAGTGAGTTCTCATAACCTCCTTTTTAAATCATTTTGCTTTTAAACTCGGAGGTGGAACATGTATAACAGATTTAAATATTATTTTGATAACACATGGGTGACACCTGGATTATCAATATGATATTCATATTATTGAATTATTATTGATTGCGTATTTACATGGATTATCGCAAACTCCGGGAGTCATTGTTGGTTGAGTTGACTTCGGTCCTCCACAATGGCTGAGTTACTGTTGCTGAGTTGAGTTCGGTTCTCCTCGGTGATTCCACTGTTGGTTGAGTTGACGATGGTCCTCCGCAGTGCCTCGTATTGACACTTATGATTATTAGGGATGTCGTTGGTTGAGTTGACTTCGGTCCTCCGCGATGACTCCGCCGTTGATTGAGTTGACTGAGGTCCTCCGCGGTAACTTATATTGAGATGATTATGGTGGATGTTGATTATTGATTTGATGTGTTTGGTTGAGATTGGTTGAATATACGTGGATAATTATTTGTGATTATTTGAATTATGTGATTGTTGTGTTTGTGGTTGTGTGTTTATAGAGTTGGATTATCTCACAGGTGCACGTGTGTATTTTTCTTGAAAACTATAAACTTTTATAAACACTTGTAAACATTTTTGAAACATAAAAACTTATGATTACTCACCAACTACTTCGTAGTTGACACTTGATTTTCTACATGTTTCAGGGAATGAAGAAAAGTAGGATGAGAAGGATGGTTTCACATTTTGGACATCATCACTTAGGATCTTGGACTTAGTTAAAATTAATTGGATTACTGAAGACTAGTGTTTAGTTAATTTAGCTAATCTTTTGTGTAAATTGATGTAACTAAATCATGATGAACATGATTTTTGTGTAATTACTTTTGTTGATTTAATTGATATGTGATGATTTATTTAGATGCCCATGAGCTTATGAACAATCTACCTCGTGGCATCCCAACGTTTCCGCCATCGGTTGGGGTGTTACAGATTGGTATCAGAGCCTGGGTTATAGGGAATTAGGTTACTAGAAATGGTTGACCTAGTCTATAACCATAGGATACCTTAGTATGAACTATTTCATACACTAGTTAGTATATTCAGGATTTCATGCTTATGTGTTTATTACATGTTAACTGAACTCCTGATATATATCTGATTTACATATGTAAATTGCTGATTATTTAGGTGATTGACTGTGCCCTGATGACTCGATAAGGACATCCTCGTGGTGTATTGTAAAGGTGGTGGGCTGGTGGCTGAAGCAGTTGCGACTGACTTCTACATATGCCATATACATATACCAATTACGGTACATCGGGTGGATGTCAATATTGAGGAAGAAGGGAACTACCCATTTGGGAAAATACTTGTCTAGGAAATTATTTGTTTAGGAATTACTTGTTTGATCTTTGATCACCCGAGAAGGACACACTCGGGGTATACTACAAAGGTGGTGGAACGGCGGCTGGGGAGGTTGCGACCTACTCCTACGTATGCCCTATACATATACCATTTGTAGTATATTGGGGGTCTATCAGTGCCAGAAAACTTAGGAAATTACTAGGATATGTTGTAAGGTTGTGATTGACGGAATGTTGGTTGAATTGGGTTTGGATTGACTTATTGGATGATCTCATTTGATGGACACATATATACTCACTTATGAACACACTTATTGGACACGTTGGGTGAATAGACTAAATGAATGATATGAACACTTAGTGACAAAATGAACATTTAGTGTTGATATGGACATTTAGTGACAATATGAACGCGTAATGATGATACTAACACTTAATGATGGTATGAACACTTGGTAATGAGGTGAACATATAGTAAACTTAGACATTCGGGGAGCTTATATGTCAGGTGAATTTAGACATTAGGTGAACTTAAAAAATAGGCGAACCTAGTGTTGAGGTGAACTTAGACATTAGGCGAACCTAGATGTCAGAAGTACTTGAACACACTTCACTTATAATTATCCTCCATAAGGATAAGGCTGTGAAGTGGAACACTTGAGAAACATATGTACACCTTAAATTCTAACAAGGGCATAATCGTGGTGCATTGCAACGGTGGTGGGACGGCGGATGATGCGACTGCGGTCAAGTCTACGTATGCCTTATATATAAGCTTGTTGCACTGGATCGGGAGGTTTTCAGTGTTAGTATAGGGTGGGAAAATGTTTGAAACTTAGGAATACTTAGTTAATACTAGATATGACCAATTAGGATACTTTAGTATAATATTAGGAGATTACTACTTTACTATGGGTTTAATGACAGATAGGAGAAAAATATAGTTCCTATATGTAATCCTAACTGTTGAAATGAACTCATTTGACCATAGTTTGTATGACTAACGTTGTAAACGGTAGTAACATGTTTCTAACATCCTCAGAAATATGCCGCCGCGCCGTCACAACGAAGATACTACAAACCCACACGATGGAGAAGCTAACAACAGTAATGCCAACAATGGCTTTCAAGAGTTAGCGAATCTTATCTCCGGGTTGGTGACTCAATTAAATCAAGCCAACCAAACTCTCAACCAAAACAGGGGTGGTGCAAACCCACCAGTTTGCACATTTAAGCACTTTAACTCCTGTAATCTGCTAAAGTTTACGGGTTCTGAGGGATCCACTGGTCTGCTATAGTGGTTTGGGAGTATTGAGAACACCTTCATCAACAGTGACTGTCCTGAGAACTTGAAGGTGCGCTATGCCACCAGTGTTTTCCAAAAGAGAGCACTAACTTGGTGGAATGGCGAAAAGCGAACTAGGGGAGTTGATGCAACCCTAGCACTGACTTGGACTGAGGTCAAAACTCTGATGACCACATAATTCTCTCCTCGCAGTGAGATGAGCAAACTGGAAGCTGAGTTCTGGGAACTCAAACAAGACAACGGTGAGAACCTAATCTATAATTCTCGATTTCTTGAGCTGAGTCTACTAGTACCTCATCTGGTGACACCACTGGAGAGAGCGATTGAGAAGTACATAGGCGGGTTACCCATGCAAATACAAGACACTGTCTTTGGTAGCAATCCTACCACACTGGAGGCTGCAATCCGCCTGTTTGCAACATTGACAGATAAGCACGTGAAGGCTGGAACACTCACACGAAAGGGATCTAAGAAGACTGTGACACCCCGTAAATTCCAGGTCAGCTTCTATTTATTTAAATGATTATTTAAATTACATTTGTATATGTGGCACTAGAATTAGTTTAATTTAGTGTGACACGTGGCATGACGGTACGAACACTGACACAAACACCATAATTCGGTGAATTATCGCAACACGCACACACGTGTCTAAGAAAACATGAACGTTGGTGAACGTTTAGCACATCGTGTAACAAAACACTAGAAACCTCACGAGACGCTCAAACATTGAACTTGGAAGTTCAAACGAGACCGAACGATAGTCCGTAAGCGTGAAAACGGCGACGAACGGATCAAACCATTGAAAATGGGCATATTGGGCTCTTCTGGGACCCGTCGCAGTACGCGATGGACCCCTAGGAACCCCATGGCGATACGTGATGGATGGGCGGGGATTTTGAACTCCCGAAATCCATCGCGGTACGCTGAGAGCATCTACAGCCTTCTCAGCGGTACGCGACGACATCCAGACCCCAAATCTTTATAAAACCAAGGCCATTATGCCTATTCTATTCATTTTAATCATTTCTCTCGACCCAACATGCCATCCTTCGGTTATCCTCTGCCATTTTCACCTGCAATACCCACTTGGAAGCCATTGAAGCTCATTTTGAAGCTTGGAAGTCACTTTGAAGGTTTGGGAGGTTGAAGGAGGCTCTCTAGAACACCATCTATCATCACCATCTTCTTGTTGCGAAGGAACTTTGCTGTCCAGAAGCTCCAGGAGCTGTTGAACTTGTCATCTCAGCCATTTGGAGCATTCAAAGGTAGTTTCTATGCTTAAAACACAGTTTTCTCACCTCTACACTCACATGCATGTCTTTAAACACACATGCAAGCACATTGAATGCACATGCACGAAATTTTGATCAGGGTTTGATGATGTTCTTATTATATTGGATGATCTATGATGTTTAGATGCTGATTCATGACGATCCATGATGTGGTGTATGTAGAAATTTCATGATTTGGTAATAACTAGATGAAATAGCTACATGGATGTACGATCTAGTGTATTTTAGATAGATTTGGATATTAATACATGATTTTCGATGGTATTGGAAGTATATTGCATGATTAAATCTTGTTGAAATGGATAAAATATGAGTAAACGATGAACTTTCTATTTATAGTAACTTTTTAGTTACATCTTGATGATATGGGATGAAATATGATCATGCCTGTGTATGAAATTGTTATTTGAATGATAATAGAATGATTAGAAAGTTAAGGAAATGGATTTGGGATTTATTGTGGTCATTTTTGGCCTAGTTAATATTTTTAGTAACTTTTCTATTCGAAATGTTGATAGCCGATGGTTCGAACTAGGTTAACATGCTTAGATGATATTAAATGATTGTGTTTGATAATATTTGATATAAAAAAGGATTAGATATGATTAGGATCACCATTTGATGAATAATAGTCATAGTTACTATTTATAGTAACTTTATTTTGCAAAATATCGGTTATTTAATAATATGGTTGCTTCATGCTTGTTAAATGATTTAATATGATTATCGCATGCTAAGTTAGATGGTTTCCGATGATGCCTGTGCTATATTTAGGAACTTTCCTTTTTAAGAAATTTTTGTATGCAAACGTGACTTGTATACTTACTTGACTTCGTATGATAACGTGATCACGTAGGACTTAACGAGCATGCTAGAACCTTAAAAACGATATGTGTTGAGAAACTTTCCATAAATGGAAACTTACTATATATAGTAAGTTGTCCAAGGACGCGACTTGCGCGTTTTGCACACGACGAGAACGAGCACGAATGGTACACGATTCACCACCGACACGCGGTTCACCAACGCGTCGTTGACTTGACACGGTCAAACACTGTCAAACACAGTCATTGTGGACCAACAGGAGCAAACACGCTCATTGTGGACCGACACAGACAAACATGAACAACCGAGGGTTATTGAGCACAAACACAAGCATTAACACGAGCACGGTCACTTACACGAACTCATGTATGGTATACGATATAGGTAGCCGGTGACCGACACACTTACTGAGCAGGAGCTTACGCATTCGATTTATCGATCACTTCTAAGGTGAGTTTACGGCCCCTTTTTAACTCTTTAACAAGCTTTTCAAATAGGGGGAGAACACTTGTTGAATCGAGTCAAATATTACTACTGTACAAACATTTATGTGTATGCTGGTTTATTAGACAAACATTAAGTGTTGTAATCGTAACAAGCCCTCACAAAGTCTTACCGTTAATGTACAAACAATGAGGTAGGTTTGAATGGATCCGTTTGGGTGTGAGTAACCCCACGTGGCACAATACTGACTGGAGGTTGGAACACGTGAAAATTTGACCTAACTTGCTATGTTATTATGAGACATAGTGGAGGCAAGGACAAACAAGTCTAGTTCGGTAGTGACGCACTGACACTTGGAGCCTAGGGCTCGTGACCAACATATGATAAACAACATGACACATGTTTTACTTATTATCTATGTATATCAAAACCTGTGAACTCACCAACCATTGTGTTGACACTTTTCTTAAACTTGTATTCTCAGGTAACTGACAGGATCATGGAATCCAGGAATGCACGTAGGGAACCGAGCATAGGACCCGCATGCATTTATATTATGTTTTATGAAAACAAATAGTTTATCTTATGTATTCGAATTATGTAGTTTTAACAATGTTTATTCCGTTGCATTTATCAAACGTATTTCATTCCGCTGAAATTTAAACAACTTACATTTCCGTTGCTTATCTATAAAACTGTGTGGTTGTATTGAAGTCAAACACTGGATATTGAAACGCATATGGAGTCGTTCTATATGACCATGAGCTGTGATTCTAGCCACGTCACACCCACGTGGACTGACGCCACAAGTGGGAATTTGGGGCTGTGACAGACTGGTATCAGAGCCTTGGTTATAGAGAACTAGGTTCGCATGTAGTGAACTTAGACTATAACCATTGCTCAACTTTAGACACTACTCTTAGAATTGAACACTGATGTATTATTATTGCTATTATCTGTTGCTTACTGATTTGAGACCAACAGGATGGCTGACAACAATGAGGATGCTAGGAGAGATCTGGGGAAACGCTCCGAAGAGCACGAGTATGAGCTGACGGAGGAGGACCGTCAGGGAGTACGGGACATTGTGGCTTTAGTTGACGCAGAGATGGCTGAGCGGGCGCGCATAGCAAAGCGTGCCAGGTCATGCATGTGGTACCCTCACACCGTGTAGGACTGGATCATCGAGGAGAGAGTACATCTCCAGCAATTATGGATGGATGATGACCGAGCACACCGATTACCGGCACTCGGAGTGTCATTTGAGCAGGCTTTTGCGGCGCATCTTGCCCAGAAAGCTCGAGAGACCCATAGGGCACACGAGCAGGATGAGGAGATCAGAGCTCTCCGAGAGGAGAATCTGCATCTCCGAGGGCAGCTAGACCATCTGCGGGAGCAGGTGGTGGACAAGATGCTTGGGCCGAGAAGCTCATTGTGGAGCCCGAGCAGGACCAGGGCCAGGAACCCCAGTTCGAGGTCGAGGACCTCGAGGAGGGTGATTTTGATGAGGATCTCGAGGAAGATCCAGAGGAGGACCAGGACAACGGTCCAGCGGACAGTGGAGACTCGCACTCCACTATTGCTTCGGATTAGTTAGCCTATTTTATTTCAGTATTTTACTTTTTGTATGCCTAGATGAGCGGGATGTGCTCATATGAATTGATAGTAGTATTACATTTTGGAAAATCATTGTACTCAAAATTTTTATTAATGAAATGATATTTTGTTTTACTTATCGTACATTCTGATTGTGGTTGCTCGCTAACATGACAACTAACATGACTTCTGGCTTAAACCCTAACACATGATGACTAACACTCTATCCCTTCTGTATAGAAATTCACTATGGCTAGAAGAGGAACACATACTCGCCACCCCAAGCGAACAATTGGTGCGGCAACCATCAAGATGATGGTTGATCGCAGGGTGAACAAGGCGATTGCCGAGTATGAGGCAAGTCACCAACACAGTGAAACCAGTGGAACCAACAACGGTACTAACACTCGCTTAACATGACTAACATAGTGTAGTTAACACGATTACTAACACGCGACAATGGGTACTGACAAACAGGATCGCATGGGAGCAACAACAAGGGGTGCTCGTTCAAGACTTTTCTGAACTGCCATCCCCACACCTTCAAAGGAACAGAAGGAGCTGTAGGAATGCTCCGTTGGATTGAAAAGGCTGAATCTGTTTTCGCAATGTGCGAATGTGTTGATGAAAACCGGGTCAAGTATGCGACCGGAACTCTGGAGGGACCGGCCCTCACATGGTGGAACACCCATGTCCAAACACTGGATTTGGACGGCACTAAATCTATGACCTGGGTTGACTTTACTAGGATGCTACAGGAGGAGTACTGTCCTCGAAATGAGATCAAAAAGCTAGAGGAAAAGTTCTGGGTCCACAAGATGTTGGGTTCGGAGATAGAACAATACTGCACACGGTTTCACAAACTGTGTAAACTGTGCCCAGGAATGGTGACCCTGGAATACAAGAAGATTGAGCAGTTCATCAGTGGACAACCCGAGCAGATCCAAAGCATGGTCACAGCTTCTGACCTAACTCAGATACAACCCACAATCCGGCTGGCACACAAACTTACTAATCAAGCGGTGGCTCAGGGAAAGCTACCGAAACGAGGTGAACATCTGAAACCTCAGGAAACCCACAAACGGAAGTGGGAACCCAATCATCATCAGTCTCGCTCATCGCAACAACAAAAACTATTAAGATTTGCACCAGCCAGAGCTTTCACTGCTACCCAACCCGACAGTAAGGGGAAGGGTGTCTAGGAGGGGAAATAACCTCTATGTAACCGGTGTTCCTATCACCACTTTGGGCGCTGCGAACCGTATCGTTTCCTGAAGTGCGGGCAACATGGTCATATGGCTAAGGACTGCAGATGTAAGTTTCCGAACAACAACAACCCCAACCACAACCAACACAACAACAACAACCAGAACACTCTAAAGGGGTGTTATGAATGCGGTAAGCCGGGTCACATGCGGAGGGATTGCCCGTAGATAAAGAAGGCTGGAGGAGGTGCAGCCAAGGGTCGAGCCTTCGTGATAGGCTCAGGGGAAGCCAAAGATGACACAAACATAGTGACCGGTTCGTTCCTTTTAAATAATGTCTATGCTAGCATATTATTTGATACCGGTGCCGATAGGAGCTTTATATCTAGTGAGTTTAGTAAATTTCTTGTTATTACCCCAACACCACTAGATTATAAGTATACCGTAGAGTAAGCCGACGGCAAACTAATTGAAACGCAACACGTCTTTTGAGGATGCGTCATGGTTTTGGCGGATCACGAGCTCAAAATCGACTTGATGCCGGTGACTCTCGGGAGTTTTGATGTGGTCGTTGGAATGGATTGGCTATCCGCGAATCAAGCAGAGATCGTATGCAACGAGAAAATCGTACGAGTGACGTTGCAAAGCGGGGAAGAGATCTCGATTCAGGGAGAATGGCGAGGAATACCCTGAACATCATGTCATGCATGAAGGCAAATAAATACATACAGAAAGGGTACATTGCCATACTGGCCCTCATCATGGAACAACCAAAGAAGGAAAGGAAGATTGAGGACATCGTAGTAGTCCGCGATTTTCCTGAAGTATTTCACGAGGATCTACCTAGAGTACCACCGAAACGACAAATCGAGTTTCAGATAGACCTCACTTCTGGAGCAGCACCAATTGCTAAGGCACCTTAACGATTGGCGCCAACAGAAATGCAAGAATTGTCTAACCAGTTGCAGGAACTATTACACAAAGGATTCATCAGACCAAGCTTCTCACCTTGGGGAGCACCGGACCTATTCTTAAAGAAGAAAGACGGATGATTCCGTATGTGTATTGATTACAGGGAGCTGAACAAGGTGACGATCAAGAATCGATACCCATTGCCGCGAATAGATGATCTGTTTGATCAGTTGCAAGGGTCAAGCTACTATTCGAATATTGATTTAAGATCGGGTTACCATCAACTAAGGATGCAGGAGGATGATATTCCTAAGACTGCCTTCAGAACCCGATATGGACACTACGAATTCCCGGTCATGCCTTTCGGGCTGACCAATGCACCAGCTGTATTCATGGATCTCATGACTAGAGTGTGCACGCCTTATCTTGAAAAATTCGTAATAGTGTTCATTGATGACATCCTGATCTACTCTAAGAAACAAGAGGAACATGCAGAACATCTAAGGGTTGTCTTGGAATTACTGAAGAACGATCAACTATATGCAAAGTTTTCCAAATGTGACTTTGGATTCTCGAAGTCCAATTCCTTGGACATGTGGTTAATGAGAAGGGGATACATGTAGACCCAGCCAAGATCGAAGCCATCAAGAACTGGGAAGCACCAAAGACTCCAACTGAGGTGCGACAATTCCTAGGTCTGGCAGGGTAGTACTGACGATTCCTTGAGGGATTTTCAAAGATCGCTCAGTCACTGACATCCCTAACTCACTAGGATAAGAAGTTCGATTGGGGAGAGAAACAAGAGACCGCTTTCAATTTGTTGAAGTGGAAGTGGAAACTATGCACTGCACCAATCCTATCCCTACCGAAAGGATGTGATGACTTCGTGGTGTATTGTGACGCCTCGAAACAAGGACTCGATTGCGTGCTGATGCAACGCGAGAAATTTATAGCCTACGCATCACGACAACTAAAGATGCATGAAAAGAACTACATGACTCATGACATAGAGTTGGGAGCCGTAGTATTCGCCCTGAAGATCTGGCGACACTACCTATACGGCTCAAGATGCACTATCTTTACCGATCATAAGAGCCTGCAGCACATCTTCGACCAGAATGAACTGAACATGAGACAACGAACATGGGTTGAACTCATCGGCGATTATGATTGCGCCATCAAGTACCACCGGGGTAAGGCAAAGGTAGTGGCCGACGCATTAAGCCGGAAGGAAACAAACAAAACGCGCGGGTGTACTACAACACACAATTCATTCTGAAATGCCACAACAGATCTGGAACGCTCAACAGGAAGCTTTGAAGGTCGAAAACCTCACCCAGGAATCCTTGCGTGGCATGGACAAACGTATGGAGGTGAAGACCGATGGGGCATACTATGTTACGGATCGAATCTGGATTCCACACCACAGAGGACTTAGGAGCGTGGTAATGGATGAAGCACACAAGAGCCGATATTCGATACATCCGAGATCTGACAAGTTGTATCCCGATTTGAAGACGACTTACTGGTGGCCAAACATGAAAGCCGAAATAGCAACTTACGTGGGTAAGTGTTTAACGTGCTCAAAAGTCAAGGTTGAGTACCAGAAACCATCAGGTCTACTCCAGCAACCTAAGATACCGATGTGGAAATGGGAGCAAATTTCCATGGACTTCATCACCAAACTGCCTAGGACGACAAGTGGTTGCGATACCATCTGGGTTATAGTAGACTGACTAATGAAATTTGCACACTTTCTACCCATCAAGGAGATTGACAAGTTAGAAAAACTCACTCGGATCTATCTGAAGGAAGCGGTCACTCGACATGGAGTGCCAATCTCAATCATCTCTGATCGCGACAGTCGATTCACGTCGCACTTCTGGAAGTCTTTGCATAAGGCATTCGGTACGAGATTGGACATGAGTACCGCTTACCACCCGTAGGCTGATGGGCAGAGCGAGCGTACCATTCAAAAACTGGAAGATATTCTTAGCGCATGTGTTATCAATTTTGGCAGTAGTTGGGAGACTCATCTGCCGTTAGTTGAATTCTCGTACAACAGCTACCACACTAGCATACAAGCTGCACCATTCGAGGCACTTTACGGACGTAAGTGTCGATCACCCATCTGCTGGGCAGAAATTGGGAAAAGCCAACTGACTGGTCCCGAGCTTGTGCACTAAACAACCGAGAAGATCGTGCATATATGCAAACGAATGGTCAAAGGTTCGGTTGACCAAAAGGTTCGCATCTGAAAAGTAGGTTCGTTTGATAGTGAGGTTCGTGAACATGAAATAGGTTTGTCTGTTTCTCAGGTTCGTCCATAAGCAAAGGTTCAGCATAGGGGAGGTTCGCTGGACTTAGGACATATAATTTTTTTTTTAATTTTTGATTTTTGAATTAATTTTTTGCTTCTGATTTTTTTGATTGTTTTAATTTTACATACGACAAATCTAGCATTCGGTGATAAACAAAATCTGTGTACTTATCTAGATCCTACTACGAAGAATGGTAAAGAGTTCAGACCGATGTTAGAGTTTCTGCGAAGATCGAGGATCTATTATGCTATCTCCAACTCTTGTCACATTTATCGATCTCACATTCAGAATTTCTGGGAATCTGCTAGATTGATTACAATAGATGATGTGTTTGTGATTGATGCAAGTGCGCTGGGACAAGTGATCAGGATAAGTGAAGCTGATGTGAGGAGTGTTCTACAGTTTGAAGGAGAACCTGAAGGAATGACATTGATTCCTGAGAGGTGTATCAAAGGATGTTTCATGAGGATCAAGTATTTTGGATTTTACATCGAATATTCTATCAAGAAGAGGAAGCTTCCCCTACAATACAAGTTTTGCACATGTACTTCTACATTGCATAAGTATGAGGAAAGGAACTGTTGAACTACAAGAACCTCAAGTACTAGCTGTTTAACCAGGAACAATGCTTTAGACACTTAGTCAAAGCTTAGGTTTCAGCTCCCTCTAAAGTTTTGCACAAGTAATTTTCGTTGTTTTAGTTTTCTTGCTTAGAAAGAGAGAAGATAAGAGATAGAAAGCACAAGGAAATTTGGGGAAGTGATCCTTAATTATTCAGAGAATGTTGAGACTTAAATACCCAAACATTCTATGATACAAGACAAGAAATAATAAGACAAATAGATGACATTTTTACAGACACTGATACAACAGACTAGTACGAATACAAAGTCAACAACAATGAAAACAAGAGTCTTCAGTAGTCTTGAGGTCTTCCGATGTTGATGTAGATGTACTGGAGTTCAGTGTTTATTCCTTCAGAAGTTGTTCAGCGGAAGTTGATTAAGTAATCAGTTATTTGGGAAGAGAAGATTGTCTTCCGAGTCATTTGACTTCTTCTGATGAAGAGGTTGTCTTCCGATGATCTCAAGATCAGCTAATGTCTTCTAAGGGAAATAAGTTCAGCGGCACTTCTTTTTGGTGAAGCTTCAACTGATAGCCTTCCGATACTGAAGCAGTCTGTAACATTTGTACATTTAGTCATGATAGTCGTAAACAGTGTTAGAACAGTGTGTGTCCATGATCAGTTAATCTATGTGATTCATATGTTCATTATGTGCTTGTGTGTTAGAATCCTTATTATTTGAGAACAAGTATGTATTATTATTTACAGTCGATTACACTAAGCAAGAACTGTATTGTGTTATATCGAAACAGTGGTGGGCAGCGAGAGTGAGCCCTATATATATATTGCGTTCGGTGTAACAGGATAGTGTTAGTGCGTAGTGTTAAGACGAATATTATGAAAATTAATTAATTCAACAAGAATCGTAATACGTAAGCTAGACTGAGTATAGTTGTGGGTGACGATCCATAATGATACGAATGTGAACTTATAATTATGATTAAACGACTTTAAATAATTAATACGATCGAAAAACGTACGCGATTGCGGGTATACACGTAATTGTATGTGTTTAACGATCTGTCAACGCACGAATAGTAAAAATAGTTAATATCATTATTTTATATTTTTACAATTTTGAAACTCATCAAAAAGATGAGAATAATAATCTTTTATTTTAAATCGCGTAAAATACGCGTTACGTTCCGGAAACGCGAACCGAGCGACTGAAACGGACCCGAATACCGCGCGGGCTATAAAAGCCTTGAAAGAGGCAATTTCCTCATTTATTACACCACCAACCACTCTCTCTCTAGAATTTTCGTCTACCCTCTCTCTCTAGAAAACCAACTTCAATCGCGCGTATCTCACTCGTTTCTCAACGGATTTTGGTGTTCTTGGCGTCCACGCGTAGCTCTCGACATCCTCTATGCAGAAGTAGAAGGGATCGGAGGTTTTCACCGGCCAAAAACGAGGTGTGATCGAATGAAAGTGCTGAAAATTAGGGTTTTCTTTGTTGATGTTGATGCACACATGTTCAACCGGTTTCCCCACTATGTTTTTCGAATCCAACACTCTCGAAGCCCTAGCTGCACGTAGCAACACCTTTGGGAGGGTCAGATTAAAGGTTTGAGCTGATGGAAGATGGTGGCTGTACAGGTTCGTGGTCGAACATGGCTGGCTTAGGGGCCGAACCTTCTTGCTGTGATACGAGGTGGCCGAACCTTGTTCAACCCCTACGGCCGAACCTTCTTTCGATCAGACATCCCAGGCGAACCCTGGCTTGATTGGCGAACCATATCCAATCCAACGAAGCCTTATGATGTCACGAATCTCCTGGATCAGTCACGAACCACAGCGAACCCTAGGGTTGTAGCCGAACCCAACCTGGCTAACGAACCCTCGGGCATTCAGCTTCATCAGCCGAACCATTAAGTAGTTTTCGAACCATTTGTTGTAGGAAACGAACCATCAAGCTTGCATGGTCGAACCTTCGGTGATCATGGCGAACCTTTGAGAACCACCGAACCATTTGTTCCTTCCCGAACCATTTAGCCATGCAACCGAACCCTCCTATGCCGAACCCTGTGAAGACGAACCCTGCATGGTACGTTGGTTGTTGCCGAACCTTGGACATCTCACCATGAACGAACCCTTGCTTCCATGAACTAATCTTCTCTCGGACGAACCCTTAGCCATGCAAGCCGAACCTTAGAAGAAAGGGAGATAGGTTTGCTGCCCAGGATTGGCAGCCCATAACCTCTCGACCCAATTCAGTTTTCATACGGCCCAACTTCACTAGTAACCGGCCCCATAGGTTAAACCGAGCCCAAGGAAGTTAGGTTGGCCCATTTTGATCCTAATTGACCCAAGTGATTAATTAACTTTGGCCACGTTAGATCAAGCCCAATAGAACTCTTGGCCCAATTAGATGCTTTCGGTCCATTATGATTCTAATTGGCCGAATCTTATCATTAGTACACTACATGGCCCATATACATATTGTCGGTCCAATACCACGTTCAAGTGGCCCACGGCCTTTGGTTAAGTCCTCATGGTTTCATGGGCTTAAGGCCCAATGGGGTGGCCCTCGACTTATTATAATTGTGAATTGATCATGAATAGGTTACGTTGTAATTTAACATAATCATGAGATAAATTCATAATTTCAAAGTCATAACAAATCAGCATCGATTTCAAAATACATGTTAAACAATGGTTTATCAAACTCTCAAACACATGTGATGTTGTACTAGCAAGTTTGTGCATAAAAGAACATTACACATCCTTTTCATGGATCCATGATCAAACAAGTAACTCTATCATGACTTTCAAATTCATACAACACTTTCAAACATGAGAATGATTATTCAAGAGTTAATCAAGTTCAAGTGAACACAAGTCAATCAATGAATCAAGGTCTATACAATTATAAATCTTATATCTTATGTATGAGTACAATGATATAAGAACCAGTTAGAAGTCCAGTTTGCTACTTGCTATTTGCTATAGTTCAGAGTCTACTGCAGACATGTGAGAACATTAGCCCCTGTTTTTACTGTTTTTACAATTGTTTTGGGGTGGAACACGTGATCAAATGCTCTTACTTCAATCATATTTCATGATACATATTACTGTTACTTGGCAAACATTACAGGTTTATTTTAGAAATCCAAGGGATTTCTCAATTGTTTTTAAAGGAATTTATAAACTCTTTTATTCTAAACTCGTGTTTTCGAAATTAATCTTTTATAAACCTTGTTGTTATACAAGGATGCTATCTTATGTACTCAATCAGAGGATTCACAACATGGTATTCAAACAATGGTTTTCATGGTGTTCAAACAAGGATTCATTTCATGGTATTCAAACAGAGGATTCATTTCATGGTACTCAAACAAGGTTTTCAATCATGTTATCAAGTAAGGAATTAACACGCTAGTTTAAAGCAATGTTCAAAAGCATGGTGTCCATCGTTGTGAACAAACTTATAAATACATCAGGTTTCATATTCATTAGCGTTAGTACTGGGTGATCACAACAAGGGAAAGTGGACACATTTGGGCAGACCGATTGCTGTAGTTAGATTTTAAATTTGTTTTATAAACTAACTGCAGATTTCGGTTACGTATGGTTATCATTGTTGCTGACAAATTTTCTGACTCCAAACGTAGTTTGGGACTTGATTATATGTTGGTTTTTGTGCAAACAGTCTTTGGACTGTTTACACTCGTTTGACATACCTGATGTTAGTTTGGGTTGCAACCCATCCATGTAATTCATTTGTTGCTTTAATATACCTATGCCTTATATTACAAATTCAAGTTTTCATATGTTAAACCTATTGTTCTCACCAACTACTTCTGTAGTTGACAGTTACTTTTCATGTGTTTCAAGTAATCAGATTTAAGACTTTCTCAGGGACAACTAAGGAGACCATTCTAAGATAGAACAAGATGAAGAAACATTCTAGGATGGATTAGAAACACACCAAATCCTAATTGTTTAATTGTCTTGTTTGAAGTCTTATTTTGTATCTATATTTTGGGTCTGTAGTTGTCTTTCTTTTGGTAGATAGATTGTCTGTAACTAAACAATTGTCTAAACATTATGAAACTTAGTAATCCATTGTGGTTGTTCTTGTTCAATACTTGTGCATGATTCAACTGTTCATACATCACCGCGCCGTGGATTCCGCACGCGGCGCAGGGGTGTGACAGGTTGGTATCAGAGCCAAGGTTGTAGAGAACTTGGAAAAACCCAATGTTTAATGACCTAGACTATAACCTAAGCTACCCAATAGGACTAAGTGCTATAGACTTGAGGATACTTAGGATCTAAGTAACTTAAGTGAGCATTAAGTCTACATTAAGCTTGAAAGATCTTAGGGATATTTTTCTAAGATTAGATATTGAGTCAAGGAATTTGAATCGGAATTCTATAATTTTAGAAACCGAATTAAATTTCTCACACATATTCATTTAAGGATTTCAGAGACAAGGATCTGTATTCTTAGTATCCTTGATCTGAAATTCTCACACAGAGTTCATTAAAGGATTCCAGAGGCAAGGATCTGTATTCTTAGTATCCTTGATCTGGAATTCTCAATCAGTGTTCATCAGGGGAATTTAGAGGCAAAGATCTGTATTCTTAGTATCTTTGATCTAAAATCCTTGTCATGTTCATTATAGGAAATTAGAGGCAAAGATCTGTATTCTTAGTATCTTTGATCTAAAGTCCTTGTCATGTTTATCATTGGAATTCAGAGGTCAAGATCTATTAATTTAGAATCTTGATTTGAACTCCTTGTCATGTTATCATTATCAGGTGTTCATTATCATAGGAACTTTATAACTTAGAATATGTGTAACAGTATTCTTTAGTTGAAGTTCACACATGGGGATCATTATACTCAATACTGTAAGTATTGGGAACCTAGGTTAAATCAACCTAGAACACATATACAGAAACCTAAGGTTTTAATTTCAAATAAATTAAGAACCGTGGTTTACACAGTCATAATCATATCCATAGTACAAAAGGCAATCATGAAACAATCACAATCAATCAAGAGTTGGAATCTTAGCTCCAAGTACAAACGGCGGATTAACGCTGACGTGCTGAGGTAAGTGGTGGGTCGGTGAGAGCTTACCCTATATATAAGCTTATTTCGGTATGTCAGGGGGAAATCCGGCGTTCGTGTTTGAAGGGAAGATTCGGGAGCAACTGGATCGTTGAACATTAGTCAAACACATGAGATACAATCATTGGTAAATCAATTCATAGTGCAATTCAAACTTGGATGAACCAAACATTATGGTAAATCAATCAAGTTGTGAACATTCTTTCAATGTAAACCTTAAGTGAAATTCTTAAGTGATTACACGACTAGTACTTACTAACGTAAGTTAACGGGAAAGTGTAGAGCACACGTATGATTTAGTTCTACATGTTAACAACTGTTAGTAGGTGCACACATAACACAATCATAATCAATCATGGAATCAATCATATTTCAAGTTGATCAAAGATCATGGGATTCTTAATCAATGGAACACACTTGGAAATCAGTACAAACATGTTGCCAAATGCTAGAAAGGACATGATCGTGGTATATCGAAGCGATGGTGGGATGGCGTCTGGGCTGGCAGTTTGCTTGACCCTTTCGTATGCCCTATATATAAGCTATCTTCGGTGTATCGGGAAAGTGTCAGTGTGTAGGTTTGGTGGAGTGAGATCATGGAACATCATACACATTCACATGAGAAGTATGCTAATAAGCTGATTGCTTATACGTGTGCATGCTCATATTACAATTGAATGATAATACTAGTAGTATGGATATAATACTAATTTTATCATGCAAATTCAATTGCATCCTTTCTCATTACTGACCCACTTGTGGCTTTTATTTGTAGAATGCCTCCCCGACGTGATCCTAACGGAGGGGGTTCGACAAGTGGCAACAACGATGAGATCAACAAGATTGCCCGAGCCATCGCTATACACATGAGAGATGTCATTCCGGGCATGGTCACTGATATTACCCAGAATCTTCGGGGAAGTACTAGTGATTCAGCACATAACTCAAATGCTACCAACGCTGGACATGACTAGTACTTACTAACGTAGGTTAACGGGAAAGTGTAGAGCACACGTATGATTTAGTTCTACATGTTAACAACTGTTTGTAGGTGCACACACAACACAATCATAATCAATCATGGAATCAATCACAGTTCAAGTTGATCAAAGATCATGGGATTCTTAATCAATGGAACACACTTGGAAATCAGTACAAACATGTTGCCAAATGCTAGCAAGGACATGATCGTGGTATATCGAAGCGGTGGTGGGATGGCGTCTGGGCTGGCAGTTTGCTTGACCCTTTCGTATGCCCTATATATAAGCTATATTCGGTGTATCGGGAAAGTGTCAGTGTGTAGGTTTGGTGGAGTGAGATCATGGAACATCATACACATTCACATGAGAAGTATGCTAACAAGCTGATTGCTTATACGTGTGCTTGCTCATATTACAATTGAATGACAATACTAGTAGTATGGATATATTACTAATTTTATCATGCAAATTCAATTGTATCCTTTCTCATTACTGACCCACTTGTGGCTTCTATTCGTAGAATGCCTCCCCGACGTGATCCTAACGGAGGGGGTTCGACAAGTGGCAACGACGATGAGATCAACAAGATTGCCCGAGCCATCGCTATACACATGAGAGATGTCATTCCGGGCATGGTCACTGATATTACCCAGAATCTTCGGGGAAGTACTAGTGATTCAGCACATAACTCAAATGCTACCAACGCTGGAACTGCTAACTTCACTTTCAAGCAGTTCAACGATGCTAAGCCTCCTAAGTACGCTGGTACCGAAGGAGCTATTGGTCTACTACAGTGGCTGGAGAGCATCGAGGATATTCTTGATTTCACGGGATGTCCTGAAAATCTGAAGGTCAAAATGGCCTCGAGCGCTTTTCACAAAGGCGCACTCACCTGGTGGAACTCTGAGAAGAACACCAGAGGACGGGAAGTTGCATTAGCTTTATCTTGGGAGGATTTCAAGAAGTTACTTGTGGATAAGTTTTGTCCACGACATGAGCTGAAGAAACTTGAGGTAGAAATGTGGAATCTGGTGCAAGATAGTGGTGAGAACGCAAAGTATACAACTCGTTTCCATGAGTTGTGCATTCTGGTGCCACACCTGGTTACTCCTCTATCCCACAGGATAGAGAAGTACATCGAAGGCTTACCTCTAGTTGTCAGGGGAACTGTGATGGGGAATAACCCCACTACTCTGGAGGCAGCGATTCATCTTGGAGCTAGCCTTACCGAAGAATACGTTAAGTCTGGAGTGCTCACCCGAAAGGGGTATAAGAGAGCACAAATTGATGAAGGCAAGAAGCCTGAACAACAACATCCCAAGAAGAAGAAGCAAAAGACAATCAAGAACTTTGCAGCCCTGACTGCAGTTACACCTACTCATGCCTCACCCATTACTGCTATGCCACAATCTGCTTCAGTCAGAAAGCCATATACTGGCCCGTTTCCACTCTGCACCAAATGCCAATATCATCACCTACCCAACACTCCATGCAAAAAGTGTCTCAAGTGTGGGCGGATGGGACACTTGGCAGCTACATGCCGATCTGCTCATCTTGCCGCTGCCACAACTGCTACCACTACCACTGCTGCTACAGGTGGGAGAACCTATTACAATTGTGGGGTAGAAGGACACTTCAGAAACCAGTGTCCTAAACTCAACAACAACACTGCTACTGCTCGTGCTTTTGTTATCGGAGCTGCCGAAGCACGCGAGGAGCCAGCAGTTGTCACGGGTACATTTCTCCTTAATGGTCATTACGTTTCTATCATATTTGATACTGGTGCTGATAAAAGTTTTATCTCTGTCCATACTGCTTCTTTGCTTAACATAGAACCATCTATACTTACTGCTCCCTATACCGTAGAAGTAGCTGATGGTAACACCATACTTGTAGATTCTATAATGCATGGTTGTGAATTAAGATTAAACGACCATCTTTTCCTCATCGATCTTATTCCTATGACACTTGGAAGTTTCGAAGTTGTGATAGGAATGGATTGGTTATCCAAAAACAATGCCGAAATTGTATGTTCGGAGAAACTTATTCGAATTCCTTTACCGACCAGCGAAACGATGAGAATCTATGGCGAGAAACCCTGTCGCGGATTGAAGATTGTATCGTGCATCAAGGCAAGGAAGTATCTAAAGAAGAAATACTATGCGTTCCTGGCTCACGTGGTGGAAAAGAAACCTGATAAGAAAACAGTTGGAGACGTTCCAGTCATCAAAGATTATCCGGATGTATCTCCAGAAGACTTGCCTGGACTACCACCAGTCCGGCAAGTGGAATTTAGAATCGATCTTGTCCCTGGAGCCAATCTAGTGGCGAAGTCACCATATCGATTAGCACCATCTGAGATGCAAGAACTGTCTAGTCAGCTCCAAGAACTTTTAGACAAAGGTTTCATTAGACCGAGTTTCTCTCCATCGGGAGCTCCGGTTCTTTTTGTCAAGAAGAAAGATGGTTCATTTCGTATGTGCATCGATTATCGTGAGCTGAACAAGTTGACAATCAAGAATAGATATCCTTTGCCCAGGATCGATGATCTGTTTGATCAATTACAGGGAGCAACTAGCTTCTCTAAGATTGACTTACGGTCCGAGTATCATCAGTTACGAGTAAATGATGAGGATATACCAAAGACTGCGTTTAGGACTCGATATGGACACTATGAGTTTGTGGTTATGCCATTTGGGCTGACCAATGCACCTGCAGTGTTCATGGAGTTGATGAACCGAGTCTGCAGGCCATACTTAGACCAGTTTGTTATTGTCTTTATTGACGATATACTGATCTATTCCAAGTCGGAACAAGAACATGAAGTCATTTGAGGAAAGTCTTAGAGTTACTAAGAGCTTAACAACTTTATGCTAAATTCTCAAAATGTGAATTTTGGTTAAAGGAGGTTCACTTCTTAGGACATGTCATAAACAAAGATGGGATACATGTAGATCCAGCTAAGATTGAGGCGATTAAGAACTAGACTACCCCATCTACCCCAACAGAGATTCGTTCATTTCTGGGTCTGGCGGGCTATTACAGAAGATTCATTTCTAATTTTTCCAAGATTGCCTTGCCACTTACCACTTTGACTCAGAAAAGTCAAGCCTTTATACGGGGACAGAAACAAGAAGATGCATTTCAACTTCTTAAACAGAAGTTATGCAATTCCCCTATCCTTAGCCTTCCAGAAGGCAGTGATGATTTCATTGTCTACTGTGATGCTTCAAACCTTGGTCTCGGTTGTGTACTCATGCAACGGGACAAGGTCATTGCATATGCTTCAAGGCAACTCAAGGTACACGAGAAGAATTATACTACTCATGACCTTGAGTTAGGGGCTGTGGTCTTTGCATTGAAGATTTGGAGACACTACCTGTATGGTACTAAATATGTCATCTATACAGACCACAAGAGCCTGCAACACATCCTTAATCAGAAAGAACTCAACATGAGACAACGGCGTTGGGTTGGGCTTCTAACTGATTACGACTGTGAGATTCGTTACCATCCGGGTAAAGCCAATGTGGTGGCGGATGCTCTTAGTCGTAAGGAACCAGTCAAACCAATTCGCGTGAGAGCCATGGAGATCAACACACAGCCAAACTTGAAAGATTTGATTCGTATTGCACAACAACAAGTGGTGACAAACAATCAGCTGAAAACAGACTTAGATTGCGGGATTGAGAAGAAACTGGAACCTCGATCTGACGGGGTGCTATATCTCAACGGCCGCATCTGGATTCCGAAGTCTGAAGAATTGCGCACACTCATCTGTGATGAGGCTCATAAGTCGCGATACTCAGTTCATCCTGGAGTCGATAAGATGTATCAGGACTTGAGGATATCTTACTGGTGGCCGGGAATGAAGAAAGACATAGCACTAGATGTGGGAAAATGTCTTACATGTTCAAAAGTCAAGGCAGAACATCAAAAGCCTTCGGGACTTCTGCAGCAACCTGAAATTCCTCAATGGAAATGGGAACAAATTTCCATGGATTTCATAACCAAGTTGCCGAGAACTCCGCTAGGATTCGATTCGATTTGGGTGATCGCTGATCGACTCACCAAATCTGCTCATTTTCTCCCGATCCGAGAGGATTACAAAATGGAGAAATTAGCTACATTGTACATCAACGAAATCATTGCACGTCATGGTACACCAACATCAATCATATCTGATCGTGATAGTCGTTTCACTTCTCGCTTTTGGCAATCATTGCAAAAGGCTTTGCGAACTCGTGTAAATCTTAGCACGGCGTATCATCCCCAAACCGACGGTCAAAGCGAAAGGACTATCCAAACACTCGAGGACATGCTTCGTTCTTGTGTCATTGACTTCGGTGGAAGTTGGGACACTCATCTTCCACTTATCGAGTTTTCGTATAACAACAGCTACCATACAAGCATTCAATGTGCACCATTCGAAGCTTTATATGGTAGGAAGTGCCGATCACCGGTCTGCTGGACCGAGGTTGGTGACTCACAAGTCGTAGGACCAGAACTCATTCAGGAAACATCAGACAAAATCACAATCATTCAATCAAGGCTTAAGGCCGCACGAGATCGGCAGAAGAGTTATGCTGATCGACGTCGGAAACCACTTGAGTTTCAAGTCGGTGACCGAGTCTTACTCAAAGTTTCTCCCTGGAAAGGCGTAGTCCGATTTGGGAAGAAAGGGAAACTTGCACCAAGGTACGTTGGACCATTTGAGATCCTGGAACGGATTGGTCCCGTAGCCTACAAACTCAAACTTCCAGTGGAGCTAAGCAATGTTCACGATAATTTTCATGTATCGAATCTTAAGGAATGCTTGGCGGATCATGATGTGCAGATTCCACTGGAATACATTCAGATTCAGAACAACATGCAATTCATAGAACGTCCGGTTGAAATCATGGATCATGGGGTCAAGAAACTTAAACGCAGCCGTATCCCGATCGTAAAGGTACGATGGGAGGGCAAACGCGGTGCTGAGTTCACCTGGGAACGTGAAGACCAGATGAAGCTTAAGTACCCTCATCTTTTTACAGTACCTTCGGCAAGTTAATTTCGGCACGAAATTCCCTTAACTAGGGGAGACTGTAACATTTGTACATTTAGTCATGATAGTCGTAAACAGTGTTAGAACAGTGTGTGTACATGATCAGTTAATCTATGTGATTCATATGTTCATTATGTGCTTGTGTGTTAGAATCCTTATTATTTGAGAACAAGTATGTATTATTATTTACAGTCGATTACACTAGGAAAGAACAGTATCGTATTATATCGAAACAGTGGTGGGCAGCGAGAGTGAGCCCTATATATATACTGCGTTCGGTGTAACAGGATAGTGTTAATGCGTAGTGTTAAGACGAATATTATGACAATTAATTAATTCAACAAGAATCGTAATACGTAAGCGAGACTGAGTATAGTTGTGGGTGACGATCCATAATGATACGAATGTTGAACTTATAATTATGATTAAACGACTTTAAATAATTAATATGATCGAAAAACGTACGCGATTGAGGGTATACACGTAATTGTATGTGTTTAACGATCTGTCAACGCACGAAGAGTAAAAATAGTTAAAATCATCATTTTATATTTTTACAATTTTGAAACTCATCAAAAAGATGAGAATAATAATGTTTTATTTTAAATCGCGTAAAATACGCGTTACGTTCCGGAAACGCGAACCGAGCGACCGAAACGGACCCGAATACCGCGCGGGCTATAAAAGCCTTGAAAGAGGCCATTTCCTCATTTATTACACCACCAACCACTCTCTCTCTAGAATTTTCGTCTGCCCTCTCTCTCTCTAGAAAACCAACTTCAATCGTGCGTATCTCACTCGTTTCTCAACGGATTTTGGTGTTCTTGGCGTCCACGCGTAGCTCTCGACATCCTATACACAGAAGTACAAGGGATCGAAGGTTTTCACCGGCCAAAAACGAGGTATGATCGAATGAAAGTGCTGAAAATTAGGGTTTTCTTTGTTGATGTTGATGCACACATGTTCAACCGGTTTCCCCACTATGTTCTTCGAATCCAACACTCTCGAAGCCCTAGCTGCACGTAGCAACACCTTTGGGAGGGTCAGATTAAAGGTTTGAGCTGATGGAAGATGGTGGCTGTACAGGTTCGTGGTCGAACATGGCTGGCTTAGGGGCCGAACCTTCTTGCTGTGATACGAGGTGGCCGAACCTTGTTCAACCCCTACGTCCGAACCTTCTTTCGATCAGACATCCCAGGCGAACCCTGGCTTGATTGAAGAACCATATCCAATCCAACGAACCCTTATGATGTCACGAATCTCCTGGATCAGTCACGAACCACAGTGAACCCTAGGGTTGTAGCCGAACCCAACCTGGCTAACGAACCCTTGGGCATTCAGCTTCATCAGCCGAACCATTAAGTAGTTTGCGAACCATTTGTTGCAGGAAACGAACCATCAAGCTTGCATGGGCGAACCTTTGAGAACCACCAAACCATTTGTTCCTTCCCGAACCATTTAGCCATGCAGCCGAACCCTCCTATGCCGAACCCTGTGAAGACGAACCCTGCATGGTACGTTGGTTGTTGCCGAACCTTGGACATCTCACCATGAACGAACCCTTGCTTCCATGAACTAATCTTATCTCGGACGAACCCTTAGCCTTGCAAGCCGAACCTTAGAAGAAAAGGAGATAGGTTCGCTGCCCAGGATTGGCAGCCCATAACCTCTCGGCCCAATTCAGTGTTCATACGGCCCAACTTCACTAGTAACCGGCCCCATAGGTTAAACCGAGACCAAGGAAGTTAGGTCGGCCCATTTTGATCCTAATTGACCCAAGTGATTAATTAACTTTGGCCACGTTAGATCAAGCCCAATAGAACTCTTGGCCCAATTAGATGCCATTCGGTCCATTATGATTCTAATTGGCCCAATCTTATCATTAGTACACTACATGGCCCATATACATATTGTCGGTCCAATACCACATTCAAGTGGCCCATGGCCTTTGGTTAAGTCCTCTTGGTTTCATGGGCTTAAGGCCCAATGGGGTGGCCCTCGACTTATTATAATTGTGAATTGATCATGAATAGGTTACGTTGTAATTTAACATAATCGTGAGATAAATTCATAATTTCAAAGTCATAACAAATCAGCATCGATTTCAAAATACGTGTTAAACAATGGTTTATCAAACTCTCAAACACATGTGATGTTGTACAAGCAAGTTTGTGCATAAAAGAACATTACACATCCTTTTCATGGATCCATGATCAAACAAGTAACTCTATCATGACTTTCAAATTCATACAACACTTTCAAACATGAGAATGATTATTCAAGAGTTAATCAAGTTCAAGTGAACACAAGTCAATCAATAAATCAAGGTCTATACAATTATAAATCTTATATCTTATGTATGATTACAATGATATAGGAACCAGTTAGAAGTCCTGTTTGATACTTGCTATTTGTTATAGTTCAGAGTCTACTGCAGACAGGTGAGAACATTAGCCCCTCTTTTTACTGTTCTTACAACTGTTTTGGGGTGGAACACGTGATCAAATGCTCTTACTTCAATCATATTTCATGATACATATTACTGTTACTTGGCAAACATTACAGGTTTACTTTAGAAATCCAAGGGATTTCTCAATTGTTTTTATAGGAATTTATAAACTCTTTTATTCTAAACTCGTGTTTTCGAAATTAATCTTTTATAAACCTTGTTGTTATACAAGGATGCTATCTTATGTACTCAATCAAAGGATTCACAACATGGTATTCAAACAATGGTTTTCATGGTGTTCAAACAAGGATTCATTTCATGGTATTCAAACAGAGGATTCATTTCATGGTACTCAAACAAGGTTTTCAATCGTGTTATCAAGTAAGGCATTAACACGCTAGTTTAAAGCAATGTTCAAAAGCATGGTGTCCATCGTTGTGAACAAACTTATAAACACATTAGGTTTCATATTCATTAGCGTTAGTACTGGGTGATCATAACAAGGGAAAGCGGACACATTTGGGCAGGCCGATTGCTGCAGTTAGATTTAAAATTTGTTTTATAAACTAATTGCAGATTTCTGTTACGTATGGTTATCATTGTTGCTGACAAATTTTCTGACTCCAAACGTAGTTTGGGACTTGATTATATGTTGGTTTTTGTGCAAACAGTCTTTGGACTGTTTACACTCGTTTGACATACCTGATGTTAGTTTGGGTTGCAACCCATCCATGTAATTCATTTGTTGCTTTAATATACCTATGCCTTATATTACAAATTCAAGTTTTCATATGTTAAACCTATTGTTCTCACCAACTACTTCTGTAGTTGACAGTTACTTTTCATGTGTTTCAGGTAATCAGGTTTAAGACTTTCTCAGGGACAACTAAGGAGACCATTCTAAGATAGAACAAGATGAAGAAACATGCTAGGATGTATTAGAAACACACCAAATCCTAATTGTTTAATTGTCTTGTTTGAAGTCTTATTTTGTATCTATATTTTGGGTCTGTAGTTGTCTTTCTTTTGGTAGATAGATTGTCTGTAACTAAACAATTGTCTAAACATTATGAAACTTAGTAATCCATTGTGGTTGTTATTGTTCAATACTTGTGCATGATTCAACTGTTCATACGTCACCGCGCCGTGGATTCCGCACGCGGCGCAGGGGTGTGACACAGTCCTTCAATCGAAAGAGAAGCATCCGCGGCTTGTCTTTCCGCGGTTTTATTCAAGTGTCTGGCTTTAGTGGTTTTGCTCATCAGTCCTTATTTTCCAACAATCTCTCTCTGGACTGATGAAGCCAAGACCGACTTATTTTTTTTTTAAAGCCAGACCAATTTTATTTCTAAGAGTTCGAACATAGTTCAGAACCTCATACTCTGTATCAGCATTGTCCAGAGTCTTGTGCTGCATTTCCTTCAGATCTTCAGCTGGTAGGGTGAGAATCTCATCCCAATTTGAGAAGAAGGTTCTTGAGCCATTGAATTTTTCTATGGCCAACTCTTGGAGACAGAGTCATAGAACCATGTCTTTATTCTTATTCTTGAGTTTTTGATCTGAGGAGGCTGAGACTTAGCAAATAGAAGTTCGGCAGACCCAGCACCTAGAGTTCCCAAAGTTGCATTTAGCAAGTGATCAATCACTGTGCTTAGGTTGGTATCCTGGAGCTGAGTCACTGTAGAAGGATAGGGAGTGACTTCTTTCCAAAGCTCAGGGTGATCTTTGTTTTCTCTTTTGAACTTAGATATTCATCGAACAGAACTTCATCTCTCCATCTTGTTATTTTGTTCTTTGGTCCCCATAGATTTTGGATGAGGATGTGCTTTATTCTTTTCCTTTGCTCAAGGATCTTTTTCTTCCTTACTTCAGCTTTTATTCTTTCAGATAACACTTTAGCTTCATTTCTGAGGCTAGTGATATCCCAGTTGCTGAAGTTTTCAACCTTGTATTTCCTTTCATCCAGCAGGTACTTGATCAGCTGCTCCCTCTCAGCCTGATAGGCTTTATCTTGCTGCTGATCCAATCTGGCTATTTGTTCTTGATAAGTCCTTACCAGTTCAACTCCTTAGAGACCAGCGGCTTAAAGACTAGCCTGAATCAAGTTTTCCTTCTCTGTTTCTTTATTCTTTATCTTCCGAAGGTCTTCATCGGAAGGAAAGGTCCTCACAGGTGAGTAGGATTCCTTTATTGGAGAGGTTTGTGGTTTCTCAGCATCTGCTGATCTTATTGGTGAGGGAACTTTGGTGGTGTTAGAAGGATCAGACTCATCAATATCAGCCTATAGAAGCCTTCTCTTTCTTGAAACACGAGAGGCAATAGGCTGATCATCATTTGAGTCTGAGGTGCGTTTGAGCAGAGGTTGAAGGTTTATGAGGTAGGTTATTGAGGGTTTTGGTTTTTCTGACCTTACTCTTTTGTCTTCTTGAGAAAGACTAAGTGATTATTGGGGTTGGTTTTTGGCCAACGTTGGAGGTATTGAGAGTGACAGGAAGGGAAGAAAGTTCAAGGAGGGTTTGAGAAGAAGAGTTTGGAGAGAGAGTGGGTGAACTTTCTTTATTTGGTTGTGTGGAGGAAGGTGGGGCAGTGGTTGCTGGCTTGGTTTGCTCAGCGGAAGTAGATTTGGAAGGTCTGGGTTTTCTAGATACGCCAGATGTCCCAGTGTTTATTTGAGCCTCGGCTTCCTTTTGCTTCTGCTCTGAGCTAGCCTTGGCAGCTTGAGTTTGGAATTGTTGATCCAATGCTGCTTTGAGAAGTGCCTCTTGGTTCTGCAGCCTTATTTGTTTCATCCTCCTTTGCTCAGTCTTGTCTTCTGCCCTTTTAGCAGCTTGGGCAGCAGACAAGATTCTTTCATTCTCTCTCTTTTTGGCTTCATCGGCCTGTTCTTTGAACCAGGGAGAAGGAGGAGCAATCCCAGTAAGGGACTCAAGAAATCGGGTATGGTTAGTGATTTCATGTTGTAAGGAGACTTTGGTATCTATTGAAATTTTCAGCAGATCCAATTGAATCTTTTGGGTGGTCAGAAGTTGGTGGGTGAAGGATTGAAGCAGGGTAGTGAGTTGGGTAGTAAGAAGTGGGTTTAACATTTCTTCAAGAACCTGAGGTTAGAAGGTGAAGGCAGTGGAAGTAGGTGAAGTGGTGGAAGTACCTTCAAGTGAAGGTGCCTGCATGGGGATGAATTTGGGTTGCAGTGCTTGGTTACTCAAGGCTGTTGAAACAAGGTTAATGAGCTTAGCCACATCAGCCTGAATGTGAGCAACAGAACCCGTCAATTCCTTTATCTTACAATCTGATTCGTCCATCCTTCTAAGGATATCATCCGAATCCCTGACTAATGAGTCAGTTTTATCATGACCTGAGTCCATCTCAAGAATGTCATGGACCCCTGTTTCTTGGTTCCGGAGAATTCCAGCCTCAGTTTCAAGAACTTCATAGGTTGTTGCCATATTAGGAGTCTTATTTCCTGATCCATTCAAATGAAAATCCAGTGGATCCTCATGTGAGATGGATGCTCTAGATATATGATCAAGATGTCTAGATGGACTGGTCATCCTGATCTCATCCTCTTCTCCATGGGTAGGAGATTGATTAGTTTAAGCAAAGGTTTGATGGGGCAACTCCTCTGTTGGAGAAAGGGGAGGAGAACCAAGATGCTCAAACACAGTTTCAATCTCATGTAGAATATGGGTAGGAGAGTTAAGGGCTATAGTTGGGGAAGAACCAAAAGTTTCCTTGGGGAGTGGACGGCCATCTGAGTGTCAAGTAACACTTCAGTGGCTAGAGAGGGTTCCCTTTGAAGTACAACATCATCCTGTTGAGAGGATTGATAAGGAGCTAGGTGGGATGGAGATCCTTGATGCATCTGTGAGGATGGAACAGATGTATCCAACTGTCCAGTGGGGACAGAGACATGTTCAGGGATCTCATCTTCTTGAACAGCCTTTTTAGGCTTCTTAGGCTTAGAGGCTTTGGTAGAAGCTTTTCTTTTGGCCGGTACCTTTACAGGTGTGGAGGAGGTGGATGTGCGTTCACCGAGGATGGGTGTTTCCTCAGTGTCATCCGTATGTTTTGGATCAGTGTTTAATCTAGTGAACACTTGTTTTTCAATGCTCTTGATGGTGGAAAGAGGAGCAATGTGACAAACCTTATTAAGGTCAGCAAAGAGACAAGCCATTACAAACCTAAGATACAACAGAAACTTTGGACCTTTCTGGTGATGTACCAGATGATCAAAGATTATTCAGGACAAGTTGACCTTTCCGTTGGAAAGAACTGCATACATGATATATTGCATGTCATATGGCATTTCTCCCCAACTCGTCAACTTCTGAGACAGACACTGTAGAATGGTGTCATATAAGAACTTGTACTTAGGGTAGAAGAAAGCTTTGTACAAAGTTCTTTTTTTCAGGTCACCCTGATAATCACACTGAATGAAGGTGTTATGAAGAAGTTTTAGACAAACAGTGGGGGGAGCCTCAGTGTCGTTCAACTTTAGGGCAACGCTTACTTTTGTGGGAGTGATGGTGACTTGTTGACCAGCGACCACCAAAGCGATGCTTTCAACATAGTCATCGTTCATCACCAAGGATGAGTTTACCCAAAACTAGTTTAGAGCAACTTCAGTGTAGTGAGGATACTCAGAAGATACTTAGAAGATTTGACATGGTAAGCTCCGAGTAGTGTGAACGAAAGAGTTTACTAGAGTGTCGATAGCTTCGTTATAGTGAGGATACTCAGAATATTTGACAAGGTAAGCTACGAGGTTATGGGTCTGTTTATTTTCAAAGCCATTGTTATTTCGTGATGATGAACACCGAGCAGTTATGAATGCAAAGTGTGAGAACAAGCTTTGCTTTAAAGAAAAAGAGATGAAGAAGACTAACCGTTCACACACAAGAGCGGTTTCAAAAATGAAAACCGCCACTACTTATAACCTATCAAAAGCTTTACCTTAGGGTTTTTACCCATTGGACAAACCTGTGATCATGAGAGAGAAGAAACAAACGACAAAAAAGTACGTTCATGCACACCCTGAAGTATAGACAATGCTTTGTCAGGAATGAAGCCTGGTCCGATGCCGTTACACCACCATCATGAGCCTAAAGCCCAGACGGAAGCAGTGGAAATGCATCGTGCCAGGAGACATGCCTGACAAGCAGCAGTCCTTCGCCATGAGTAGCACCCGGAAGAATCAATGTTGAAGAAAGACTGTTCTTGATCAAGAGATGATCAAGAAGTGTTATGAAAGAACTGATGGATTAAAGAAGATAACTAATGATATAAATAAGGAAAGAAGATTAGTGGTCATTTAGAGTAAGAGGGATAAAAATGGAATAAAATATAGCATCGAGCCGTGAGAACAATTAATGAGTGTCAATTCTATTAACTGTGAGAGGTCTAATCTTGCAGAGTGATTAGTGACGGCCGAATCTGGCGTAATTATCAAGAGATTTGATAACCACTTGGGCAAGGAAGATTTAAATATTAAGGATTATTTAACTTCGAAAGAAGCTTATCTTCGGAAGAGGTTTAACCATGGATAAATGACATGGTTAGATGTCTCGGAAGAAGAGACATCAAAAGAAGAAGAAGAGATGTCGGAAGAAGAGGAGACGTCGGAAGAAGAGGAGACGTCGGAAAAAAAGTAAACCATAGAAGGTTTAAATTTGTAACAACGAAGGCTGTAACTGCGGATAGATATGAAGCAGTAGTTATAACAACCACTGATCCTATCCGAGTTATGGGATAACCACTGAGATAGACCAAGGTTTCTTCATCAGTGGTTTATCAAATATCCGTTTTTAGGATAATCAATAAAGATTATCCTTTTATATATTTATTTACAGGTTTAAGACACATATTCTTAACCACATTAATTAGCTCATATTTATCATACGCAATTTAGCAACAAACTTAGAAAAAGTTGAAGAATCCAAGGGTTTTGGTAAATATATCTGCTATTTGGTCACTTGTAGAGACATGTTCTGGGACAATTAGTCCCTTTTCAAAACAGTCTCTAATGAAGTGATGCCTAATTTCTATATGTTTGGTTTTTGAATGGTAGACATGATTCTTTATTATATTTTTGGCTGCTTCGCTATCTATTAGGAGATGTGCTTTTAGTTCAGTTATTCCAAAATCCAGTAGTTGATATTGCAACCAAAGGATTTGGGCAGTGCATTGAGCTGCTGCAAAGTACTCAGCTTCAGCATGTTGAATTTGACACCGATGTTTGCTTTTTTCTTTGACATGACACTAAGCAATTTGCAAAGAACTGACATCCTCCCGAAGTAGATTTTCTTGTGAGCGAGCATCCTGCATAATCACTGTCTGAAAAACCAACAAGTTTACAAGTTTGGTTAGCAGGATACCAAATACCTAGCACAGGAGTGCCTTTCAGATATCTTAGTATCCTCTTCACAAATGATAAATGGGATTGTTTGGGGGCTGATTGGTATCTAGAACAGACGGATGTTGCATACATTATGTCTGGCCTTGATGCAGTAAGATACATCAAAGATCCAATCATGCACCTGTAGAGGGTTTGATCTACATGTTCACCATTTTCATCTAGACTTATTCCAGGACTTGTAGCCGTGGGGGTAGAAATTATTTTGCAATAATTCATATCAAATTTATTTAGAAGATCTTTTACATATTTTGATTGATGAATGAAAGTCCCATTGGGGGTTTGTTTTACTTGGAGTCCTAAAAATGTTTTTAGTTCACTTAAAGCACTCATTTCAAACTTTGAAGACATTAACTTAGAAAATTGTTCACACAAGGAAGGTTTAGTTGATCCAAAATTGATGTCATCAACATAAATTTGGACAAGCAAAAGTTCCTTGTCTACCCTTCTGATGAACAAAGTCTTATCAATGGTTTCCCGAGAAAATTTATTAGAAAGAAGAAACTGAGAAAGAGTATCATACCATGCTCTAGGTGCCTGTTTCAGACCATAAAGTGCTTTGTCTAGTCTGTACACCAGTCAGGATGATGAACATCAGCGAATCTTGGAGGTTGACACACATAGACTTCCTCCTTTATTGTCCCATACAGGAATGTACTTTTTATATCCATTTGATATACCTTTATGTTATGGGAGATAGCAAATGCTAGGAAGAGTCTAATGGCTTCCAGTATGGCCACAGGAGCAAAGGTTTCATCATAATCAATGCCTTCCTCTTGGAAGTAACCTTGAACTACCAATCGGGATTTATTTTTGATCATAATACCTCTGTCATCTGTTTTATTTCTGAATACCCATCAGGTTCTGATAGGGTATTTTCCTGCCAGCAAGGGGCATAGAGTCCAAACGTTTTGCCTATTGAGTTGTAACAGTTCATCTTGCATAGCCTCTACCCAATTATTATCTTTAAGAGATTCCTGATATTTGGAAGGCTCAACTTGGGACAGGAAAGCTGCATGAAGGCAAAAGTTCGAAATCTGACTCCTAGTTTGAACACCTTTATGTACATCACCTAAGATTTGTTCTAGAGGATGATTTCTACTAAAGGGAATGATGTCCAAACAGTTATTTGAGTAGGCAGCATCGGAAGAAGGAGAATTTTCTGTATGGCCTGGAGAATTTTCTGGAGGGGAAGCATGACCATTTTCAGGAACATCTACAGAATTGTTATCCAAGACTGGGGATAAAGGAGTAGATATCTGTTCAATTTGGTCTTGAGAATTTATTTGATAAGAAGGAAGAGAGGAAAAGAATTTAGAGACAGAACACTCTTCAAGAGAAGATAGATCTTTAGAAGTTTGACAAGATTCTGAAAAAGATGAGGAAGAAGGGGTAGAAGAGATGTACGTGAAGCTTTCAAGATCAAAGAGATCATTAGGAGCAGAGGGGAAAGATTAGGTCGAAGCAGATTCATTGAATTTGACATCAATAGTTTCTTCAACAATTTTGGTCCTGAGATTGAAAGCTCGGTAAGCCTTAGAGGTCTGAGAATATCCAACAAAATATCCAGAGTCGACTTTAGCAGCACACTTGGATAAAGAGTCTTTTGTGTTCAAGATGAAACAAGGACACCCAAAGACTTTAAAGAAAGAGATGAGAGGCTTTAGGTTATGAAGGACTTCATAGGCAGTCTTGTTATGTCTTTTCACAATGTGAAATCTGTTCAAGACATAGCAAGCAGTGTTTACTGCCTCAGCCCGAAAGGATAAAGGTAATCCTGAATCTGCAAGCATAGTTCTTGCAGCTTCAATAAGTGTCATATTCTTCCTTTCCACAACTCCATTTTGAGCGGGAGTTCTAGGAACACTGTATTGTCTAAGGATTGCTTTAGAGATGCATAACTTATCAAGAACCTGGTTCTTGAATTCAGTCCCATTATCACTCCCTATTGTTTTAACTGGAAGACCAAACTGTCTCAATTTGAGTGATAAGTGCAATTATTTTATCAGAAGTCTCATCTTTGCTAACGAGAAAGAAGGTCCAGCAAAATCTTGAGTAGTCATCCACAACAACTAGACAGTATCTCTTTCTGGCCAAACTGGCTACCTTCACTGGACCAAAAAGATCCATGTGAAGTAGATTGAGACAGTTAGTTGTTTTGGACTCCTCAATAGACTTATGTGATGTTTTATGTTGTTTTCCCTTTAAGCAATATTTACATTGACCTTCAAAGTGAAATTCTTAGGAAGGGAATCCTCTTACTAATGAAAGGGTAGAAAGCTAATGAAGTGATTGGTGATTGAGTTGACTGAATCTTCTATGCCAAAGAGTGGCTTTAGAAGATGATGCTTTGGCTATCAAATAAGTACGAGAGGATGTTTGAGAGTCAGTGGTCATGTATACAACGTAGACATTTCCACTTCTTTTAGCCGTAAGCAGGTTGTGTTGATCAATTAAGATCTTTATTTTTGAATTTATTTCAGGAAAAAGAATTTTACAACTGTCCTTAGTGAAAAATGAACTAAAGTCTTTGTCAGCTAGTTGAGAGACACTGAAGAGATTAAACTTGAGATTTTCAACTAAGCTAACATCCTTAAAGTGCAGTTTTCCACCCTGGACAGAACCAGACCCTACTATCCAACCTTTTGCATTATTTCCAAAGGAAACAGATCCTCCATTCTTTGGAATGAAGTTATTTAAAATGGATCTGCAACCTATCATGTGCCTAGAGCTTCCACTGTCCACATACCATAGATGACTTTGGTTTGAAGAAGGTCTCTGCACATGACAATTTATTTCCAATAGGTTAGATATGGGTCTTATTTTATTTTTATTTTTAGAAGAGAAAGAAGATGTTTATTTGTTTTGCAGAGATTTATTCATCAATTTCTGCATCATCAATACCAGTTGTTGCTGATTTTGATGCAAGATATTGATTTGCGAATCCACGAAAGGAGGGTTCACATTGGTAGAAGAATGGGCAGCAGGAGTCACCATAGGGTAAGAAAGTGGTGTTCCAAGGATAGAAGGCCCGGGTGAAGCAAGTGAAGGAGAAGAAGAGTGAGGTGATGAATGAGAAGGTGCTAAAAATCTATTAGCCTTCTTTGATTTCTTCATTTTATTCGGAAATTTTCCTTTAATTGAAGAACCCTGTTCAGCTTTCAATTTTTTAGCATTTAGTTTTTCTCTTGCTTTCTCCAGAGGATTTTTTGTCCAACAATTTTCAGTAGTATGATTATACTTAAAACATTTTAGACAAGCAGGAGACAGAGAGAAGTAGTTGGGGATGAAAGGCTTATTTTCCTTCATTATTGGATAGGAGGGATGAGGATGAGAAGGAGGAAATCTGATGTCAAACATGGGCCTCTTTCCTTTGTCAAGGCGGGCAACATGACTATCAGGAGTTTTATGAAGACTTGTACCTTCTGAACTTTGAATAGAGCTCATAGTTGGAGCAATCTCAGTTTGTTCAGAAGCATTTTTATTTTGATCACTTTCCAAGGGTGTTTCATCCTGTCTCTCAACGTTAGTTTCAGTGGGATAAACAAACGTGGGAAACCGCGGAGGTTGGTACACTCTAGGAGGTGTGATTGTAATGGATGGAATTTCATCCGGAAGAAAGGTGGGGGAAATGGGCCCAGAATCGGTCTCATTTATTTTATTGTCAATCGGGGTGTAGTCTTCTGGAGGACTAGTATGATTAAACCCGATTCCAAATTTGGCTTTGCTATTAACTTGCTTACTTAAAAGCATTTTGAACCCTTTGCAGGATTCAACCCACTTGTCACAGCTAACCTTGGTCTGAGACAATTCATCTCTACAAGCTGCATATTTTTCATTTTGCAAATCGAATAGAGCTTGTAGGTTGGACTTTTCAGTCATTAGGACAGAGATTTGACTGTCTTTATTCTTTATTAGTTTTTCTATTTCAGAATTTTTATTGTCAAGCAGTTGCTCCAACTCCTGATTTTGTTGTTGGAGCAACACATTGGCTTTCTTTATTTTTGCAAAAGCCTCTATGCACGCATCAGTACATAGTTTTTCTAGAGTGGAGGAAGATACCTGTGCATCAGGAGTGTCTGCAACAGGTTGTTCAGAAGGGGAAGAGTCATCACCAACAGCCATAAGAGCGAAATCTGTTGGTTCAGAGGCGATGAGGGCATAGCCTACATCATCAGACAAGTTGCTCCAGTCGACATACTCTTGGGTGAAGAAAGCCGGTTGATTAGGAGAAGAAGATTGAACAGCAGAGCCTGGTATATTTATTTGAGAAGAAGATGGTGCAACAATTTGAGGAGGTGCAGGAGTCAGTTGATACATGCTACCATTGGCAGCTTGTACAAATTGTACATTGGTAGGAGGAGGGGTCTGTACAATATGTGCTGACTCCTGGGGATTGTTGTGCCTTCTGAAGGATGAAAAAGAAGAAAAAGGTGCAGAAGAAGTATGGGATTGAGAGTTAGGGAAAGTCACATACGGTGAAGAATTTGAGTTTGGAGCATTTTTGCACCCCCTGGCGAAGTGTCCAATGCCATGGCATCTGTAGCATTGGACCTTAGCCTTATTTAGGCTGAACCTGGTGTTCCCTTGAAAACCAGGAAATTTCCTTCCAGTCCTCTTGTAGAACTTGTTCGTTCTAATGCTCAAGAGGGCTAGTTAGTGAAGAATGTCCGTCTATTCCAAGTCATCACTTGGAACTTGATGGAGATCATCCATGATAAAACACAAATGATCAGAAATGGGAGAGTGGTCTTCACAGGAAGAAGAAAAAGTGATGCCAATGGTTATGTCAATATATTCATCATAACCCTGATCATTTAATTCAGAGTTATGACTCAGAAGAGTTGTGTTCCCTTGCACATACTCTTCAGTTGATTTACCAGACTTTATGAGTTTTCTCTTCTGGTCAATCTCTTGCTCAAATGGAGCAACTTACCATGAAGTTGAGTGAGAGAGAGCTTGCCAAAGTCTGGAGACGATCTCATGACAATGGAATTGGTCTCCCATTTTTTAGGTAGAGATCTCAAGAAGCGGTTCAAGACCGAGACAGGGGGTACACTTGACCAGCAAGTTTTATTTCACTTAAGAGAGAAGTGAATCAATCAAACTGCTGAGTCAGCGACTCATTATTTAGTTGGGAGAATGTCTCGTATTTTTGAGCTAATATCTCCCTGGTATTAGCCACAACATCTTCGGTACCACCGAATGTAAAATCAGTGCCAGAAATGTAACATCACTGTATTTCAGGTTGTCCGTACACGTACGACTGTATTGTTACGACCTGATATGATAATTATTAATGATAATGAATAATTTGATGTTATTACTGACATTGGTATACATATTGAGAACATACTATAATATGCATAAACCATGGGAAGTTTAGTTGAAACCCAACTAAATAGAACCAGAGAGTTTGTCGTAGTTGAATTCACAGATATGAATTATGGTTTGGAATGGAAAGGAATTAGGAGTGGGTTATTGTTTGGTTGCTAAACATAGTCAAGGACACATGGTCATGGTTTATCGAAATAACGGTGGGACGGTGTTGGGAAGGTTGCGACCTACCCCTGCATATGCCCTATACATATGCATATTTCGGTCTATCACGAATGTGTCAGTGATATGGTTTAGTGGGTTTTGGATTGGGATTTATAATAATATAGATAATGAAATAATGAAAACGATATTGGATATGAACACGCGTTGGTGAGGTTGCGAACATAACTGAAACGCGAATATTATTTCAGAAATATTAACTTGATAATGTATTCGCGTGGGTGACGATTCACACAAATTTAATTATTAGGTACTATAATTCTGAAACGATATTCCATAATTAGTAAATCGAATCGAAATACGTTACGAGCGTTGGATTCGTAAAGTTGACGATCTTTACGAATACGTACGCAAGTAATGCGTTCCGACGAGATAACGAAATAAAATTTAACGATATTAAATTAATAAATGGAAACTAATAATGTTTATTAGAATCACAACTTAAAACAAAACCGAATAAATTATTTTATTAAATAAATAATTTAACGTAAACGAATTCATTTTTACGAACCGATCTTAATTAAAATCATTTTTATTAACACGAAACATAATTATTTGAAAGTTTTATGTTTTAAATATGTTTTCGAGCAAAACCGAACATCTAATGATTTTTATCGCAAAATAAGCGAGACCGAGCACGCGGGAACGACACGGTGTATAAATGATGGAAAACCTTCCATCTCTTTCATTTTCCCAAGCCTCTTCTCTCTCTAAACAACCCAACCCGCCACCCCTTTCTCTCTCTACCTTCTCTCTACATTTTCTCCTTCAATTCACAACCAATTCAAGAGATCTTGGAGCCTAAACGACCGTGTGATCGAGGAGAACAAGAACCTGTGGAGGAATCAAGCATTTGAACACGTTTGAGAGGTAAATCGGGCAACTTACTTTTTGGTTTTTTCTACTTTAAACCTACGGTAATAAACCTAGCTTGTGAACCTGATCTCATCACATTAACACCTATAAATGAGATCATAGCGAAGTGTAGGATTATCTGGTTCGAATCTGCAACATTAAAGAGATCAAATGGAGATGGTGATGGGCAGGTTTGGTTTGCAAGGGTTGCAGATTGGCGAACCTCCGACTAGCCGAACCCTAGCGGTTCCGAACCTTCTCTTGCCCGGTCGCACATGAGAGCCGAACCTTTGTTCCAACGACCCATGAATCCACGAACTCTGCTGGGCGAACCCAGGGAACCGAACCTTCCCTCTAGGCGAGTTGGAGCCCCGAACCTGATGAGATCGAACCTAGGCAAACCCCATGGAAGCCGAACCTTTCTAATGCCACGAACCCATGGGTGGAGAACCCTGGGCCAAACCCTTTCAAACTGCATGGGTTATGTGAACCTTTGGGGGAATCATCCTCACGAACCTGGAGCATAGGCTGCCACAAACCCTAATTTATGCCCATTTCTAACATGGGCCAAACCTTCACTATAGTTGAAGCCGAACCTATACATTTTACCTATAGGTTCGCTGCTATAACATAGAACAAACTCAAACAATTGCTGAATCATGGTTTGGAGGGCCTAGAATTATCAAACATGAATCATGAACAAAAAGGATGGTTTCATAAAGGCATAAAATGTTGGGGAAGAACAAAGGGTATGCATGCATGAATATTTATTTAAGAACCACTATATTTCCTAATATAGCTAAGTTTTAATCTAAGAAATTATGTAATTTGAATATTTCCATGTATAACCTATGTGTGAACCTTTAAACTTAAAGTGAGTTTTCTTAACTTATAATATGGTGGTTAATAAGATTAGACATGCATGTATGATATATATGTATATGACTAGGGTTACCATCTTAGAATATATATATATATATATATATATATGCACATACATAACCATGCATGCATGAGCAATTATAGTCACCACCGTTTTCATTGATAATATGAACCTTAAATTATGATATTTTTACATAATGAGAACCTTTGATGATAAGGACTTAAATATAATCTCTTAGAACTTGAATTTGATTTTAATAACTAAATTAAGGTGTTTAAATAAGTTAATCATGCATGTAGGTATATACAAGGGTGTACACAAGTGTATAAGATTATTATCTTTATTACTTGTAAGCCTTTGCTATATTACTTAAAATCATCATATAATGGGTAATTAAGAATGACAGGTTTAAAGTACAATTGTATGATAAATTGTGATAAAATCTTAGGTGTTACAATGTAACTTAGAATAAATAAACTAAGTTAACTAAACACTTAAGAATTTAAAGTAAATACTTATGAACACAAACACATATTAACTACAGATTGTTGAGTTGCTTTTGAGTTACATACGTGAGCGCGCATACTACAAGAATACTGATTCGAAGGACTCAGGTGAGTTCTCATAACCGCATTTTAAACTATTTCTGTTTTAAACTCGGACGTGGAACATGTATACCAATATTTAAAATATCATGTTGATAACACATGGGTGACACCTGGTGTATTATTATGATATTCACATTATAGGATTATCTTTGTTCATAGATTATCACGGATTATCACAACTCCATGGGTTGTTGTCGTTGACTTTGGTCATATACAATGATTTCATGTATTGTCACTATTCCATGAGTCATTGTTGTTGACTTCTGTCATCCGCAAAGATTGCATGTATTGTCACTATTCAATGAGTCGTAACTGATGACTTCGGTCATATGCAATGATTGCATGTATTGTCACGTGGATTACCACAATTCCATGCATCGTGGACTTTGACTTCGGTCATCCACAATGATTGCATGTATTGTCACTTATATTATACTAATTGAGAATATTGATGCTTGAGATTGGTTGAATGTATATGTGATTGATTATCTATGATTGTTTGAAATATGTGATTGTGTTTGTGATTGTGTGTTGGGTTAGGTGTTGGATTATCTTGCAGGTGTTCATGTGGATTATCTCAGAAAACTATAAACTTTTATAAGCATTTTGTAAAACATTTTTAAATATAAAAACTTATGATTACTCACCAACTACTTCGTAGTTGACACTTGATTTTTACATGTTTTAGGGAACGAGGAGAAGTAGGCAGGGCAGGATAGCTCTGCATTCTTTTGGACATCATCCCATAGGATCTTGGACTTAGCTATGATAACTAAAATTCTGAAGATTAGAATTTAGTTATTTAGCTAAATCTTTTGTGTATTTTGATGTAACTAATTCATGATGAACATGATTTTTTTGTATAATTAATTTGGTTGATTAATTGATATGTGATTGATATAAATTAGATGCCCATAAGCTTATGAACAATCTACACATCCCTCATGGCATCCCGACGTTTCTGCCATCGGTCGGGGTGTTACAAGAAACGTCACCGAAACAGTGATCTACACAGTAACATGAACAGTAAATCAAGTACAAATTTCAGTTGTTACTCAAATACCATTATCATTTCATGTTTATCATAGCACCGTTTTAGATTCATTTCAGAAACGTAACTCAGAACCATGGTTCAACAGTCAGATATTTATCTGATGATACAGAACCATCATGTGATTCTTAGTTAGGATTCTATTATGTACAAACGTATGTGAGGCTTTACAGAACAAAACAGCAACGGATATCGTTACGTGAATGCTAAATCGATGGATTCTTCGTATAGGTGACGATCTGTACGAATATGTCTGAAATTTTAACGTTCTGAATGACGTCCAATAATTAGAAAACCGAATTGGAAAGTGTAGTTACCGTCGTACTCGTACGGATGACGGTTCGAACGAATACGCACGACGACTATACTAGTCGATTTAAACAGTAAATTAAACATTTCCAGAAAATTTTAAATAAAGGGAAGATATTTAGTTAATTTACTACGAATTAACACCTAACATAAATTTATAAACTTTACTTTTAAAACCATAACAATTCGTTACGAAAACGAAACGAAACCACCGTTTTACGCGAAACCAACAACCGAAACGAACCCGAACTCACCCAGGGTATAAATACCCTAAATGAATCATCTTCTTCATTTAATTCCCTCACTCTCTCTCTAAAGCCAAAAAACCCGGAACTTTCTCTCTCTAGAAACTTCACGCTTCAAACGTCCATAACTTCTCCATTTCTTGACCAAATCACTCCATATTGGTGCCAAATCGAAGCTCTCATCTTTCGCTACATGAAAGTACAAGGGATATGCCCTGAAAACCCCTGGAATCGAGGTAACTTGTGATGCAAAAATGGCAATTTTAGGCTTTCTTACCCCCTTGAAGCCGATTCTAATCCATTATGACCCATAGGAACTGCACAAAACCTTGCTAGAGTGTTGTATGAACTTGTGGGAAACCATGGTCTAGTCTTCAAACCTTAATTTACGAGGCTGCACACCTTGGCCATGACCAGCCGAATGAACATCAGGGTGGCTGCATAGCCAATCGGCCGAGAGAGCCAAAGCCGACAGATCCAAGGCCGAACCAGCCTTTCGCACGACCACACCATTCGGTCGGGTGAACCCTCATTCTATCGGTCTAAACCCACATGCGCCTGAGCCCAATCGGCCCAAGCCTCACATGACCACACCCCCCATACGGCTAGGTTCAGTCGGGTACAGCTTCATTCGACAGCCCCTAGTCGGCCATTGTTCCATTCGATCGCCCAAGCCTAGTCGCCCAAGATTACTCCCAAACAAGCTAATTCGGCCCATTCTTATTTGTCAGCCCAGCTGCTATTCTGTCGGCCCAATAGATCCATTTGATCGGTTGAACAGGTTCGGTCCAACTGTGCATGCATGAAGTGTGTCTGTGCATGGTAAGAAATATTAGGGTTTTATCACATGCAATCAACTTTGGATGAGCTTTGGATCAAACATAGAGTTATCAAAAAGAAGAAGCATATAAATTCGTTATGGAATAAAGAACTAAGGTTTCTATAAATAACAATGGGGGTCATTTCAAGTGGAATTGGTTTAAGTTGCACGGAACTACCTAATGAATTTATAAGGAGGGTTTTCACTAAAGGGAATCTTCATAAACCACATATTAATCTATAAATGGATGCGAACCTCTTTTGAGATCAACACACTTAAGTATTCATTGAGAAACAAAGAATCCTAGTCTAATTTTATGGTGTTATTCTCACGAGTAACTCCTAACACTTAGACAATTCATAAGAACACATAAATAGCTTGGGTGGTTAATTGAACTACCTAGAATGGATTATGCAAGGAAGCGATCAAAGAGTCATGAACAATCAAGAATTAGTAATGGGTCAAGGTTAATCAAATGGGATTAAGCCAAGCGCATCATGGTTAATTATACTTTTCTTAAATTAATTACGTTTTTATTAAAAGAAATTGAACTGTAAACTTTATTAAATTAAAATAAATGATTTCTAACTAAATGTTTAAATTAAAAGAATTTTTATAAAAATTGTTTAATTAAAGATTTGTGATGAAATTAACCTAAACCTTATCTAATTAGGGTTTAGAAGTGTTTAATTACGGGATAAAGGGGTTTATTAATGAGTAATGGGTTTAGACTAGTTAGATGGAATCCTAGAAACACATTAGTAACACAGGACACCTAGTTGCACACCGAGACCAAAGCCCTAGATGCGTCTATTATAAACACTTATCGTACTCGAATCCTCTTAAAACAACTCAGGTACCGAAGAAACATAGTCTACAAACAATGAGCGCGCATTTTGTGATAATTCAATACAAAGCAACACAGGTGAGTTCATTGCCCCTTTTCTAAATATTTTTGTTTTCAAACGCGGGGCTGAGAAGCATGCGTAAACCTTTTTATTTAAATATGTTTTACGTCAATGCTTTTACTTATTGTATGTTTTATATATACATGTTTATACTCCTAGACTCCTGTCTAGGTATATGTATGCAGGATTAACTAACGAATTAATTAGTTACCCTTATGAGTAATACCTTAATTCTAAAACTCTAAAACAAACACTAGTCCATCAAATTCAAATTCAAAGAATCCAAACTCGAAGTGTAACCAAGAGAACTAAAGCTAAAGATCAAATTCAAGGAAATCTAATTCAGTGTGTGTTCAGTAAAACTAAAGATCATATTCAAGAATCTAAATTCAGTGTGGAATCATGAAATCAAGAGAATCAAGAGAATCAAGAGAAACAAGAGGATCAAGAGTATCATATCCGCGTGTGAATCAATAAACTAATGAAATCATTAATATCTAATGAAATCGTTAATGCTCAAGTTAAGGTGGATGTCAGTTGTATGTAAATCAAGACCATGTGTAACACACGGAAAGTCCCGTCATAAATAGTAGACTCTTGTAGTCAAGCTATATGGGCATAACTAAAACGATCAAACGGAAATCAAGAGAACAAAGATGATCAAGAATCAAAGGATATCCTAAAGTCCCGACATGTACAGTAGGCCTGAGGGTCAAGCTGATATGGGCAAAACATGAAAGTCCTGACGCATACAGGTAGACTTATTTTTGGTCATGCCTGATATGGGCCACGTGTGAGACGGTACAACTTGGACACCACCATCAACTAAGTCTAACTAATTGAGTTAAATAAAACCCAATCATCATGTCTTAGTTGTAAATAAATGATTAATTATTTATTTAATTAAGCATTTAATATTATGTTTCTACAAGTGCTTTGGGTGATCATAAATATGTGATGAACCCAAGAAATCGATAGTATTTTAATTTGTGGAAATTAAATTCTAAAATGAAGATTGGTAGTGGGTAAAACGCTTAATTATCATTAACAACAATGTCATATGTGGTTTAGTATGTGGTGGGCTAGCGTCTGGGCAGGTTGTAGGCTCGACCCTTTCGTATGCCCTATATATAAGCATACAGAATTCGATAGGACAGGTGTTATTAATGAGATTAAGGTGGTTACCCAAGAGGTTGCAAATGTTTTTGTGTGCGTGTTTGAAACTCTTAAACATAATATTTGAAACTATGAAGGAAATGGAAATGGGTGGTAGGTAAGACGCTTAATTATCATTAACAACAATGTCATATGTGGTTTAGTATGTGGTGGGATGGCATCTGGGCGTGTTGTAGGCTCGACCCTTTCGTATGCCCTATACATAAGCATACCGAGCTGGATATTACAGGTGATGTTAATGAGGTTAAGATCATTACCAAAGAGATTGGTAAATGCAATTGTTTGCGTGTTTTAAACTTCTAAACGTAATTCTTGAAACTACGATTGAAGTGAAATTGGTTGGTGGGTAAAATGCTTAACTATCATTAACAACAATGTCATATATGGTTTAGTATGTGGTGGGATGGCGTCTGGGTGGGTTGTAGGCTCGAACCTTTCGTATGCCCTATTTATAAGCATACCGAGCTGAATATTACAGGTGATGTTAATGAGGTTAAGGTTGTTACCGAAAAGGTTTGCAAAGCTATTTTTCAAATACTAAACAATATGAACACACCAACCATTGTGTTGACTTTGTTTTCTTACATGCTTTCTCAGGGGACGTACAGGAATAAGCTAAGGCTCAGGAATGCATGCTAAGATGCCTAGTTAGAGGACCTTGTAGTTTCTGGAAAGCACATATTTTGATGACGGTTGTGAATCACTTTTGATATCTTGTACAGTTACAAGATAGTAACATTTGATTCTTTCGATTAGGGTTACCCAGTTAAATTATCAAACATTGACAATTGTAATTTAACTTTGTAATCCTAGTTTAAATGTTATTTGTGCTTTAGTTATTCTCAATGTTGATGCTATGTAAACAATCCGATCATCACGATTATCATTCCCGATATCGCGCCCTGGGAATCTTCCGCCCGACGGGACACACGATCCGGCCTGCCAGTTCGAGGTGTGACAGATTGGTATCAGAGCTCAAGATTATAGAGACTAATAGGTCATTTAATTAAAACGGTTTGGCCTAGAGTATAACTTAGGGACCCTCATATAGAGAACATAGGATTAAAGCTTGGATTGTGTCTTTTACATTCGGTCATTATGCTAACCGATGTTCTCTCGGGTATAAGCAGAATGTCACCAGGAAGACAACTATCACCACCCCTCCTTCACAGGAAACGGACCTAGCAGCTGTTGCACTCGCAACCCTAGTCACTAAACAGTTGATGACAGTTCTCCCTGGAATCATCACTCAGGTCATGAACAGTGAGGAGAACACTCGGTGCTACCCGAAGACAACCACGGGAACTAAAGGGTTGGTGCAAGGTGAACCAAGCAAGAAGCGAAAGCGGTGACGTTCTAAGAAATCATGGGACCCTGTAATCTACACGGGGGCCGTTCCACTTCGCCAAATGGTCGTTGCTCCGGAACCAGAGGTTCATAAGGGTTATGCTGGGAAAGCCCCTCTTTGCACTAGCTGCCACTATCACCACCGTGCTGAAACCCCATGCAGACAATGCACCCGTTATGGTAAGATGGGCCATCGGAATCATCAATGCAGATCCTCGATGGAATTAATATGTAAACAGCATGTTGGCAAGTTTCCTTTATGTGCCATGTGCGGTCTTCACCACGATGAGAACAAACTGTGCAAACATTGCCTGAATTGCGGGAGGGAGGGACACTGGAGTCGTGATTGTAATAATCCCCCAACTAATAATCAGAACCCTGGAAACACTACATATCCCTTTTCTCGACACAACAAGGATTGCTATGTGTGCGGAATGTCCGAACACATTGCATGAGACTGTCCCGTGAGGGTGTCTTCATCAGATCCTGCGCCTTCCGAGGAAATGTTTACTTTACCAGCTCCTGATACACGTTTGGGGTGGGATGACCCCATAGGTATGCATATTTCATCCTGTTACGTTAAATTAGCTATTTGTGTGTTAATTAGAAATGTATATTCCGTTGTGATTTTAGAAACAATAAATCTAAGATAACCGTAAGCAAACTCCGTGCCACTTAGATAAAATGAATAGTAAGTTAAGGAAGCCTTAGGTCAAATAAGCACTAAGTAAATAAATAAAGATTGGGTGATTTTTAATTACAGTTTAACTACTGTAATTAGGAAGAAAACCTTATCTAATTAGAACATTGAAAGCCCATAGGAATTCGAAGTGAGAAACCAAATCCAGGACAAAGGTAGGGTTAACAGATTCCCGTGATATACTCATGTCGGAATAAACTTCGGGGTAATATCATGGGAGTAATAGCTCAACGTCATTCAAACAGGATTAGCAGATTTACTGACACCTTTAGACGGTTAAGGTGAAACGAATACATATGCATGGAAGGCTAAGAATAGTAAAAAAATTTGAACAACAGTTACAATGAGCTCCCATAAGTCACACGACTTTCGGGTAGAAGTAAGGTAAATATACATCACCTCGGAGATGTGTATGGGATTACTTAAAAGATACATCATTACCTTTATCCTAATAGGGTACCATATTTAGGTAGATCTCACCAACACATAAAGTACACCTTCATATCTGAGAACCGATTTAACAGGTGGTGAAGTATGTATATGGTTATATAAAATAATCTAAAATTCACCATGCATTACATGAAGATCTAGATGGGACGATCAAGACCTAGAGTCGTGAGAGCCACATATGAAAGCTTCATGGAGTGTGTCAGATTGTAGAGTAGAAAGATAGCTTGAGATGAAACCGGATCGAATACCTACTGCCAAAATAGTGGGTGGATTTCCTGTGGTAGATGAACCGAGAAAACTTATATGGAGAAAGCACATAGAACCAGATAATCAGTGCATCCAGGCGCCGATAAAATGTACCGAGACTTGCAGAGATTTTATCGGTGGCCGGGAATGAAGAAAGACATAGCCGAATACGTCGGTCGATGCCTTACGTGTGCAAAGGTAAAGAAGCGGAACACCAGAAGCCGTCAGGGTTACTGGAACAGCCTGAGATTCTGCTCTAGAAGTGGGAACAAATAGCTATGGATTTCATTACCGAGCTACCCCACACTTCCAGTGGTCATGATACCATTTGAGTCATCATTGATCGATTGACGAAATCTGCCCATTTCTTGCCAAAGCGTGAGACCTTCACGATGGATAAACTGGCGAGACTATACGTCAACAAGATAGTGGTGCGTCACGGTGTACCATTGTCCATCATTTCAGATAGAGACAACAGGTTCACATCAAGATTCTGGCAATCATTGCAGAAGCCTCTAGGGACACACTTGAATCTGAGTACAGCTTACCATCCACAAATGGACGGTCAAAGAGAATGCACAATTCAGACCCTAGGGGACATGTTGAGAACCTGTGTTTTGGATTTCAGTGGGAATTGGGACTCTGATTTGCCACTGATCGAATTCTCCTACAATAACAGTTACCATAGTAGCATCGGATGTGCACCGTTCGAGGCTCTGTATAGTCAAAAATGTCTGTCACCGATCTGTTGGACTGAAGTGGGAGGTAACCGTATAACTGGCCCAGAGTATATTCAGGAAACTACTGGTAAAATTGCTCAGGTTCAACAAAGATTACAAACAACAAGGAGTAGACAGAAGAGCTATGCCGACAAACGGCGCAAGCCGTTAGAAATTCGAAGGGGAGACCGTGTCATGTTGAACGTATCCCCATGGAAAAGTGTAGTCGTTTTGGAAAGAAAGACAAGTTAGCACCACCATACGTGGGACCATTCGAGATCACTGAAAGTATTAGTCATGTGGCGTTTAAACTGAGACAACCAGATGAACTCAGTGGAGTGCAAGACGTGTTTCACGTCTCAAACTTAAAGAAATGCCTTACTGACGAATTGCTTGTCATACCGATCAAAGAAATTCAAGTGGATGAACGATTACATATCATTGAAGAACCTCTTGAAATTTTGGATCGCAAGGTTAAACAACGAAGGCGAAGCCGTATTCCTACTGTAAAGATTCGATGGAATTCAAAGTGTGGACCCGAGTTTACCTGGAAACGTGAAGATCATGTGTAGTTCAAGTATCCCCAACTGTTTACAGAGAAGGTCGTACCTGATAACAATTCTTAAATTTCGGGACGAAATTTCTCTAACAAGGGGAGACTGTAACATCAGTGCTAGAAACGTCGCCGGAACAGTGATCTAGATCGTACAACGGAATCCTATTAACAATCTAATATATGCGGAATCTATATTTGATCTATATGAATCAAAGAAGAACAAGCATTTCAATAATCATCTCCATTTCATTAATCAATCTTCAATGATTACAATCTCACACAGAGAAATCTCACACGTAGAGAATACACATAGAGTTCAGAGGTTTTCCAGAGTTCAAGAATTCAAGTTCTGTCAAAATCAGACAAACCTACAATATATACTCTGTCAGCTGAACCTAGCTTAGCTGAACCATTAGGTTCGCCAGCCAATCCTTGAGGTTCGCTGGACAAACCTAATAAGCCAAACCTAATAGGTTCGCCAAATCAGCTAAGGTTCGTGGGCCAGACGAACCTCAGCCAAACCTCACTAACTTTCTATAATTTACATGTTTGATAAGCAACCTATTACAAATATGTACTAACAATCTACACAGTAACATGAACAGTAAGTCAAGTACAAATTTCAGTTGTTACTCAAATACCATTATTATTTCATGTTTATCATAGCACCGTTTCAGATTCATTTCAGAAACGTAACTCAGAACCATGGTTCAACAGTCAGATATTTATCTGATGATACAGAACCATCATGTGATTGTTAGTTAGGATTCTATTATGTACAAACGTATGTGAGGCTTTACAGAACAAAACAACAACGGATGTCGTTACGTGAATGCTAAATCGACAGATTATTCGTATAGGTGACGATCTGTACGAATATGTCTGAAAGTTTAACGTTCTGAATGACGTCCAATAATTAGAAAACCAAATTGAAAAGTGTAGTTACCGTTGTATTCATACGGATGACGATTCGAACGAATACGCGCGACGATTATACGATTCGATTTAAACAGTAAATTTAACATTTTCAGAAAATTTAAAATAAATGGAAGATATTTAGTTAATTTACTAGGAATTACCACCTAAAATAAATTTATAAACTTTACGTTTAAAACTGTAACGATTCGTTACGAAAACGAAACGAAACCGACGTTTTACGCGAAACCGAGCAACCGAAATGAACCCGAACTCACCCGGGGTATAAATACCCTAAATGAATCATCTTCTTTATTTAATTCCCTCACTCTCTCTCTCTCTAAAGCCAAAAAACCCGGAACTTTCTCTCTCTAGAAACTTCAAGCTTCAAACCTCCATAACTTCTCCATTTCTTGACCAAATCAGTCCATCTTGGTGCCAAATCGAAGCTCTCATCTTCCTCTACACGAAAGTACAAGGGATCTGCCCTGAAAACCCCTGGAATCAAGGTAACTTTTGATGAAAAAATGGAGATTTTAGGTTTTTCTTACCCTTGAATTCGAACCCCCTTGAAGCCGATTCTAATCCATTATGACCCGTAGGAACTGCACAAAACCTTGCTAGAGTGTTGTAGGAACTTGTGGGAAACCATGGTCTAGTCTTAAAACCTGAATTTAGGAGGCTGTACACCTCGGGCCACAACCGACCGAATGAACATCAGGTTGGCCGCATGGCCAATCGGCCGATAGAGCCAAAGCCGACAGACCCAAGGCCGGAGGACCCAAGGCCGAACCAGCCTTTCGCACGACCACCCCATTCGGTCGGGTGAACCCTCATTCTATCGGTCTGAACCCACATGCGCCTGAGCCCATTAGGCCCAAGCCTCATACGGCCACACCCCCCATTCGGCTAGGATGAGTCGGGTCCAGCTTCATTCGACAGCCCCTAGTCGGCCATTGTTCCATTTGATCGGCCAAGCTTAGTAGGCCAAGATTACTCCCAAACCAAGCTGATTCGGCCCATTCTTATTCGGTCAGCCAAGCTGCTATTCTGCCGGCCCAATAGATCCATTCAATCGGTTGGGACAAGTTCGGCCCAACTGTGCATGCATGAAGTGTGTGTGTGCATGGGAAGAAATATTAGGGGTTTTATCACATTCAATCAACTTTGGATGAGCTTTGAATCAAACATTGAGTTATCAAAAAGAAGAAGCGTATAAATTCGTTATGGAATAAAGAACTAAGGTTTCTTTAAATAACAATGGGGTCATTTCAAGTGGGATTGGTTTAAGTTGCATGGAAGTACCTAATGAATTTATAAGGAGGGTTTTCACTAAAGGGAATCTTCATAAACCACATATTAATCTAAATATGGATGCCAACTTCTTTTGAGATCAACACACTTAAGTATGCATTGAGAAACAAAGAATCCTAGTCTAATGTTATGGTGTTGTTCTCACGAGTAACTCCTAACACTTAAACAATTCATAAGAACACATAACTACCTTGGGTGGTTCATTGAACTACCTAGAATTGATTATGCAAGGAAGCGATCAAAGAGTCATGAACAATCAAGAATTAGTAATGGGTCAAGGTTAATCAAATGGGATTAACCCAAGCCCATCATGGTTAATTATACTTTTCTTAAATTAATTACGTTTTTATTAAAAGAAATTGAACAGTAAACTATGTTAAATTAAAATAAATGATTTCTAACTAAATGTTTAACTTAAAAAGATTTTTTATAAAAATTGTTTAATTAAAGAGTTGTGATGAAATTAACCTAAACCTTATCTAATTAGGGTTTAGATGTGTTTAATTAGGGGATAACGGGGTTTATTAATGAGTAATGGGTTTAGACTAGTTAGATGGAATCCTAGAAACACATTAGTAACATAGGACACTTAGTTGCACACCGAGACCAAAGCCCTAGATGCGTCTATTATAAATACTTATCGTTCTCAAATCCTCTTAAAACAACTCAGGTATCGAAGAAACATAGTCAACAAACACCGAGCAAGCATTTTTTGATAATTCAATACAGAGCAACACAGATGAGTTCATTGCCCCTTTTCTAAATATTTTTGTTTTCAAACACGGGGCTGAGAAGCATGCCTAAACCTTTTTATTTAAATATGTTTTACGTAAATGCTTTTACTTATTGTATGTTTTTTATATACATGTTTATACTCCTAGACTCCTGTCTAGGTATATATATGTAGGATTAACTAACGAATTAATTAGTTACTCTTATAAGTAATACCTTAATTCTGAAACTCTAAAACAAACATGAGTCCATCAAATTTAAATTCAAAGAATCCAAACTCGAAGTGTAACCAAGAGAACTAAAGCTAAAGATCAAATTCAAGGAAATCTAATTCAGTGTGTGTTCAGTAAAACTAAAGATCATATTCAAAAATCTAAATTCAGTGTGGAATCATGAAATCAAGAGGATCAAGAGTATCATATCCGTGTGTGAATCAATAAACTAATGAAATCATTAAGATCTAATGAAATCGTTAATGCTCAAGTTAAGGTGGATGTCAGTTGTATGTAAATCAAGACCACGTGTAACACATGGAAAGTCCCATCATAAATAGTAGACTCTTGTAGTCAAGCTATATGGGCATAACTAAAACGATTAAACGGCAATCAAGAGAACAAAGACGATCAAGAATCAAAGGATATCCTAAAGTCCCGACATGTACAGTAGGCCCGAGTGTCAAGCTGATATAGGCAAAACATGAAAGTCCCGACGCATACAGGTAGACTTATTTTGGGTCATGCCTGATATGGGCCACGTGTGAGACGGTACAACTTGGACACCACCATCAACTAAGTCTAATTGATTGCGTTTAATAAAACCCAATCATCATGTCTTAGTTGTAAATAAATTATTAATTATTAATTTAATTAAGCATTTAATATTATGTTTCTACAAGTGCTTTGGGTGATCATAAATATGTGATGAACTCAAGAAATCGATAGTATTTTAATTTGTGGAAATCAAATTCTGAAATGACGATGGGTAGTGGGTAAAACGCTTAATTATCAATAACAACAATGTCATATGTGGTTTAGTATGTGGTGGGATGGCGTCTGGGCAGGTTGTAAGCTCGACCCTTTCATATGCCCTATATATAAACATATCGAATTGGATAGGACAGGTGTTATTAATGAGATTAAGGTGGTTACCCAAGAGGTTACAAATGTTTTTATGTGCGTGTTTGAAACTCTTAAACAGAATATTTGAAACTATGAAGGAAATGGAAATCGGTGGTAGGTAAGACGCTTAATTATCATTAACAACAATGTCATATGTGGTTTAGTATGTGGTGGGATGGCCTCTGGGCGGGTTGTAGGCTCGACCCTTTCGTATGCCCTATACATAAGCATACCGAGCTGGATATTACAAGTGATGTTAATGAGGTTAAGATCATTACCGAAGAGATTGGTAAATGCTAATGTTTGCGTGGTTTAAACTTCTAAACGTAATTCTTGAAACTAGGATGGAAGTGAAATTGGAATTTAGGTAAAATGCTTAACTATCATTAACAACTATGTCATATGTGGTTTAGTATGTGGTGGGATGGCGTCTGGGCGGGTTTTAGGCTCGACCCTTTCGTATGCCCTATATATAAGCATACCGAGCTGGATATTACAGGTGATGTTAATGAGGTTAAGGTTGTTGCCGAAAAGGTTTGCAAAGCTATTTTTCAAATACTAAACTATATGAACTCACCAACCATTGTGTTGACTTTTTTCTTACATGCTTTCTCATGGGACGTACAGGAATAAGCTAAGGTTCAGGAATACATGCTAGGATGCCCAGTTAGTGGACCTAGTAGTTTTTGGAAAGCACATATTTTGATGGCTGTTGTGAATCACTTTTGATATCTTGTACAGTTACAAGATAGTAACATTTGATTCTTTCGATTAGGGTTACCTAGTTAAATTATCAAACATTGACAATTGTAATTTAACTTTGTAATTCTAGTTTAAATGTTATTTGTGCTTTAGTTATTCTCAATGTTGATGCTATGTAAACAATCTGATCATCACGATTATCGTTCCCGATATCGCGCCCTGGGAACCTTTCGCCCGACAGGACACACGATCTGGCCCGCCGGCTCGGGGTGTGACACCGAATTGCTCTTTTATAACATCCCACAAGTCTTTAGCATACTCATGGTGAAGAAGAACAGAGTGTATTTCGTTAGGAAGGGCCATAGCCAACTGAGCATGTGCCTTTGCATCAAGCTCCAACTTCTTGTAATCATCTTCGGTGTAGTTCCGAGGATCTTTCGGGACATCGTCTCCAGTCTCCGTGTCCAGGACCATTGGTTTTTGCGGTCCGAACATGACAGACTTCCAACATCCTGTATGATTATTCGATTCTCTCGCTGAGACATCATTCTATCTGGATAGATTTCTCGAGATATTTTCTTACGAAGTTTTGTTAGACAAGAAGTGTAACATCCGCGTCTGCCAAATGTTGTATTGATGCCTAACCAAGATTGGTGGCTTCATGGCAGAACCGGTGTTATGGGGATCGAGAGTAAATTTCTCTGCCATTGGTTCACAAATGGTTATGAGCAAATCAACAAGTGATGAATTCTCAAAGTGATTTGTTAGAATGATTTTTGAACACAGTTTAGTTCAAAAATCAAACTCCTACAGATTTAAGGAAACAAGAAAGATAGAAAAGATAGAATGCAGAAAACTAAAACAACAAGATATGAGATATAGCTTTGAGTTTTATTCTTGATGGTTAAACCAAGACTAATGACAAGGCTCTGATACCAATTGTTGAACTACAAGAACCTCGAGTAGTAGATGTTTAACCAGGAACAATGCTTTAGACACTTAGTCAAAGCTTAGGTTTCAGCTCCCTCTAAAGTTTTGCACAAGTTATTTTCGTTGTTTTTGTTTTCTTGCCTAGAAAGAGAGAAGATAAGAGATAGAAAGCACAAGGAAATTTGGGGAAGTGATCCTTAATTATTCAGAGAATGTTGCGACTTAAATACCCAAACATTATGTGATACAAGATAAGAAATAATAAGACAAATAGCTGACATTTTTACAGACACTGATACAACAGACTATTACAAATACAAAGTCAACAACAATGGAAACAAGAGTCTTCAGTAGTCTTGAGGTCTTCCGATGTTGATGTAGATGTACTGGAGTTCAGTGTTTATTCCTTCGGAAGTTGTTCATCGGAAGCTGATTAAGTAATCAGTTATTTGGGAAGAGAAGATTGTCTTCCGAGTCATTTGACTTCTTCTGATGAAGAGGTAGTCTTTCGATGATCTCAAGATCAGCTAATGTCTTCTGAGGGAAATAAGTTTAGCGGCACTTCCTTTTTGTAAAGCTTCCGCTGATAGCCTTCCGATACTGAAGCAGTCCTTCAATCGGAAGAGAAGCATCCGCAGCTTCTCTTTCCGCGGTTTTATTCAAGTGTCTGGCTTCAGTGGTTTGGCTCAACAGTCCTTATTTTCCAACAGGAACTTTTGATGAGCTGAGGGATTTGATGAGATCAGCTATGGTTGCATTGATACTGAACAAGCCATTCAACTTTTATGCCATGATTTTCAGATATCTATCTGCCAACATCACTAAAGCTATAGACAAATTCTTGATGTATCCAAGATTTGTACAATTCTTTATTGATGAGAAGTTTCCTGAGCAGAATTTACCAAGAGCAGTGAATGATATTCTGAAGTTAAAGCATATGACTGATTCAAGTTTGGGTCAAGTGAAGATATACCAGAAGAGTAATGATGTTGTTCTTACAAAAGATTTGATATGTCATTGTGCTAGAGTTAATTATGTAGCCACAAGATCCACAAGTTAGACAAGCTCGTGAACAATCATCTACATCTCATCATCAAGAACAAGCAACTCCAAGTGTTACTTAATCTACTTTTGAGCCTCTTCAAGTTACTTATCCTGAGCAACAAAATGTTTCTGAGCAAGCTGCTGCTACTACATCACCTTCAAATGTTGAGACTGAGAATGTCATTGATGAAATGGAAGAGGAGTCAACTGAATTTGAAATGGAAGATGTTCAAGTTGGAAATAGAATGGTTAGAAGAATGAAGAGGAATCCAATGCAACAACAACAAAGTATGGAAGAGCGAGAAGAAAGGAATGATCCAAATTTTACTGTGGATGAGCCAGAAACATCTCGTCCAAATAAGAAGAAGAGAATGGCTAATTTGCCCAGAAGAAAGAAAAGAAGAACACCAAGAATCATTTTGTCTTCTCCAGCGATTACATCTTCTGTACCTGTTTCTGTTTCTACTTCTTATGTACCTGCTTCTATTCCTACATCTTCTTCAAATGTTGTTTCTACATCACCAGTTCCTGTGTATGTTGAAGATACAATGCCAAGTGTTTCTGATTGTGTTCCTGTTTGTGTTGCGTCGTTTGAATCTTTTGTTGAAGCTACTACAATTACTACTTCATTTCAAGAGACTTCGACTTCAAGAGTTGATGCAATGTTTGAAGGCTTAGATGATCTGGACTAAAATTTTTCTTTGGATTATGATGATTTAGAATTAAGAAGAAGAATTTATATCTTATCTCAAGAGTTTGATAAGTACAAGAAGCAAAAAGAAAGAGCTGATTCTAAACAACAGTCTTCTTTAGCACAAAATGAAATTGACATGATGAAGATCCATATCAATCAACTACAGAAATGGAGAGAGGAGGATCTACAAGATAAGAAGACAATGAATGATAGAATTGTGTCATTGGAAAGAATAGCCAGAGAACGTAACGATAAGATAATTAGTCTGGAGAAAGAGAATCAGATGTTGCAGAAAAGAATAAATGATATTCAAGATGAAGCTTCTACTAGTATTCACATTGAAACCAGAGTTGATGATTATGAAAGAGTTAATGTGTCTGAAGGAAATATTGCTGATCATGTTGATGTTAACATAGAAGATGAAGATGATGAAGAAAAAGTTGACTATGAAGATTCTGATTTTGATGAACATCCAGGTCTTGGTTCTTATAATGATGATGATGGAGATGATGATGGTGTAGCTAGTGTTGGTGATTCAAGTGGGTTGAATTCAATTACTGGAGCTATAGTTGTTTATAATTCATCAAGGATTTCTTTGGATGTAAATCCAGTTTCTTCTGTTGATCCTAACAGAGCAAAAGATTGTGAAGATGTTGAGATTGAAGATATTACAGAGATTGAGTATCAAAAGATAGTTGTTGATGATTCATTACCAACATTTGCAGAGTTATTCATGCAAGCTAAAGAAGGAGAATTACAAAGGAAAGTTGGTGAATTCATTCAAGTCAAAGAAATTAAAGAAGGTGAAATTGAAGATGGATACACAAAGGAAGAACTTGCAAATTTGTTTGGAGTAAAGTTGAATGAACTTCAAAATGCAAATGTTTCTGGAAAGATGCTTATGGGAGAAGCAGAAAGATCATTTGAGTTTGAATATGATAGATCTTCTGAAGAAAATTTGTACAATCTACAGACTTTGAAAAAAAATTTTGACATTGAAGCACATAAGAAATATCAAAGTATGTAAAGTGCAACATTGAAGATCAAGACACCAATGGATGTATGGAGATAAAACCAGAAAGAACACAAGTATATTATTGATACTTTGATGATTTTTAGACAGATGATTGAAAGATATGTTGAATCTGTTCCAGACAAACATTCAAGACAATTTTCAAGATTCAAGATTGGATCAAAATCTAAAATGCATGGAAGGATTCTGAGTTATGAATATTATCACAATATTCCTAGAGTGTTGACGAATAGAGGATGCTATGTTGTGAAGAGAACTGATGGGTGTCAGTACTTTGGAAAAGCTTATGATCTTATGCCTTTACCATCATTTGAATGTATGCAGCTTTCTAGATTAAAGATGATCAAACCATTTCAGACTGAACATAATGAAAGATTTGAAACTTTGTTGAAAAAGGAAGCAAGAAAAGTTTGGAACTGGTTAGTACCTCAATTTTTAGTGCTAAAGCATAACTCTTATGTCTATCCAAAGCCTAAAGTGTACTCAAGACCAAGGTTAAGGAAGATAGAACAAAATTGACACCTTATTTCAAATTTTGGTTCTATGATGAAAGATATTCTGAAGTTATTATTTTGTTAAAGGAAAATGACAAATGGAGGGTGATTAGATTACTTGATCCTGTTTGGCTTGTGAAATGCTCAAAACAAGATATTGACACTCTCAATGAAGCTGAGATTTATGCTAAAGAAGGTTATCATGATATGGGAGTGAGTTATAAAGAAATGGCATTGCAATTTCAGACTATTGCAAGAATGTGCTTTACTTTGGTAATTCATTCTGGATGTGATTGGGAGGATGTGAATTACTTGTATGTAGAGTTGATGGCTTTGCAAAAGGATATTGATGAAAGAGTTGAAAGGATTGAAGCTGAAAGGTTATCAAAGACACCAAGGTATGTGGTTATACATGCTGAAAATAATGTTTGTAAAGATCAGTCATCAAGTGGGACTTGGATTGAAGAATGAAGACCAAGATTTTGAAGATTTGAAGAAACTATTAAGGGGGAGTTTGTTAGTGCATTTTTTAATAGATTGCATTCAAATAGATTAAGTTAAATTAGGTTTATTGCTAGGTTCGTCTGGCCTACGAACCTAGGCATGTGTATGTAAAGGTTCGGCAAACCTAGAGTCTTTCTTTGTAAAGGTTCGTCTGGCAAACCTAATGGTTCGGCTAGGTTCGGCTGAGTGTTTTGTATATATTGCAGATTTCTGTGATTTTGAAGGAGGGAGTGACAGAACCTGTGTTTATCATTTTGGCGTGATTGTTATAGAACTGTGTGTTCTTATTGTTTAATCTTGTAACCCATTTCAGTATTAATCAAGAGAATGTTTATAATAATGATTGTATTGTCTTTGATTCATATAGATTTTGTCTATACTCTGCACAGATTGAATTGTTAATAGAATTCCAGTGATTGATCTAGAGCATTCTACAATTAGTTCCAGGGGAACTAATCACACAACCATATCAGTTAGGGTTGGTAAATGATCACAAGGGTGATATTACGGACAGACCACAAGAGTTTTCAAATCAAATAAATGTTCAAGACCTGGTCTTGAGCGAGTTTCAAATGAGTACACATTAAAGAATGTTTTACAACAAGAAAGGAGTGTCACTTGTGTGATTTTCAAACAAACAAAACTTGTCTCCTATAACAGGAGACATAGCATACGCTTCTTTCTCAAAACTTTGTTTTACAATTATCCGACGCATTGTGTAGAGTGGATATACACAAGTGACAAGGTCTGATTCCCGTTAAGGACATCCTCACGGATCACCGAAGGGGTGGTGGGTTGGCGGCCGAGCCTTGGCTCTACGTATGCCGTATACATAAACTACCTTCGACGATTTGGGATGGTGTTAGTAATGATGTTTAGGCTAACGCATGTCGCACCCCGAGAAATCCCGTCCCGAACGGGGCGCGAGCAACAACAGATTGTCAGGATCGCAGTCTCCGGTCACACAACGTTGTGAGACCTACATGTCTGGTTACATACGTACATCCAATAACTTGGATAAAACAGTTCAGTAAAATCAGAGTTGCGGAAGTTTAGTATTATCAAAACGGTTTAAGTTCATAGGTTGCGGAAGCATAAGATTAATACGGTTTTCAAAACGATACAGAGTATTAGTTTGCGGAAGCGATTAAAGTTGTTTAACAATACAATAAGTAACATAACAAAATGTTAACAAATGTTTAATAGTATAAGACACATAAGTAGATGCATGAGACTCCAGCCTAGCATCCTAATCCTTGTGCGCGTGCCTTAGCTACCTGAGAAAACTTGCGAGTAAAAGGTCAACACAAAGGTCGGTAAGAGCACAGGTTTTTCTTAAGCAATAAACATCCAATGTTTAGAGTAACAGTTACGATTTACATATCATTACAATGCAGTATCGATTGATAGCTAGTCAATACAATTATATAATATGCGGGGTCGTACCGAAGCTGACAGTTGTGCTTCCCGCCATGTCCATCACAAGACAATGGCAAAGTGTTGGTCAATATTGCACCCATTCCGACCTACAGTCGGGTTGGCCTCCCAGGCGTGATGGGTGGGGCTTGTCAGGCCCAAATAGTACTATTCAAGATTACCACGCTAGGCGCTACGCGCTACTAACGATCCGTGGAGTATCGCGAGGTCTTTTAGTTGTGATGTGGTCCACACATATACATATATGATAAAGCATGTCCATACGTAAATGAAATGAGTTGTTGTTTGTAAAACAGTTTAGCATGCAATGTTTTCTCCCCCAAAGGTAGAAAAGTAAAAGGGGCCGTGAACTCACCTGATTAGCAGTTCCGGTGTGTTTGTGTGTTCGCGTCTGCGAATGCTAGCAATCCTGCTAGTAGGCACCTATAACCATATAGGTGTGAGTATGTGTTTTGTGATGTGTTGTATCCCATACAACTCCAAGAGTCGGTGTGCTCAACCGTGTGTGCGCGTGTTGACTAGTGAGACTCGATGAATCGTTGGTGACACGATTGTTGTGTTTATGTGCCTTAATGCACATAAGACACCAAAATGCATCCTATGACTCTAATCACATAGGTTACCATTTTTAGAAAGTTTCCGACTTAGGAAAGTGTGGTTATGAAATCTCATTTCATAAAACTAATAACTTCCAATATGTTTATAAAATCATGTTTTAACATTTAAAACGCATCGTCGGCGCATAAATCATCATATACGCCGTTTTGCCCAAATAAAGTTTCCTTATTTGGAAAGTATCCGTTTAAAAGCTTGTTTTCACAAAACGAAGTTTCTAAATATGTTAAAAATCATTTCTAAACATGTTTCAACAATCAAAGTTTATCAAAACACTTTAAAACATCAAAAGCCCTCTTTTGATTTTTAAAAGTTTTCTTTATAGTAAGTTTATACAAAATCATGTTTTTAACAAAATCAAATATCCCAATGTGTTTCTAAACACTCCAATATACATTTAACAACATCTAGACATATCTAACATGTCTAGATCATTACAAATCCAAGACTTGCAACATAAAAGTTTCCTTTTATGGCAAGTGTACCAAAACATCATCAAATCAACCAATAACTAAACCAAACTCAAATCTAACATTTCTAAATACTAAAATCAGTAAATCTATAACATCTACACAACAAATCACCAACAAATTTGTGCACAATAACCGTATGGATTTGCATGTGGGTTTTTACCCATTGCATGTGTGATCTATCAATAAACAACCGTAGGAAACTACCTAAGAATGCAAGGTCCAGTGAAAATAGTGGCTGGTGATGAAGCTTCAATGGTTAATAGTCGTTCTTAGCTTCTTTGCTCCTCTTCCAAGCTCCAAGCACTCCAAATCACCAAGAAGAATGAGAGAATGGTTTAGGATTTGCTCACCAGGGGTTAAGGTGAGTATAGCAGAGAGTTTGGTCGAGATATGGTGTACAAATTCGGAGAAGAACAAGAGAAAACCGATTGAAAGAGTGTGGGGGTTGAATTAATAAAATTTTTGATCTGCATGGCCTTCGCGTACCGCGAAGGCCGATCAAAAATTTGTATCGCGTACCGCGATGGAATTCGGGAGTTTCGAGTCCCGGTTTGCTTCGCGTATCGCAAAGCCTTTCGTGATGGGGTTGTCGCGTACCGCGACGGGTCCAATTCCTTGTTTTTCGATTTCGTTGATACGATTTCGCTCGAACTCGATTCCTAACGCTTATTCTAAACATCTAATGCTCGTTTAGCCCATAATCATATAATAACATATAAGTTTGATCACCAACGTTCGTGAGACTCGTGTGTGTTTCGATAATTCAAGATAATTCCTTGAATTATCTTTGGGAGTTTGTGTTCGTGTCTTACGAAGTGTTTGCATGCTTGACTAACCATAATCAACATGTATTTCCACAATCCCATTGTGTTTGTGTTTGCCACACTTGGTTTCCAAAACCAATGTGCAATGTACGATTTGATAAGTCCTTGAACTATTGTTTCTTAATCGTTTGTGTTCAACTCATCTAATTAAACATAATTAAATGAAATGCAACAAGCATGAATGTGAAATATAAAGAATGTAAGAGTTGCAATTTACCTGAAATTGCCGGGTGTCACATCATCCCCTTGTTGAAAGAAATTTCGCCCCGAAATTTATTTGTTGTTGTCGACGTTCGACGTTGTCTGCTTGAAGAGATGGGGATATTTGCGCATCATCTGATCTTCACGCTCCCACGTGAATTCAGGTCTGCGTTTCGAGTTCCATCGAACTTTAACAATAGGGATCTTACTCTGCTTGAGTTGTTTGACCTCACGGTCCATGATCTCTACCGACTCTTCCACGAACCTTAGTTGTTCATCCACCTGGATCTCATCCAGTGGAACTACAAGTATCCCCTCTGATAAACATTTCTTCAGGTTCGAGACATGAAATACGTTGTGAACTCCATCGAGTTCGGCTGGTAAGTTGAGTTGGTATGCCACCGGACCAATCCTTTTCAGGATTTTGAAAGGTCCAATATACCGTGGGTTCAGTTTGCCTCGTTTACCGAAACGAATGACGCCTTTCCATGGCGAAACTTTCAGAAGGACTTTATCTCCTACCTAAAATTCCAGAGGCTTTCGGCGTTTGTCGGCATAACTCTTTTGACGATCTCGAGCTGTTGCCATGTAGTTTCTGATTTGCTCGATTTTCTCTGTCGTTTCATGCTCAAGTTCTGGGCCAGTGAGCTGGCCGTCACCCACTTCTAGGGGATCGGCATTTCCTGCCATAGAGTGCCTCAAAAGGCACTGCCTTGATGCTGGTGTGGTAGCTGTTGTTGTAGGAGAACTCCACCAATGGTAGGTGAGTTTCCCAGCTATTTCCGAAGTCCACTACGCACGCTCGTAGCATATCTTCAAGGGTCTGTATCGTGCGTTCGCTCTGGCCATCAGTTTGCGGGTGGTATGCCGTACTCATATCCAACCGCGTGCCAAGCGACTTTTGCAATGATTTCCAGAAGTTAGAAGTGAACCTAGCGTCTCGATCCGAGATGATGGAGATTGGCACTCCATGTCGCGAGACTACTTCCTTGACATAGATTCTGGTTAGCTTTTCCATTTTGTCATTTTCCTTGATCGCAAGGAAATGTGCTGACTTAGTCAGTCGGTCCACTATTACCCAGATAGTGTCACATCCACTAGGAGTACGGGGTAATTTGGTGATGAAATCCATGGATATTTGTTCCCATTTCCACATGGGGATCTCAGGTTGTGTGAGCAATCCAGATGGTTTCTGGTACTCGATCTTGACTTTGGCACAAGTCAAGCATTTGCCCACATAGGTAGCAATGTCGGCTTTCATGTGTGGCCACCAGTAAAGTATCTTCAGATCATGATACATCTTATCAGATCCAGGGTGAATGGAATATCGGGATTTGTGAGCCTCATTCATTACAAGGGCTCGTAAGTTTCCATGATGTGGAACCCAGACGCCTTCCATGAAATAATGTAAACCATCGGCTTTTATCTAAAGTTGTTGCTCCATTCCCCTTAGTGATTATGCCGCTAGATTTTCTGCCTTGAGTGCCTCCACCTGGGCCATACGTATCTGTTCAGGGAGATTGGGATGGATGGCAAGCTGTAAAGCTCGTACCCTCTTGGGTTTCGAGGTATTTTTCCGGCTCAGGGCATCGGCCACAACGTTGGTCTTCCCCAGGTGATACTTGATAGCACACTCATAGTCGTTTAGGAGTTCGAGCCAGCGACGTTGTCGCATGTTCAGTTCCTTCTGCTCGAATATGTGTTGGAGACTCTTGTGATCAGTGTATATTGTACACTTTGTACCATACAGGTAGTGTCTCCAGATCTTAAGTGCAAATACCACGGCTCCAAGTTCCAAGTCGTGGGTGGTGTAGTTTTTCTCGTGGACTTTCAGTTGTCGAGAAGCATATGCGATCACCTTGTCTCGTTGCATCAGCACACAGCCGAGTCCCTGTATCGAGGCATCGCAATATACTACGAAGTCATCTGTTCCATCAGGAAGAGATAAAATAGGTGCACTACAGAGCTTCTGCTTGAGACGTTGAAATGCATCCTCCTGTTTGTCAGTCCAGAGATACTTCTTGTCCTTATGGGTTAAAGCTGTAAGGGGTTGGGCTATCTTTGAAAATCCTTCGATAAATCGTCGATAATAGCCTGCCAAGCCTAGGAATTGCCGCACCTCAGTTGGAGTCTTTGGTGCTTCCCAGTTCTTGATTGCCTCTATCTTAGATTTATCCACATGAATCCCTTGTTCATTGACAACATGACCCAAGAATTGGACTTCTCGAATCCAGAAGTCGCACTTTGAGAGTTTAGCGTACAACTTCTCTTGTCGCAGCAGTTCAAGAGCCAATTGAAGATGCTCTTTGTGTTCTTCCTGGGTTTTGGAGTAGATAAGGATATCATCTATGAAGACAATGATGAACTTGTCGAGGTATGGTTTGCACACTCTGTTCATGAGGTCCATGAATACTGTGGGTGCGTTAGTTAGCCCAAATGGCATGACCAAAAACTCATAATGACCATACCAAGTGCGGAAGGCAGTCTTAGGTATATCTTCCTCCTGACTCCTCAACTGATGGTACCCAGATCGTAGATCGATCTTAGAGTAGTAACTCGATCCTTGCAGTTGATCGAACAAATCGTCAATGCGAGGTAAGGGGTAACTGTTCTTGATCGTTAGTTTGTTTAACTCACGGTAGTCAATGCACATACAAAATGTGCCATCCTTCTTCTTCACAAACAAGACCGGAGCTCCCCAAGGTGAGAAGCTTGGTCTAATGAAACCCTTGTCCAGCAACTCCTGCAATTGATTGGACAGTTCCTGCATCTCTGAAGGTGCAAGTCGATAAGGTGCTCGTGCGATTGGTGCTGCTCCTGGTGCAAGGTCTATGTGGAACTCCACTTGTCGAGGTGGTGGTAGTCCTGGTAGATCCTCAGGAAATACGTCGGGATAGTCGCATACGACTGGGATGTCTTCGATTCTCTTCTCCTCCTCAGTCTTGTCGGTGGTAAGCGCCAGAATGGCTGTGTATCCCTTTCGTAAGCATTTATGAGCTTTCATGCACGAGATGATGTTCAGAGGAGTGTCACTCCTTTCCCCCTTGATGTTTAGAGTTTCTCCACCAGGGAGAGGTATGCGCACAACCTTGTCGTGGCAAATGATTTCAGCCTGGTTTTCAGATAACCAATCCATGCCCACTATGACATCAAAACTGCCTAGTGTAACTGGCATGAGGTCAATCTTAAACTTATGGCCTGCTAGCTCGAAGGTGCATTCTTTTAGAATGTGCTTAGTCACAATTAATATACCACCAGCTAGCTCTACTGTATACTCAACTTCTAAGGGTGTCGGTGTGATGGTAAATATCTCGCTAAAATCTTTAGATATAAAGCTTTTCTCAGCCCCAGTGTCAAATAATACAGAAGCATAATTATCGTTCAAGAGGTACGTACCAGTTGTAAGGCTGGGATCTTTTCTGGCCTCCTTTGCCCCGATCACGAAGACTCGTCCCTTCGGACCGTTGTTGTTCCCGTTATTGTTGTTTTTCAGGTGTGGGCAGTCCCTCTTGAAGTGCCCCGGTTTTCCACATTCGAAGCAGCCCTTTGGTGCTTCAAGTTGTTCTTGTTGTGGCTGTGGGGTCTTTGCAAGCGGCTCACCCCTGTAGTCTTTGGCAAGATGCCCACCTTTGCCACATCGTTGGCATCGGATGGAACCACATTGCCCCAAGACATGGTGTAAGTTGCATTTGTTGCACTTGGGGTGTTTACCTGCATAGGTTCCTGGACTTTGGTTGGTGGGGATGGGTGGTGCGTAAGCTTGAGATAATCCAAGCTTACGTTGCTGTGGTGGTGGTTGGAGAGTGGAAGTCTTGCTCAGGGTGTCATCCTACTTGCGTTTGCCCTTGGCATTGGTTGTGGTTACAGCACCACGGGGTGGTAAGAGTCCTTGTGCGACCGCCGAGTCAGTGAGCTTGTGGATTAATCGCAAGGCTTGTTGCATGGTGATGGGGTCAGCAGAGAGTACCATTCCTTGGATTTGAGGTGGCAATCCATCAATATACTTCTCTATATGTTTGAAGGGTGGGGTTGCCATTTCCGGGCACAAGTGTGCCAGCTCATAAGACCGGGCTGTGTAAGCCTCAACCTCGAAACCAATCATCTTATGGTTCCAGAATTCCGTCTCCAGCTTCTGCACTTCGCCGCGAGGACAGTATTCGCGGTTCAGCATCCTTTTAAAATCATCCCAGGGTAGAGCGTTGGCTGCATCCAACCCCAGGTTTTGAACATTGGCGTTCCACCAAGTAAGGGCAGCTCCCTCAAATGTTCCAGCAGCGAACTTGACCCTGTCATCGTTCCTGCAGTTGCTCATAGCGAAAGTTGATTCCGCCTTCTCAATCCAACGCAATAGTCCAACGGCTCCCTCAGAGCCGCTGAATGAGTGGGGTTTGCAATCCAGAAACATCTTGAACGTGCAGAGAGGAGGGTTAGGATTTGCTCCTGAGATATGCAAAGAGTAGAGTTGGGTTAAGTATCGGGTAAACGTGTTGAATTGGAAACGAGTGATTGTGGTGCAAGGTGAGTATGAACAGATTCATCACCTTGGTTCAGTGGGTTTTGATTACGGGCAGCTTCCCGTGCAGCAAGTACCTCCTCAACCCGTTCGTTGATGAGGGCGTTCAACTCAGCTTGTGTCAGGTTGATGTTTCCACGTCCGCCCGCATTCCTGCGTCCTCCACGTCTTCCAGCCATGATCTTCATAGCGAGAATAAGTTTTAGTGTATGACTAATGACTAATGTAGTGTTGTTCTTCAGGTGTGGGCAGTCCCTCTTGAAGTGCCCCGGTTTTCCACATTCGAAGAAGCCCTTTGGTGCTTCAAGTTGTTGTTGTTGTGGCTGTGGGGTCTTTGCAAGTAGCTCACCCCTGCAGTCTTTGGCAAGATGCCCACCTCTGCCACATCGTTGGCATCGGATGGAACCACATTGCCCCAAGACATGGTGTAAGTTGCATTTGTTGCACTTGGGGTGTTTACCTGCATAGGTTCCTTGACTTTGGTTGGTGGGGATGGGTGGTGCGTAAGCTTGAGATGATCCAAGCTTACGTTGCTGTGGTGGTGGTTGGAGAGTGGAAGTCTTGCTCAGGGTGTCATCCCATTTGCCTTTGCCCTAGTCATTGGTTGTGGTTACAGCACCACGGGGTGGTAAGAGTCCTTGTGCGACTGCCGAGTCAGTGAGCTTGTGGGTTAATCGCACGGCTTGTTGCATGGTGATGGGGTCAGCAGAGAGTACCATTCCTTGGATTTGAGGTGGCAATCCGTCAATATACTTCTCTATATGTTTGAAGGGTGGGGTTGCCATTTCCGGGCACAAGTGTGCCAGCTCATAAGACCGGGCTGTGTAAGCCTCAACCTCGAAACCAATCATCTTATGGTTCCAGAATTCCGTCTCGAGCTTCTGGACTTCGCCGCGAGGACAGTATTCGCGGTTCAGCATCCTTTTAAAATCATCCCAGGGTAGAGCGTTGGCTGCATCCAACCCCAGGTTTTGAACATTGGCGTTCCACCAAGTGAGGGCAGCTCCCTCAAATGTTCCAGCAGCGAACTTGACCCTGTCATCGTTCCTGCAGTTGCTCATAGCGAAAGTTGATTCCGCCTTCTCAATCCAACGCAATAGTCCAACGGCTCCCTCAGAGCCGCTGAATGAGTGGGGTTTGCAATCCAGAAACATCTTGAACGTGCAGAGAGGAGGGTTAGGATTTGCTCCTGAGATATGCAAAGAGTAGAGTTGGGTTAAGTATCGGGTAAACGTGTTGAATTGGAAACGAGTGATTGTGGTGCAAGGTGAGTATGAACAGATTCATCACCTTGGTTCAGTGGGTTTTGATTACGGGCAGCTTCCCGTGCAGCAAGTACCTCCTCAACCCGTTCGTTGATGAGGGCGTTCAACTCAGCTTGTGTCAGGTTGATGTTTCCACGTCCGCCCGCATTCCTGCGTCCTCCACGTCTTCCAGCCATGATCTTCATAGCGAGAATAAGTTTTAGTGTATGACTAATGACTAATGTAGTGTTGTTCTTCAGGTGTGGGCAGTCCCTCTTGAAGTGCCCCGGTTTTCCACATTCGAAGCAGCCCTTTGGTGCTTCAAGTTGTTGTTGTTGTGGCTGTGGGGTCTTTGCAAGTAGCTCACCCCTGCAGTCTTTGGCAAGATGCCCACCTCTGCCACATCGTTGGCATCGGATGGAACCACATTGCCCCAAGACATGGTGTAAGTTGCATTTGTTGCACTTGGGGTGTTTACCTGCATAGGTTCCTTGACTTTGGTTGGTGGGGATGGGTGGTGCGTAAGCTTGAGATGATCCAAGCTTACGTTGCTGTGGTGGTGGTTGGAGAGTGGAAGTCTTGCTCAGGGTGTCATCCCATTTGCCTTTGCCCTAGTCATTGGTTGTGGTTACATCACCACGGGGTGGTAAGAGTCCTTGGGCGACCGCCGAGTCAGTGAGCTTGTGGGTTAATCGCACGGCTTGTTGCATGGTGATGGGGTCAGCAGAGAGTACCATTCCTTGGATTTGAGGTGGCAATCCGTCAATATACTTCTCTATATGTTTGAAGGGTGGGGTTGCCATTTCCGGGCACAAGTGTGCCAGCTCATAAGACCGGGCTGTGTAAGCCTCAACCTCGAAACCAATCATCTTATGGTTCCAGAATTCCGTCTCGAGCTTCTGGACTTCGCCGCGAGGACAGTATTCGCGGTTCAGCATCCTTTTAAAATCATCCCAGGGTAGAGCGTTGGCTGCATCCAACCCCAGGTTTTGAACATTGGCGTTCCACCAAGTGAGGGCAGCTCCCTCAAATGTTCCAGCAGCGAACTTGACCCTGTCATCGTTCCTGCAGTTGCTCATAGCGAAAGTTGATTCCGCTTTCTCAATCCAACGCAATAGTCCAACGGCTCCCTCAGAGCCGCTGAATGAGTGGGGTTTGCAATCCAGAAACATCTTGAACATGCAGAGAGGAGGGTTAGGATTTTCTCCTGAGATATGCAAAGTGTAGAGTTGGGTTAAGTATCGGGTAAACGTGTTGAATTGGAAACGAGTGATTGTGGTGCAAGGTGAGTATGAACAGATTCATCACCTTGGTTCAGTGGGTTTTGATTACGGGTAGCTTCCCGTGCAGCAAGTACCACTTCAACCCGTTCGTTGATGAGGGCGTTCAACTCAGCTTGTGTCAGGTTGATGTTTCCACGTCCGCCCGCATTCCTGCGTCCTCCATGTCTTCCAGCCATGATCTTCATAGCGAGAATAAGTGTTAGTGTATAACTAATGACTAATGTAGTGTTGTTCTTCAGGTGTGGGCAGTCCCTCTTGAAGTGCCCCGATTTTCCACATTCGAAGCAGCCCTTTGGTGCTTCAAGTTGTTGTTGTTGTGGCTGTGGGGTCTTTGCAGGCAGCTCACCCCTACAGTCTTTGGCAAGATGCCCACCTTTGCCACATCGTTGGCATCGGATGGAACCACATTGCCCCAAGACATGGTGTAAGTTGCATTTGTTGCACTTGGGGTGTTTACCTGCATAGGTTCCTAGACTTTGGTTGGTGGGGATGGGTGGTGCGTAAGCTTGAGATGATCCAAGGTTACGTTGCTGTGGTCGTGGTTGGAGAGTGGAAGTCTTGCTCAGGGTGTCATCCCATTTGCGTTTGCCCTTTTCATTGGTTGTGGTTACAGCACCACGGGTGGTAAGAGTCCTTGTGCGACCGCCGAGTCAGTGAGCTTGTGGGTTAATCGCAAGGCTTGTTGCATGGTGATGGGGTCAGCAGAGAGTACCATTCCTTGGATTTGAGGTGGCAATCCATCAATATACTTCTCTATATGTTTGAAGGGTGGGGTTGCCATTTCCGGGCACAAGTGTGCCAGCTCATAAGACCGGGTTGTGTAAGCCTCAACCTCGAAACCAATCATCTTATGGTTCCAGAATTCCGTCTCCAGCTTCTGCACTTCGCCGCGAGGACAGTATTCGCGGTTCACCATCCTTTTAAAATCATCCCAGGGTAGAGCGTTGGCTGCATCCAACCCCAGGTTTTGAACATTTGCGTTCCACCAAGTGAGGGCAGCTCCCTCAAATGTTCCAGCAGTTAACTTGACCCTGTCATCGTTCCTGCAGTTGCTCATAGCGAAAGTTGATTCCGCCTTCTGAATCCAACGCAATAGTCCAACGGCTCCCTCAGAGCCGCTGAATGAGTGGGGTTTGCAATCCAGAAACATCTTGAACGTGCAGAGAGGAGGGTTAGGATTTGCTCCTGAGATATGCAAAGAGTAGAGTTGGGTCAAGTATCGGGTAAACGTGTTGAATTGGAAACGAGTGATTGTGGTGCAAGGTGAGTATGAATAGATTCATCACATTGGTTCAATGGGTTTTGATTACGGGCAGCTTCCCGTGCAGCAAGTACCTCCTCAACCCGTTCGTTGATGAGGGCGTTCAACTCAGCTTGTGTCAGGTTGATGTTTCCATGTCCGCCCGCATTCATGCGTCCTCCACGTCTTCCAGCCATGATCTTCATAGCGAGAATAAGTGTTAGTGTATGACTAATGACTAATGTAGTGTTGTTCTTCAGGTGTGGGCAGTCCCTCTTGAAGTGCCCCGGTTTTCCACATTCGAAGCAGCCCTTTGGTGCTTCAAGTTGTTGTTGTTGTGGCTGTGGGGTCTTTGCAAGCAGCTCACCCCTGCAGTCTTTGGCAAGATGCCCCACCTTTGCCACATCGTTGGCATCGGATGGAACCACATTGCCCCAAGACATGGTGTAAGTTGCATTTGTTGCACTTGGGGTGTTTACCTGCATAGGTTCCTGGACTTTGGTTGGTGGGGATGGGTGGTGCGTAAGCTTGAGATGATCCAAGCTTACTTTGCTGTGGTAGTGGTTGGAGAGTGGAAGTCATGCTCAGGGTGTCATCCCATTTGCGTTTGCCCTTGTCATTGGTTGTTGTTACAGCACCACGGGTGGTAAGAGTCCTTGTGCGACCGCCGAGTCAGTGAGCTTGTGGGTTAATCGCACGGCTTGTTGCATGGTGATGGGGTCAGCAGAGAGTACCATTCCTTGGATTTGAGGTGGCAATCCATCAATATACTTCTCTATATGTTTGAAGGGTGGGGTTGCCATTTCCGGGCACAAGTGTGCCAGCTCATAAGACCGGGTTGTGTAAGCCTCAACCTCGAAACCAATCATCTTATGGTTCCAGAATTCCGTCTCGAGCTTCTGGACTTCGCCGCGAGGACAGTATTCGCGGTTCACCATCCTTTTAAAATCATCCCAGGGTAGAGCGTTGGCTGCATCCAACCCCAGGTTTTGAACATTTGCGTTCCACCAAGTGAGGGCAGCTCCCTCAAATGTTCCAGCAGTTAACTTGACCCTGTCATCGTTCCTGCAGTTGCTCATAGCGAAAGTTGATTCCGCCTTCTGAATCCAACGCAATAGTCCAACGGATCCCTCAGAGCCGCTGAATGAGTGGGGTTTGCAATCCAGAAACATCTTGAACGTGCAGAGAGGAGGGTTAGGATTTGCTCCTGAGATATGCAAAGAGTAGAGTTGGGTCAAGTATCGGGTAAACGTGTTGAATTGGAAACGAGTGATTGTGGTGCAAGGTGAGTATGAACAGATTCATCACATTGGTTCAATGGGTTTTGATTACGGGCAGCTTCCCGTGCAGCAAGTACCTCCTCAACCCGTTCGTTGATGAGGGCGTTCAACTCAGCTTGTGTCAGGTTGATGTTTCCATGTCCGCCCGCATTCATGCGTCCTCCACGTCTTCCAGCCATGATCTTCATAGCGAGAATAAGTGTTAGTGTATGACTAATGACTAATGTAGTGTTGTTCTTCAGGTGTGGGCAGTCCCTCTTGAAGTGCCCCGGTTTTCCACATTCGAAGCAGCCCTTTGGTGCTTCAAGTTGTTGTTGTTGTGGCTGTGGGGTCTTTGCAAGCAGCTCACCCCTGCAGTCTTTGGCAAGATGCCCCACCTTTGCCACATCGTTGGCATCGGATGGAACCACATTGCCCCAAGACATGGTGTAAGTTGCATTTGTTGCACTTGGGGTGTTTACCTGCATAGGTTCCTGGACTTTGGTTGGTGGGGATGGGTGGTGCGTAAGCTTGAGATGATCCAAGCTTACTTTGCTGTGGTGGTGGTTGGAGAGTGGAAGTCATGCTCAGGGTGTCATCCCATTTGCGTTTGCCCTTGTCATTGGTTGTTGTTACAGCACCACGGGGTGGTAAGAGTCCTTGTGCGACCGCCGAGTCAGTGAGCTTGTGGGTTAATCGCACGGCTTGTTGCATGGTGATGGGGTCAGCAGAGAGTACCATTCCTTGGATTTGAGGTGGCAATCCATCAATATACTTCTCTATATGTTTGAAGGGTGGGGTTGCCATTTCCGGGCACAAGTGTGCCAGCTCATAAGACCGGGCTATGTAAGCCTCAACCTCGAAACCAATCATCTTATGGTTTCAGAATTCCGTCTCCAGCTTCTGCACTTCGCCGCGAGGACAGTATTCACGGTTCAGCATCCTTTTAAAATCATCCCAGGGTAGAGCGTTGGCTGCATCCAACCCCAGGTTTTGAACATTGGCGTTCCACCAAGTGAGGGCAGCTCCCTCAAATGTTCCAGCAGTGAACTTGACCCTGTCATCGTTCCTGCAGTTGCTCATAGCGAAAGTTGATTCCGCCTTCTCAATCCAACGCAATAGTCCAACGGCTCCCTTAGTGCCGCTGAATGAGTGGGGTTTGCAATCCAGAAACATCTTGAACGTGCAGAGAGGAGGGTTAGGATTTGCTCCAGAGATATGCAAAGAGTAGAGTTGGGTTAAGTATCGGGTAAATGTGTTGAATTGGAAACGAGTGATTGTGGTGCAAGGTGAGTATGAACAGATTCATCACCTTGGTTCAGTGGGTTTTGATTACGAGCAGCTTCCCGTGCAGCAAGTACCTCCTGAACCCGTTCGTTGATGAGGGCATTCAACTCAGCTTGTGTCAGGTTGATGTTTACACGTCCGCCCGCATTCCTGCGTCCTCCACGTCTTCCAGCCATGATCTTTATAGCGAGAATAAGTGTTAGTGTATGACTAATGACTAATGTAGTGTGTGCAGTAGGTACTGTGAAGAACATGTAGAGCTATCGGCTCTCCCCATCATGGGTAGTCACGTGTGGTGATGAACGTAATGCATAAAAGATGTGGCATGTGTGCAAGCATCACAATACGAAGCACTAAGTGTTATGTGGAGACTAGTGGTTATAGACTAAGTTCACCAAATGCAAACCTAATTCGCAATAACCGGAGGCTCTGATACCAATCTGTCGCACCCCGAGAAATCCCGTCCCGAACGGGGCGCGAGCAACAACAGATTGTCAGGATCGCAGTCTCCGGTCACACAACGTTGCGAGACCTACATGTCTGGTTACATACGTACATCCAATAACTTGGATAAAACAGTTCATTAAAATCAGAGTTGCGAAAGTTTAGTATTATCGAAACAGTTTAAGTTCATAGGTTGCGGAAGCATAAATCATCATATACGCCGTTTTGCCCAAATAAAGTTTCCTTATATGGAAAGTATCCGTTTAAAAGCTTTTTTTCACAAAACAAAGTTTCTAAATATGTTAAAAATCATTTCTAAACATGTTTCAACAATCAAAGTTCATCAAAACACTTTAAAACATCAAAAGCCCTCTTCTGATTTTTAAAAGTTTCCTTTTATAGTAAGTTTATACAAAATCATGTTTTTAACAAAATCAAATATCCCAATGTGTTTCTAAACACTCCAATATACATTTAACAACATCTAGACATATCTAACATGTCTAGATCATTACAAATCCAAGACTTGCAACATAAAAGTTTCCTTTTACGGCAAGTGTACCAAAACATCATCAAATCAACCAATAACTAAACCAAACTCAAATCTAACATTTCTAAAATACTAAAATCAGTAAATCTATAACATCTACACAACAAATCACCAACAAATTTGTGCACAATAACCGTATGGAGTTGCATGTGGGTTTTTACCCATTGCATGTGCGATCTATCAATAAACAACCATAGGAAACTACCTTAGAATGCAAGGTCCAGTTAAAATAGTGGCTGTGATGAAGCTTCAATGGTTGATAGTCGTTCTTAGCTTCTTTGCTCCTCTTCCAAGCTCCAAGCACTCCAAATCACCAAGAAGAATGAGAGAATGATTTAGGATTTGCTCACCAGGGGTTAAGGTGAGTATAGCAGAGAGTTTGGTCGAGATATGGTGTACAAATTCGGAGAAGAACAAGAGAAAACCGATTGAAAGAGTGTGGGGGTTGAATGTATAAAATTTTTGATCTGCAAGGCCTTCGCGTATCGCGAAGGCCGATCAAAAATTTGTATCGCGTACCACGATGGAATTCGGGAGTTTCGAGTCCCGGTTTGCTTCGCGTATCGCAAAGCCTTTCGTGATGGGGTTGTCGCGTACCGTGACGGGTCCAATTCCTTGTTTTTCGATTTCGTTGATACGATTTAGCTCGTACTCGATTCCTAACGCTTATTCTAAACATCTAATGCTCGTTTAGCCCATAATCATATAATAACATATAAGTTTGATCACCAACGTTCGTGAGACTCGTGTGTGTTTTGATAATTCAAGATAATTCCTTTAATTATCTTTGGGAGTTTGTGTTCGTGTCTTATGAAGTGTTTGCATGCTTGACTAACCATTATCAACATGTATTTCCACAATCCCATTGTGTTTGTGTTTGCCACACTTGGTTTCCAAAACCAATGTGCAATGTACGATTTGATAAGTCCTTGAACTATTGTTTCGTAATCGTTTGTGTTCAACTCATCTAATTAAACATAATTAAATGAAATGCAACAAGTATGAATGTGAAATATAAAGAATGTAAGAGTTGCAATTTACCTGAAATTGCCGGGTGTCACAACGCACGTGTGTAGTTCATTCGTATTTTCAACACCATTCACACCCCACTTTAACCATAGTACATTGAAAGATTTTCACTAAACCTTTTACAAAACCTAATATTTTCTAAACTAATGTGACTCACCAACCTAGTGTTGACAGATTTTACACGTTTTCAGGTGAAGAACAGGTGAAAGCAGGATGACTTTAGAGAAAGAAAGATAGGATTCCTTAGAGGAACCTACAACTCCTACATGGAATCTCTCCGGTTAGGCCGGATACAAGATTCAATACTTGCATCTGTGCAAGCAACCTTTGTGGAACATCTTGTCCACATTCCAGATGTCCAAGTCAAGTTGTAATATAATTAAATTATGAAATAGTTGTATTTTAATTTTATTCATTTGATGCATTTTAGTATATCTCATATTATCATGTGCAATGCAATAATCTGATCACTCCGATTACAATCACGCCTCGGGACTATTCCGCCCGACGGGTCTCTGATCCGGCCTGCCAGCCCGGGGTGTGACATTGTCTCACTTAGTGAGTACTCATAATAGAGTGCTCGTTTCGAATCATTCTTATCCATAGTCAATCCAACCCTTATGATACATTTAATTGAATGATATGAGCAGCCTTAGCTCAATGGAGTTTACAAGAATGTCTCTTGTCTTACTGAAGAGGAGAAGAAAGTTTATGACCTAGAGAAGAAAGCTTATGCTTTAAAAACCAAGGCACTACCCAAGGAAAATTTTCAATCTTTTAAATCACATAAAAGATCTAAACCATTGTGGGATGCTTTAGCAAAAAGATGTGAAGGGAGTGACCAACTGAAAAGGAGTAACAGAACTCTTCTTAAGAAACAACTAGAAGTGTTCAAATGTCTAGACAATGAAACCTTTGTGGAATTGATGACCAGATATACTTTACTGTTGAGTGAGCTAAGTAATTTGGATTATGAAGTTTTTCTCGTAGAACAAAATGATAAACATCTTGATGCACTTCCATCTTCATGGGAGACATATGTCATGATTATAAGAGAAAACACAGACTTGGAGATTACTGAACTTGATGTATTAATCTCCAAACTCCAATCTTTTGATCTAGACATGCAGAAGAAAAATCCTAGAAACAAATACTCGACTCAAAACCCAGGCCTTTACATGAAACCTATTGTAGCTCCTGCCAGTAATTCAGGTTCAGTTGTATTTTTACCAAGTACTAAAGATGGTGAAATATATGCTGTCATTGATGACAGAATATAGGTGTGTTTTACTTCTACATCCGGCAAATAGAAAACATCAGGCAACAGATCAAAGTTGATGAATGTGAGGGTGCCACAAGAACATCTAGCTTTTTTCATACAATTTGTCAATGCGTATGATTCTGTGGTGCTATATGATGCTTAGAGGCTTACAGATAAGGATATGGATCAACTGGATCTAGGTGATTTGGAAGAAATGGACATTCAATGGCAGATGGCCATGTTGACTAGGAGGACATGGAGATTTCTGCAGAGAACTGAAAGGTCTGAGATTTCAGGAAATCCGAAGAAGAAACTTGGTTTCTCTAAACAGAAAGTCAACTATTACAATTGTGGGAATCTTGGACATTTTTCCAGAAAGTGTGATATGCTAGTTAGTAACAATTCAAGATTTGAAGCTGGTAATAAACATGACAAGGTTGATCCATGAGCAAAAGACAAAGCTTTGCTTGTAGAAGATCAGTTTGGAGCTGACTGGTCATTATATGCTAAGGATGTACAAGTCAATGATTAATCTCATGTAGCATTTATGGCTTAGAAAAGCCATAAAAAGGTTGATTCATCATCATCAAAAAGTCTTATTATTAAACCAAATTGTCTATAATGTTGTGCTTGTGCTGCAAAGCTAGACATAGTATCCAAACACAATCAATCAAGCAACGATCCATAGTAGAGAAGAATACATCAAGGAAGTAATCCTGATCGTCCTTGCCACTGGAGTTCTTCATGGACTTCACTACATCAAAGGTTGTCGTATCATCTCCAACACGCAATGAGATCTTCCCCTCATACACATCAATCATCGCCTTCGCTGTGCGAAGGAAGGGGCGTCCCATAATGAGGGGAACTCTATCATCAACCTGCATATCAAGAATGGCAAAATCCACGGGGAAAACAAACTTTACCACCTTCACTAGGACATTCTCCACAATTCCCCTAGGATATTTGGCTGAACAATCGGCCAATGCTAGACTCATGCGTGTACGTGCTGGCTCTCCAAGATCTAGCTACTAGTATGATTTGACATGGTTCACATAAGAACCGCCAAATAGACAGGGAATGGTGAAAATCCCTGGATCCTTTAACTTCTCTGGCAGTCTGTTCTGAACCAATGCAGAACACCTAGCTCCCAATGTCACAGTAGAAAGTGTCTCTAGCTTCATCTTGTTAGACAGGATGTATTTCAGGAACTTAGCATATTTGGGCATATGTTGTAGAGCCTCTACAAATGGGAGATTGATCTTCAGCTGCTTGAACATCTCAAGAAAGTGTCCATACTCCTAATCACGTTTCAACTGCAATGCACGTGCAGGATATGGCAGCTTGGTCAAGTCAAACTCAGACTTAACCTCAACTCTCTTCCCTTTCTTCTTCTCCTCCATCTTCTCCCTCTTTAACCTCTCAACTGACGACTCACTGATCGGTGCGGTACTTGTTGGGTCTAGCATCAATGGCACCACTACAGCAGTCTCAAGCTCAATCTCCTCATCCACCGGCTCCTCATCAACCTCAACTACGGGTGGTGGCTGCTCTATGTCTCCTGTAGGATCAGTTGTTCTCATTTGATCAGTATTAGGTTATAGCAGCGGAATTCAGAGATGAATTAGCATAAGAATTAGCAAGAACACTTGAATATTAATGAAACAGTAAAGAACAATTTGTTATAGAGAGAGAATTCTGCAAATGGAATGATTTCATTTAATACGCTAACTTCGCTTCTATTAACACTATGTCAACTGTCCTTATATAGAAACAGTGACGTCTGATGATGTCACATGATGTTGACACCTAACAGACTTAATACAACAACTGAAATAAACAAAACTACTGAGGATGTTCATAAAGTCTGAAGGCATCCTCTTACAAAGTCTGAATAACTAAAACTACTGAAAGCAAACTACAACATCTGATGAGTAAACTACTCATCAGACTTTTACAACTATTGAAAGAAAAATACTGAAGACAAAAACAAACATCACAACATCTGAAGACTAACACTTCAGCTGTTGTGAATATCTTCAGATCTTGTAACTCTTCAAGTAGCCTTCAGCTGTTGTGTTCTTCTCCAGTTGTTGTGTGTATATGAGACTTAAAGGTTTTTCTGATCAGGCTCATTGGTTCTTTTGGTCCAACAAACTCCCCCTGAACCAATGCAGCCAAAACCTTTAATTATTTACTGTCTCACTTATTATTGGTTTCCCAGGCATAAAGATCTTGTCTTTTTCTTCGAGATCAGCTTCAAAGTGACCAAATAAGTACAGGCCTGGAAGACAGCAGCTTCTGAAAATATGAATGGCAAAGGATGAGAGGGAACTCCATTGGGGAATGGACTATGAGAATTAATCCCTCTCATTGAAGCTACTGCCTATGGATAAGTCTAAACGACTCTCTGACATAGGCTTCCAAGAGAGCTACTTGATCTTCAGTGGTTAGCACTTCTGGTTCACCTTCAAAAAAGAATTCAGGTCCATAATATTCTGATAAGTATCTGGCCGTGGACCCATTTTTCAGTTCAACCCTTGTAATTTATCTTTACACAAAATCATCAGGATGCTTTCCTTCCAAAAACAATTGAAGTTCATTTTGATTCAATCCTTGCATCCTTTTGTATACAAGTCCCTTTTTAATCATTTTGTTTTCTAATAATTTTGGGACATGTAATCCTGCATTATAAACTTTCTTGAATTCTTCAATTATTTCCCAAGGGTCAACAACAAATCCTGCCATTATTTCAGCACTTAGCACTTTCTTAACCCTTCCTCTGTAGGCAGATGGTATATTCCTTTTGTGGATTCTGTCTTTCACTCTTGGGTCAGGCCACACTCTGATTACTTCTTTTGTATATTGAAATGTGTGCCTGAGTGCATATAACCTTTGTGCTTCTTTCTTCATTGCAGTAATGGTAGAATTCTGAGGATATTCCTTGTCAACCATCCTCAAGATCTTCTCATCATATTGCTTTTGACTTTCTTCTTCTTCAATCTTAATTTTCACAGCTTGCATCTGAGACTCTGGAGTTTTTGAAGACTCAGGCTTTTTCAATTTTGAATTCAGCACAGTAGATATTGGTAGCCTGTCTTCTTCATCTTCATCTTCTTCTTCTTGAAGCCTCAACACTCTCCTTTTCTTGAGAGGTGCATCATCGGCAGTGGTTGGTTGTGATTGGGTAATGGGTTTGGCAGGTTTTGAAGGATTTAGCATGCTGGACATCAGTTCTTGTTGTGTTTTCTTTGTAAGTTCTCTTTTGCTTCCCTCACCTATAACATCCATGGCTTCTACAATCAACTCCTTATTATATGTTTCAGAGCTACAAATCTTGGTGGTAATTGCCAAGAGACTATTTCTGTTCCAAGCCCTTATTTCAGCAACTGATCTTCCCAAAAACTTAGCAGCAAACCTTGCCATAACACTTAGTCTTTTACTTTCTTCATCGTCATACTTTTTCCACAAGCTGTCAATATGCTTTAGCTCCAAATCTCTGATCTTCTTATTCAGGTCTTCTGGTTCAACACCATGTTTGAAGATCTGACTAATGATCTCATCCATGGCCTTGAAGTGAACTTGATCATCTTGTTGAATCAGCTTTTGAAGTTCAGACATCTCAGGCTCTTTGACATCAACAACCTTTTCAACCTTCTTTTCAGCAACTATCTCAACACTTTCCCAATCAGCCTTTTCAGTCTCCTTTTCAATTTCAATAGGTTTTGATGATATATTCTGCCTCTTATATGTGAACTTTAATGGAGAGGCAGGCTTTTCAGGAGCAGGAGAGGCAGGCTTTTCAGGAGCAGGAGAGGCAGGCTTTTCAGGAGCAGGCTTTTGAATTTCAGACTTTTCAGGAACAACTGAAGACTCCCCCTTTTTGGCTGCAGTTGGGACAGGGGTGTTAAGACTAGAAAATTTAGCCGCAACAGCATCATCAATCATTCTCTGAATTTGTGATTGGGAAGGAAGCCTCTCATCAAGAGCTTGGGTAATAATAGTCTTTAGTAGTAGAGTGATGAGAGGTAGGGCTGTTAGAAAGGCAGCAACTAATGCCTCTGGGGGATTTGAACCCAAAGAATTATTGCCTGAAGCAGAGGCTGGAGGTTTATTTTGGTGGTGAGTAGTGGAGGAAGTGTTTTGGGAACCTTCAAGAATTGAAGGTGCCATCTGTGGGTTTGGAAGGGCAGATGGACTTTTTTCCTTGGACATCTTGGTGAGCAGCTCATTGAGTCTGCAAACCTCAGCCTCAAGAAACATGTTCTGCTTAAGAACATCTGATAATGTTCTTTGGTCATCATTAGCCTTGGCTAAATCAGCTGACCTCCTGATTATATCAGGATTAACCTGAGTTGAGTGTGGCTCAACATTTTCAGGTGCCCCTTTGTCTTGGTACTGGGGACTTCCAACCTCAGGGATAAACCCTTCATCAGTTGTTGCCTATGGCAAGGTCTTAGAGATGTTACTACTATCAATCATTCCAAATGATGGAGATGATGAAGTAGCAGCCCTGTCAGAATTCAGAATCTCCCTGTCCACACTTGGAGCCCTGAAAGTGTAGTCAAAGTCCTGTGGGTTATCAGAAACACTATGATCCTCCCCCTCAATGTTGGAGATAATCCCAATAGTAATAGGTGTCTGGGTAGGGATTGGAGTGTTAAGCTGATCCAGGATTTGTTCAATAACAAATGTGGGGCTATGTGGAATGGTTTCAGTAGAAGGAGGCTTTGAAGCAGATTGCACCCGGGGAGAATGGTGCTTTTCAATAGCAACCCTTTCAAATGAAAGAGGTTCTAGAGGAGTGTCTTCCCCTTCAACGGTTGCACCAAGTTCCTGTTGAGAGGAACCTTGGGCGGTTTCAGCCGGTAGAGTCTGGTGCACCACTGGCTGACTACTGCCAGTGGGCATGTCATGCCTTGGTGAGGCATGGGCAGACTCAGGGGACTCATCTCCCTAAGCAGCCTTTTTAAGCTTTTTGGAAGGTGGTTTGGTGGGGACTTTGGATTTGGAATGGGATTTTGAGGCTATGGGTTCCCTCTGCTTGGGCTTGAGCTTTCGGGCAGCCTCTTTTAGGGTAAGGTTGGTGTTGTGCTGGGAATATACCTCTAGCAAAACTGTTGGAGCAGCGATTCCCTGACCAACAAGGCCTTCTTGTTTTAGTTGTTTTTCAATGATGGCCATTATAAAACGTGGGTAAAGAAGCCATCTTGTGGTAACAGGTTTAGCAGCATGTTCAGTTAATTCTGAAAATAAAATTTGTGAAAAATTAAGTTTTTGTGATTCCAGAATAGAGAAAAGTATCTGCTGCCACCTGGAGGACATCTGGTCCCATGAAGATGATTTTGGAGCTAAACAAATGTTGATCATATGGAAGATGAGACGTTCAGGGTCATTGAAATGTTTCTTGTAGAGAGTGGAGTCACTTAGGTCACCCTGATATTCATGATTGGTAAAACAGAGATCGGTGAGATTCTTTGGAAATGTAGTGACCAGATTAGCATCATCCAGATTGAGAACATCCCTCAGTTCTGCTGGACTCACATGAACATTGTGTCCATTCACGGTAGATCGGAGTGAGATTACTCCGGTGCCGACATTGATGAGTTCCACATTGGTCCAAAATTGATGAAGAGATTCAACATGAAGTGTAGGATTGAGAAGAAAAGCTGTTTGGAATTGGGAGGCATTCATAAGATCAACTGCTTCATCAAATTTTGACCAGAAAGAAGATTTTGTGAGATAGGCGACTGAGTTGTGACGAGGTTTGAGGTTCATGATCGCCATTGAAGCAGAGACTTGAGAGGGAAGGTAGGTTTTTGAAAAAGATGGAAAGTGCTGATGAAGTGGTAATGAAACAACTGAAGAAGGTTTGGTTTTAATAGAAGACTGAAGGATTGGAATTTAGTCTTCAGATGTTACAGAGGGAAAACAGCATTGATTGGAACATCTGAAGAGTAAATTTACTCATCAGGTGTTGTCGATCAGTTGTTTCAATCTGATCTTAACCAGTTGCTCATCAGACTTTGTGAAGATTGGTCATCAGAACTTGTGAACAAAAGTTGTTCATCAGGACTTGATGAATAATTATGTTTGACCTTCAGTACTTTGTCAACCAAAATGCATCAGTATTTGTAACTGATAATATTGGTAAAGGTCAGATGTTTCCTTGAATCAGTACTTCTGATACTTATCAATACTTACTGGAAATATCAGTAGTTTCAAGGTGATACAAATTTTTGATTTTTGGCATATTTTAATATTTTTGTATTTTGAAAATTTATCAGTTGTTTGGAATTTTATTAGTTTGAAATCCATTTTATTCTAATTGCAACATACCAAGCCTTAGTACTAAATTTTGAAAAGTTGAAGTCTCTAAGGGCTTAGTAAAGATATCTGCAAGTTCATCAGCACTAGGAACAAACTTTGGATCAATCAAACCTTTTTCAAAACAATCCCTTATAAAATGATGTCTGATTTCAATATGTTTGGTCCTAGAGTGCTGAACTGGATTCTTTACAATACAAAGAGCTGAGGCACTATCCATTAACAATGGTGTCTTAGACTCTTTGATGCCATAATCCAAGAGTTGGGACTGAAGCCAGAGAATTTGTGAAGTACAGCTTGCAGCAGCAATGTACTCGGCTTCAGCTGTGGATGTAGCCACAGATGTTTGTTTCTTACTCTGCCAAGAAACCAAACAGTTTCCTAGAAACTGACAACCACCAGAAGTGGATTTTCTGGTGAGTTTGCATCCTGCATAGTCACTATCAGAGAAAGCAACCAGCTTGCAGGAATGCCCAGTTGAATACCAAATTCCCAGTGATTGAGTGCCATGCAAATATCTAAAAATCCTTTTAACAGCAATCAAATGAGATTCTTTAGGTGCAGCCTGAAATCTAGCACAAACACATGTAGCAAACATAATGTCTGGTCTAGATGCTGTGAGATACATCAAGGAACCAATCATACATCTATAAAGTGTTTCATCAACTGATTTACCTTTCAAGTCTGCATCAAGTTGTGTGGTGCTGCTCATGGGGTTAGAACAATGTTTACTGTTTTGCAGATCAAATTTCTTTAACAAATCTTTTGTATATTTTGATTGGTGAATGAAAATGCCATCAGGACTTTGTTTGATTTGAAGACCCAAGAAAAATTGTAATTCCCCCATGGCACTCATTTCAAAATTCTTTGTCATTAGCTCAGTAAAATCATCACACAACTTGGGATCAGAGGAAGCAAAAATTATGTCATCAACATAAATTTGAACAAGGACTTATGCTGTCCTACTTTCTTTATGAACAAAGTTTTATCTATGGAGCCTCTAGTAAAGTTATTTTGAAGGAGAAAAGTGGATAGAGTATCATACCAAGCTCTCGGTGCTTGTTTCAACCCATAAAGAGCTTTATCAAGCTTGTACACCCAATCAGGATGTTTATTGTCCTCAAAACCTGGTGGTTGACACACATACACTTCCTCTTTTATTTTACCATATAGAAAAGCACTTTTGACATCCATTTGAAAAAATTTTAGTTTTTGTAAGGCAGCATATGCTAAAAACAACCTAATTGCTTCCAGTCTGGCTACAGGGGCAAAAGTCTCATCATAATCAATACCTTCTTCCTGAGAGAACCCCTGTACAACCAGTCTTGCCTTGTTCTTAACTATTTGACCATTTTCATCAGTTTTATTCCTAAACACCCATTTAGTGCCTATTGCACACTTACCTTGGGGTAAAGGAACCAACTCCCAGACTTGCTGTTTCTTGAACTGCAACAACTCCAACTGCATAGCCTCCACCCAGCCATTGTCTCTGAGTGCTATATGATAGTTCTTTGGCTCTTGCTGACTGACAAATAAAGCATAGAGACAAAAATTTGACAATTGGCTTCTTGTTGAAACACCAGGAGAAATATCACCCATAACTTGAGATAATGGATGATCCTTCAGTTCTTGATAAGGAATAAGATCAGTGCAAGTGTTGGCAGGAGGTCCAGTTGCTGCAGATGTTGATGAAGATCCAGGAAACAAGTCAGCAGGAATTTCAAACGATGTAGAAGATTCCAGGATTTCATCAGCAGTTGTATTGGGAGGAACTACTGGAGCAGGAGGAGCATCAGGTTTAGCAGATATTGGCAGATTATCACTAAATCTGAACAGATGAGTACTTTCATCATCATCATCATGATTACCTTGTGTATTTTCTGTAGAAGCTGTTGATGGAACTGCTTTAAGTGCATCATCTGTCACAATAACAGACTCAGCTGGAGATTGATATGGAACATATTGCAGTATATCCAAATCAAACATCTCTACAGGGTTTTGTGGAATGGGATCTTTTGGTGATTCATTGAACTTTACATGGAGAGTTTCTTCAACAATCTTGGTTCTGCAATTAAACACTCTGTAAGCTTTGCAAGTTGAAGAATATCCCACAAAATACCCTGCATCCACTTTGGAATCAAATCTTTGAAGTTGATCTTTGGTGTTGAGGATATAACAAGGACATCCAAAGGCTCTGAAGAAAGAAATCAAAGGAGCCAAATGATGAAGAACTTCATAAGGAGTCTTCAACAGCCTTTGATTCACCAACACCCTATTCTGCACATAGCAAGCTGTATTGACAGCTTCTGCCCAAAAAGTCAGTGGCAAACCAGAATCAGCAATCATTGACCTGGCAGCTTCAATTAAAGTCCGGTTTTTCCTTTCGACCACTCCATTCTGTTCAGGAGTTCTAGGTATCCTATACTGCCTCTTGATTCCCTTTGAAAGATAGAACTCATCCAGAATGTGATTTCTGAACTCTGTTCCATTATCACTTCTCACACACTTGACAGGAAGGGAATATTGATTCTCAGCATACACCACAAAGTTAATTATATACTTAGCAGCCTCATCCTTTGAGTGCAAGAAGAAGGTCCAGACAAACCTTGAATAATCATCAACAATTACTAAGCAATACTTCTTCTTTGCTAAACTCATGATCCTCACTGGGCCAAACAGATCCATGTGTAACATTTGCAAGCAAGCAGTTGATTTTGGATCTTCAATTGGAGGAAAAGATACCATGTGTTGTTTCCCTTTCAAGCAGGCAGCACAGTTTTCATCACACTTAAAATCCTTCACAGGAAGACCTCTAACCAAACCATGTTGCACCAGTTGATTCATGTTTTTGAGATTCACATGACCCAACCTTCTGTGCCATAGATTTGATTCTTTGGGAGAGGCCTTAGAGAATAGGCATGGATGACCCTTAACATTAATTTTCTTTGAAAGATCCAAAGCATAAACCCTTCCCACACGGTTAGCTTTAAGAAGGGTATACTCATCCAAGACCTTGCCAATCAGAGGCAACACTTCAGAAGACAGTATTCTGCAGTCTTGCTTAGTGAAAAGAGAAATTCGCCCCTTATCACACATCTGACTGACACTCAGTAAGTTATACTTGAGATTCTCCACATGGTTCACATCATCAAACCTTAAATCACCATTAGACACATGTCCTTTTCCGATGATGTAACCCTTAGCATCATTTCCAAATGAGACAAACCCCTTTTTTCTACATAATAGTCATTAAGAAGAGATCTGCTCCCAGTCATATGCATAGATCCTCCACTGTCAACATACCAGATGCTTCTTTGGCATGCTGAAGGACCCTGCAAACATTAACATAATCAGTTAGATTTTTGGACCCAAACCATTTTGGTTTTGGGTCTGCTTTCATATGAAGAGACAAAACTGACTGTATTGTTTGATACAACACTTGAATCAGGCTTTTCAAAAGATTTAGCCTTGATTTTTGACCTTGGTTTCTTCTTATGGAATGAAGCAACAGAGACATCTACTAGGTTGGCTCTTCCTAGCAGATGTTGTACCATCATAACCAGTTGATGCTGGTTTTGAGTCAAAGTTTTGATTTCCGCAGAAACATTAATACTTGACTTCAGATTTTTGTGCTTTATTTCCTTAACTTCTTTGAGTGATGAAGAAGGTTTCAAGTGCTTTTTCTTTAAATCTGGAAAAACCCCTTGACCTTTCCTGGATTTACTTGAAGCATTTCCCTGTGAGGGTTTTCCAGATTTTGAAACTATTGATGATTCTGGTACAAACTTGGAACTAAATTCATTTTTCATCTTGATTATCTTCTTGTTTTTGTGAGTAATTTTATTAAATTTAGAGCCTCTTCCGTACCAGCATTCATCAGAAGAATGATTGAACAACCTACAAACTTCACAAGGCACTCTCTTTCGTTTCTCCTTGTGAGTAACTACAAGTACTGAAGACTTAGATACTGATTTTGTCTTCTTCAATACTTGTTTATCATCAGTCTTTGTAGACATTTGTGATTCACCTTCTTCAGTACTTTTCAACCCTTTCTTTTTAACTTCAGTTTTTGTGATATTCAGAGGTTGTAAAGTACTGAAGCATATCTCATCAGTAGTTGTATAATTTTCAACCTTTTTGACAACTTCTGATGAGACACTTTGGCTTATCAAACGCCGTGCATCGTTCTCTCCAGTGCCATGCCCATCTGACTCAATCAGATTTAAATTTAATTCATTTGAAACTTTTTCATCAGGACCAATCGGAATTAAAACACTATCCTGACATGTTTCACCCTGGATGACATTTGTACATCCAATAGAATAAGAATATGTTTCAATATCCACAGTTTCAGACTCAGATTTGCATGCACTTGACTCACTTTCAGATGATTCTTCAGCATCAGACTTTTCTGAAGATTTGGTGAATTGATATACACTGTCCCCTTCAGACTCACAGTCAAGATTTTTTGGTGTATAATCAGCTGGGGGGCAGTGTGATTGTATCCAATACCAAACTTCACATTTGATGCTGTTTGTTTGTATAACAACATCTCAAACCCCTTGCAAAACTCAACCCATTTAGCACATTCTACTTGGGTTGCTGCAAGTGTTTGTTTCAGATCATTGTGTTTTACAAGCATGACTTCCACCTTAGCCTTTTCATCAGACAACTGACACTTGAGTTTATAGATTTCAGACTCTTTTTCATTTAAAACTTTCTCAAATTCAGTTTTATTCTTAGTCACAACCTTTTCTAAATCAAACTTCTCATTGATTAATTCAACATTTATTTCTCTGATGGAAGCAAATGCTAAAATACATGATTCTGAACACAACTTAGCTTTTGATTCAGATGATACCTATGCAGTTGAAGACGTGAAGCATGAGTTTTCATTTGAATCTATAGCCATTAGAGCAAGGTTCCCAAATAAGTTATCTCCACCATGTGAAACAGCTCCAGTAAACAGCTGTTCATTGAAGTCAGATAAATCATCAGGTAAGCTACTCCAGTCAGCTACACCTGTGGTGAAAAAGCTCTGTTGTTGTGGTTGTGTTTGTTGATTGGATTTAGTTTGGTTGGCTTCAGGAAGGGCAGGAGGTTGTTGAGTTGTGAGTACTTGATTTTGTGTGGATTGAGGCATATAAAAACATGGATATGGATAAGGAGTGGGACCTTGTGACAAAAAATAAGCTGGATAAAACTGTTGGTGACTCGAACCAGAAGAGTGTTGCCCTTTGTTTTGTGAATTATTACTTGGGAAAGTCACAAAGGGTGCAGAGGAACCAGATCCGGAGGATTTGCATTCTCTTGCAAAATGCCCAAGCCTGTGACACTTGTGACATCTCAACTTCCCTTTGTCAAAACCAACTTTGGTTTTGCCAGTCAGTCCAGGGAATTTTCTTCCAGTTCTTTTGTAAAATTTTTGAGATCTGATGTTTATTAAGGCCATCTGACTTAATATATCCATTTCTTCTAGATCATCATCTGGGATTCCCTTTAAATCATCCATCACAAAGCACCAATTCTCTCCTGAGTTTCCTGCATTGCCATCAATTCCAACAAAAGCATGTTCAGCACCATTAGTAGAAAAATCAATATGCTCATCATAAGAACACTCAGATGCAGCATACTCTGACTCTTGACCCATCAAGGCAGTATTGCCAGGAATGAAATCATCAGTGAGCTTGCCAGATGAAGACAGCTTTCTCTTCTGTTCTACCTCTCTCTCAAAAGTTAAGAGTTTCCCATGGAGTTGGGTGAGAGATAGATTCTCTAGATTTGCATTAGAGCGTAAGACAATAGTATAAGTGTCCCATCTCTCAGGCAGTGATCTGAGGAATCTGTTGTTCATCTGACTATTGGTATACTCCTGCTTAACCATTTTTAATTCAGAAATCAGACAGGAGAACCGCTCAAACTGTTGAGTCAATGACTCACCCTTTCTATGAGAAAAAGTCTCATATTGTTGGGCGAGGATTTCTCTAGTGTTTGCTAGAACCTCATCAGTTCCACCGAATTGTTCTTTCAGTGCAACCCAGAGATCATGACCAGTGTCATGATGCATCAAACCTGAATATATCTCATTCGGCAAAGCCATGGCCAGAATACCATGAGCTTTTGCATCAATTTCAAACAATTTTATATCCTCATCCGAATACATATCTGATGGTTTCGGAATCATTGTTTTAGTTTCAGGATCAGTGATCATGGGTTTATAAGGACCATGCACCACAGATTTCCAACATCCTGCACTGTGAATTGACAGGTGATGTAGCATTCTACGTTTCCAAATGTCGTACTCACTCCGAACCAGCATCGGAGGCTTGGTTGCGGAGCCTGTGTTGTGCGGATCATTGTTTAGAGTCGACATATTCTCAGATTCAATCAATTTCAACTAAATTCAAATGACTTAATCACAAACTCAACAAATTAATTCAAACGAACCTATGTTGAAAAACAAATCAGCGGAAATTATCAGAAAACTTAAATCTATAACAAGTTCTTACTAATCGGCTAATTCGATCAAAAAGAGAACTGAAATGAGCAGTTTCAGAGATCAATTGTTTAATCGATCAATGATTAACCTGCTCTGATACCATTTGTAGGATTAGTTGTTCTCATTTGATCAGTATTAGGTTATAGTAGCGGAATTCAGAGATGAATTAGCATAAGAATTAGCAAGAACACTTGAATATTAATGAAACAGTAAAGAACAATTTGTTATAGAGAGAGAATTCTGCAAATGGAATGATTTCATTTAATACGCTAACTTCGCTTCTATTAACACTATGTCAACTGTCCTTATATAGAAACAGTGACGTCTGATGATGTCACATGATGTTGACACCTAACAGACTTAATACAACAACTGAAATAAACAAAACTACTGAGGATGTTCATAAAGTCTGAAGGCATCCTCTTACAAAGTCTGAATAACTAAAACTACTGAAAGCAAAATACAACATCTGATGAGTAAACTACTCATCAGACTTTTACAACTATTGAAAGAAAAATACTGAAGACAAAAACAAACATCACAACATCTGAAGACTAACACTTCAGCTGTTGTGAATATCTTCAGATCTTGTAACTCTTCAAGTAGCCTTCAGCTGTTGTGTTCTTCTCCAGTTGTTGTGTGTATATGAGACTTAAAGGTTTTTCTGATCAGGCTCATTGGTTCTTTTGGTCCAACATCTCCTCCTCTACCACTGCGTGAGGTAACTTCCTTCACATGGCCTCTCGGGTTTGTCTCAGTCTTTGCTCTAAAAGCACCACCTGGCATCTCATAAAACCTCTTCGCGAGCTCACCAATTAATCTCTATAAATCCAAGAATCCCACCCGCTGGTTCCTAAGCAGGGTATCATGCTCCTCAATCTTCTGGTCACTTAGCTTGTCTTTGTCCACGATCTGGTGTAACATCTTAATCTGCTGAGCCATCATATCCTTAAGCTTCGTGTCACGATCCGTACTACCCGTACTCTCAAGTGCATCTTTCTAAGTGTTCGGAATCTGGCGCATCTGCGGTCTCTCATAGGAGTTGCTGTTGTTCCCTCGCCAATTTAAAAGTTGATGTTGCTTCTTGTTCTAGTTCCTACAATTTAATTTTGGTTCCAGCTGGGGTTGGAATTATAAGACCTATTCCATCCAGAATTGATGGAATCCAACTTTTCCTGATCAGTGATAGGGCACCCAGCAGTACCATGCCTCCCTTGACATATCTCACATCAAGCAGCAGCCATCTTCAACTCCTTGATATTCTTAGCCATTGCTTCCAAGGCTGTAGTTGTGCTAGTGTCGGGCGTGACGTGATGCATCCTTCTAGTCGGTATCGTCGGTGCAACAGTAGGCTTAGCAGTAGGTATAACTCTCCTCACGTAGGCAGACCCATGATGATTAGCAAAGGAGCTTTGAGTGGCTCTTCACCTCGCATTAGTTAGCAACAGCATATCACCATTATGACCAACCCGAGCCACCACGGTTTGACTATGGATATTCTGTGGGTGGTTTGAAGAAATGTTATAGGGGTGTCCATGACGGGGAAACAAGTGGTTCTGGCCCGTATGATGATGAGGAGGACAAGTCTAATCTCCTCCCTTCCATGTCATCTGACTTAGCTCTGTTAGTTACTTAGGTTGAGTGTACTTTTTTGCAGTCTCTTACAAACTCTAGTCATTTTTACACTTTATTTAATTGGGTTGTAATATATTTTTATTTGTGTGGTTGATTCCTATTTGAGTGTTTGAAACTTGTGCTTCCATTTTTGGTCACCTAGTTGTTTATTGGTTATTATTCTTGGTATGTGTTGTGGAGATTTTCTTGAGACGCAGGTATGAGGCATGCCATTCTTGTCGCAATGCTCGTGAAGATTCTACATGCCAGTTCCTGCAAGGATTCATAGGGGATTATTATTCTTTCTCACAATCATACTTTTCATTCTTATATTTTGAAAGCTTTTGTTTCATAATAGGGACGTTGTGCAATTCAAGTTTGGGGAGGGATATATGTGGTTGATTGTTGTAGCCTTGTTTGTCCAAAAGCAATGATTTTTTTTTTGCAAAGAACCTTTTATTATTCTTATGGCATAAAAATTCTTTTTAATCAACAAATTAAGCAAACACTTTTTGATAATTAAAATGTTGATTTTTTTGAAAAAGGTTTCTTAAGTTTAAAATCTTAGAAAGTGAAATTAAATTCTTTGTTATCATCATTTGTGATTATACAAAAGGAGGAACTATTAGTTATATCTTATATCATTACCCATTTCGTCCATTTTTTGTTAGCAAAAGAAACCTTTACCTCTAATAGGTTCATTGCATGTTTATGGAAAGAGTGAGCCGAATGTTTTACACAAATTGATACTTGTTTGAAATACGCATCTCAATAGTCACAAGCTTGAACATAGCTTAGATTTAATCTAGGCATTAGCGTAAACCCCTACCACTTTCTTCATCATCAACCTTTTTTGTTGGAAATTTGAATCAAGTTGCAAGTAGTTTCATTTATGTTAGCTCCTTAGAAACAAATAATTATGCAAAACTATGCTTGCTTATGTTAAAAAAATTAAAAACAAAAAAAAAACAGAATTTTGATTAAGCAACAAAGGCTTTATTGGTATTGTTTTTTAGTTGATTTCTTTTCCAAATGATTTCCTTCTTTTTAGTCACCTTTTCCCCAAACACTTTCACATCCACACACAACCCAATAAAAGTCCTTTTGATTAATCTATGCTATGGTTTATGCTAGTTGATTTGGATTTGATTTTCTTAGAAGTTTCATATTTGCTGATTCGTTGTCTTGGCAATTGAGTGTTCTATACATACACGTTACATGTATGATTTCGAAATAAGCCAAGTGTATGTGAACATTGTGAGAGGTATAAGGTGTAACATGTTAAGAAATCCTATTGTTTATAAATTCTTGTTAATAATTTTCATTTTATTCTTGATTGTAATTTCAATGTGTTAAACCTTTGATAAACAATCTAAGTTTCAAATTATTTAATTCATCTTTACTTATAAGTTGATTGTTTAGATTTTTTTCGCCATTAAGGTTTGTTGTTTGCTTGAGGACAATCAAAGTTCAAGTGTGGGGAGATTTAATATACATAATATTATACATATTGTTTGATGAAATTTCCTCCGGTTTTCATGTAAACAACTAGAAAATCATTCGCAAATAGTCCTAATTATGTTTTTTTTTTGTGAATTTGCAAGATAATAAACCTTTCTCGAAGGAAAATCAAGCCTTAAACGGATATTCAGCAATTTATGAGCAAATCCCCAGATGAGCACTATCATACAGATCCTTCCACTAAAATCGCACCAGCAATACCGAGCCAGCACAGGCTGTGCGAAGCCCATGCATGACACTGCTGACCTACGCATGACCATGCGTGAACCACGCACGACCGTCCGAACAGGTAGTGTCGGGCCACCAAAGATAGTGCCGGGCCACCAAAGATAGTGCCGGGCCAAAGCAAGGCAGTGCTGACCTATGCACGACCATGCGTGGACCTTGCAAGACTGTGCCATTAGGCAGTGCCGAGCCATGGTGATGCAATGTCGGGCCAAGGGAAGGTAGTGCCGGCTATTTTGACTTGCGTAAGACTGTGCAACCTTTTGGCATGACCATGCCTGACACCTCGAGTCTATTTTCCAAAATTAGCTAAACATGGCAAAACTGACAATGACTGCAGACAAAAGTGAAGCCCTTTAGCACCTTGCACAACCGTGTGCCGTAGGCGCACGACCGTGCCAAATCAGACTTCTATATATTGTGCTTTCTCTTTCATTTGTCGTAGTTGGACTTCCTAGAGCATAAGCACCCTTTGATCCGCTTATTCCAGGGATTACAGAGGTGATTTTGAAGACTTTGAAGTTTCAAGAAGACCCCAACAACCATTACTCTTCATTTTTTTCTTGCTTGTGGTTTTAATTTATCATTTCCATCATGATTCTTGTTAACTTTATAAACTTTATTGTTATTTTTGTAATGCTTATAGGCTAAACACTTTGTTGTCTAGATTGTGATAATACTTAAGTTCTTGTGATAATGATTAAATGAATTGGTTGAAATGGTTTATGTCAACATTAATGATGAAGTTATGATTGTATTTCAATGATGTTGTACGCTTGTGTAAATTGATTATTGCTAATGAAGAGTACATGTTTAATCATAAATGTTGGAAAATTATGACAAAGCATTTGTTTATATTCTTATGAATTTGTTTTTAAAATGATGCCATGATCTAAGGAATGATAATTGGTTTCTTGAATGATATGAAATTGGCACAAGCCTACTTTCTTTCACTAGAGTTTCAAAAACCATGGTGATATTATGATTTGTTGAATATGGTCAACATTTAAGTTAGGAAATTATGGCCAAAATGACCTCATTTGCATGATTATGTTCATAAATTGTTAATTGGAAGTAATTGTAATTTTGTAGACTTTAGTGTCACACCCTGAGCCGGCGGGCTGGATCGAATTTCTCGTCGGGTGGAAGATTCCCAGGGCGCGATATCGTGTGATAATCGGAGTGATCAGATTGTTTACATGGCACATGACATATAATGGGAAATGCTAACATGGCATTGACTTAGAATTACAAAGTTAAATTTCACAATCCGTGTTCATAATTTAACTAAGTAAATCTACTCAAAAAGAATCATAGAGTTTCTATCTTGTATCTGCACAAGATTTACAAATTTGTCATCCAAAATATGCACAACCCAAAAGTAAGCTATTGGTCCTCTATGAAGTCCAACTAACTTATATCCTGATGTCTGGTGACTAAGCTTGTTTGTCTCCTGAGAAAATATGCATTTAAACAAAATCAACACTAGGTTGGTGAATTCATAAGTTTAATAATTGAAAATACTTGTAGTTGTCATTCGCAAGTCATAGTGTCACACACAAGTCTTGTTGATATTGTCTTATCTTGTCTCACAATCATGTCCTTTCCATAGTTACTCTTACAAATAGTGTATCATCAAAATCAAGCATGCTTATATATGTAGGGCATCCGCATCACGAATGAAGTCGCCAGCCCACCAAACACTTGACTGAATTCAATACCACTTGTAATGCAACTATGGATAACCATGTTCATCTCACATGCGTTTGTCTCATTTGACATCCAACATGTTAATCCCATATGATGTGTTCTCATTCCACATTGTTAAATGTATAGAATAAGAGTGTTTGAAGGGAATATATTAGCATGACCTAAGTTATAGTAATCCCTTAGTGTTTTAAGAAAAATAGATTAATCTAATCTTATCCTTATTAGTTTTCTCTCAATTGTAGAATTAATTGTAATTCACTTCCAATCATAGAAGTGATAGTTAATTCATTGATGCTGTTCACAATCTTGAATGTATAGAGCCTAAACGGGATCCATTGTGGTCCTCACGTAATCAGACCACAATGCATCCAATTAACCTCTATCCCATTTGTAGTCTCAAAAGAATCAGTGCCTTCAACGAATCCATTACCAGTAATATGACATGAGAGAAAATTAATTCCTCAATCTACCAGTTAATAGAAACGAAGGATTTAATTACCATCAGTGTCTGAAGATTAATATAACCATGTGTTGTTTACGAAAGCTGACTGATGCAGCCCTGTCACCGGTCATATGATATCGGCCAATAATATTGTGACGATTAACGTACCGATCTCACTCACCGGCGGTTTGTCAAACCTGTGTTACCACTACGTTATCGTCTATTTAGTCGCACTAAATGAATGGTAAACGATTTTGTAAGGGACTTACGACTGAACATGAACTCATGAACACATGATTGTTGTGATATAATACCAGTAGTCTTAATAGTAATTAGTTGTTGTGAGGACTTGGTCTTGCTACTATTTCATTAACATATAGTCTTGCCAGCTTCTCCATATTTTAATTCTCCCGAATTGGTAAGAAGTGTGAGGACTTGGTCAACCTGTCCATGATGACCCATATAGAATCCTGTCCGCTGGAAGTGCGGGGTAGCTTGGTAATAAAATCCATATCTACTTGTACCCACTTCCATTGTGGTATCTCGGGTTGTTCCAGCAAACCTAACGGATTCTGGTGTTCAGCTTTGACTTTAGCACATGTTAGGCACTTACCAACATAAGTAGCCACATCCTTCTTCATACCTGGCCACCAATAAAATGACCTAAGATCTTGGTACATCTTATCAGCACCAGGATGAAAAGAATAACGTGTTTTGTGTGCCTCGTCAAGAATGAGTTTCCAGAGTTCATCTACTGTCGGGATCCATACACGGTCCTGGTAATAGATAATCTCGTCTTGTTTTGTCTCAAAATGTTTCTCGGCTCCACAGTCGAGCTCATTCCTCAAATTGTTTCTTGCCATTGCTTCTCTTGTGCTTGTAGTATTTGATCTCCCATACTTGTTTGCACTGCCATTCCCATTGCTCTAATGCACAAGGGTTTCACTCTTTCCTTCCGGCTCAAAGCGTCAGCAACAACATCAGCTTTGCCCGGATGGTATTTGATCACACAATAATAATCGTTCAGGAGCTCAACCCAACATCTATGTCTCATGTTAAGCTCCTTCTGATCAAATATATGTTGTAAGCTCTTGTGATCTGTGAAGATTGTACATTTAGTACCATACAGGTAATGCCTCCATATCATTAAAGCAAAGACAACAGCCCCCAATTCTAAGTCATGCGTCGTGTAATTCTCCATGTATCTTCAATTGTCTTGACGTGTAAGCAGTTACTTTGTCTCGTTGCATTAAAAAAAAGTCGAGTCCCTAATGGGAAGCATCACAATATACCACAAAATCATCATTGCCTTCTAGGATTGTTAATATTGGAGCATTGCACAATCTTTGTTTTAAAGTTTGAAACGCCTCATCTTGCTTCAGTGTCCACACAAATGGTTCGCTTTTCTGGGTTGGCTTTGTAAGTGGCAAGGCTATCTTGGGGAAATTCAAAATGGATCTCCTATAATAACCTGCCAGCCCTAGAAATGATCTTATCTCTGTAGGTGTTGTGGGAACGTCCCAATTCTTGATTGCTTCAATCTTGGCAAGGTTCCACATGAATCCCATTGTTGTTAATCACATGACCCAAGAATTGAACTATCCTTAACCAAAATTCACACTTGGAGAATTTGGCATAGAGTTCATTCTTTAGAAGTTCCAAGATTTTTTTGAGATGTTGCTCTTGTTCCATCTCACTCTTTGAATAGATCAATATATCATCAATAAAGACGGTAACGAATTGATCTAGATACGGCTTGCACACCCGGTTCATAAGATCCATGAACAATGCCAGTGTGTTTGTCAATCCAAATGGAATCACCATGAATTCGTAGTGACCGTATCGGGTACGAAAAGCCGTCTTGGGTATGTCTTCCTCTTGAATCCGAAGCTGGTGATAACCTGAACGCAGGTCTATCTTTGAGAAATACTAAGCTCTGTGTAATTGATCAAACAAATCATCAATCCTCGGTAGAAGGTACCGATTCTTGATGCTGAGTTTGTTAAGCTCTCTGTAATCAATGCACATCCTGAAGGATCCATCCTTTTTCTTGACAAACAACACCAGGGCTCCCCATGGTGAGAAACTCGATCTGATGAATCCTTTGTCCTGTAACTCCTGTAATTGATTGGACAGTTCCTGCATTTCTGATGGCACAAGCCCGGTAAATCATCCGAAAACACGTCCGCAAAGTCTTTCACAACTGGTACATCTTGAATCTTTGTTATCTTCTAGTCTTTCTCCACTACATGAGCGAGGAATGTGACACACTGTTTCCTTAGACACTTACCTGGCTTCATGCACGATATTAATTTGACACTGCGATTTGCTTGATTTCCATGAATTTCCAACACCCGATTGTTCTCCACTGGAATACGTAATAGCTTTTCGAAACAGATGATTTCAACCCTGTTAAGAGATACCCAATCCATTCCGACAATGATATTGAAAATTCCCAATTCCGTCGGTATTAAATCAATGGAAAATGTGTGCTCATTAAGTGTTAATGGGCAATTCCTAAGTACTCTGTTAACTGTTATCTGTTTACCATTTGCTACCTCGATGATATAAGGGGAGTCCAAGTATTCCTCAACATGACTGAGTTGGCATGCAAAGTCGGATGAGATAAAACTCTGATCCGCACTAGTGTCAAATAATATAGATGCATAAAAGTCTGATAAGAGAAATGTACCAGTGACCACATTCGGGTCTTGTCGTGCAGCAGCTGCTCCTAGTCCTAAGACCCATCCTCTAGCTACCGGAGCCCTTGGTTGAATGCTCTTGGGACAATCCCTCGAGAAATGTCCAGGTTCCCCAAAGGTGTAGCAAGACCTGTTATCAACAGCAGCAGCCATCACTCCTGCATTTTTGTTCCTAATCTAAGCCCCTGCGCTCTTGCATTGATTGGCCCAATGACGATATCTTCCACAGCTAGTGCATTGTCTGCACTGAATAACTGGTTGGTGGTGATACTGACACTTATTGCATTGAGGAGCCGTGCCAGTGTACGGCCTCCTAATCTGGAGTGGTGGTGGTTGTGTTGCTTGTTGAACTGGTGTGGTCACAATATAGTTCTTGACCACCTTTTGTTTCTTAGCCGGATGTCTGTCCAGCTTCTTTGAGCTTCCAGGCTTGCTTGACTCAGCCTCTTTCTTCAGTGCACCAAAGGCAACCATTACATCAGTCAAAGTAGTTGACAATGTAACAACCATCTCTAGTGTAGTTGGGTGGGCAGCAACCACATGCCCTTGAATGAAAGCCGGCAGTCCATCGACATACCGCTCGATTCATTTCTCCAGTGTTGTCATTATATCCATTGCCAATGTTGCCAACTCGTGAAATCTGGTGGTGTAGGCCAGATGACATGGTTGAGTAGTTCAGCCTCGAAATTCTTTAGCTCATTCCTTGGGCAGAACTCGGCCCTCAGTGAAAGTTTAAATTCCTCCCAAGGCATAGAAAATGCCTCATCTCGTCCCCTGGTCTGTACTTGAGCGTTCCACCAAGTCAGTGCTCGTTTGTTGAACAAGCATGCAGCATACCTCACTTTATGATGATCAGGACAGCCACTGATGTCGAGGGTTGTTTCCATCTTCTCGATCCATTGGATCAAGCTGACAGCTCCCTCACTGCCACTAAAACCAGGTGGCTTGCATCCTACAAAGATCTTGTAGGAGTAATCCTGTTGATTTCTGGTGTTGCCACTGCCTTCACCAGATGAATTTCCAGTGTTGTTTCTGTTGTTGGTGTTAATCATGTTCATCATGTCGGGAATTACTTCCCTCAGCTGGCTGGTCAGCAGAGCAGCCAGTGCGATAATAGCAGGATCCAACTCATTATTCTAGTTGTTATTGTGAGGTGGGGAATGTTAAGTAGGAGGAGGTGGCGGTGGTGGCGGAGGTAATAGTAATGGAGGTTGTCTTCACGGCGGGATGATCACAATCGAAAGAAAATTAGTTAGTGCAATGATCGAATGCAAAAGACACATGCCAATAAAATCCTATGCCTTATGTTCTCTACATGAGGGTCCCTAAGTTATAGTATAGGCCAAACTGTTTAAGCAAAATGACCTATACATCTCTATAACCATGGCTCTGATACCAATCTGTCACACCTTGAGCCGGCGGGCTGGATCGACTTTCCCGTCGGGCCGAAGGTTCCCGGGGCGCGATATCGTGTGATAATCGGAGTGATCAGATTGTTTACATGGCACATATTGTATAATGAGAAATGCTAACATGACATTGACTTAGAATTACAAAGTTAAATTTCACAAAGTTAAATTTCACAATCCGTCGAACTAAATGAATGGTAAACGATTTTGTAAGGGACTTACGATTGAACATGAACTCATGAACACATGATTGTTGTGATATAATGCCAGCATCCTTAATAGTAATTAGTTGTTGTTATGCGTTCTCCCATAGTCATTGTCTCAATGTAATCTGTTCTCAGTGTTTTGTATTCTCGTAGTCTTTAACAAAGTGTTATAAAAACTTGTCTTATCACACGTTGTTAGTATATGTGCTGAATGATATCATCATCATGAAATTATGTGATCATGATTATCATTCTTCTTATCACTTGTAATTGTCTCATGTTATCTCGTTGTTATCTCATTGTAAATAACAAAGTGTTATAAGATCAAATCTTATTTTACTTAGGTTATTTAAAGTTTGGGTGAATTCATGAAGTTATATTATCATGAAACATCCTTGATTTGTCATTGTTGTTAATGCACACACAAGCATACACATTGATCTTGATATAAGTGTGATAATAAAGATGAAATCTTTATTCTCTAAATCACATGATATTTGAAATATTGTACTAAAACTTTTAATGATATAAAAGAGTTAGCATGTTCCTCAATTGAAAATAAGTGGTTCTCGGTTTTTAAGGGTCTCCCACAAGGTGTTCTCAGCTGAAAATAAAAGGGTACTCGACTAATTGCTTGGTTCTCGGCTAGGATGTAAATGGGGTTCTCGATTGACCAACGAAAAGAGTTCTCGACTATATGGGAGTGTTCTCGGGTTATTCATCTTCAACCTCACATTTCCAAATCCCACAAAAGTTGCAGGTCAATTAAAATCCCATATTTTAAGTTATTTATAACCAAATGATTCAGAAAAACCCATCTTATGGTGAAGAAAAACTTTGATTTAGGTTTAATTTAAAGAAAACCCAAAATGAGATTTGTAGATTTACCTCAAAACGTGTTCTTTAGATCATTTTCCTCGTGAGTTCTTCTTTTATTTGATTGGAGCTTCGCTTTGGTTGCCAAATCTTCAATTTTGGTTGAGCTTTGAGGAAGATTGAGAGAGATTTGGATGAGGGTTTTTAGTGAGAGAAAATAGAAAAAGACGGGAAACGTAAATGAGAGGAAGAAGTGGTAGGTGGTGGAATTTAATGAAGATATTAAATGTTTTAGGGGTTTTCATACCCATTCTTGTTTCAGTTGCGTTTTGGTTGTTCGGTTTTACGTTTACGTCACGTTCGTACGTAACACGGAATTTTATGAAATTTGAATAAATAATTTTCCTTTAACCTTTTAAGGTGGTTATTCCTAGTAAATGTTTTTATATTTCTTTCTTTATTTTTATTGTTTCGAAACGTTTATTTTATTTTCTTCATCAGATCGTTTCACCTTCCGCGTATTCATTCGAATCGTCAACCAAACGAACACGTCACCCACAGATATGTTTGTGTGAATCGTCACACACGCAAACATACTGTCAGTTTATTATTCGTAAATGATACTGAATTGTTATTTTGAATTGGATTGCTCACTGACGGACATGACTAAACTTAACTATTTTCAAATCGTTATGATCGAATTCACATTCTTTTCTCACTAATTATCAGCCATCTAATTCCTGTTATTTATGGATATCTGATCGCAACCGATTTGTATTTTTCATTTGTTCTCACAACTTGTTATTTTTCAAGTGTTGTTGTATATTTATATTTCAATTCTCATTGAAATATACAAAACTGTTATTTGTTTTCATAGTCCTGTTGTCACACAACTTTTAAGCACATAGTATTTACACATAGTAAATAGTGAAAGTACACGTACCGTACGGACTTGCCGGACGATATGGTACTAGTTGTCACATTTAGGCAAGTTAGGGTGGTTAGTATGTATTAGTCATATTAGTTTTCCTTAAGTTGTAGAATTATGACTCTTGACATAGACTTGACTTGGACTTCATAGAATAATCTAAGGTGATTAGAATCTGTTTTTCATTTTAATTCTCCAGAGATTATACGATTAGTTATCTTTGACTGGAATCTAGTAAACATTAGATCATTTTAAAAGTAGTTAGTTATTGTTAGTTTAAACATTGCAAACTCAAATTTCTCTTGTTTTTCGCTAAACAATGACCAAGGTTTAGTATCGAGAGCCATTGTGTCCAGGGATTGATATCCGATTCTTACCATAAGCCATATTACTATATGATAGGTACACTTGCATGTTGTGTGTGATTTATTTCTTAGTAAAAACCATTTTAAAACTAAAATCTGTGTGAAAAATCCATCTTATAAAATATATAGTTTCATGCACATCACCCAACAAGTGTGAAAATTTTAGAAAGGAAGTCCTTCTGTCTGGTGGTCACAAATGATTATTCAATATATACTTGGGTGTTCTTTCAAAGCACCAAAAATGAAACTCCAGACCTTTAGAAATCATTCATTCTGAGAGTTGAGAATGAAAGTGAACACAAATATCATAAGGTCTGGTGAACGAACATAATTCAAAGATCATACTCTAAATTTCTTTTTTTAATCAAAAGGTATTACAAGACAATTTAGTGCTCCTAGGACTACATAACAAATAGTGTTGCTGAGAGAAGGAATACGACACTAATTGAGGCTTCTAGAACCATGATGTTTGAAAATAGGATATTGGTAATCAAGACTCATCGAATGACACCTTATGAAATTTGGCACAAAGGAAATCCATTTAATGGATTTCTTAAACTGTTTTGTTGTAATTGCATGATCTTGAATACCGAAGGTCATCTAGCCAAGTTTGATAAGAAACCAGCAGATGGCTTTTTTTTTGGGTACTCTACAAATGCAAAGGCATATAGAGTATACATCAAAGTTTCAGGATGTTCGAAAAATATGCAATATTCAATTCAATTAACATACAATAAATAAGCCTGGAATTGGACCTCATTGTCTGTTTGATCTTAATGGTTCACATCTGCATTTGATGTTCCAAAAGAGTATGTTTCAAGAGACCAAGCAGATGGTTCTTCGTCAAATCAGCTCAGAAGAGAGGAACACTATCGTGTTAAGCTACCAATAGCTTCAAGACCACCCTTCGCAGACACTTCACCAAATTAACACCCAGCTTCACACACTGAAACCATCATTACAACACAAGTCACTAGACTTTGTGACAATGTTTTGATTCAATAGTGACAAGGTGATAATGATAACTATTCTACAGAGACAACAACCCAAGAACACCCTCAATCAAAGGAAACTCAACCCACAATAGTCCATCCTCAAAGATTTGAAGATCTTCCATGTATACATGATGTGCGCAAAGTTGTTTAACTAAAACTAATAAAAACCAAAACTAACCTATACACTAAGTAATACTCTAGACTCTCTAGACTAAACTACTAACAGGCAAGTGAACCTATCAAAAGTAGCACAGAAAAGTAAGTCCGGATATCGAACCCAAAGACTTCTATAGAAAATGCAAAACAAACTCAAGGACTTATCTATACAAATTCACTTAAATAAAAGAATTGCTTAAAGGGGGGGTTTTGTTACTATTTAATTGAAATAAATTGATACTTATAAAAACTGAATTAAGACTCAATAAGAAAAATGCAACAAAAAGTCACGAATGATGAAATGATCACCTAGGGTTTAATTTATACATGTCTAATGTGTTTTAGATTGACTATGGAACTTATTGTGGAACCGGGATCTTTGAATTTTAACTCATAAACAAATTATAGTATCTTTAACCTTTCTCAAAGATTTCAACTAAAGTGTTTGCAACTCTCTTAAATACCGGTTTAGGTTAATTACTCTCACAAGTTAACCAACCCTTCAATGATATATCCTAAAGACTATCTACCTCACGGAAACGAAAGTCTCAATACACAAACATGCAAGGGATAATAAGGAGATTCATCTTGGATTTAGCATACAAGACTATGTTCAATTACCCTAATCTTAGTCTTTTCACAAAGACTTTAACTAGTTACTAAACATTCAAGATATACTAACAAACCCTCACCTCACGGCTATTGAATTTGGATAAACATTTAATTCGTTTGTGACCTAATCATCATTCCTATGAATCACTACGTCTAGTAATCCATCCACAAATCAAGAACACCAAGTAATTGAACTAGCATGCACCTATTACACGAAAGACATTCGCCAAAGAACACGAGGAATCGATAAATCAAATCATAAACGATATAAACATTCATACACATCCAAGAATCCAAACTAAATCGTTATATCATTGAAAAACACAAATTTGTTCCACAATCAATCGTCACAATCATTAAACATGCATATTATAAAACCCTAGGTGGTCTAAAAGGTTTAGCCACAAATCATCACTAATAAACAGAAAGAACTAGTGTATAAACCAATACTAAACATCATACGAATAGGAAAAACAAGAAAGGGATAAGAACCAATCACGTTACACCCTTCGGATTACTCTCTTAGGACTTCTCGATGACCAATCTCGACCTCAATCGCTTCCCCTGGCTTCTAGTCGCCTCCCAAAGTCTTCTCTCAGTCGTGAAAATCGAATCCCCCCAGCCTCCAGCCAATTCCGAATCATTAAACTCGAAATTCTGAATTTGTAACCCTGTCGCGCTACGCGACAGGCACCCTAAAACCCTTCGCGCTACGCGAGGGTACCCACTACCCGACGAATTAGTCGGGTCAACCCAGAATCATTAAAAAGGGCAGTTTGGTCTTTTTCCACCTGTCGCGCTACGCGACAGGGTTTCTTGTGGCTGTCGCGATACACGACAATTACCAGGATTCTGTTTTTGATCTGCTTTGTTGTTGTGTCTGTTCTAGTCCACCCAGGAGCTCTTTTTCTTGATCTTTTGTGCCATAATAACACGTTTATTACCTGCAAGCATCAAATCCTGGAAATGTTAAGAACCAGCATAAATCAACTCTAAAAACGCATAAAACTGTACAGAAACAAAATAAAAACAAATAGAAAAACTGATGTGTTTCACAACACATCACATCCCCACACTTATCTCTTTTTCGTCCCTGAAAAAGGTTTATGCAAAAATCTGGGATCAAAGCTAGGTAAAATGGTTTCTACACAATTAAACTTATCAATTCAAAATTCAATGCTTTGGAAAAGATTGCAAGTATTATTATCCTGTTAAACCCATACTGATTATTCAAGTCCCTTAATCATGGTTCTATTATGCTAATGTTCTACATTTCATTTCATTAGACCCACACTTAGGAAATTAAAACAAATGAATCCTGGATTCTAGCTTTCAAGTCATCCTTACATATAAACAAACAAGAAATTTCTCAAATCAGATTTTTATAAATGAAACAAATGGAGGCGTGAGCATTTATTTTTTTTATTTATTTTTTTCAATCCATTGAACTTAACTTAGTGGTGTTTCAACCAAGCTGCAACCCGGCGTGTGACACATAAGTTTTTAGTCCAACTTCTTTTCTTTTATTTTTCTTTTTACCCACTTATTTGGTGAAATGGAGGCGCCATAAGACTTGGATTTATTCTCATAAAAAGAGTACTTATGTGCCAAACAAAAATCAGATTTTCAAAACTCTTACCTGTTATTATGCAAAGACTCCTTTATAACTAGAAAACAGTTTCATTAATTCCAAAACCCCAAGATGTTTCCAATGAAAATCATGCATTTAAGTAAAATTATACCAATCCTACGGGACAAATACAACTAGTTGAGCCTACCTATACATCCCATAACCAAAGCATAAAACCCCAAACCAACAAGTCAACCATGAATAAAACCACAAAACCCAACTTTCCTATCATTTCCCATCATGCTTTTGCAACCAACTTAAACAGGGACAAGGAAGATCTAAGTTAAAGATGTAGAAACAAAAATAAAAACAAAATTTTTCAAACATTTTGACTCAAGAACTTAAGTAAATTAAAACTAAAAAATCAAAAACTAACTAAACTAAAACAAAATTAACAAAGTTTCTCATCCCCACACTTAAACTTTACATTGTCCCCAATGTAGTGAAAAAGGAAACCCCAAAGAAAAAACTAAAAATAAAAATAAGTAAAAATTGAAAATGACTTAGCTGGTTAAAAGAAGACTGTCGAGTGCCAGTCTTTCCACATAAGCTCTTCACTTTACAAATTGCTTCACAGGTAATAAACAATCACATGAAATAAGCACAATAAGATCAAGAAAACAACCATGAGTTTAAAGATGATAATAATCCAAAACCAAAATCAGTTCAAACTCCACCAACCCATTACCAACCCAACCACAAGTTTCAAAGAATACAACTGTTCAGTAATCAAAACAAACTGCAACAACCCACACATACAAGCACCTCCCCACACCTACTCTTCATCATCTGGACCTCTTCCACCATCATGCTCGTCCGGAGCCCTGTAAAACTCAGGAATGTCAATATGAAGTGAGGTCATCAGATACCTCATAGCATCTTCCTTTCTTCTCTGATCTTGTATCCTCCATTCCCTGTACTGGTCATGATACCCATCCATCCTATGGCATAAAGACTCTAACGTGAGTGGATCGGGTATAGGCTCCTTAAGTGGGTACTGTCTAGGGGGAAAATCGCGCCTAAAGACCGGCCACTGCCTATGTGTGGGCACTGAACCCATAACTACCTCAGTTGTCGGCGTCCCCTGTGGTGGCATCACCTGGGGACCAACCATGAACCCTGCCCACCTTGGTGGGTCATCTCTCTCTCAGATTCCTGCTCTACGCAGGTCACGCAAATCAATGGGTGTGGTCAATGGGCCCAAAATCATCAAATCTGGGCGGTATTTATCAAATACCCCCAAGTACTCCGCCATGCGGTAGATATATGGACCCATATCTAACCGCGCTCGTCCACCACCCCGTCTACCCCGAGCTAAATAAGTGGCCAACACACAGTCCACATTGGCCTCTCTCCCCGTGACCATGCAATACAAATAGAAAAGCTCAATCCAGTTGACCTTTTCCTCCCCAGAACTCCTCCCTACTACTGTACATGCCAAAACCCTGTGAATATATCTCAATAGGGGGTCTCGGATGTCTGACTCTAACATACTGGTAGAGAAGGGAGAATCAGCAATGGTGGCCCAGAATTCGCCCAAATCTACATCAGAAATAAAGAAATCTCTGTTTTTCTTTGTGGCTCCCCTCAAAGATGATACAAACCTAGGTGACCTAACCTCTTCCTCAGTATAAAATCCAGAGACTACAGCAAACTGAGGAATGGTCATCTCGTATACCCGTCTGCCAAAGGAGAAAGACACAGCGTCCAATGAATCGAACTCAGAGTCGTCATACATGAACGTGGAGTGAAACTCCATTGTCAACTCCTTGTACTGGGGCCAGTCACATGCTAATACTCTCACCCACTTAGGCCCTAACAATCTCTCTAACCTATCCCTTTGACCCAGTTGGTCAACCAACTCCCAGCTAATGTTCCTATGATGGAGGAGCTCTAGGGATTCAAACCTCTCAAACCTGTCACTTTCAAAAGTGCCCATCTCAAACATCAGTAGTGTGTGATCTCGCAGTCTTCTTGTCTTGATTACTGGTACCCGCTCTGCCTCAAGATAACTAATAGTCCTCTCATCTCTTTGAAACTGCTCTGGGGAGTTTGGTTCTCCCCGGGGCCTTGGAACTGGCCCTCTCCTTCTCTTTCCTCCTGCTCCTGATGAACTAGCTCCAGACATCCTGAAAACACAATTAAAATCAAACAAAAGCTGCCAAGTTAGCAAGAAACCAGAGAATGTAACCATATAGCATTTCATTCGCGGTTAACTAGCAATTGAAATTAGGCTTTAAGCACAATCCCATAACTAAACAATTCCAAAAACTGATTTTTATTAATAAATTAACATCACCTTGTCCAATTTCATTCCAAAAATCAGTTTGTTTTACCTCATGAAGATCAATAGAACCATTCTCAAATCCACACCTTTACCCAAAATGTACCCTATGGTTCTTTGATCCTCAATAACCAATTCCAACACAATGGTGAGCCAAGAAGCATTCAACTAATCTAAATAAACTATTACTAGACTAAAATCAACAAGAATCAATAACAAACTAAAAATCTAAACTTTGGCTAAACTAGAAAATTACAAAAAACTAATCAAAAATGCAAGAAAAACGAGTCTAGTTAGCCACATTACCTTAGAGAAGACTTAGAAGTTGAGATTTAGAAGAAAAATCGGAGATTTGAAGAAAACCCCTCATATTCTTGCTTGGAACCGTCAATGGTGGCTGGAGATGGTGAAATAGTGAAAAAGATGGATGAAATTGAAGGTTGGGGTGGTGGGTTGTGGTCTTGGGTGGTGTTTTCGTGGTTAGATAGTAGTAAAAGACGAAAATGGTGGTGAACGTGCGGGTCAAACACACGTCGCGTAGCGCGACGGGTGTTTGACCCGCGCGTTGACCGAAACCCCTAGTGTAGCACGACAGGTAAGCTTGTGGGTGTCGTGTGACGCGACGGGGTCATTTTTCCAGAGAGTTTCCGGCATTTTCATGCCTTAGCCAAATTTTCAACCCATTTTTCTTCCAAATCACCTAAAATCAATTCTAAGGCAAATGATACATACCTGGTGGCTCCAATCCCTCTTCCTTGCATCAAAATGATTAAAAACCTGCAAAACAAAAGAAAACACACAAAAACAAAAACGAAAACAAAAAATGGAAAATAAATACGAAAAACACACCAAAAACTCTAGAAATCTACTATTTACAAACTCTACACTTGGGTTTCGTCCCAAGAACCCATCAACACTCCTTAATTAGGGTTTCTCTAGGAGGATCTCTTCCTCCTCCTCGCTCTCGTCCAACGGACCTCCAATGTAATGCTTCAATCTATGACCGTTTACTTTCCAAGTGTTACCACCAACTTCGTTTTGCAACTCAACGGTTCCATATGGAAAAACCTCTTCAATTATGTATGGACCCGTCCACTTGGACTGCAACTTTCCTCCATACAACTTCAATCGGGAATTATAAAGCAAAACCCAATCTCCCTTCTTAAATTCCTTCAAACCCTTCAATCTTCTATCATGCAATGACTTGGTCTTTTCTTTGATGCTCAATGAATGTCCATAGACCGCATCATCAAGGGCCTCTAACTCATGAATTTGGAAGTACCTCTTCCTACTCGCCTCGGTAAGATCAAGGTTGACCGTTTTAAGAGCCCAAAGAGCTCTATGCTCCAATTCAACAGGAAAATGGCACGCTTTGCCATAGATGACCATGTATGGTGTGGTTCCTAAAGGTGTCTGTAGGCCGTTCTAAATGCCCACAACGCGTCGTCTAACTTGTCAGACCAATCCTTCCGACTCTTCCCCACGGTCTTCTAAAGTATCCTTTTCACCCCTCGGTTTGCATTCTCCACTTGACCGCTTGTTTGAGGATGGTAAGCGGTCGCCAAACGATGAGTGACACCGTAGCATTGTAGGGCCTTTTCTAACATTGTGTTACAAAAGTGCGTGCCACGGTCACTTATTAAAGCTCTAGGAGTTCCAAACCTACTAAACAACTTCTTTAGGAACTTGAGAACTGCTCGGGCATCATTTGTAGGTAAGGCTTGAGCCTCCACCCACTTTGACACATAATCTATGGCCACGAGTATATACCTATTCCCTTTGGACAAAGGGAAAGATCCAACAAAGTCAATGCCCCAAACATCAAAGACCTCCAACACTTGAATGGGGTTTTGAGGCATTTCATCCTTAGAGGAGATGTTTCCGGTACGTTGACAAGGGTCACACTTCTTCACAAACTCAAGTGCATCCTTCACCACCGAAGCCCAATAAAAGCCACAATCAAAGACCTTTTGGGCGGTTGAATGATGACCATGATGTCCACCCATCAAGCTTTCATGGCAATGCCTTAAAATCTCTTGGCCCTCCTTTCTACTCACAGACCTCCTAAGAATCCTATCTCCCCCCACACGATAGAGATAAGGGTCATCCCAAACATACTTACCCGCGTCTCTAAAGAACTTCTTCTGTTGAGTGGTCATTCCCTCAATTACCACTAAATGAGCAAGGAAATTTGCCAAGTCGGTGAACCATGGCATTCCTTGCTTCTCCGCCTCTACAAAGTCGATCATCTCATGAGGGAACCTATCACCAATCTCCTCCTCACGAATCTCACTCCTCTCCGGGTCCTCCAACCGGGAGAGATGATCGGCCGCCACATTTTCAGCCCCTTTCATATCTTTAATCTCAATGTCAAATTCCGATAACAAAAGAATCCACCTAATGAGACGAGGTTTTGCATCTTTCTTTGCAAAAAGAAACCTTCAAGCCGAGTGGTCGGTGAAAAAGGTGGTCTTTGAAAGCACAAGGTATGACCAGAATTTGTCAAAAGCAATCACTACAGCTAGAAGCTCCTTCTCGGTGGTAGTGTAATTCTCTTGAGCATCATTGAGATTCTTGCTATCATAGTATATGGGGTGAAAATGCTTCTCTCTTCTTTGCCCCAAGACCGCCCCAACGGCTTGGTCACTAACATCACACATGAGCTCAAAGGGTAAGCTCCAATCGGGGGCAACCAAAATAGGAGCACTCACAAGCCTCTCCTTCAAAAACTCGAATGCCTTCATGCATTCCTCATCAAACACGAATGGGGTATCTTTTTCTAAAATATGGGTCATAGGCCTAGTGATTTTGGAAAAGTCCTTAATGAACCGCCTATAGAAACCCGCGTGACCAAGGAAACTCCTAATAGCTTTAACACTTGAAAGTGGTGGGAGTTTACTTATAGTCTCTATCTTAGCTTCGTCTACCTCAATACCCGCTCTCGAAATCTTATGACCTAACACTATTCCCTCGGTCACCATGAAGTGACACTTCTCCCAATTGAGCATCAACTTAGTCTCTACACACCTCTTCAACATCCTCTCAAGATTCACCAAGCATTGATCAAACGAGTTGCCATAAACCAAAAAGTCATCCATAAACACCTCCATGGATGATTCAATCATATCTTGGAAAATGGCTACCATGCACCTCTAAAATGTGGCGGGAGCATTGCATAGCCCAAATGGCATGCGACGGTAAGCATAGGTGCCATAGGGGCAGGGCACGTGAATGTGGTCTTTTCCTGATCCTCTGGTGCAATGGGGATCTGGAAATACCTAGAAAAGCCATCAAGAAAGCAGTAAAACTGCTGGCCTGCTAACCGCTCCAACATCTGGTCAATGAAAGGAAGGGGAAAGTGATCCTTCCTGGTGGCATCGTTAAGTTTCCTATAGTCGTTGCAAACTCGCCACCCCATGACCGTGTGAGAAGGAATGAGCTCATTTTTCTCATTCATAATAACTGTCATCCCTCCCTTTTTAGGGACAACCTAAGTAGGGCTCACCCATAATGAATCCGATATAGGATAAATCAAGCCCGCATCCATCAACTTCAACACCTCCTTCTTCACAACCTCTTGCATATTTGGATTTAAACGCCTCTGAGGTTGGACTACCGGCTTATACTCATCTTCCATGAGTATCCTATGTGTGCAATAAGCAAGACTAATGCCTTGGATATCGAAGAGTCTCCAATACAACCTCAACACACATAACAGTCTCTTCTTCTCCTCCTCACTCAACCTAGATGAAATGACAACAGGTAGAGTGGAATCCTCTCCTAGAAATGCATACTCTAAGTGGGAGGGTAAAACCTTAAGCTCAAGGGCGGGTGGTGACTCAACAGAGGGTTTCTTACTCTCCTCCCTCAACTCATCAATCTCTAACACCTCAGAAATAACCGACACACCCTCATCAACCATCTCAGACTCCTTCTCACTCCTCTCAACTACCAAATCAGCCCCTCACACGTACTCAAGACACCTATCTACGTGTGACATGAAAGAGTTTATGAAGTAAACTGAATGACATGGGTCACTAAAGTCATCATGATCACCGGTATGCCTCATAGACTTCACAACCTCAAATGTGACAGCCTCATCACCCACTCTAAGAGTGAGCTTCCTATCAAACACATCAATAATGGCTTTAGCGGTCCTCAAGAAAGGACGGCCTAGAATGATAGGCACACTCTCATCGGCCTCCATGTCAAGAATCACGAAATCCACAGGGAACATAAATTTGTCCACCTTCACCAGCAAGTTCTCAACAATACCCCATGGACACTTGACCGTCTGGTCAGCAAGGGACAATGTAATGCGCGTGGGCATAAGTTCACCAAGTGCTAGCTTCTCATACAAAGAATAGGGCATCAAATTGATGCTAGCACCCGAATCTGCCAACACGTGCCTCTGAGTGTCACTACCAAAAAGACATGGGATTGTAAAGATCCCAGGATCTGTCAACTTCTCCGGTAGTTTGTTCAGAATCACCGCAGAACACCCCCTGCTCAATGGAACATTAGAAAGTTACCCTAACCGATCCTTGCTTTTCAACAAATCCTTAAGGAATTTGGCATACTTGGGCATATGCTGAAGAGCCTCAATGAATGGAAGATTGATCTTCAACTGTTTGAACATATCAAGAAAGTGACCATACTCCTTAGCATGCCTTTGGTGAGCTAAGCAAGCAGGGTAAGGAAGTCGTGAATGATCAATCTTAGGACTCGGCCTAACCTCAACCGGTTACTTCTCAACCGGAACCACTACCGAAGACTCACTGGTCGGTACTATACTTGCAGGGACTGGCCTCATGTGCACCCCAGGAGTCTCCATCTCAATCTCTTCATCCACTGGTTCATCCTCCTCTACCTCAACCGGTGGCTCTACACTCACACCCCCTCGACCACTCCTAGTGGTCACTGCTTTCACATGAGCATTTGGATTAGGCTGTGTGCTACCCGAAAATTGGCCCTGGGCCCTCTCATCCAAACGCTTAGCAATATCCCCAACTGATCTTTGAAGATCAAGAAAAGAAAATTGTTGGTTTTTCAAAAGAATGTCATGCTCAGCCAAGGTTTTCTGATTATTGGCATCCTTAGCAACCAACTGGGTCAGTAAATCCTCTATCTTACTCATGCTACCTCCACCACCACCACTACTACTACTACCCGCCCCCTGTGTATGACTCGGATGACTAACCGAAGAATGACCCTGCCCCTGATTATGAGATAACCCAGACTGGAAACTAGGGGGATGACCGGAAGAGCGCCAATTAAAATTCGGGTGGTTTCTCCAATTTTTGTTATAGGAGTTGTTGAAAGGCTTCGTGCTACCCCTACCTTGACCCCCCAAATAGTCAACCTGCTCCTGGTTGACCACCAAACACTCAGATATGGCATGGCCACCCCTACAAATCTCACACCTATCTACCTTCATCTTCAACTCCTTCACATCCCTCAACAAGGCCTCGAGAGCAGCTGCCACACTAGTATCCACATTAACGTGGTGAACTCCTCTCGTAGAAGAGGAGGAACTAGAAATAGGATTGGAATTCCTATTAGCTGATCTCTGCTCATATTCAGCCTAAGCAAAACTCTCAAACATATCGTTGCACTCAACAACATCCCTTTTACCCATAAGATGACCACCCGCAGAAGTGTCGAAACGAGCCCGAGTCTCATGTGTGAGACCATGCTGGGAGCATCTGCTAAGCAAATTTTGGAATCTCTCCCAAGCAAGGTAGTATGGCTCATCGGGTGCCATACGAAAAGAGTGGATCTCATCACAAAGGCGGGCTGCCATGGCAGGTGGAAAGTACTTCTTAAGGAAAGCATCCCTAAGACTGCCCCATGTGGTGAAAGATCCGGGTGCATGCGAGTCGAGCCAAGTGGCTGCTCCCGCAAGTGAAAAGGGGAATAGCTGCAGAAAGATAGCATCTTCAGTGGCACCTTGAAGATTGAAGGTACCACAAATGCGAGTGAGGCGAGCTATGTGTGCTGGAGCATCCTCATCATCCCGGCCATTAAACTGAGAGTTATTAATGGCTGTCATGATGTAAGAGGGGATCTGCCACGAATTTTCATTCGTAATGTTTGGCACAGTGATGGGATTATTAAGTCCCGTGAAAACCTCAGTGGATTGCTGGTGAACAGTGCGACGGTTTGCCATTTGTGGAACAAAGTGCAAACGAGGACTAGAATGAGTAGAAGAATCAGAAGAGGACGGTGGTGTGTGCTCAGAAAAATCAGCAGAAATGGGTGTAGAAGCACTTACCTCGCTCGTAGACCCTTCAGAAAAGTCTCGCGAATCGCTCCTTGAAGGCAATGAAAGCTCAGGTGGCAGTCCGTGTGAACGTAGGTGTGGCATACACTACCAAACCTGCAAACAAATAAGAGTAAATCAAAAAGAACTAAAACTAAACAAAATAAAACTAAAACTAAAAACATATATGCACAGATAAGACTCAAGAACTAAACTGCATAATCGACTAAGAAGTCCCCGGCAACGGCGCCAAAAACTTGATGTGCGCAAAGTAGTTTAATTAAAACTAATAAAAACCAAAACTAACCTAGACACTAAGTAATACTCTAGACTCACTAGACTAAACTACTAACAGGCATGTGAAAGTATCAAAAGTAGCACAGAAAAGTAAGTCCGGATATCGAACCCACAGACTTCTATAGAAAATGCAAAACAGACTCAAGGACTTATCTATACAAATTTACTTAATTAAAAGAATTTTTTAAAGGGGGGGTTTTGTTACTAATTAATTGAAATAAATTGATACTTATAAAAACTGAATTAAGACTCAATAAGGAAAATGCAACAAAAAGTCACGAATGATGAAATGATCACCTAGGGTTTACTTTATACATGTCTAATGTGTTTTAGATTGATTATGGAACTTATTGTGGAACCGGGATCTTTGAATTTTAACTCATAAACAAATTAGAGTATCTTTAACCTTTCTCAAAGATTTCAACTAAAGTGTTTGCAAGTCTCTTAAATACCGGTTTAGGTTAATTACTCTCATAAGTTAACCAACCCTTCAATGATATATCCTAAAGACTATCTACCTCACGGAAACGAAAGTCTCAATACACAAACATGCAAGGGATAATAAGGAGATTCATCTTGGATTTAGCATACAAGACTATGTTCAATTAACCTAATCTTAGTCTTTTCACAAAGACTTTAACTAGTTACTAAACATTCAAGATATACTAACAAACCCTCACCTCACGGCTATTGAATTTGGTTAAACATTTAATTCGTTTGTGACCTAATCATCATTCCTATGAATCACTACGTCTAGTTATCCATCCACAAATCAAAGTAATTGACCTAGCATGCACCTATCGCACGAAATACATTCGCCAAAGCACACGAGGAATCGATAAATCAAATCATAAACGATATAAACATTCATACACATCCAAGAATCCAAACCAAATCGTTATATCATTGAAAAACACAAATTTGTTCCACAATCAATCGTCACAATCATTAAACATGCATATTATAAAACCCTACGTGGTCTAAAAGGTTTAGCCACAAATCATCATGAATAAAAGGAAAGAACTAGTGTATAAACCAATACTAAACATCATACGAATAGGAAAAACAAGAAAGGGATAAGAACCGATCACGTTACACCCTTCGGATCACTCTCTTAGGGCTTCTCGATGACCAATCTCGACCTCAATCGCTTCCCCTGGCTTCTAGTCGCCTCCCAAAGTCTTCTCTCAGTCGTGAAAATCGAACCCCCTCAGCCTCCAGCCATTTTCGGATCATTAAACTCGAAATTCTGAATTTGTAACCCTGTCGCGCTACGCAACAGGCACCCTAAAACCCTTCGCGCTACGCGAGGGTACCCACTACCCAACAAATTAGTCGGGTCAAGCCAGCATCATTAAAAAGGGCAGTATGGTCTTTTTCCACCTGTCGTGCTACGTGATACGCAATAATCACCAAGATTCTGTTTTTGATTTGCTTTGTTGTTGTGTCTGTTCTCGTCCACCCAGGAGCTCGTTTTCTTGATCTTTTGTGCCATAATAACACGTTTATTACCTGCAAGCATCAAATCATTGAAATGTGAAGAACCACCATAAATCGACTCTAAAAACGCATAAAACTGTACAGAAACTAAATAAAAACAAATAGAAAAACAGATGTGTTTCACAACACATCAATACAACTTGAGGTTGTATTAATAGATTTAAAGATTGGCAATCTTGACATGAATTCTCATACGAATGTCATTACAAGATTGTGCATTTACCATACTCATCTGGCTAAGAATATCATTTGAGACAAAGATGAAGGAGTAAAAACCAGAATTTCCTTGCATGAAGCAAACATTTGTTTGTTTTCTTGCTTCTTATCCCATATAGAACCCATGAAAGTCGCTGAAGCATTGAAAGATAATAGCTAGGAATAATCCATGCAAGAAGAACTTCTACAATTTGATAGGTAGGGAGTGTGGAAAACTTGTCCTCTAGGAAGAGAAAGTCTTGCATCATAACCAAATGGATGTTCTGAAACAAGAAGGATAAAATAGGTGTTGTCATCAAAACCAATGCCAGGTTAGTGGTATAAGGATACACTCAATAGGAGGGGATAGATTCTGACAAAGCCTTTGAATCTGTAGCCATAATTCATGCTATTAGAGTCTTTTTAGCATTTGTAGCTACAAATGACTTTATATTCTTTTAGATGGATCGCAAGATTAGTGAAGATTGAATGTCTGCCAACCACATGGTTTTAAGGATCAAAAGTTTCCAGATCATGTATGTAAGCTTGATAAAGTCTTATATGGGCTGCATCAAGCTTCCAAAAAATGGTATGAAAATTTATCTTCATTCTCTTGGCAAATGGTTACAAGAGGGTAACCATTGGCAAAACACTTTCCTTCAAGAAATTCAATCAACATCGTATGATAGTTTTGATTTATGTTGATGACATTATATTTGGTTCGACTAATGAATATCTATGCAAGTAGTTTGAAACACTCATGAAGTCCAAATTTGAAATGAGTTCAATGCGTACACTCACCTTCTTTCTTGTACTACAGGTGAAACAAATCCAGGGATAGTTATCAATCAATCCAAGTATGTCAAGGACATTCTTGAAAGATTTAAGTTTGTTATTTGCCAAGCTCTAGGTACCTAAATGTCAAAGACAACTTCCTTAGGCCTTTATCGTGAGGGGTGGAAGTTGATCACCATCTATATAGAGCAGTTATAGGATCTTTGATGTATCTCAAGGTAAGCAAGCCTCATATCATGTTTGCAACTTGTCTATGTGCATGATTTTAGGAAAATCCTAAAGTTTCAAAGATTCTTGATGTGAAGAGACACTTCAAATATCAGAAAAGAGCACCAAGCCTAGGATTATGGTATCCTAGAAATTCAGAGTTTCAGTTTGTCGTATGCACTTACATTAGTTATGGAGGCTACAACATCAGCAAGAAATCCACTGTCAGAGGATGTCAGTTTCCTGGCTTTATAATTTTTTCATGGCAATGTAATAAACAAACATGTGTCTTAACTTCCATAGATGAGGCAGCAGTGACCTTAGGTCCGTGGGATACGAAGGTCCTCTCCCTTCAACAACTTATTTGAAGGGTAGAGTGTCCTATAGTGATAAGTATGTCAGACATTTGTTTATGCACTGTCTATCCAATAAGACAAGGGGCTGGGATCAAATACCCTTAGACTTAGTCTCGGCTATTCATGGTTTGATCTCCTTCCCACCATTTAACTTTTGTTCTTTTATTTTTAATTTTTGGAGGACAGTATTTTGTCCCCAAAGTAATTTTTTATGTGCCCCAGGTTTTTACAACACATATTTAACTAGGGGTTGAGTTTTTCTCTCTCTAGGAGTACATAAAAGGTTTTTGTTCTTTTGAAGAAGAAGAGTGCCTAATTTTCTAGGCTTTCATTTCTCTTCTTCCTACTATTGGGCTTCCTACTCCTGAAGGTAACAACTCTCTAAACCCAATAGATGTTGATCCCCCACCTAAGAGCATGTTTCAAAACATGCATGATCATACCAAAAAAGGCACCCACACCGTTGAGGATCCTTCTTTTGAAGGGAATCTTTTGGAGAAAGGATTATCTCCCAGGTGCATAGAAGATGCAGACTCATCATAGTCCCCCAACCCATACTATCTCACAACTAAAGGAGCCTCACTTGCTACTTTAGATAAGCCATTCTCTCATATTTCCCAAACTTTAATGTGAGTGGTGATGGAGATGTAGGCTAGGTTCCTTGAACGAAATCCTTCAATGTTAGAGGTTGATCCTAGGAGTGATAAGGGGGACAATACAGGAGAGGCTGCCACTACTATTGTGCCTTCTCTAGCTCAACAAGCTAGTGGTAGAGGCACTAGGACCTCTCGTATGGCAACCTAGATTATTTCTAACTTCATTGGCATCATCTTAATTGTGGGGAATATTTGGTGCCAATAAGTCATAAATGGTGACAGACGTGTAGGATCTTGGCTCAGGGCTCCATCGCCCAATGATCCTACAAAGATGGAGGAGGGCACAATCACACGGGAGTTGAAGGCCATTATAACTACCTTACAAGCCACGTTAGCTATACTAAAAGCTATACTCGCAAACCTAAGGCTGCAAGTTTAGGATAAGCATGCAACCATCCAAGACATGTAGATCCGCCCCTTCTAATGCACCCCCTTCCACTCTGATCCCTGCCAGGTGTCCTTGGCTTCCCTTATACCTGATACTACCAAAAGGAGGGGGAGAACAACCTAGGGGATCTGACTGTCCAGCCAGTGGTGAGAGGGAGCAACCTCAAGAACTAACACCATTCGCTTCTGATTTTTATACTGAATGGAATAAGTTCTTGGGGACTTACTTCCCATCATCTAGCTCCTATTTCGTTAAGGCTAAAGAGATGTCCAGAGGGGGAAGTGGATGTTAAAGTTAACTCTGAAGCTAAAAATGTCTCCAAGGGCCCAGTAATTCTGGAAGCACAGCACAGGTTGACATGTTGGATCCTACACAAGAAACAATTGTTCCCTCCATGGAACATGAGTCCCCTCATGAGACTATGTCCCCATCTAGAACAATGGCTGCTGAAGACCTCTCATACAACCATGTGTTCCATAATGAGTCTACTAAAAATCCTTCCAAGATAGTTGGTCAACTTAAGGGGACAGTGGATGCTAAAGTTAACTCTGAAGCTGAAACTGTCTCCAAAGGCCCAATCAATCTTGATGATTCTTCCTCATAAAAACAAATGGCCAATGATTCAATTCTGAGGCCACATGGTTACTCTCCTATGGGGTAAACATAACATGCAAAGGAAAAAAGAAACTTACCCCAGAGGAGGAAGCTTCTTAAGAGAAGAGAAGGCCTTAGAAGAAAAGGGGTCGACCAGATACCTCCCTAAATCGAGAGACCATTAGACTTGCTTCTCTCCTCTAGGGAAAAGGCTATGACATTGATGATGTGCTGAACTGGTCAGTCCCTAGAATAATTGCTGAGCTGGATCGGTTGCAACAGCTTGAATGGATTGCTGCTTCAACCAAAGTTGTTGCAACTTCCACCAAGAAACAAAAAGAAGATTCATTTCAAGAGAAGATGAAACAAATACCTTCTAAAATATGGATTCTCTAGAAAACATCTTGGTCTAATGAAGAAATCCACCATGGATATAGGGTAGGAGAAGATAAAAAATATATATATCTAGGGGTGAGTTGCTCTTTTTGGATTAGATCTAGGCTCATCAGGAGGCCCTTTAGCTCGACAGATGGAAAGGAGCTGGGGACCCCTCCATAATGCCTCTCTACCAATACAATCCTAAATGTAGAGGGGTTCATGTCTGAAGAAGTTATAAAGTCTTTCTACCCTAAGGAAGAGATTGTCACCCCTCCATCCAGTCCTTCTAATGACAACAAGCCAATTTCTTTAGTTATTAAGATAAGGATGAATGAGAGGAGGGATAAAGGCACCATTGGTGCCATAGCGGAAGAAGCTAAACAAGAGAAGGAGCTAGGCAGGGATAGGAGACCAGGGCATAGTGCATGATGGTGTTATATACAGGTGAGCCTATTCCCAAGAGATACAAAAGAAAAATATGTGGCCATAAGAAATGAAGAAAGAGAGTGTGAGCGTGTAAATGTATGTCTTCTATTAATTGAATGCAGTTTCAATGCCACTAAAACTTTGTTTACTCTAAAATTGAGTAATAGTGGCACTTTGAAACTCCCTCATAAGTAGCTCTTAAGTCTCTCTACCTGTATTGTGTATGATCTTCAGAAGATCCCTCTCATCAATCCTACCAACCACAAGGCAGGTAGGATTACTATAAGGTGGGCCAAGGAAGGGCAAAGGTGATTAGACAAATGGCTTAAGTTCTCATAGCATCAGCCTAGGGGAGACTGTAACATCATAAAGGTTGGTGCTTACCAAAAACAGTAACTCCATTGGCCTAACCCATCTCCTACATGTCCATAGTATACATCGTAATAATAGAAGTATCCATCAAAAGCCATCATCCTTCAAAAGGTATAGTTAACCTTCGGAAGATTGAATAGTTCCAGAGGATAAGTCTATTATTCTAATGACCAGGCATCATATAAAGCTTCCAAAAACTATAGCAAATTACATGCCTCAAGTATCTTAATGATGAGTATCTAACGAATATTTTCCAATGACAGAAGAAAAATATTTCGAAGATCACATTACATTGCAGGCCCAGAATGATTTGAATGACCAATATCTTGCTAAGTCTTTTGATGAAGAAAAACATCAGAAGGTCTTCAAGCCAACTAGAATTATGATAGTATAATAATATTCTTCTTCAGAACAAGCTTGGAGATATCTCAACAGCTTTTGATACACAGATTTTCGAAGGCTTGCATTTGTTAATGTTGCTTTTCTATTTGAAGAAATACTCGGAGTTGCTTTCTACGGTCTGAACCAGATCAAAATACGTTCATGTGTTAGTCAGCAACAAAATACAACTATCAGCTCAGCAGAAGATGCTCTAAAGATATCCTCATTAATGTCTTTTGTAGTGTAGCTAACTAGTTTAAAAGTCAATGGAGTCATTTGTATTAATTATAATTGATATAACTTGGTCTGTCAAGTCATAATAGAATACTAGATTTAGCATTAGTTTTTTTAGTAATCCAGCCTTGTATCCTTACGAGAATACAGTTATAGCTTGTAGTATATAACGTTTCACTTGTAACTGAGCAATGGAGAGAGTTCTGGTAAGAGTCATGTACACTATGTATGCAAAAGAAATACACAATTAAGCTTGAAGTAATTTTTTTGTTCAAACTCTATTCTTTTGTTAGTGTGTTTGAGATAGAGCTGATAGAATATTCCGCATCTATCATCTTTGTAGAAGTAACCTGATTAAGTGTTGTGAAAATTTTCATAACCCGATACAACGTTTGAGTAAGTGTTATGGGATACCTACTTGTTTATATGTTACGTGTTTACTTGTTATTCTATTTATATCTAGTAACTAGAAGCCCTTGAAATATAACATAGGTTGTTATATATATATTGCAAAGTTGAAGGAGCCGAAAATCAATGTAACTAGTAGTCTTATACATTAACTTTGGTTATTGTATTATGTAAATGTGAAAAGGCCGAAATTCAATTATTGCGCTAGTAACATTTATCAATAACTTATAATATAACTTAGGTTATTATATATATTGCAAAGGTGAAAGAGCTGAATATTAATTAACTAATAGTCTGTGTATAATAACTTTGGTTATCGCATTATGCAAATGTGAAAAAAGCCGAAATTCAATTACTGAACTAGTAGCCTTTGTCAATAACTTAAGTTATTGAGTTACAAAGGTGAGAGCACCTAAACTAGTAGCCTTTCATTAATGACACATGTCATTAAGTTAGTAAAGGTGAAAAGTGCCAAAAAAAACATGTTGAACTTGTAGTTGTACTTGCTTTAGGTCATATCTACTTTGACTTTTTTGCATTTCAGTTTTAAATCAAATATCTTTAGAACTTGTATGGGTAACTCACCAACTATTCATTTAGTTAGACCAAATTTATTTTACATATGTATCAGGCTAAGGTCTTTAAAATTCAATTGTAAATGTTTGTATATTCTATTCATGTAATGTTATTTGAGTTCAATGAATGATTGAATTATTTTAATACTGATAATTAAATATTGAAACATACAAGTAGTAACATGAGATTTTGAGCAACTACAGGCATTCACTGATGTATTCCGCGATAGGTTGAAGTATGACAATTTGCACTATAGGTATAAACGTTGTATAAGTCGTTAGGTGTTGCTAAGTCAATTGACTTGGAAGTAGTGGTACTAAACCTAGTTAATGAGTAGTTGGAAATTACTAACCAAATACTCGACTTAGGAAGAAAGTAATTGAGGAGTTTTACAACAATATATAATAGGTACTCATGGTAATCAAAGTGTGAAGTTATCAAAGCAACTAAGGATTGACATATTTTTTGAACTTAAATTAGATAGTATACTTAGTACTTTAAGTCTTTCTTTATTACGTAGGATGTTGAATTATATTTTGAATCTAGTTTTAGCATCCATGGTTGGTTGCTAGAGTGTTATACAATTGATATACTGTATGGCTGGTTTCTATAATTTCCTGGGGTTTTATCCCTTGAACCTTACCATGATCATGACTCCTAGGAAAATGTGGCCATAAACCCTGTAAAGAGGGTGGTGGGTTTTAGAATCCTAAATGTCTTAATTAGGGACTTCACCCTTAAAAACTTGAGGTTTCACTGTTTTAAGAATAAGAATGGTCCGGATTAAGTATGAACTTTACGCTTCCTAACCAAAATCAATGTATATTATAATTTCTCATTTGATGTCACTACAGCAAAAGGCGCCTAAAACAACAAAAACGCGGGCACTTTTAGCGACAACATGTCGTCGCTATATGTGTTTTCAGGCTATAGCGACGACATTTTGGTCGCAATACTAGTCGTTGCTAAAGTCTCGTCTCTATAGCTCTCTGTTGTCGTCGCTATACATGTCGTCTCTATATGTAAGCTTTTAGCGACGACATATATAGAGACGACATGTCGTCGCTATTGATCAAAATAAAAAAAATCAAAAAAAATTTTCCACGTCAGCAATGAATAAAATTTCTTTTTAATTATTGTTTAGCGACGACATTTCGTCGCCATTTATTTTTTATTTTAATAAATAATGTTAAATAGAAAGAGAACGATATTTAGCGACGACATGTCGTCGCTAAAATTATTTCAACAGATTTTTTTAATTTTAAAAAATAATATTAAATTCAAATTTAGCAACGACAAGTCGTTGCTATTTCTTTAGCAACGACAAACCTGGTATGCATTTTAGCGACGACATGTCGTCGCTATTTGTGTATCTGCAGATTCAGGTTTCTGCTGTATTTTCATATTTTCCCAGATTTTCTACAAAATCTTACAAAACCTAAATTCATAAACCTGGAAATAATTTAAACATGCATCCTACTTCATTCAAACATATATCATACAAACACAAAGTTTAAACATTCAATCCTACATCATTCAATCCTACATCATTCAATCCAAATCATCCAAAAGCTAAGTATCATCAAACATATACTACAATCAAACATGGAAATAGTTTTAAGAATTCATTGTGAACAAGGAACCTAGTCACTCTCACTTTCTACTTCTTCTTCATTTTGGGAATCTTTTTGTTGTTGAAACGATTGGCGCATTTCTTCAAATTGTCTGGCAAAGTCCGCTTGCATCTTGTGCAAGTTTTCGTTCATTTGGGCTTGAACTTCTTGTTGCACCTGCTCTGTCATTTGTTGTTCCCAATTTTGTTGCCATCCTTGAGATTGAGATGAATAAGAACTTGGCATTTCAGCAGGTACACTTTTAACAACTCTACCCACTCCATAAATATGTCCACGCCTTTTACCTAAGGCGTGTTTCATCACATCATATTCGTCGGAAATTTCCGAACTTGAGGTGTCGCCCAACCTTCTTGCTTCATTTTGAATATTTTTCTATAATAAACAATAGAATTAATTAGAAGTAAATATTTTTACTAAACTTTGACATTTTAGGTTATTTTCACCCATTTAAACACAACTTTAACATTTTAAACTTACTTGGCAATTTAAAACACAACTTTAACACTTTAACCGTATTTTGACCCGTTTAAACAAAAGTTTGACATTTTAACCTTATTATAGCTAGTCTAACGTTATTTTGACCCGTTTAAACTAACTTTTGACAAATTAACACACAACATTAACACTTTAACCTTATTAAAGCTTGTATAAGTTATTTTGACCCGTTAAAAACAAAACTTTGACACATTAGCCTCATTAAAGCTTGTTTGGATTATTTTGATCAATTAACTCACAACTTTGACAATTTAACCTTATTAAAGATAGTCTAACCTTATTTTGACCCGTTTAAACTAAAATTTGACATGTTAACCTTATTATAGCTAGTTTGACTTATTTTGCCCAATTAACACACAACTTTGCCACTTTAACCTTATTAAAGCTTGTTTAAGTTATTTTGACCCGTTAAAAACAAAATTTTGACACTTTAACCTCATTAAAGCTAGTTTAGGTTATTTTGACCAATTAACAGACAACTTTGAAAATTTAACCTTATTAAAGATAGTCTAACCTTATTTTGACCCGTTTAAAATAAAGTTTGAAATGTTAACCTTATTATAGCTAGTTTACTTATTTTGACCAATTAACACACAACTTTGCCTATTTAACCTTATTAAAGCTTGTTTAAGCTATTTTGACCCGTTAAAAACAAAACTTTCACACTCTAACCTTATTAAAGCTAGTTTGGGTTATTTTTACCAATTAACACACAAATTTGACACTTTAACCTTATTAAAGCTAGTTTGGGTTAAAATTTCAAAGTAAGCATAAACAACATTTCTTAAAATGCCTAAATGCACACAAAGACACGGTATGGCTCTCCTTGCTTTATCATTGTTTTGATCTGTTTGCTTTATTTTTCTCGGATCTTTTCATCTAAGCATCAGATTTAAACAGTTTATCAATGAGTTCAACCCACTCAGATTGATTCATGTACTCTGGAGGAGAATTTTTGGCCTTTTCAATGTTTTCATAGCCACCATTGGCTAGAAAATGCTTTTTTGCCTTTTGTTTGTGATCTTTGTAGCTTCGTGCACACTCGGCATTGATTCCAAGCTTTACTCCCTCCCATAAACCTTCATCTTGCAAAGCTTGAAGATCAAAAAATTCCTGCAAAACAAATGTAATAGAAAGAATTTTATAAGTTATGAAATTTAAATATAAATAAAAATTACAATGTATACTTACAAAGAGTGTCGGATATATGGCCTGTTTGTATTCATTAGGCACATCTTGCCAGCTAGCATAATAAAATGGAACAGTCTTTCCCACCTCATTTGATATGAACCTTATAAAATCTGAGCTGTTGTCTCCAACAAACCTATATTGATCTTCATCAGTAGTCACCGCAAGAGGTAAAGGTTTTTTTGTTGTTTTGTTCATATTTTTATACAAAGTTAAGTTTTTCCCTTTTGATATTCTTTTTTTGGGTTGTGCTGCATCAATACCTAAAATTAAAAAGTTAGCAAGTTTAAACGAGATTATCAATTAAAACTAATATATATTCAACTATAATAGAAACAAGTAACTTACAAGACTCACAACCACCAGGAAGCCTATTTGGATTCCAAGGATCTTCATGTCCCCCATCCCCTCCATGATAGGTAGCCATGTCCTTAACAAAAACAAATAAAGTATAGTAAAATATATAAATATGCATATATTTATAAATTTTAACAACTACAAGAAAATTAAACTTTCATCAACCTAAATCATGTGAGTAAATTTTAACAATTAAAACAAAGTTAAATTGCAAACATACATTTAATCAGAATCATCACTAAAATAAGGTGTGTTTTCAAGACCGTCATCGTCATCGTCATCGTCATCATCCTTATCATCATTTAGTTCTTCTTCTACTTCTTCTTCATCTGAATGGTATGCATCTTCATCTTCTTCACTGCTATCAATTAAATTTTCATCATCCTCACTCAAGTCTATATTAATTGGGTCAGCACCTTCACCATGACTCGTGCTCATAGGCAAGTAGCCTAAGTCAACAACCAAGTTATGATGAACATCTTGAGTGTCCCGTAAGACACATGTCTCATCATCATTGACTCGTACACTTGACTCACCAACTTCACAAACTGAATCGACAACGAAATTATAGTCAGATGATTGAGTGTCATGCAATATATCTATCTCATTAGCAACACTCATACTTGGATGGTCCCAAAGTTTTCTATGATGCACATCTTGCACAACTCTCCAATTGGTAGAGGTTCGATAAAGATCTTGGAGATAAAACACTAGTTTAGCTTGTGTAGCTAAAATATATAGTTTGGTGTCATACCATGCATTACCAACATATCATTCACGACTGACGTCAATAAGTGTGATATTGTTTTTCTTAATTAATCTCTTACCCGACGTGTCGAACCATTTACAACGAAATAATACAACCGAGTGTTTGTCTATGTAATTCAACTCTATGATATCCTCTAGTTGACCGTAATATGGAGTGCCATCTTCTCCTATTGTAACAACACCACTATTCTGAGTAGTGCGTCGGACATCACGATTGTTTACCACAAATCTAACACCATTAACTACACATGCACTATAAGAATATGCGTTCAAAGAACCATGTGCCAATGCCTTCAATTCGCTTTTACACTCTGCAGACAAATATGAAGATGAAGATGTATTTGCTTTATATTTAAACCATGAAGCAAATTATGTTTTCATATCACTATTTGGAAATTGTGATAGAAATTAGCTGAACAAGTAACAAAAAGTTCAAATTAGTGTATGATAATTATAGAAAAAATGAATATACAAAAGTAAACAACTTACGATTTATGGCCTTGAATTTCATCACAATTGTTTAGTACAAACCATTCTAATGATTTTTTTTGCATCCACACATAGTCCAATGATTTTTTTTCTTTGAAATTGGTCTACATTGTGATGAAAACACATGCAGCTGTCTCATTATAATATTAGCATCTGCATTTCTATCAAGACGGTTGAATTCAGTTTGCATACCTTCAAGATACATAGAGCAGAATGTTAATGCTTCATCTGCAACATAACCTTCAGCTATTGAGCCCTCAGGCCTGGCTTTGTTTATAACATATGCCTTTAGCTTTTTCATGTATCTTTCAAAAGGATACATCCACCTCATGTAAACAGGCCCACCAAGAATGGCTTCTTTGAGTAAGTGAAGAATTAAGTGAACCATTATGACAAAAAAAGCTGGAGGATATATCAATTCCAAGTTGCATAATATCTTTACCACTTCTTTATGTGCATTAGCCATGTCATTCGCATCTATTGATCGTGCACAAATTTTTTGAAAGAAGGTGCAAAGGTCACATATTGCAGTAGCAACATTTGATGGCAAACCAACTCAAACCCCCATTGGTAGCAGTCGTTGCATTAGGATATGATAATCATGAGACTTTAACCAGACTATATTTGAGTCATTAGAAAGAACCTTACTTTTAAAGTTTGAACCAAAACCATCAGGTAGTCTCACTCCTCTAATGAACTTACAAAACCGTTCTCGATCACTAGGTGTGAAAGAGTAAGGAGCATGTGGTTGGTAACCTTGTTGTTATTTTTTGTTAACACCAGATTTTGTTGAATACCCAAATTTGCTATGCCTTTTCTAGCATTTAGTGTGTCTTTTGATTTTTCATTCATTAGTAAAGTACCCAATAAACTCTCACATACATTTTTCTCCACATGCATAACATCAAGATTGTGTTTTAGCTCCATAGAAGACCAATAATCCAACTCAAAGAAAATACTCTTTTTGTTCCAATTAAGCTCTGATGCATCACGCTTTCTTTTGACACCTCCATGGCTAGGATGTTTTCCCAGAACACGATTGGGTAGACTATTGAGTTGTTCTAATATCTGTTTATTATTCAATAGTTTAGGTGGACATGTTGTCTCTTTTTTCCCATTGAACATCAAATTTTCCCTCCATTTATGTTTGCGGTCTAAGAATCTTCTATGACCAACAAAAGCAATTTTATTAGTTACACGACATAATGGTGCGTCTATGTTACAAGTTGGACATGCTTTATAACCTTGACCGTTCCATCCAGACAAGCTGCTACAAACAGGAAAATCATTAATAGTCCACAATAGAGCCGCACGCATCTTGAATATACTTTTGGTTGAAGCATCTAGCATTTGAACGCCTTCAACCCATAGCATTTTCAGTTCATCCACCAAAGGCCTAAAAAAACATCAATGTCTTTTCCAGGTGATTTAGGACCTGGAATCAACAAAGTTAACATAAAAGAAGACTATTTCATACATAGCCAAGGTGGCGTATTGTATGTTGTCAAAACCACTGGCCAAATACTATAAGACAGATTCATGTTGCCAAATGGATTAAAGCCATCAGCTGCCAAACCCAAACGAACATTCCTGGGTTCATTGGCAAAATCAGGGTATCTTTTATCAAATTATTGCCATGCCTTCCCATCAACCAGATGACGCATTATACCATCTTTTGAGCGTCCTGTATTATGTCATATCATATCTTTAGCCATGAATCTAGAGCTAAACCTTATTCAAAGCTAAGAATTTAAAGGAAAGTAACGCAATACTTTTTTTGGCACTTTCTTTCCTGTCACACCCCGAGCCGGCGGGGTAGGATCGGAGTCCCCGCCGGGCGGAAGGTTCCCGGGGCGCGATATCGTGAGTGATAATCGAAGTGATCAGATTGTTTACATTGCACATGATATAAATGAGAAATGCTAAATAAAATAGAATTACAAAGTTAAATTACAGCAGTAACGTTTATAATTTAACAATGTAAATCTATTGTAAAACATCAATAAATAACTATCTTGTATTTACACAAGATATACAAAATAAATTGTATCATGATGTCTTCAAAAGTATGCAGGTCCAAAATACTAGTCTTCTATCTGAAGTCCTAGTCCAAAAGAAATGACTTCCTAATTAACCTGTTCGTCACCTGAGAAATCATGCAAAAATAAAGGTCAACACATGGTTGGTGAGTTCATATGGTTTAATGTTTGAAAATGATTTGAAAATGATTTGATAATGATTTGAAAACCTCCTTTGGTAAAGACCTTAACCTCATTAACTTCACATGTAATATCCAAATCGGTATGCTTATATATAGGGCATATGTAGGGTCGAACTTACCGCCCGCCCAGCCAACATCCCACCACATACTAATTCACATATGACACTGTTGTTAATGATAATTAAGCATTTTTACCCTTAACACAATCCCATATGTACCTCTGTTTCTTGTTCCTGTCATTACAATCATTTGAAATCCCTGTTGATTCCTTAAGTTCATCATACAATATGATCAACCACACAATTGTATAAACAGTTATAAATGCTTAATTAAACAAGTAAATAAACATTTAATAAAATCTAAGTCCTTATGATTGGGGCCTTTGGTCATACTCGAGTAGACTAGTCTGTCAATCTAGGTACTTAGTAGTTAGGGAAACTGTAAATATCCTCAAACATACGACCTACAAGTCAAACGGTCTAGCTAGGACTTCTTGAAATGCAGGATTTTATGTTTCGTCAATGTTTTTGGCGTATGCTATCTCTGATATTTCCCAGACTTTCCCTTAAAATGATTTAATGATCGTCTGATTCTGTCACAAGATGTACCTGATGTGTTGATCATAGAATACAAGATTCATTGATCGGTTGTACACTTGATTTATTGTTCAACAAACACTTGGTTTGTAAAACATTGAATGTTGTCTTTGCAAAGATTGTTTTGTTTGATGTCTTGAAGTCCCACACTTGTTTTGTCAAAATGTTTGATTTGATCCCTTGAATTCACCCACTTGTTTGTCAAAATGTTTGTTTTGATCCATTGAACTCACCCACTTGTTTTGTCAAAATGTTTGTTTTGATCCCTTGAACTCACACCCTTGTTTTGTCAAAATGATTGATTTGATTTGTTTGAAATGTTTTGACTGGTTGAAAAGTTAAGTTTAACTTGATTATTCACTTAATAAATAAGTAAATCAGTTAATAACTTGCATAAAATCTTCCTAGACATGGTCTAGAATAACATTCATATATATGTAAAACATATAAATTTAAAAGCATTAAAGTAAACAATTTTAAGTAAACAGTTTACGCATGCTTCTCAGCCCCGCGTTTTAAAACAAAAATGTTAGAAAAGGGGCAATGAACTCACCTGTGCTGCTATGTAATTTGATCTAACACAAAATGCGCGCTCCTGTATGTAAGCTAAGTTTCTTCGGTTCCTGAGTTATTTTATAAGAATTCGAATATAATAAGTACGCGTAGTAGTCGTTGTGCCTAAGACCTTGAGTCTTGTCGTGGGTGCAACTAAGTGTCTTAGTACTAAGTGTATCTAAGATCTACTCTATCTTAATTACCCTTCTTATGATCCCAATTCCCATGATTAGTTACTAACTTACCTTTAAATTTTTAGAAAATTTCGGCAGAGTTTCCTTTGTATTTTGAGCAAATCCAGACAATTATATTGTCTATTTTATAACAAGTTCCCAATTCAATTTATTCAAAGTAAGTAATTTAAATCAAACAAGTCTTTAAACCTAACATTACAATACTTTTATAATCAAGTAAACTTAAAGAAAATCAATGCCATTTATTTTATCAAAATATCATTACATGATTTACGTTATCATTTAATACATGATGGGCTTCACTAAGCCCCATTGGGCCCACTTAGGCCCAATTGAACTTCTTTGATTTCTATTTGGGTTCTAAACTTGAACCTTTGATTCTCGTGATCCCATGAAAATGTTATTGGGTTATGAATCCATCTTATGTCCGGTAACAACTCACGTGGAGTTATTATTGCATGTAAATTGTTAGTTTGTCATAGCTATCCCTAACCCATGCATACACGATATGTTTATACATGCATGCAACTTATGTTATCAACTTCCCATGCAAACGATAGATTTGAATGATCCACTAACCATTTACTATATTATAACATTAGTTTCTTGGCTCCTAGACTCATATTAACCACATTATACAACTCCTAGGTTCAATATAGTGTATAGGGCAGCGAACCTTATTGAGTTAGCCACCATAGGTTCGGCTAACTCTTCCAATCCAAACGAACCCTCATAGTTCGGCTAATTTGATCCAAGAGTTCGGCAGTGACACAGTTCAACGAACCTTTAAGGTTCGTCTGTTACAAAGAGGGTTTGTCATCACAGGTTCGTGAGTTGCATGGCCATGGTTCGGCCATGCAAGGGTTCGTTTTCAAGGGTTCGTCCAAGGAGAGTTCGTGGGTTTAGGGTTCGGTGGTCAAATGATGCAGGGTTCGGCATAAAGAAGCTGCAGGTGCGTTTCAGCCCGCACAGGGTTCGTTGCAGGCCCTGCAGGTTCGTTTCAGTGGCAAAAGGGTTCGTTGCAGGGTAATGGTTCGGTGCTCAAGGTTCGTTCCTAATCCAGCTACCCTAGATGAGGGTTCGGCTAGTCCTTAGTCGTTTGAAAGGGTTCGGCCGACTAGAGGAGACCACGAACCGGTGCTATCATCTTCTTCTAAATTGCTAAACCTGTTACAAGCTCAATCCTAACAGTTCCTGAATGTATATAGTATCTTAACTCAAGTATTTTATGTGTTTTACATCGTTTATAAGCACAAGATCACTTAATTTCGTGAAAACCCTCTAAAACCTAATTTAAAATGGGTGTTTACCTCCAATTTCGTGGATGAAATCTCGAAATACTTGTACTTCCTTGATCTACGTCGTGTAGTGATCGTTTTGAACCGAGAATCACTTGAATCCGATGCAAGATGGTTGAGAAATCTTAGAGAGATGTTGAATATTTGTAGAGAGAGAGAGAGAGACGAGATTGAGAGAGAGATGTGAGGTTGGTGATGATGATTATGGCATTTAATTGCCATAATAAATGCTTCACCACACCCGGTTGATCGGTCTCGTTCGGTTTCGCGTATTATGCCGTGTCGCGTAGTTTACGCGACGAAACGACACGGTTATAAAATTAGAAATCTTTTAATTATTCAAGGTTGTAATTCCTAATAAATTAACTAATATCTTCTTATTTATTAAAAATTTAAAACAAAATTAACTGTTTAAATCGAAATGTACGGTCGTCGCGCGTATTCGTTCGAATCGTCACCCGTACGAACACGACGATAACTATACTTTTCAATCTTGTTTTCTAATTATAGAATATCATTCAGAACGTTAAACTTTCAGGTTTATTCGTACAGATCGTCACCTATACGAATAACCCGTCGGTTTAGCATTCACGTAACAATATTCGTGTGTTTTGTTCTGTAGAGTCTCACATACGTTTATACATAATAAATCCTAAGCAAATAATCACATGATGGTTCTATGTTGTCAGATAATTATATGACTCAAGAACCGTTGTTCTGAACTGTGTTTCTGTTAAATGTTTCTGAACTGTTCTACTACAACTCACTATGATAATGATAAATGATATGAATATGAAAAGTACTGAAATGTATATGATCCGTACCTGTTTTACTGTTCATGTACTGTAGAGATCACTGTTCCGGTGACGGTTCCGGCACTGATGTTACAGTCTCCCCTTGTTAGAGAAATTTCGTCCCGAAATTTAAGTGTTGTTATCAGGTACAGCTTCCTCTTCAAACAGTTGGGGATACTTTAACTTCATGTGGTCTTCACGTTCCCAAGTAAACTCGGGCCCGCGTCTTGAATTCCATCGAACCTTTACAATAGGAATACGGCTTCGCCTCAGTTGTTTAACCTTGCGATCCATAATCTCTAAAGGTTCTTCAATGAAATGTAACTGTTCATCGACTTGAATCTCTTCAATTGGAATGACGAGAGACTCGTCAGCAAGGCATTTCTTTAAGTTTGAGATGTGAAACACATCATGCACACCACTGAGTTCATCTGGTAATCTCAGTCGATAAGCTACAGGACCTATACGTTCGATGATTTCAAACGGTCCCACATATCGTGGTGCTAATTTGCCCTTCTTTCCAAAGCGTGCCACGCCTTTCCATGGGGATACCTTTAACATTACACGATCTCCCACTTGGAATTCCAACGGCTTGCGCCGTTTGTCGGCGTAGCTCTTTTGTCTGCTCCTTGTTGCTTGTAGTCTTCTTTGAATCTGAGCTATCTTGTCAGTGGTTTCTTGAATTAATTCTGGCCCCGTTATTCGGTTGTCTCCAATTTCGGTCCAACAGATCGGTGTTCGACATTTCCGGCCATAAAGAGCCTCGAATGGTGCACATCCGATACTGCTGTGGTAACTGTTATTGTAGGAGAACTCAATCAGTGGCAAATGGGAATCCCAATTCCCACCGAAGTCTAGAACACAGGTTCTCAACATGTCCTCTAGGGTTTGAATAGTACGTTCGCTTTGGCCATCCGTTTGTGGGTGGTAAGCTGTACTCAGATTCAACTGTGTCCCTAGAGATTTCTGTAATGATTGCCAAAACCTGGATGTGAATCTGCTATCTCGATCAGAAATAATAGACAATGGCACACCGTGGCGTACCACTATCTCGTTAATGTATAATCTTGCCAGTTTATCCATGGTGAAGTTCTCACGCATGGGCAAGAAATGAGCAGATTTTGTCAAACGATCAACGATCACCCAAATTGTATCGTGACCACTGGAAGTGCGGGGTAGCTTGGTAATGAAATCCATAGCTATTTGTTCCCACTTCCAGAGCGGAATCTCAGGCTGTTCCAGTAGACCAGACGGTCTCTGGTGTTCCGCCTTTACTTTCGCACACGTAAGACACTGTCCGACATACTCGGCTATGTCTTTCTTCATTCCCGGCCACCAATAAAATCCACGCAAGTCTTGGTACATCTTATCAGCGCCTGGATGAACAGAGTATTTAGTCTTGTGTGCTTCATCGAGAATAAGTTTCCTCAATTCATCTACCGCAGGGATCCATATACGTTCCTTGTAGTAGATCATACCATCAGGCTTCGTGTCAAACTGTTTCTCTGCTCCGCAATCAAGTTCCTTCTTCAAATTGCCTCGGTCAAGTGCTTCTTGTTGTGCTTGGATAATCTTGTCACTCAAACTGGTCTGCACGGTTATCCCCATTGCTCTAACACGTAGAGGTTTGACCCGTTCTTTCCGGCTCAAGGCATCAGCTACAACGTTCGCCTTTCCCGGATGGTATTTAATCACACAATCATAATCATTCAGAAGTTCAACCCAACGGCGCTGTCGCATGTTGAGCTCCTTCTGATCAAAGATGTGCTGCAGACTTTTGTGATCAGTGAATATGGTACACTTGGTGCCATATAAGTAATGTCTCCAAATCTTCAAGGCGAAGATTACTGCTCCCAGTTCCAGATCATGAGTAGTGTAATTCTTCTCATGAATTTTTAACTGTCTTGATGCATAGGCTATGACTTTGTCCCGTTGCATTAACACACAACCGAGTCCCTGATGGGAAGCATCACAGTATACAACAAAGTCATCACAGCCTTCTGGGAGAGATAGAATCGGAGCATCACATAATTTCTGTTTCAAGGTCTGAAAAGCATCTTCTTGTTTCTGCTCCCAGACAAACGGTTCACTTTTCTGGGTTAGCTTAGTGAGAGGTAAAGCTATCTTAGAAAAGTTTGAGATAAACCTTCTGTAATAACCCGCCAATCCCAGAAAAGACCGTATCTCCGTCGGTGTCTTCGGAGTGTCCCAATTCTTTATTGCTTCAATCTTGGAAGGGTCTACATGAATTCCCTCGCTGTTGACCACATGGCCCAGAAATTGAACTTCTATTAGCCAAAACTCACATTTAGAGAATTTGGCATAGAGTTTCTCTTCTTTCAATAGCTCCAAGATCTTTCTAAGGTGTTGTTCATGTTCTGTTTTGGTCTTGGAGTAAATCAGTATGTCATCAATGAAAACAATGACAAACTGATCCAAGTACGGCTTGCACACTCGGTTCATGAGGTCCATGAAAACCGCTGGTGCATTCGTCAATCCGAAGGGCATCACCATGAATTCGTAATGCCCGTATCTTGTTCGGAAGGCCGTTTTCGGTATGTCTTCGTCTTGAACTCTCAACTGATGATATCCAGACCGCAAGTCAATCTTAGAGAAGTATTGAGCTCCTTGCAGTTGGTCAAACAAATCATCAATCCTCGGTAATGGATACCGATTCTTGATGGTTAGTTTGTTCAGTTCACGGTAATCTATACACATTCTGAACGATCCGTCTTTCTTCTTCACGAACAAGACCGGAGCTCCCCAAGGTGAGTAGCTCGGTCTGATGAATCCCTTGTCAAGTAACTCCTGTAACTGATTTGACAATTCCTACATCTCTGAAGGTGCTAACCTGTAAGGAGATTTAGCAACAGGAGTTGCTCCAGGAATTAAGTCAATACGAAATTCTACCGGTCGCGCAGGTGGCAAACCAGGTAGGTCTTCGGGGAATACTTCAGGATATTCTTTCACTACTGGTACATCTTGAATCTTTTTCTTGTCTTTCACTTTTTCCAACACATGAGCCAGGAATGCTATGCACCGCTTCTGTAGACACTTACGCGCCTTTATGCAAGAAATGATTTTGACACTTCGCTTTGCTTGATCCCCTTTAACTTCCAATACACGATCACTCGGCAATGGAATTCGAAGCAGCTTCTCAGAACAGATAACTTCCACTCGGTTAGAGGAAAGCCAATCCATTCCAACAATGATGTCAAAACTACCCAATTCCATCGGTATCAAATCGATGGCAAATGTATGACCACTAAGTGTCAATGGGCAATTTCTATAAACTGTGCTAACTGTAATCTGTTTCCCGTTAGCTACTTCTATAATGTAAGGGGAGTCTAACTGTTCCTCTATGGAATCTAGTTGGCACACAAAGTCGGTAGAGATAAAACTCTGATCTGCACCAGTATCAAATAAGACAGAGGCATAAAAGTCATGTAAGAGAAACGTACCAGTGACCACATTTGGGTCCTGGCGTGCAGCTGGTGCTCCAATAGCAAAGGCTCGTCCACGGTGTGCTTGAACTGCTGGTTGTGCCTTCTTCGGGCAGTTCTTCGCAAAGTGGCCTTGTTCGCCACAGTTATAGCATCCACCATGGTTCTGATTAGCTGGTGGGGGGAGGGCCAAAGCAGCATTGTTGACTGCTTGATTAGGAGTCATCCTACAGTGTTGGACCCAATGGCCCTTTCTTCCACATCCCGTGCAATGCTTGCAGGGAGTGTCAGCAGTGTGGTGATACTGACACTTGGCACACAAAGGAAACGTGCCAGTGTAGGGTTTGCGGTTGGGGTTTTGTGGTGCTGCTGCTATTTGTTGCAGAGGTGTGGCCACCGCGTAGTTCTTGATGGTCTTCTGTTTCTTCTTTGGATGGTGGTGGGGTTTCTTGGAAGACTCAGCCTTGTTCTTGCTGAGTTCAGCCTCTTTCTTTAAAACTCCAGAGGCTACCATGAGGTCAGTGAGTTTTCCAGACAGTCTCACTGCAGATTCAACAGTAGTAGGGTTGGCTGAAACAACCATGCCCTGAATGCAGGCGGGAAGTCCACCTACATAACGGTCTATCCTTTTCTCCAAAGTTGGTACCATGTCAGGTACCAAAGCAACCAACTCGTGGTAACGAGTTGTGTACCCCATGTGATCCGCTCCCTTCATCACATGGTTGGATAGTTCAACCTCTAATTTCTGCAGCTCGTTCTTGGGACAAAATTCAGTTCGCAGCAGTGCCTTGAAGTCTTCCCATGACATTGCCATAGCTTCCTCTCTTCCCCGGGCGTTGATCTGACCATTCCACCAGGTCAGAGCCCGTTTGTTGAATGTCCCCGCTGAGTAACGGACCTTGTGATGTTCGGGGCAGCTGCAGAGATCCAACGTTGCCTCAATCTTCTCAATCCATTGGATTAATCCAACGGCGCCTTCAGACCCACTGAAACTGGGTGGCTTACATCCTACGAAGGACTTGTAGGAGTAGTGAGATGAATCTCCAGTATTTCCACTGGCTTCTCCTGATGTGTTGCCAGTGTTGAGGATCTCATTACGAAGACGAAGGAACATCTCCGGTATTGCTTCTTTCATCTGATTCGTCATCTGGCTACTCAGTAACGTCACCAGAGCGATAGTAGCAGGATCCATGGTCGGTACTGTGCCCGAACCAGATGTTTGAGTAATCAATGGAGGAGGGGGAGGAGGAGGTGGAGGAGGTGGTGGTGGAGAGTCATTCGGAGACGGTGTTGAGGAGTGTGGAGCCAAGTCTTGAGGTGGTAGTTGTATCAAGGGAGGTTGTCTTCGTGGAGGCATTCTGATCATAACCAATAAAGTCATCGGTTAGTGCAATGATCGAATACAGAAGACAATATGCAAATAAGTCTTAAGTCCTATGTTCTCTATATGCAGGGTCCCTAGGTTATAGTCTAGGCCAAACCATTTAAATAAGTGACCTATATTTCTCTATAACCATGGCTCTGATACCAATCTGTCACACCCCGAGCCGGCGGGGTAGGATCGGAGTCCCCGCCGGGCGGAAGGTTCCCGGGGCGCGATATCGTGAGTGATAATCGAAGTGATCAGATTGTTTACATTGCACATGATATAAATGAGAAATGCTAAATAAAATAGAATTACAAAGTTAAATTACAGCAGTAACGTTTATAATTTAACAATGTAAATCTATTGTAAAACATCAATAAATAACTATCTTGTATTTACACAAGATATACAAAATAAATTGTATCATGATGTCTTCAAAAGTATGCAGGTCCAAAATACTAGTCTTCTATCTGAAGTCCTAGTCCAAAAGAAATGACTTCCTAATTAACCTGTTCGTCACCTGAGAAATCATGCAAAAATAAAGGTCAACACATGGTTGGTGAGTTCATATGGTTTAATGTTTGAAAATGATTTGAAAATGATTTGATAATGATTTGAAAACCTCCTTTGGTAAAGACCTTAACCTCATTAACTTCACATGTAATATCCAAATCGGTATGCTTATATATAGGGCATATGTAGGGTCGAACTTACCGCCCGCCCAGCCAACATCCCACCACATACTAATTCACATATGACACTGTTGTTAATGATAATTAAGCATTTTTACCCTTAACACAATCCCATATGTACCTCTGTTTCTTGTTCCTGTCATTACAATCATTTGAAATCCCTGTTGATTCCTTAAGTTCATCATACAATATGATCAACCACACAATTGTATAAACAGTTATAAATGCTTAATTAAACAAGTAAATAAACATTTAATAAAATCTAAGTCCTTATGATTGGGGCCTTTGGTCATACTCGAGTAGACTAGTCTGTCAATCTAGGTACTTAGTAGTTAGGGAAACTGTAAATATCCTCAAACATACGACCTACAAGTCAAACGGTCTAGCTAGGACTTCTTGAAATGCAGGATTTTATGTTTCGTCAATGTTTTTGGCGTATGCTATCTCTGATATTTCCCAGACTTTCCCTTAAAATGATTTAATGATCGTCTGATTCTGTCACAAGATGTACCTGATGTGTTGATCATAGAATACAAGATTCATTGATCGGTTGTACACTTGATTTATTGTTCAACAAACACTTGGTTTGTAAAACATTGAATGTTGTCTTTGCAAAGATTGTTTTGTTTGATGTCTTGAAGTCCCACACTTGTTTTGTCAAAATGTTTGATTTGATCCCTTGAATTCACCCACTTGTTTGTCAAAATGTTTGTTTTGATCCATTGAACTCACCCACTTGTTTTGTCAAAATGTTTGTTTTGATCCCTTGAACTCACACCCTTGTTTTGTCAAAATGATTGATTTGATTTGTTTGAAATGTTTTGACTGGTTGAAAAGTTAAGTTTAACTTGATTATTCACTTAATAAATAAGTAAATCAGTTAATAACTTGCATAAAATCTTCCTAGACATGGTCTAGAATAACATTCATATATATGTAAAACATATAAATTTAAAAGCATTAAAGTAAACATTTTAAGTAAACAGTTTACGCATGCTTCTCAGCCCCGCGTTTTAAAACAAAAATGTTAGAAAAGGGGCAATGAACTCACCTGTGCTGCTATGTAATTTGATCTAACACAAAATGCGCGCTCCTGTATGTAAGCTAAGTTTCTTCGGTTCCTGAGTTATTTTATAAGAATTCGAATATAATAAGTACGCGTAGTAGTCGTTGTGCCTAAGACCTTGAGTCTTGTCGTGGGTGCAACTAAGTGTCTTAGTACTAAGTGTATCTAAGATCTACTCTATCTTAATTACCCTTCTTATGATCCCAATTCCCATGATTAGTTACTAACTTACCTTTAAATTTTTAGAAAATTTCGGCAGAGTTTCCTTTGTATTTTGAGCAAATCCAGACAATTATATTGTCTATTTTATAACAAGTTCCCAATTCAATTTATTCAAAGTAAGTAATTTAAATCAAACAAGTCTTTAAACCTAACATTACAATACTTTTATAATCAAGTAAACTTAAAGAAAATCAATGCCATTTATTTTATCAAAATATCATTACATGATTTACGTTATCATTTAATACATGATGGGCTTCACTAAGCCCCATTGGGCCCACTTAGGCCCAATTGAACTTCTTTGATTTCTATTTGGGTTCTAAACTTGAACCTTTGATTCTCGTGATCCCATGAAAATGTTATTGGGTTATGAATCCATCTTATGTCCGGTAACAACTCACGTGGAGTTATTATTGCATGTAAATTGTTAGTTTGTCATAGCTATCCCTAACCCATGCATACACGATATGTTTATACATGCATGCAACTTATGTTATCAACTTCCCATGCAAACGATAGATTTGAATGATCCACTAACCATTTACTATATTATAACATTAGTTTCTTGGCTCCTAGACTCATATTAACCACATTATACAACTCCTAGGTTCAATATAGTGTATAGGGCAGCGAACCTTATTGAGTTAGCCACCATAGGTTCGGCTAACTCTTCCAATCCCAACGAACCCTCATAGTTCGGCTAATTTGATCCAAGAGTTCGGCAGTGACACAGTTCAACGAACCTTTAAGGTTCGTCTGTTACAAAGAGGGTTTGTCATCACAGGTTCGTGAGTTGCATGGCCATGGTTCGGCCATGCAAGGGTTCGTTTTCAAGGGTTCGTCCAAGGAGAGTTCGTGGGTTTAGGGTTCGGTGGTCAAATGATGCAGGGTTCGGCATAAAGAAGCTGCAGGTGCGTTTCAGCCCGCACAGGGTTCGTTGCAGGCCCTGCAGGTTCGTTTCAGTGGCAAAAGGGTTCGTTGCAGGGTAATGGTTCGGTGCTCAAGGTTCGTTCCTAATCCAGCTACCCTAGATGAGGGTTCGGCTAGTCCTTAGTCGTTTGAAAGGGTTCGGCCGACTAGAGGAGACCACGAACCGGTGCTATCATCTTCTTCTAAATTGCTAAACCTGTTACAAGCTCAATCCTAACAGTTCCTGAATGTATATAGTATCTTAACTCAAGTATTTTATGTGTTTTACATCGTTTATAAGCACAAGATCACTTAATTTCGTGAAAACCCTCTAAAACCTAATTTAAAATGGGTGTTTACCTCCAATTTCGTGGATGAAATCTCGAAATACTTGTACTTCCTTGATCTACGTCGTGTAGTGATCGTTTTGAACCGAGAATCACTTGAATCCGATGCAAGATGGTTGAGAAATCTTAGAGAGATGTTGAATATTTGTAGAGAGAGAGAGAGAGACGAGATTGAGAGAGAGATGTGAGGTTGGTGATGATGATTATGGCATTTAATTGCCATAATAAATGCTTCACCACACCCGGTTGATCGGTCTCGTTCGGTTTCGCGTATTATGCCGTGTCGCGTAGTTTACGCGACGAAACGACACGGTTATAAAATTAGAAATCTTTTAATTATTCAAGGTTGTAATTCCTAATAAATTAACTAATATCTTCTTATTTATTAAAAATTTAAAACAAAATTAACTGTTTAAATCGAAATGTACGGTCGTCGCGCGTATTCGTTCGAATCGTCACCCGTACGAACACGACGATAACTATACTTTTCAATCTTGTTTTCTAATTATAGAATATCATTCAGAACGTTAAACTTTCAGGTTTATTCGTACAGATCGTCACCTATACGAATAACCCGTCGGTTTAGCATTCACGTAACAATATTCGTGTGTTTTGTTCTGTAGAGTCTCACATACGTTTATACATAATAAATCCTAAGCAAATAATCACATGATGGTTCTATGTTGTCAGATAATTATATGACTCAAGAACCGTTGTTCTGAACTGTGTTTCTGTTAAATGTTTCTGAACTGTTCTACTACAACTCACTATGATAATGATAAATGATATGAATATGAAAAGTACTGAAATGTATATGATCCGTACCTGTTTTACTGTTCATGTACTGTAGAGATCACTGTTCCGGTGACGGTTCCGGCACTGATGTTACATTTCCCATTGTATTTTTGTCAACCCATCTGCTCTCGTTACACACCGGACAATCTTGCAAGTCATGATTTTCTTTCCAGAACAGAGCATAGTCATTAATGCAAGCACGGATAGATTGATATCCCAACCCAATTTTTTTTAGCTTGATAATGTGAGGCCGGGATATGATTTTCTTTTGGGAATGCATCTCTTAAAAACTCTAAAAGTTGATCAAATGAACTATCTGTCCATTTGTTGATTACTTTAATATGCATCAATTTTGCTATAAAGTTTAAAGAAGACATCCAACTACAACCAGGGTATAACTCGGTTTTCAACTCCTTGAACAATGCGTCAAATTCTGGGTCTAAACCACTTTCATCTTCATGTGTGTTTTCTTCATTTGCATTGTGCTCTACCATAACATCATCAATCACATCAAACATTTCAAGACTTCTTGTATCATTTTCATGTGTTCTTGAATCAAAAAGGGCTTCTACTTTGTCAGCATTAGCATATCTTTCACCATGATAATTCCATGTCTGATAAGATTGTAGAAACCCACGACTATGTATGTGGGCATAAACCGTATTCAAATCATGCCGAATCGAATTAACATAGCGTCTACACGGGGAAAATGTTTTACCTTTGCTATCGACATGATTTTTTGCTATCTCTATAAAGTTAAGAAGGCCTTCTTTGAAAGCAGTAGAATTTCGATTTCCCAATGTAATCCAACTCTTATCGATGGTCATAATGAGCTATTAACTTAACATAACTAAAACCATTTAAAATCTAAGCAAAATCAAACTTGAAATAAGTAAGATGTAATCAACAAATGCATATAATAAGCATTATGTAATCAACAAACTTAACCATAACTAAAACCATTTAAAATCTAATCAAAACAAACTTAAATAAGTAAGATGTAATACCCAAATTAACTTAAATTGCACTAAGGCATGTAACAAAGTCATATGTAATCAACAAACTTAACATAACTAAAACCATTTAAAATCTAAGCAAAAACAAACTTGAAATAAGTAAGATGTAATCAACAAATGCATATAATAAGCATTATGTAATCAACATACTTAAACATAACTAAAACCATTTAAAATCTAAGCAAAACAAACTTAAATAAGTAAGATGTAATACCCAAATTAACTTAAATTGAACTAAGGTATGTAACAAAGTCATATGTAATCAACAAACTTAACCCAATCTAAAACCATTTAAAATCTAAGCAAAACCAAACTTGAAATAAGTAAGATGTAATCAACAAATGCATATAATAAGCATTGTGTAATCAAGAAACTTAACCATAACTAAAACCATTTAAAATCTAAGCAAAATACACTTAAATAAGTAAGATGTAATATCCAAATTAACTTAAATTGAACTAAGGCATGTAACAAAGTCATATGTAATCAACAAACTTAACCATAACTAAAACCGTTATGTAATTAACAAACTTAACCATAACTAAAACCATTTAAAATCTAAGCAAAACAAACTTGACAAAACTAAAATCACTAAAATTCAACAAAAACACATAACCATTATGTAATCAACAAACTTACCCAATCTAAAACCACTTAAAATCTAAGCAAAACAAAATTTACAACAACATAGATATAAGATTTACAACAAACAAATCTTGAACCCTAAAAACACATACAAAAACACATAGATATGAACATACCTTAGAAAATCCTTCCAAAATCTTCAAATCTTGAACCCTAAAAACAATTTAAACAAACAAATTACAATAACATAGATTTAAGCACAAAAAAACGTCATTTATCAACATCAAAATCACAAGAAACACTTAAAATCTTGTTTTGACAAATAAAGTTTTTTAAACACTTCAAATCTTGTCAAAAACCTTCACATTAGTGAAATTATCAAACATATATGGTTGTAATCACTCAAACATGTAAAAAAAATCACTCAAAATTGATGAAAAACCGACTAACCTTGAAGGGGCGACGCAGAGACGAATGGGGAAATGCTTGAAAGGGTGAAACTGAAATGCCGTTCTGCGTTCTGTAATGTTTAAAGGCTTTAAACTTTTCGCGATGACATGTCGTCGCTAATAATGTCTCAAAGGCGCCAACAATTCCTCAAAAGCCCGCCTAAAATTTTCCGTACATACCAATGGCGACGACATGTCGTCGCTGATTCTATCAACCTTTTTTTTTCAATAACTCTCATTAATAAAGATTAAAAACAATTAAATAAACAATCGCGACGACCTGTCGTCGCTAAAAGTCATTAGCATTAAAAAAAATTTTAATTTTTTTTTTTATAATCTAATTATCCTTTCTACCTTATTATCTTTTTATAATCTAGTCTTTATAATTTAATTAATAATTTAATTATCTTTTGTATTTTCTTTGTTATTTAATTATATTTTTATAATCTAATATTTATAACTTTATTAATAATTTGATTATTTTTTATATTAACTTTGTTATTTAGTTATCTTTTTATAATTTAATTAATAATTCAATTATCTTTTGTATTATATTTGTTATTTAATTATCTTTTTTATTATATTTGTTGTATAGTTTTTTTTGTTATTAATCTAATCTATGTATAGTACAAGGATTATTTCTCTTTAAACATATTAATAATAACATTTACACATAAATAGGTATATTATACATACATTTAAGTAGATATACACATAATCTTGCATACATTCACATTTACACACATACAAATAGTCACATGTGCGTATATAATTATCAAATACAAACACGTACACGTATTAACATATATCAAACAAATGTATCATCACATATATATTCACATATATACACATAAGTGTGCATACATTCACATTTACACACATACACAGAAGCAAATGTGCGTATATTATCAAATACAAACACGTATACATATTCACATATATCAAACAAATGTATCACCACATATATAAACACATATATACACATAAGCCTGCATACTTTCACATTTACACACATACACATAAGCACATGTGCGTATATTATCAAATACAAACACGTACACATATAAACACGTATACACATACACTTAATAACAAACAACTGTACAAATAGATTCCTGCATGTGTGTATTCAAATACAAGTATAACTGGATAATACTTTAATGATTCCTTCATGTATGTATTCCAACATGTGACAATTCGACTTTTCAAGTTAACCTTGTTAACCTTCACAAGCCCAACAAGGCCAATAAAGGCCCAACAAGGCCAATGAAGGCCCAACAAGGCCAATAAAGGCCCAACAAAGTCAAGGAAGGCCCGGTAAGGCCCAATGGAGTCTATGAAGCCCAACAAAGTCTAGTAGGCCCAATAAGATTAATTTAGGCTCAAGGAAAACAAGGAAGGCCCAATTAGACCAAACAAGGTTAAAGTAGGCCCATTAAGGCCCAATGTAAACAAAGTAGGCCTAGGGAAGGCCAAGGTAGGCCCAGGAAGGCCCAGTGAGGCCCAATTATATTTGAAAAGCCCAATTGGATTAGTTTAGCCAGTGGTAGTTCAATTTGGCCCAATTAGTGATAAATTAGAATTTTTAATGTAACTTTGTTAATCGAAATATTTCGTTGTTGACTCGGAAGGACCTATGGAATTTAAGAATTAAGAAAAATCAGTTGTTAAGTGTTAAAAGGTTAGAGATTAAGACTTATAATTGAATTTAGTACAAATTTTGACTTCTACAAGTCAAAATTCGGCCAATTTGAGAATGAAATTCGAAATTTTGTAAATTCAAGGTTGTAACTGCGAAATTAGCATCCATAATCATTGTAATAATGATTACAAACCGTTTACATACGTTTTAATCCATTAGACTTCGAATTAAATGGAATTAAGGGCCAAGAGTTGAAACCGTTACTACTCATTACTCAAATTCACAACATTCGACTTCATTACATAAAATTGAAGCTTCATACTCTTTAATCGGCACCTTTAGTACCTTTTACACATCACAATTCGATTCCAGTAGCTTGGGAAGCAGGAGTTCGATCGAAGGATTGCCGAAACTAGGGCTCGAAGTCGTTCGACTACAATTCGACATCAAAACAGGTTAGAAATTCATCCTACACTTCCTAAACATGCCGATTAAGGTGTAATCCAAATCAATTTCGGTTGGTAATATCGAATGATAAGAATTCAAGAACTAGGGTTCATACTTGAAACTGTTTTGGGGGTTTAGATTAAAACGTGTTTGTTAATCAAATTAAAACACATGGAGAGGTTCATAAGGTTCCGAACAAGCTTATTCATATGACAATTTCATCGTGTAGCATCGAATTAGTAATGCTCAATTTCTAGGGTTCTTGATAAGAATCATATTGGGGGTTTCGACTTAAACAGATTAGGGATTCAAATTGATTGCTATTAATAGTTTCAGAAAGTTCCGATTTATCTTAAGAATGTATTAATTTGAGGTTTTAGTATCAGAAGTGACGAATTTGATGTTAGGGTTTATAAGATGAATATGCTTTTGGGTTTTTGATGCAAACTGATATGATAGTCGAAATTGATTAATCAGAAAGGTTCGGAATGTGTTGTTCAATGAAAACCCTATGGTTTGAATGTTAATCGAGTTCAAAATTGGAACCAATTTGGATTAATATGCTTCGGTTATATGAAGTAAAAGGGAACCGGCCCATGTAGGATGTAAAAGAATTAATTTCCAGTTATCTAACGCGATACCCTAGCGGGCGAGATGGTTAGAGGCTTGTGTGTTGGAGTTGAGGGTCGCGGGTTCGAGTCCCGGCCCAACCATTTTTTGGGTTTTTATGCTAATTTAGTATTTCAAACATATTTTATTCGTTCTAACTCCGTTTTAATCCGTTCGAGTTGCGTTGGAACCGTAACGGGAATACGAACGTATTAGAATAGAAAAATTCATATTTTAACCCGAACACGAAATCGCGTATAACTACGTTTAATTAAATAAAATCAAATGTGATTTTATTTAAACGATTTCAATGACACGCGTACTTTCGTATGCACAATTTTAGCAAATCCAACATACGTGTGTTGACACGTATGTGATTTTAAGCACAAAACGATTATTCGAATAACAATAGGTTATTGTTTAAACACAGATTCTTCGTAGAAGGATTTCTTTCACGAGCTTTTAGTGTGTGATCATTCTGCTATCATCAAAGGTGCGTACACGGCCCCTTTCTTATTTTAAACTGTTTTGGGGGAGAAAACATGTGCAACAAACTATTTTTAGATACATATCACTTGCATGAGTTATCTGTTTACATTATGTGACAACATATCAACTTGAAAGTCCTTACACACCTCGAACCGTTTAGTTTGCTTTAATGCAAAGCGTGGTAGTTGGAAATAGATCTATTAGGTTTGACAAACCTCACCTGGTAGATGGGATCTACGCAGGTGTTTGACTGACCAAACACAATTTTTACTATTGTTGTGATAGACAATAGTGGCAAGGCGAAAACATGCTATAGCATGGCAATTAGTCAGCTTCGGTGTCGAACACGTATGTAAATAGTTTATATGACTAGCTATCATGACTGTGCATTTGTGATTATGTTATCTACAAACTTGTTATTCAAACTGCTGTTTTGAACACTATGAATACTTAAAACCTGTGTTATGCACCAACCTTTGTGTTGACTTGATTTGCATGTTTTCTCAGGACGCTAAGGCGCGTGTTACAGCTGGCATGGACTAGGAAGATAGAGTCTCATGCATTATAAACACTTTGAATTTGAATTTGAACATTTGAATATTTAAGTACTTTGGTTTGTAATGTTTTACTTATCAACTGTTATTTGGTTTTAAAACGCTTCCGCAACTTTTTGTAAACTCTGAATGTTATGTTTTAAAGGCCAACGTATGTTTTAAAATTCATATAGAGGTCTTCGCTATGTCTAATGATCTGAGATCCTGGTTTGTCATGCTCCCAAACGGTGTGATTCCGTTAGTTGAAATTTTGGGGGTGTGACAGATTGGTATCAGAGACATTGGTTATAGCGAACTAGGTTTGCATTTATAGGCCTAGACTATGACTGTTAGACATTAGACACACATGTTTACACATACTGTTTAGAATTACATATGACATTATGTAATTGATTTGCTTACGCATTGCACTTACATATGGTATTATGTAACAGGCATGGCTTCATCATCAGTCCCATATATCATTATTGATGATTCCGAGGACGAGGAGCCGATGGTTCCGGCACCACCATCATCACCACCACCACCTATTCCATCACCTCCACCGTATGAGATGGAGGACTCCGATCCCGAGGAGGACCCGGAGGAAGACCCAGAGGAGGATCCGGAGGAGGATCCAGACGAGGATCCAGACGAGGATCCAGAGGAGGACCCGGATGAGGATCCGGAGGAGGAGGAGGAGGGCATTCAGCAGATCCCTGCTGAGGGACCCTCTACACACCCACCACCAGCACTAGATGCTCCTGAGCCTAAGAGGCGAAGGACGGACGCGGAGGAGATCGCCAAGTTGCGCGAGGACTTGGATGAGACAGAAGACAAGCTTATACAGAGATCTCAGGAGTTATGGGATGCCATTGAGAGGCAAGATGAACTTGCCCAACTAGTTCATGACATGAGAGATGAGATGATCAATTTGATTGGTCGTCTAGAAGAGTCAGAGAACCGAGAGGAGATTTTGGCAGGCAGGATTGAAGCTTTGGAGGACTTAGTGGTAGTTGAGAATGATGAACAGGATGAGGATGAGGAGGAGGAACCAGCACCAGATGCTGAGTCCGATCCTGAGTCCACCGTCGAGGACGACTGATTATTTTTCTTTTATTTCTTGTTTTTATTTAAACTTATTAGGAACGGGTTGTGTTCCTACATTAGTAGTTTGAAATTTTGTATTTCATTTCAAAAGAATTGTACTCAAAGAAAGTTTATATCTATTAAAGAGTTATCTTTTATTTCCAACAGCTGTGTTGATTTATATTACAAGATGTGTTTGTTGTTTTACTTACACATGTTACATTTGATTTTGACTTCGTGCTAACACTTCTTATAAATAGGAAACTAATGGCTGAGGGAAACGTACATATGACTGTTGCTGAGCTCAATGAGCTAATTAACAACAGAGTTGCAGAGGCAATCGCACAGTATGCGCAGACTCACAACACAGGGCCACAGGGTCCAGCTGGGGGATTGGTTAATCCACAAGTTTGCACATTCAAGATGTTCTTGGACTGCAAACCTCACAACTTCAAAGGGTCGGAGGGGGCCATAGGACTTCTCCGATGGATTGAAAAGGCAGAGTCTGTGTTCGAAATGTGCAACTGCCCTGATGAAAGCAAGGTGAAATTTGCCACTGGAACATTAGAGGGTCCAGCACTGACTTGGTGGAACTCAAATGTTCAGACTCTGGGGTTGGGAGAAGCAAATGCATTGACATGGGACAACTTCAAAACTTTATTGCAAGAGGAGTACTGTCCTCGCAGTGAAATGCAGAAGTTGGAGGAGGAATACTGGCACCTCAAGATGGAGGGGTCAAACAATGAAGAGTACACGACCAGGTCACATGAACTGGCCAGACTGCTACCACACATGGCTACTCCAGCCAGTAAGTGGATTGAAAGATACATTGGAGGACTAGTGCCTCAGATTCAAGGGTTGGTGACTTCAGCAAATCCCACCACCATCCAACAAGCTGTTCGTCTAGCGCATCAGCTTACTGATCAGGCAGTGTTGCAGGGGACTCTGCCCAAACGAACATCTGCTACCAAGGTAGGAGATCATAAGAGAAAGTGGGAAAGTAATAACTTCAAGGGTAACAACCAACAGCAGAACAGGAAACAGGACTCAAACAAGTCCTATCATAATTCCAACAGTGGTCAGCAATCATCATCATCGGGGGGCTATATTGGTAAGCACCCCAAGTGCAACAGGTGTGGTTATCATCATGCGGGTAACCAGTGTGATAGAGCTAAGTGCCAGAGGTGTGGCAAGATTGGGCACGCGGCTAAGGATTGTCGCGGGGAGCTGCAGAACAACCATAACAACCAGAACAATAACCAGAACAACGCTCAGAAAGGTTGTTTTGAGTGTGGCAAAATGGGGCATTTTAAGAAAGATTGCCCACAGCTCAAGAAAGGCGGGGACAATAATGCCAATGGTAATGGAAATGGCAACGGTAATGGAAATGGCACCAACAACAACAACAACAATAACAACAACAACAACAACAATGGTGCTAGAGGCAGGGCATTTGTGATAGGAGGACGTCAAGCGCGGGAGGATCCCAACATTGTTACGGGTACGTTCCTCTTAAATAATCACTATGCCTCTATGTTATTTGACACCGGTGCCGATCGGAGTTTTGTATCTAGTTCACTTGCTAAGTCACTAGATGTTGGTCCCACTGCCTTAGATAGTCCATACACTGTGGAATTAGCTGATGGTAAGTTGATTGTAGTAGAAAACATTTATAAGGGATGTATCCTTGATTTGATGGGTCAGACATTAGAAATTGATTTGATGCCTATTGCCTTAGGCAGTTTTGATGTAGTCATTGGCATGGACTGGTTGTCCAAGAACCAGGTTGAAATTGTATGTCATGAAAAGATTGTTCGCATACCTTTTCCGCAGGGAGAGACATTATATGTACAAGGTGAGAAGAGCAGTACGCCACTGCGTCTCATATCTTGTATGAAAGCACACAAATGTTTGCGGAAAGGTCATACGGCAGTTATAGCACATATAACTGAAAAGCCGGTAGCTGAGAAGAAGCTTGAAGATATACCAATAGTTTGTGAATTTCCGGAGGTATTTCCAGAAGACTTACCGGGATTACCGCCTATTAGACAGGTGGAGTTCCGAATCGACCTTACACCAGACGCAGCACCGATAGCTAGGGCGCCTTATCGACTTGCACCATCAGAGATGCAAGAGTTATCCACACAATTGCAAGAGTTGTTGGATAAGGGTTTCATACGACCTAGTTTTTCACCATGGGGAGCTCCAGTATTGTTTGTAAAGAAGAAGGACGGGACTTTCCGTATGTGCATCGATTACCGGGAATTGAACAAGGTTACTATCAAGAACCGGTATCCGTTACCCAGGATTGACGATCTGTTCGATCAGTTGCAAGGTTCGAGTTACTACTCGAAGATTGATCTCAGGTCGGGTTATCATCAACTAAGAGTTCAGGAGGAGGATATTCCGAAGACTGCATTCAGGACACGCTATGGCCATTATGAGTTCTTGGTCATGCCATTTGGGTTGACAAACGCTCCAGCTGTATTCATGGATCTCATGAATCGTGTTTGTAAACCTTATCTTGATAAGTTTGTCATAGTTTTCATCGATGACATTCTCATCTATTCACAGTCTGAGGAGGAACACGCTGAACATCTTCGACTATTATTGGAATTATTGAAACAGGAACAACTGTATGCTAAGTTCTCGAAATGTGATTTCTGGATGCGAGAGGTACAGTTCTTGGGTCATATAGTTAATGAAAAGGGTATACATGTAGATCCAGCAAAGATTGAAGCGATTAAGAATTGGGAAGCGCCAAAGACCCCTACCGAGGTACGACAATTCCTTGGTTTGGCGGGTTATTATCGACGATTTATTGAGGGTTTCTCAAAGATCGCTCAACCACTTACAGCTCTTACGCATAAGGGAACAAAGTATAACTGGACGGATAAACAGGAAACTGCATTCCAGTTATTGAAACAGAAGCTTTGCAGCGCACCGATTCTGTCCTTACCGGAAGGGACGGAAGACTTTGTGGTGTATTGTGATGCATCTGCACAAGGTTTGGGATGTGTGTTGATGCAACGTGATAAAGTGATCGCTTATGCTTCCAGGCAACTACGAACACACGAAAAGAATTACACTACTCATGACTTGGAGTTGGGAGCAGTGGTTTTTGCTTTGAAAATTTGGAGGCATTATCTGTATGGAACTAAGTGTACCATTTACACTGATCATAAGAGTTTGCAGCATATCTTTGATCAAAAGGAGCTTAATATGAGGCAACGACGATGGGTTGAGTTGTTGAATGATTATGAGTGTGCGATTAAATATCACCCGGGAAAAGCTAATGTAGTAGCTGACGCTCTGAGCAGAAAAGACACAACAGGAGCAAGACGGGTTCGTGCACTTATGATGACGATACATACCGACTTACCTGACAAGGTACACAGTGCTCAGATTGAGGCCTTGAAAACGGAAAACTTAGTACCGGAATCTTTACGAGGAATGGAAGAACAATTGAATGTTAAACCTGATGGAATTCGTTATTTCATTGATCGAATGTGGATACCTTTGTATGGAGGTTTAAGGGAACTCGTGATGGACGAAGCACACAAGTCTCGATATTCAATCCATCCGGGATCAGACAAGATGTACCATGATTTGAAGGCACTGTATTGGTGGCCTCACATGAAAGCTGATATTGCTAAGTATGTTAGCGAATGTTTGACTTGTTCGAAAGTCAAAGTTGAATATCAGAAGCCATCTGGTTTACTACAGCAGCCAGAGATACCGATGTGGAAATGGGAACAGATTTCGATGGATTTTATTACTAAGTTACCCCGTACACCGAGTGGTTGTGATACGATATGGGTAATTGTCGATCGATTAACGAAATCTGCACACTTCTTAGCAATAAAGGAAACTGATAAGATGGAGAAACTGACTCGCATTTACATCAAGGAAGTAGTAGCACGGCATGGCGTGCCAATCTCTATCATATCAGATCGGGATGCCCGGTTTACTTCCAATTTCTGGAAATCTCTTCATAAGTCATTGGGGACTCGCTTGGATATGAGTACCGCCTATCATCCACAGACCGACGGTCAAAGTGAACGAACGATTCAAACGCTCGAGGATATGTTACGAGCTTGCGTAATTGATTTTGGTGATAGCTGGGAGAATCATTTACCGTTGGTGGAATTCTCTTACAATAATAGTTATCATACAAGTATTCAAGCAGCACCGTTTGAAGCTTTGTATGGTCGCAAATGTCGTTCACCAGTTTGCTGGGCTGAGATTGGAGACAGTCAGATAACAGGTCCTGAACTGGTGCACGAGACAACAGAGAAGATAGTTCAAATCCGGAACCGTATGGCAGCGGCTCGGGATCGACAGAAGAGTTATGCAGACAAACGTCGTAAGCCGTTGGAATTTCAAGTAGGAGATCGAGTTCTTCTAAAGGTATCACCTTGGAAAGGTGTGATACGATTCGGCAAGCGCGGAAAGCTTAGTCCACGTTACGTAGGACCTTTTGAGATCTGAAAAGGATTGGTCCGGTTGCGTATCAACTCAAACTACCGGATGAACTCAGTGGAGTTCATGATGTTTTTCACGTATCGAACTTGAAGAAATGTCTTTCTGACGAGACATTGATTGTACCGTTGGAAGAAATACAAGTAGATGAACAGTTGCGATTCATTGAAGAACCGGCAGAAATCATGGACCGAGAGGTCAAACAACTGAAGCAAAGCAAGATTCCGATAGTCAAAGTTCGATGGAATTCAAGACGGGGTCCTGAATTCACATGGGAACGGGAAGATCAAATGATGAAGAAATATCCTCATCTATTCAAAACAGCTACTGCTAACACTGAGAGCGCACGTTAAATTTCGGGACGAAATTTCCTTCAACAAGGGGATGACGTGATGCTTTCACACATCAACACTGCAAATTTCAAACTGTAAGCACAAACATTTCATTTATTCAATTGATTTTGTTACAAACATTTGTGCTACATTACATTCTATATATTTTATGTGCTACATTTCATATGTTACATGTTATGGTAGTACATACATGATTGGTTACACACATTCTACTATGTGCGGGGTTGCATAGTACATACATTTTGCTATGTGCGAGGTTACATAGTACAAACAGTTTCAGACACTCACTATGTGTGAGGTTACACAACACAGTATGATCAAACACAAACAGTCACAGTTAGGTGAACTAACTAGTGTACACGCAAAACAGTTGCATTGAACGATCACAATTGAGTTGTGATGTTGCAAGCATTAGACTTTGTGTGTGATTACACACAAGCACACAGAATGATCAAATCACACTAACACGTACGATTTAAACTCGTAAGTAGTTTCCTAACTACTCCTAACACTTACTAATTTTCGGGACGAAAATTCCTTCAACAAGGGGATGATGTGACAATTCGACTTTTCAAGTTAACCTTGTTAACCTTCACAAGCCCAACAAGGCCAATAAAGGCCCAACAAGGCCAATGAAGGCCCAACAAGGCCAATAAAGGCCCAACAAAGTCAAGGAAGGCCCGGTAAGGCCCAATGGAGTCTATGAAGCCCAACAAAGTCTAGTAGGCCCAATAAGATTAATTTAGGCTCAAGGAAAACAAGGAAGGCTCAATTAGACCAAACAAGGTTAAAGTAGGCCCATTAAGGCCCAATGTAAACAAAGTAGGCCTAGGGAAGGCCAAGGTAGGCCCAGGAAGGCCCAGTGAGGCCCAATTATATTTGAAAAGCCCAATTGGATTAGTTTAGCCAGTGGTAGTTCAATTTGGCCCAATTAGTGATAAATTAGAATTTTTAATGTAACTTTGTTAATCGAAATATTTCGTTGTTGACTCGGAAGGACCTATGGAATTTAAGAATTAAGAAAAATCAGTTGTTAAGTGTTAAAAGGTTAGAGATTAAGACTTATAATTGAATTTAGTACAAATTTTGACTTCTACAAGTCAAAATTCGGCCAATTTGAGAATGAAATTCGAAATTTTGTAAATTCAAGGTTGTAACTGCGAAATTAGCATCCATAATCATTGTAATAATGATTACAAACCGTTTACATACGTTTTAATCCATTAGAATTCGAATTAAATGGAATTAAGGGCCAAGAGTTGAAACCGTTACTACTCATTACTCAAATTCACATCATTCGACTTCATTACATAAAATTGAAGCTTCATACTCTTTAATCGGCACCTTTAGTACCTTTTACACATCACAATTCGATTCCAGTAGCTTGGGAAGCAGGAGTTCGATCGAAGGATTGCCGAAACTAGGGCTCGAAGTCGTTCGACTACAATTCGACATCAAAACAGGTTAGAAATTCATCCTACACTTCCTAAACATGCCGATTAAGGTGTAATCCAAATCAATTTCGGTTGGTAATATCGAATGATAAGAATTCAAGAACTAGGGTTCATACTTGAAACTGTTTTGGGGGTTTAGATTAAAACGTGTTTGTTAATCAAATTAAAACACATGGAGAGGTTCATAAGGTTCCGAACAAGCTTATTCATATGACAATTTCATCGTGTAGCATCGAATTAGTAATGCTCAATTTCTAGGGTTCTTGATAAGAATCATATTGGGGGTTTCGACTTAAACAGATTAGGGATTCAAATTGATTGCTATTAATAGTTTCAGAAAGTTCCGATTTATCTTAAGAATGTATTAATTTGAGGTTTTAGTATCAGAAGTGACGAATTTGATGTTAGGGTTTATAAGATGAATATGCTTTTGGGTTTTTGATGCAAACTGATATGATAGTCGAAATTGATTAATCAGAAAGGTTCGGAATGTGTTGTTCAATGAAAACCCTATGGTTTGAATGTTAATCGAGTTCGAAATCGGAACCAATTTGGATTAATATGCTTCGGTTATATGAAGTAAAAGGGAACCGGCCCATGTAGGATGTAAAAGAATTAATTTCCAGTTATCTAACGCGATACCCTAGCGGGCGAGATGGTTAGAGGCTTGTGTGTTGGAGTTGAGGGTCGCGGGTTCGAGTCCCGGCCCAACCATTTTTTGGGTTTTTATGCTAATTTAGTATTTCAAACATATTTTATTCGTTCTAACTCCGTTTTAATCCGTTCGAGTTGCGTTGGAACCGTAACGGGAATACGAACGTATTAGAATAGAAAAATTCATATTTTAACCCGAACACGAAATCGCGTATAACTACGTTTAATTAAATAAAATCAAATGTGATTTTATTTAAACGATTTCAATGACACGCGTACTTTCGTATGCACAATTTTAGCAAATCCAACATACGTGTGTTGACACGTATGTGATTTTAAGCACAAAACGATTATTCGAATAACAATAGGTTATTGTTTAAACACAGATTCTTCGTAGAAGGATTTCTTTCACGAGCTTTTAGTGTGTGATCATTCTGCTATCATCAAAGGTGCGTACACGGCCCCTTTCTTATTTTAAACTGTTTTGGGGGAGAAAACATGTGCAACAAACTATTTTTAGATACATATCACTTGCATGAGTTATCTGTTTACATTATGTGACAACATATCAACTTGAAAGTCCTTACACACCTCGAACCGTTTAGTTTGCTTTAATGCAAAGCGTGGTAGTTGGAAATAGATCTATTAGGTTTGACAAACCTCACCTGGTAGATGGGATCTACGCAGGTGTTTGACTGACCAAACACAATTTTTACTATTGTTGTGATAGACAATAGTGGCAAGGCGAAAACATGCTATAGCATGGCAATTAGTCAGCTTCGGTGTCGAACACGTATGTAAATAGTTTATATGACTAGCTATCATGACTGTGCATTTGTGATTATGTTATCTACAAACTTGTTATTCAAACTGCTGTTTTGAACACTATGAATACTTAAAACCTGTGTTATGCACCAACCTTTGTGTTGACTTGATTTGCATGTTTTCTCAGGACGCTAAGGCGCGTGTTACAGCTGGCATGGACTAGGAAGATAGAGTCTCATGCATTATAAACACTTTGAATTTGAATTTGAACATTTGAATATTTAAGTACTTTGGTTTGTAATGTTTTACTTATCAACTGTTATTTGGTTTTAAAACGCTTCCGCAACTTTTTGTAAACTCTGAATGTTATGTTTTAAAGGCCAACGTATGTTTTGAAATTCATATAGAGGTCTTCGCTATGTCTAATGATCTGAGATCCTGGTTTGTCATGCTCCCAAACGGTGTGATTCCGTTAGTTGAAATTTTGGGGGTGTGACACAACACAAATTAGCCTATATGTAGCGTCACATCATTCAACGAAATCCATAGTGGCACGCACGGATGTATTCAAATACAAATTAGCCTACATGTAGCATCACATCATTCAAACAAATTATATGACTTGAGTGTAAGATCTAATTCAATTCACTGATCACCCAGTTGTTGAAGTATGTGTTTGTGTGCAAACCTGTGTAAGAGACATTGTTAAGATATGTGACGGAAGAGACAGGCGAGGGTTGAATAAAGAACGACAAGCAATGAATCATTCTATATCCTACTAATTAACTTTTTTGAATGACATATTTTGACACCTAAGATGTTATTTCAATCGTATCATTTTATTTAACGTTGTAATTGTGCGTTCGAGCCCACCACAACTAAAAAACCCTTCTTTTATTTTCTCGATTTAAAAAAAAAACGACAAACGAAATAATAAATTTTGTTACGCATATATATAAATATTGATAAAAATAATTAAAAAGCAAAAGATAATTACAAAAAAATTTAAATTAATAGATAGAGTTATATATAAATATAAATATTGATAAAAATAATTAACATAGAGAATAACCAAAATAATAGTATATATATATATATATATATATATATATAAATAAATATAAATATCGATAAAGATAATTAAAAAGCAAAAGATAATTAAAAAAAAATAAATTAATAGATAGAGTTATATATAAATATAAATATTAATAAAAATAATTAACATAGATAATAACCGAAATAATAATATTTATGTATATATATATATATATATAAAATTGATAAAGATAATTAAAAAGAAAAAGATAATTACAAAAAAAATTAAATTAATAGATAGAGTTATATATAAATATAAATATTGATAAAAATAATTTACATAGATAATAACCGAAAAAACTAAAATTAATAAAGGGTTATAGCGACGACATGTCGTCGCTATAACTCGATTTATTCTATTCTCTTTTTTTTTATTTTCCCTGATTAAAAGTAAATAAAAAACCAAATAATTTTTTTTTAAATTCAGTTTTAGCGACGACATTTCGTTGTTAATAATTTCCCCCCATTTTTTAGTTTTCCCGGTTCAAAAGAAAATAAATATTGTAAAAATTGAAATATTTAGCGACATGTCGTCGCTGCTTCACATGTCGTCGCTGCTTCACATGTCGTCGCTACTTCTCAGTCGAAAATTTTCCCTCCTTTTTCTATTTTCCTGGTCTAAAAGAAAATGAAAAATACATTTTTAAATGTTTCTATAGCGACGACATTTCGTCGCCAACAAAATGTTTACTTTTTAAGCGTTGACTAACCAACCATTAATAGCCACGTGGTTGCAGAACCTTGGAAAAAATTATGCCAGTTTAGCGACGACATGTCGTCGATATTGCTTAACTTTTGGCGCCGACTTTTGTCGTCTCTATAGATGTCGTCCCTATACACCCATATCCTTTTAGTGTGTTAAGTAAATTTATTAGAAAATGACAGAGATGAACTGTAATCATTGACATATATACTTTATACATATGAATGTCACATTAATGTTTGAAACCAGATGATCACATACTGTGTTTGTGGCGAGGAAAAAGAGAAGGGGTGTGCCGATTTTTAAGATGATTAAACGATACTCTCGTTTCATGTAACACTACAAAAAAAATAGAGAAGAAAAACCTAAAAAGAAGAAAAATATAGACCGAAAAAAACCCAACAAAGTACAAGGAGCGGGATTCGAACCTGAGTGGGTGTGGAGGGTGTTAAGACTTAATTACCCTGCATGTGTCACTATTACGACAACACCAGTCTTTGTTTTGCGTTTTTCAAAATAATCATATGTATTTACCCCGGTTCAACAAGAAAAAACATTCAACGCCTTCCAAAATGTTTTGATGACTTGTGTGTTAGTGTCTTTTAGTTGGTTTGTGTTGCAGTAATTAATTTTTGTATTTTATAACATTTATCAAAATATAATTGTAAGATTACTTAACAATATATTTTTATATAAGTAGAAAAAATATATTTTGTAATCTCATTAGACAAGTTTTTAGTATGAAAAAACTCAACTAATATGAAAAATATAATAATTATTACAAGTGAAAGGGGTCTTTTGAAAAATGAGATAGGATGGCATTTTGTCGTAATAGTCGGCCTTGCTCTAATTCTTCCGGCACATGATCATGATCTTAATTTGAAACTTTATGTTCCCACCGATGAAACCTAAGATAATAACATATTATCTTTTAATAGTTCATAATTTCTTAATAATTAAATTGTAACCTTAATTTTAATAGTTAAGAAATAACAAGATGTAACATTAAAATTATCTTTTAATTATTAAAAGATTATATACCAGAAACGTAACCGAAACAGTGATCTATACAGTAACATGAACAAAAATTCAGGTACGATCTATGTATATTATTTACATGCTATATTCATTTGATGTCGATAAAGAACTATTTCATATTTATTACAGAAACATAGTTCAAAATCCACGGTTTAACAGTCAGAAACATATCTGACAACATAGAACAGTTACATGAATGCTTGTTAGGATTCTATTATGTATATACGTATGTGAGGATTAACAGAACAAAACAACAACGGATGTCGTTACGTGAATGCTAAATCGACGGATTACTTGTATATGTGACGATCTGTACGAATATATCTGAAAGTTTAACATTCTGAACGATGTCCAATAATTAGAAAACCATATCGAAAAGTGTAGTTATCGTAGTATTGGTGCGGGTGACGATTCGAACGAATACGCGCGACGACTGTACAATTCGATTTAAACAGAAAATTAAATATTTTCAGAAATTTAAAATAAACGGAAGATATTTAGTTAATTTCCTAAGAATCAGCACCTAAATTAAATTTACAAACTTTACTTTTAAACCGTGATGCTTCGTTACAAAAACGAAAGGAAACCGGCATTCTTTCGCGACACCGAGCGAGACCGAACACGCGGGTATTATGGAAAGCCTTTAATGAGGCAATTACTCCCTCATTTCATTCCCAACTACCTCATCTCTCTCCTCTTTCCTGTCACTCTCTCTACTTTCTCTCTCTAGAAGCCATTAACCTAAAACCTTCATTTCTCAACCAAATCGAGCTTTCTTAGTGTCAAAACGATCATTACAACTTGTAGATCACGAAAGTACAACCGATCTGAGCTTTGAATCATCCAAATCGTGGTAAAGATGAGATTTTTGTTCAGGTTTATGGTTTTCAAAACCCTATGTTCGAACCACCTCTTTAGCCGGTTAAAACCCTCCAAAACCTTAGGGAAACTACACCAAACCAATGTAGGACGAGTTACGACCATGTTACAAAGAAGGGGCTAGACATTTGCTTCGAAAAATGGTGACTGCTCCTGCTACAGGTTCGAAGGGCCGAATGGACTGCAAAGATAGGCCGAATGGCCCGGCCGACTGGGACCCCTCTGAACCAGAACCAACCGAACGGCCCAAGGTCGAATGGCTTCCTTCGGTCAAGGTCTCATTCGCACGGCACCCTTTCGGTCCGAGCCTCATGCGGCCAACCTTCTGATAGATCTTAAAACAAACAACTGAAGGATTTTACTAATAACAAGCCTGATTCGAGATAGGCGATCTCCAAAACAACCAACAAAGTTGATAATTAACAAAAACAAGACAAGAACATGAAAAATGAAATAAGATAACTAAAAACACCACTCTAGTCGGTTACTTCCTTCTTTTTAGCACCACTCACTCTAGTAAATCTCGCAGCCTCTCGCAAAGGATGAAATGGGTCAAACCCGGCTCCATAAATCAAGTCAAGCTGCTCCAGCATGTTTAATTCCAACCCGTTCAAACTTGATTTGTTGCGACCCCTTCTAGAATATACTTTCAACGGTGGTGTTGTATCACTATTATCCTGCCGGTAAAACGACTTGTCCTTAAGTCGAAAGTGAGGAAATTGGCCGAAAGGCATCACTTTAAACTCATAGTGACCCGAATGGGTCCGAAAAGCGTTTTTTCAATATCAGTAGGATTAACCCTGATTTGATAGTTTCCGGACCTTGAATCAATTTTTGAAAAAACCGTAGAGCCATACAGCTCATCAAGAGGCTTATCTATGTTAGGAATAGGATATTTATCAGCCACCGTTATCTTATTGAGGGCCCTATAGTCAACACACATGCGCCATGTGGCATCCTTTTACTTTACTAGTAACACAGGACTGGAAAAAGGACTGTTGCTATGTTGTATGAAGTCATTGGCTAGTAATGATGCAACTTGTTTTTCAATTTCTGTTTTTTGAGCATGGGGGTATCGGTAAGGTCTTATGTTGGGAGGAGATGAGTTTGGGAGGAGAGGTATGGAGTGGTAATGAGATCGAAAAGGTGGTAATGTGGAAGGTTCTTGAAAGAGAGTTTTGAAAGATGTGATTAAGGGCTGCAATGTGAGAGGGATGGATGTTGGTATGTCTGACTCCATAGAAATTAAGTTGTTGAAAGGTGGCTGATTTTTGGATACCTGAAGGTACCCCTTGGAGTTTGTATTTTTGCCCCTCAACTGTGAAAATTAAGAACATTTCGTTCCAATTTGCTTGGACCGTATTCAAGGAAGAAAGCCACTGTATACCCAGCACAGCATCAGCCCCACCAATAGAAAAAGGATAGAAATCCTGAGTGATCATAAGCTCTGAGACCTGCAATGAAATATCGCGACATATATGGCTGCAACGTATAATGTCTCCATTCCCAATTTGGACCCCAAAAGGGTTGACAACTTGGGTTATCAATTTTAGCTCATGAACCAACATGTCAGATATAAAATTGTGGGTTGATCCACTATCGATAAGTATAAGAACTTCTGTGGAGTTTAAAGTACCATGAATTTTCATTGTGGTCGTGTGAGATTTACCGAAAATGGCGTGCAAACTAATTTCGGCCATTTCTTCTAGATTCTCATCCACTTATCTTTCTTCCAATATTGGGTTCTTTTCAATTTCTTCCTCCGCTTCAAGTAGCTTGAACGTACGTGTTATGCAATGGTGGCCTGGACCGTATTTGTCCCCACATCGAAAACATTCTCCTCTGAGAAATTGGGCTTGCTTTTCTGGGTCAGAAATTCGGGGGGGAAGGTTTGGTTTCAGGTTTAGAAAGGTTGTTAGTAGGGTAGGAATTTGGGGTAAATGGTTTGGCTTCGGGTTTCAGGGTGGTTTGAGAATGTTTTGTCGGTTTAAGGGTGGTAAGTTTTGATTCAAACTCCAGAGGTAAACTAACTGCCTTGTACACAGTTCGTGGTTTGTGTATGCGAACATCCGATTTCAATTCTTCTTTCAGCCCATGTAAAAAAACCCCTAGCAAGCAGTGATCAGGACATTTCGTAACCCTCGAAGCGCGCATGGCAAACTCTTGCAGATAATCATGAACAGAACCTGTTTGACGAACACTGATGAGGAATTCATCTGGGTTTTGGAATTCAGGAGGTCCATAGTGCTTCTGGAATGCCAAGGTCAATTCATCCCAATAAGCTATTGCTTGTTCGGATGATAACCAAGAGTAGAGATCCAGAGCGTCATCTTCTAAATGCATTCCTGCGATGTCCACTTTTTCTTCTTCCGAAGTGTTGTAAAACCTGAAATATTTCTCAGCTTTCAAAATCCAACCCCTGGGATCACCCCCGCTGAAAGTGGGAAAGTCAATTTTGTGGAAAGGCCTACGATTGGGTGGGTTGAAACTTGAATCGCCATCGTCATATCGGTTGCCACTAGGTCCCGATTTCTCCTTGTTCGCGAACTGCCGCTTCAAATTGGTGAGATCCTCTTTCCAGGATTCCATCGACTCCAATTTAGACATGATCGCCGTTAATAGATTTGCGACTTGGCCAACAGTCGGTTTTGGGCCTGAACTGCTACCTTCACTCAGGGTCTGCACCATGTTTCCTTCGATTTCCCGGCAATGGAACCAATTTGATAGATCTTAAAACAAACAGCTGAAGGATTTTACTAATAACAAGCCTGATTCGAGATAGGCGATCTCCAAAACAACCAACAAAGTTGATAATTAACAAAAACAAGACAAGAACATGAAAAATGAAATACGATAACTAAAAACGCCACTCTAGTCGGTTACTTCCTTCTTTCCAGCACCACTCACCCCAGTAAATCTCCCAGCCTCTCGCAAAGGATGAAATGGGTCAAACCCGGCTCCATAAATCAAGTCAAGCTGCTCCAGCATGTTTAATTCCAACCCGTTCAAACTTGATTTGTTGCGACCCCTTCTAGAATAAACTTTCAACGGTGGTGTTGTATCACCTTCATTCGGCCAGGCTGTTTCAATCGCAGAGCTCATCATCATTCGGCCATGCCTTCACTCGGCCAACACATAAGCAGGGCCTCCTTCGCCTGAACCCTATTCGGTCGGGTGCTTCCTTCGGAAAAACCCTTTATACGGCCAAATCCTTCGGGTGACCCACGCTATTCGGCCAAGCTTTACTCCTTTCCCCTGAGTCACTACACTCGGCCGAACCTTCAAACGAGTGATTACATGGCCTTGCGTATATGATCTTGTGCATGGGTTGGACTGTGTATTGCATGCATGGACCTTGAACGTGTGTTACTTAAATGGTAAAAAGACTATTAGGGTTTCAAGACATGCAACCACCTTTGTGTATTTAAAGTTCAAACATAGAGATTAACAAGAAAAAGGGTAATATGTTTCATTATGAGACAAGGAACTAAGGCTTTTCTAAATGACAATGGGGTTTAATCTTGGATGTGGGTTTGGCTTAAGATGCATAAATCTATTTAAAGCAATCATGAATTAGGGATTTCAATAACAAAAGTTTTCTTAAATCATATTATCATCTAAACATGAATTGTGGATATCATAGCCTAAGGTTATGGTGTTGATTTCACTATTAACATCTAACACTTAGTAATTTCATACGAACATATAACTATATTTGATTGTTCAAACTGAACTCTCTAAGCTAAGTTATATACACGGACGAGCAAAGAACCATGGGAAACAAAGATCTAGTAACGGGCTTAAGGTTAATCGAATGGGATTAACCTAAGCCTAACATGTTTAATTATATTTTCTTAAAATAAATTATAAGTTTCTTATTTAAAATATTCTTTAAATTAAATAAAATGATTTCTAACTTAATGATTTAATTTAATTAATGGCTTTGAGCGTAACTAGCATAAACCTTACCTAGCTAAGGTTTAATAATGATTATTCATGGGACCAGGGTTTATAGATGGGTAATACATTAGACAAGTTAAAGAAAATCCTAGAAACACATTAGTAACATAGGACACTTAGTGGCAAACCTAGACCAAAACCCTAGATACGACTATTATAAATACTTATAGTATTCGAATCCTCTTAAAACAACTCAGGTACTGAAGAAACATAGTCTACAAGTAACGAGCGCGCATTTTGTTGTAAATCAATACAGAGCAACACAGGTGAGTTCGTTGCCCCTTTTTTCTAAACATTTTTGTTTTGCAAACGCGGGGCTGAGAAGGATGCGTAAATTATTTTTGTTGGATTATATTTACCTAAATGCTTTTACTTAATATATGTTTTATATGTAAAATGGTTGTCCTAGATCTTATCTAGGTAAACTAATTTCAAAATTTTAGATTGAGTTAGCTATTCATCATGAATAGCTAACAATTTTAAAGACAAAGAACTACTTTTCAAGATCTATTTTCAAAGAACTAAAGACCTAAACCAAAGAACTAATTTCAAAGAACTAAAGATCTAAAACAAAGAACTATTTTCAAAGATCAAAATTCAAAGAACTAACGGTCAAATCAAAGTACTACTTTCGATGGTGTGTTGTCAAAGAACTAACGATCTATTTCAAAGAACAATGAATAAAGAACTAATTTCAGGGGTCTGTCTGGGAAATATCAAAGATAGCATGTGCCAATCTCAGGTTTGAAAGACGTCCTAGCTAGACTGATCGAATATGAGACACATGTTTGATGATATTTACAGTATTCCCTAACCAGTTTTGAGGAACATCTAGGAAATACTCAAAGATAACATATGCCAAAGAACTAAAGAACTATACAAACCACGGACGATCTCAAGAACTATAAAAGCATGTATATCAAAAGATGTCCTAGCTAGACTGATTGATTATAGGTCGCATGTTTGATGAGGTTTACAGATCTCCTTTACTACTAAGAACCTTGATTGCTAGACTAGTCTACTCGAGTTGACCAAGGCCCAATCGTTAGGTCTTAGATTTTATTAAATGTTTATTTATTTACTTATTTAAGCATTTATTGAAATGTTTCTACAAATGCTATAGTTGATAATGATTGTGTGATGAACATATGGAATTAATAGAAATTCTATTTGGTGGAACTCAAAGAACTAGTGTGTCTATGGTGTGGAATGAAACGCTTAATTATCATTGACAACAATATACTATGTGGTATGATATGTGGTGGGACGGTGGCTGGGGCTTGTTACCCTACATATGCCCTATATAAAAGCATATTTGACTGGATAGTATAGGTGGTTGTTAATGAGGTTAAGGTTGTTATTTTGGGTGTTCGAGGGTTATCATTTTCAAACGGCTCAAGTATGTAATTCAGTGTATGGGATGAAATGCTTAAGTATCATTAACAACAAAATATTATGTGGTTCGATATGTGGTGGGATGGCGGCTGGGGCTTGTTCCCCAACATATGCCCTATATATAAGCATATTTGACTGGATAGTATAGGTGGTTGTTAGTGAGGTTAAGGTTGTCATTCGGACAGGTTATCAAATTCATTTTCAAATAAAACTATATGAACTCACCAACCATGTGTTGACCTGATCTTTTTGCATAACTTCTCAGGTGACGAACAGGTCTAAGTAAGAAGTTATTGCTTTTGGACTAGGATGCCAAATAAAGGACCTAGTATTGTTGGACCAGCATATTTTGAACATCATTTTACAGATTATTTTGTAAATCTTGTGCAGATACAATATAGAAGAATTATGATGTGATAGTTGATTTATATTGTTAAATTATGAACAAAACTGATGTAATTTAACTTTGTAATTCTATTTTATTTAGCATTTTCTCATTATATATCATGTGCATTGTAAACAATCTGATCATCACGATTATCATTCCTGATCATCACGATTATCATTCCTGATGTAATTTAACTTTGTAATTCTATTTTACTTGCATTGTGTCTTCTGCAATCGTGTCACACCCCTGCGCCGCGTGCGGAATCCACGGCGCGGTGACGTATGAACAGTTGAATCATGCACAAGTATTGAATAAGAACAACCACAATGGATCACTAAGTTGCATAATGTTTAGACAATTGTTTAGTTCCAGACAATCTATCTATCAAAATAAAGACAACTACAGACCCAAAAATGGTTTACAAAATAAGACTCCAAACAAGACAATTAAACAATTAGGATTTAGTGAGTTTCTGTTCCATCCTAGCATGTTTCTTCATCTTGTTATATCTTAAGCGGTCTCCTTAGTTGTCCTTAGAATGCTTTAAACCTGATTACCTGAAACACGTGAAAAGTAACTGTCAACTACAGAAGTAGTTGGTGAGAACAATAGGTTTTAACATATGAAATCATGAATATAAGATATAAGGCATAGGTAAGTTAAAGCAATAAATGATTCACATGGATGAGCTGCAACCCAAATTAACATCAAGTAAGAAAATGAGTGTAAACAGTCCAATCACTGTTTGCACGAAAGTCAACATATAATATCAAGTCCCAAACCACGTTTGGAGTTAAATAATGTATAGCAATTTTGAAAACCATAATGACACCAGACCTGCAGTTAGCTTTTAAAACAAATTTAAAAGCTAACTCCATCCTGGATAAGAACCAATGTGTCCGCTTTCCCTTGTTGTGATCACCCAGTACTAACGCTAATGAATATGATACTTGATGCTTTTACAAGTTTGTTTACAACAATAGACACCATGTTTCTGAACCTTACTTTAACCGAACGTGTTAATGCCTTATTTGATAACATGAATTGAAAACCTTGATTTAATTCCATGAATTAAATCCTTTGTTTTGAATACCATGAAATGAATCTCTTGATTTGATTACCATGAAATGAACCTCTTGATTTGAATACCATGAAATGAATCTCTTGATTTGATTACCATGAAATGAACCTCTTGATTTGAATACCATGAAATGAACCTCTTGATTTGAATACCATGAAATGAACCTCTTGATTTGAATACTATGAAATGAACCTCTTGATTTGAATACCATGAAATAGTGACCTTGTATAATAACAAGGTTTATAACAAAAGAGTTTATAAAATCCATTATTTAAAAGTAATTATCATTTATAAAAAAACATTTGAGTAAATCTGTTACAAAACAGTTCAAAGGGTCTTTATAAAACCTTTTTAATTAAAAAGAGTTTAATAGTTGATAAATCCTTTAAAACAGTTGACAATTCCTTTAAAACAGTTGATGAATCCCTTGGATTCGTAAAATGAACCTGTAATGTTTATAAGAATACACACATCCTGTGTAATGAAATACGATTGTAAATAGCGGGTTTGATCACGTGTTCCACCCCAAAACAGTTATAAAACAGTAAAAGAGGGGCTAATGTTCTCACCTGTCTGCAGTAGACTCTGAACTATAACAAATAGCAAGTAGCAAACAGGACTTCTAACTGGTTCCTATATCATTGTAATCATACATAAGATAAAAGATTTATAGTTGTATAGACTTTGATTCATTGATTGACTTGTGTTAACTTGAACTTGATTAACCTTGAATACATGTTCTCATGTTTGAAAGTGTTGTATGAATTTGAAAGTCATGTTGAGTTACTTGTTTGATCATGGATCCATGAAAATGATGTGTGATGTCCTTTTATGCACAAACTTGTTTGTACAACATCACATGTGTTTAAGAGTTTGATAAACCTTTGATACACCATTGATTAACATGTGTTGTGAAAAGATGTTCAATTGTTTGAGTACTTGAGATTGTGTCTTGGTCCCATAGTTGTGATAAGTTATACACCTACCCAAATGAGATCAATTTGCCAATACATTAGATTGTGGGTCCAAACATTGGGCCTTGAATCCATATAATGTAATGGGCCAAATTGAAATACTATGGTTCATTTAAGTGTGTTGTTGGCCAACAATGGGCTTTAAGCCCATGAAATCGTGGTGGCCTTTAAGCGAAGTCCATAGGCCTCCTATGTTAGTAACGGGCCGATTAGGTGTCGTTGAGCCAATTAGGGACCGTAATGGGCCAACCTAACTTCCTTGGGCTTGGTTTAACCTATGAGGCCGATTAATAGTGAAGTTGGGCCAATTGAAACTGAATTGGGCCGATGTGGTTATGGGCTGCCAACATGGGCAGCGAACCTTTGAAGTTCAAGGCCTAGGTTCGTGGGGTCCCTTAGGTTAGATGGTTCAAGGGTTCGGCAACAAGTCAACGAACCATGCAAGGTTCGTTTACATGAAACAGGTTCGTGGCTGATGGTGATCTTAAGGGTTCGTGCATGGCGACTAGGGTTTGTGGAGTGATCATCATGTAGGGTTCGCAGAAGGTTCGCACAGGGGAGGGTACGTTGGTCCTCAAATGGTTCGGTGAAGGCTCGTGGAAACCCCTAGGGTTCGGCTGTGCATGCCACGAACCATGCAGGGTTCGTGGGTTCCATAAGGTTCGGCCAGGAAACCCTAATGGTTCGCTAGGGTTCAGTCGTGTCCTTGACAGCTAATAGGTTTGTCGAGGGAGGTTCGTGAGCAGCATGGTTCGTCTGATGGTGCGGATGAAGGTTCGCTGAGCTAGTGAGGGTTCGCCATAGGCTCGTCTGGTCGAAGGGTTCGGCCAGTCTTTGAACTCCACGAACCTGCAACTTTGAACAGCATCATCACCATCAAATACTTATGTTTCGAAGCCATCCATACCTCAGGGCATAACATTAGATGTTTCGAGGGTTCCTGGTTGTGGTACTAAGGTTCTAAAACCGGTTGAAGCTAGGTTCGAGCACTCACACACGAAAACCCTATTTTCAGAATTTTTCTTTCGTTCGTACCTCGTTTTTGGCCGGATAAAACCTCCGATCCGTTGTACTTCTGTGTAGAGGATGTCGAGAGCTTCGCGTGGGCGCCTAGAACACCGAATTTCGTTGAGAAACGAAGGAGATACGCGCGTTTGAAGTCGGTTTTCTAGAGTGAGAGAGGGTAGACGGAAATTGTAGAGAGAGAAGTGGTTGTTGGCTGCATTTATGAAGAAAATAACCTTGTTCAAGTCTTTTATAGCCCGGGTGGTATTCGGGTTCGTTTCGGTCGCTCGGTTCGCGTTTCCGGAACGTAACGCGTATTTTACGCGATTTAAAAATAAAAGAGTTGTTAAACTCAATAAAATGATGAGTTTCAAAATTGTTAAAATATAAAATAATTATTTTAATTATTTTTACTCTTCATACGTTGTCAGATCGTTAAACACATACAATTACGTGTATACCCGCAATCGCGTACGTTCTTCGATCGTATTAATTATTTAAAGTCGTTTAATCATAATTATAAGTTCAACATTCGTATCATTATGGATCGTCACCCATAACTATACTCAGTCTCGCTTACGTATTACGATTCTTGTTGAATTAATTAATTGTCATAATATTCGTCTTAACACTACGCACCAACACTATCATGTTACACCGAACGCAGTATATATATAGGGCTCACTCTCGCTGCCCACCACTGTTTCGATATAACACAATACTGTTCTTGCCTAGTGCACTCAACTATAAATAAATAATACATACTTGTTCCTAAATAAATAAGATCCTGTAACACACAAGCACACATTATGAACATATGAATCACATTGATTAACTGAACATTGACACACACTGTTCTAACATTGTTTACGACTACCATGACTAAATGTACAAATGTTACAGTCTCCCCTAGTTAAGGGAATTTCGTCCTGAAATTAACTAGCCGAAGATACTGTAAAAAGATGAGGGTACTTAAGCTTCATCTGGTCTTCACGTTCCCAGGTGAACTCAGCACCGCGTTTGCCCTCCCATCGTACCTTTACGATCGGGATACGGCTGCGTTTAAGTTTCTTGACCCCATGATCCATGATCTCAACTGGACGTTCTATGAATTGCATGTTGTTCTGAATCTGAATGTCTTCCAGTGGAATCTGAACATCATGATCTGCCAAGCATTTCTTAAGATTTGATACATGAAAAGTATCATGAACATTGCTTAGCTCCACTGGAAGTTTGAGTTTGTAGGCTACGGGACCAATCCGTTCCAGGATCTCAAAAGGTCCAACGTACCTTGGTGCAAGTTTCCCTTTCTTCCCGAATCGGACAACGCCTTTCCAGGGAGAAACTTTGAGTAAGACTCAGTCACCGACTTGAAACTCAAGCGGTTTCCGACGTCGATCAGCATAACTCTTCTGCCGATCTCGTGCGGCCTTAAGCCGTGATTGGATGATTGTGATTTTGTCTGATGTTTCCTGAATGAGTTCTGGTCCTACGACCTGTGAGTCACCAACCTCGGTCCAGCAAACCGGTGATCGGCACTTTCTACCATATAAAGCTTCGAATGGTGCACATTGAATGCTCGTATGATAGCTATTGTTATATGAAAACTCAATGAGTGGGAGATGAGTGTCCCAACTTCCACCGAAGTCAATGACACAAGAACGAAGCATGTCTTCGAGTGTTTGGATAGTCCTTTCGCTTTGACCGTCGGTTTGGGGGTGATACGCCGTGCTAAGATTAACACGCGTTCCCAAAGCCTTTTGCAATGATTGCCAAAAGCTCGAAGTGAATCGACTATTGCGATCAGATATGATTGATGTTGGAGTACCATGACGTGCAATGATTTCGTTGATGTACAAAGTGGATAGCTTCTCCATCTTGTAATCCTCTCAGATCGGGAGCAAATGGGCAGATTTGGTGAGTCGATCAACGATCACCCTAATCGAATCGAAACCTCACGGAGTTCTCGGCAACTTAGTTATGAAATCCATGGAAATTTTTTCCCATTTCCATTGAGGAATTTCAGGTTGCTGCAGAAGTCCCGAAGGCTTTTGATGTTCTGCTTTGACTTTTGAACATGTTAGACACTTTCCCACGTACAGTGCTATGTGTTTCTTCATTCCTGGCCACCAGTAAGATGTCCTCAAATCTTGATACATCTTATCGGCTCCAGGATGAACTGAGTATCGCGACTTATGAGCCTCATCACAGATGAGTGTGCGCAATTCTTCGGATTTTGGAATCCAAATGCGGCCATTGAGATATAACACCCCGTCAGCTCGAGGTTCTAGTTTCGTCTCAATCCCGCAATCCAAGTCTGTCTTGAGTTGATTGTCTGTTACTACCTGTTGTTGTGCTATACGAATCAAGTCTTTCAAGTTTGGCTGTGTGTTGATCTCCATGGCTCTTACACGAATCGGTTTGACTGGTTCCTTACGACTAAGAGCATCCGCCACCACATTGGCTTTACCCGGATGGTAACGAATCTCACAGTCGTAATCAGTTAGAAGCTCAACCCAACGTCGTTGTCTCATATTGAGTTCTTTCTGATTAAGGATGTGTTGCAGGCTCTTGTGGTCTATATAGATGACACATTTAGTACCATAAAGATAGTGTCTCCAAATCTTCAATGTAAAGACCACAGCCCCTAACTCAAGGTCGTGAGTAGTGTAATTCTTCTCATGAACCTTAAGTTGTCTTGAAGCATACGCAATGACCTTGTCCCGTTGCATAAGCACACAATCGAGACCAAGGTTTGAAGCATCACAGTAGACAATGAAATCATCACTGCCTTCTGGAAGACTAAGGATAGGGGAATTGCATAACTTTTGTTTAAGAAGTTGAAATGCATCTTCTTGTTTCTGTCCCCATATAAAGGCTTGACTTTTCTGAGTCAATGTGGTAAGTGGCAAGGCAATCTTAGAGAAATTCGCAATGAATCTCCTGTAATAACCTGCCAGACCCAGAAATGAACGAATCTCTGTTGGAGTAGATGGGGTAGTCCAGTTCTTAATCGCCTCAATCTTTGCTGGATCTACATGTATTCCATCCTTGTTTATGACGTGTCCTAAGAAGTGAACCTCCTTTAGCCAAAATTCACATTTTGAGAATTTAGCATAAAGTTGTTCTCCTCTTAGTAGTTCTAGGACTTTCCTCAAATGATCTTCATGCTCCTGTTCTGACTTTGAATAGATCAGTATATCATCAATAAAGACGATAACAAACTGATCTAAATACGGTCTGCAGACTCGATTCATCAAGTCCATGAACACTGCGGGTGCATTGGTCAGCCCAAATGGCATAACCACAAACTCATAGTGTCCATATCGAGTCCTAAACGCAGTATTTGGTATATCCTCATCATTTACTCTTAACTGATGATACCCGGATCGTAAATCAATCTTAGAGAAACAAGTTGCTCCCTGTAATTGATCAAACAGATCATCGATCCTGGGCAGAGGATATCTATTCTTGATTGTCAACTTGTTCAGCTCACGATAATCGATACACATACGAAATGAACCGTCTTTCTTTTTGACAAAGAGAATCGGAGCTCCCCATGGAGAGAAACTCGGTCTTATGAAACCTTTGTCTAAAAGTTCTTGAAGCTGACTAGACAGTTCTTGCATCTCAGACGGTGCTAATCGATACGGTGACTTCGCCACTGGGTTTGCTCCAGGGACGAGATCAATTCTAAACTCCACTTGTCGGACTGGTGGTAGCCCAGGCAAGTCTTCTGGAAATACGTCTGAATAATCTCTGATAACTGGAACGTCTCCAACTGTTTTCTTTTCAGGTTTCTTTTCTACCACATGAGCCAGGAATGCATAATATTTCTTCTTCAGGTATTTCCTCGCCTTGATGCACGACACAATCTTCAATCCACGGCAGGGTTTCTCGCCATAAACGTTCATCGTTTCGCCGGTCGGTAGAGGAATCCGAATAAGTTTCTCCGAGCATACGATTTCAGCATTGTTCTTGGATAACCAATCCATTCCTACTACAACTTTGAAGCTTCCGAGAGTCATAGGAATGAGATCGATGGAGAAAAGATGGTCATTTAATCTTAATTCACAACCATGGATAATGGAATCTACAACTATAGTATTACCATCAGCTACTTCTATGGTATAGGGAGCAGTAAGTATAGATGGTTCTATGTTAAGCAAAGAAGCAGTATGGGCAGCGATAAAGCTTTTATCAGCACCAGTATCAAATATGATAGAAACGTAATGACCATGAAGGAGAAATGTACCCGTGACAACTGCTGGCTCCTCGCGTGCTTCGGCAGCTCCGATAACAAAGGCACGAGCAGTAGCAGTAGTGTTGTTGAGTTTTGGACACTGGTTTCTGAAGTGTCCCTCTGCTCCACAATTATAACAGGCCCTTCCACCTGTAGCAGTAGGAGTTGTGGTAGCAGTTGTTGCAGCAGCAAGATGAGCAGCTCGGCATGTAGCTGCAAAGTGTCTCATACGCCCACACTTGAGACACTTTTTGCATTGAGTGTTGGGCAGATGATGATACTGGCATTTGGTGCAAAGTGGAAACGGGCCAGTATAAGGCTTTCTGGCATTAGCAGGTTGTGGCATAGCGGTAATAGGTATAGCATGAGTAGGTGCAGCTGCAGTCAACGCTGCAAAGTTCTTGATCGTCTTTTGCTTCTTCTTCTTGTGATGGTCTTGTTCAGGCTTCTTGCCTTCTTCAATCTGTGTTCTCTTAAATCCCTTCCGGGTGAGCACCCCAGACTTTACATATTCTTCAGTGAGGGTAGCACCAAGCTGAATTGCTGCCTCCAAAGTAGTGGGGTTGTTTCCCATAACATTTCCTCGGACAACTAGGGGCAATCCTTCGATGTATTTCTCTATCCTGCGAGATAGAGGAGTAACCAAATGTGGTACCAGAATGCACAACTCATGGAATCGAGTCGTATACTTTGCGTTCTCACCACTGTCCTGCACCAAATTCCACATCTCCACCTCGAGTTTCTTCAGCTCATGTCGTGGGCAAAACTTCTCCACGAGTAAGTTCTTGAAACCGTCCCACGGTAAAGCTAAAGAAACTTCGCGTCCTCTGGTGTTCTTCTCAGAGTTCCACCAGGTGAGTGCGCCTTTGTGAAAAGCGCTTGAGGCCATCTTGACCTTTAGATTTTCCGGACATCCTGTAAAATCAAGAATATCCTCGATGCTCTCCAGCCATTGCAGTAAGCCGGTAGCTCCCTCCGTACTAGAGTACTTGGGAGGCTTAGCATCGTTGAACTGCTTAAAAGTGAAGTTAGCAGTTCCTAAGTGATTGGTGTTTGAGTTGTTAGCTGAGTCACTAGTAGTCCCTCGAAGATTCTGGGTGATATCAGTGACCATGCCCGGAATGACATCTCTCATATGTATAGCGATGGCTCGGGAAATCTTGTTGATCTCATCATCATTACCACTTGTCGAACCCCTAGCATTAGGGTCACGTCGAGGCATTCTACGAATAGAAGCCACAAGCGGGTCAGTAATGAGGAAGGATACAATTGAATTTACATGATAAAGTCAGTAATATATCCATACTACTAATATTATCATTCAATTGTAATATGATCTAGTACACATATAAACTATCAACTTAATTGCATACTTATCATGTGAATATGTACGATGTCCCATGATTTCACTCCACCAAACCTACACACTGACACTTTCCCGATATACCGAAGATAGCTTATATATAGGGCATACGAAAGGGTCAAGCAAACTGCCAGCCCAGACGCCATCCCACCACCGCTTCGATATACCACGATCATGCCCTTGCTAGCATTTGGTAATACGTTTGTACTGATTTGCAAGTGTGTTCCATTGATTAAGAATCCCATGATATTTGATTAACTTGAACTATGATTGATTTCATGATTGAACTATGATTATGTTATGCGTGCACCTACTAACAATTGTTAACATGTAGAACTAAATCATACGTGGGCTCTACATTTTTCTTGTTAAACTATGTTAGTAAGTACTAATGATGTAATCACTTAAGAATTTTCACTTAAGGTTTACATTTAAAGAATGTTCACAGCTTGACTGATTCACCATAATGTTTGCTTCATCCAAGTTTGAATTGTACTATGATTTAATTCACCACTGATTGTATCTCCAATGTTTGTATCCCATGTGTTTGACTAATGTTCAATGTTCCCAGTTGCTCCTGAATCCTCACTCCAAATACAAACGCCGGATTCCCCCTAACATACTGAAATAAGCTTATATATAGGGCAAGCTCTCACCGACCCACCACTTACCTCAGCACGTCAGCGTTAATCCGTCGTTTATATTTGGGGCTAAGATTCCAACTGTTGATTGATTATGATTGTTTCATGATTGTCTCTTGTACTATGGATATGATTATGACTGTGTAAACCACGGTTCTTAATTTACTTGAAATTAACACCTTAGGTTTTAGCATGTGTGTCCTAGGTTAATTAACCTAGGTTCTCAATACCTACAGTATCGAGTATAATGATTTCCTGTGAGAACTTCAACTAAAGAATACTGTTACACAGATTCTAAGTTATAAAGTTCCTATGATAATGATAACATGACAAGGATTTCAAATCAAGATTCTAAATTAATAGACCTTGACCTTTGAATTCCTATGATGAATATGACAAGGATTTTAGATCAAAGATACTAAATTAATAGATCTTTGCCTCTAAATTCCTATAATGAATATGACAAGGATTTTAGATCAAAGATACTAAATTAATAGATCTTTGCCTCTAAATTCCTATAATGAATATGACAAGGATTTTAGATCAAAGATACTAAATTAATAGATCTTTGCCTCTAAATTCCTATAATGAACTCTGTGTGAGAATTTCAGATCAAGGATACTAAGAGTACAGATCCTTGCCTCTGAAATCCTTAAATGAATACGTGTGAGAAATTTAATTCGGTTTCTAAAATTATAGAATTCCGATTCAAATTCCTTGACTCGATATCTAATCTTAGTAAAATGTCCCTAAGATCTTTCAAGCTTAATGTAGACTTAATGCTCCCTTAAGTTACTTAGATCCTAAGTATCCTCAAGCCTATAGCACTTCGTCCTATTGGGTAGCTTAGGTTATAGTCTAGGTCATTAAACATTGGGTTTTGCCTAGTTCTCTACAACCTTGGCTCTGATACCAACCTGTCACACCTCTGCGCCGCGTGCGGAATCTACGGCGCGGTGACGTATGAACAGTTGAATCATGCACAAGTATTGAATAAGAACAACCACAATGGATCACTAAGTTGCATAATGTTTAGACAATTGTTTAGTTACAGACAATCTATCTATCAAAATAAAGACAACTACAGACCCAAAATATGGTTTACAAAATAAGACTCCAAACAAGACAATTAAACAATTAGGATTTAGTGAGTTTCTATTCCATCCTAGCATGTTTCTTCATCTTGTTCTATCTTAAGCGGTCTCCTTAGTTGTCCTTACAATGCTTTAAACCTGATTACCTGAAACACGTGAAAAGTAACTGTCAACTACAGAAGTAGTTGATGAGAACAATAGGTTTTAACATATGAAATCATGTTTGAAAGTGTTGTATGAATTTGAAAGTCATGTTGAGTTACTTGTTTGATCATGGATCCATGAAAATGATGTGTGATGTCCTTTTATGCACAAACTTGTTTGTACAACATCACATGTGTTTAAGAGTTTGATAAACCTTTGATACACCATTGATTAACATGTGTTGTGAAAAGATGTTCAATTGTTTGATTACTTGAGATTGTGTCTTGGTCCCATAGTTGTGATAAGTTATACACCTACCCAAATGAGATCAATTTGCCAATACATTAGATTGTGGGTCCAAACATTGGGCCTTGAATCCATATAATGTAATGCGCCAAATTGAAATACTATGGTTCATTTAAGTGTGTTGTTGGCCAACAATGGGCTTTAAGCCCATGAAATCGTGGTGGCCTTTAAGCGAAGTCCATAGGCCTCCTATGTTAGTAACGGGCCGATTAGGTGTCGTTGAGCCAATTAGGGACCGTAATGGGCCAACCTAACTTCCTTGGGCTTGGTTTAACCTATGAGGCCGATTAATAGTGAAGTTGGGCCAATTGAAACTGAATTGGGCCGATGTGGTTATGGGCTGCCAACATGGGCAGCGAACCTTTGAAGTTCAAGGCCTAGGTTCGTGGGGTCCCTTAGGTTAGATGGTTCAAGGGTTCGGCAACAAGTCAACGAACCATGCAAGGTTCGTTTACACGAAACAGGTTCGTGGCTGATGGTGATCTTGAGGGTTCGTGCATGGCGACTAGGGTTCGTGGAGTGATCATCATATAGGGTTCGCAGAAGGTTCGCACAGGGGAGGGTACGTTGGTCCTCAAATGGTTCGGTGAAGGCTCGTGGAAACCCCTAGGGTTCGGCTGTGCATGCCACGAACAATGCAGGGTTCGTGGGTTCCATAAGGTTCAGCCAGGAAACCCTAATGGTTCGCTAGGGTTCAGTCGTGTCCTTGACAGCTAATAGGTTCGTCGAGGGAGGTTCGTGAGCAGCATGGTTCGTCTGATGGTGCGGATGAAGGTTCGCTGAGCTAGTAAGGGTTCGCCATAGGCTCGTCTGGTCGAAGGGTTCGGCCAGTCTTTGAACTCCACGAACCTGCAACTTTGAACAGCATCATCACCATCAAATACTTATGTTTCGAAGCCATCCATACCTCAGGGCATAACATTAGATGTTTCGAGGGTTCCTGGTTGTGGTACTAAGGTTCTAAAACCGGTTGAAGCTAGGTTCGAGCACTCACACACGAAAACCCTATTTTCAGAATTTTCTTTCGTTCGTACCTCGTTTTTGGCCGGATAAAACCTCCGATCCGTTGTACTTCTGTGTAGAGGATGTCGAGAGCTTCGCGTGGGCGCCTAGAACACCGAATTTCGTTGAGAAACGAAGGAGATACGCGCGTTTGAAGTCGGTTTTCTAGAGTGAGAGAGGGTAGACGGAAATTGTAGAGAGAGAAGTGGTTGTTGGCTGCATTTATGAGGAAATTAGCCTTGTTCAAGGCTTTTATAGCCCGGGTGGTATTCGGGTTCGTTTCGGCCGCTCGGTTCGCGTTTCCGGAACGTAACGCGTATTTTACGCGATTTAAAAATAAAAGAGTTGTTAAACTCAATAAAATGATGAGTTTCAAAATTGTAAAAATATAAAATAATAATTATAATTATTTTTACTCTTCATGCGTTGTCAGATCGTTAAACACATACAATTACGTGTATACCCGCAATCGCGTACGTTTTTCAATCGTATTAATTATTTAAAGTCGTTTAATCATAATTATAAGTTCAACATTCGTATCATTATGGATTGTCACCCATAACTATACTCAGTCTCGTTTACGTATTACGATTCTTGTTGAATTAATTAATTGTCATAATATTCGTCTTAACACTACGCACCAACACTATCCTGTTACACCGAACGCAGTATATATATAGGGCTCACTCTCGCTGCCCACCACTGTTTCGATATAACACAATACTGTTCTTGCCTAGTGCACTCGACTGTAAATAAATAATACATACTTGTTCCTAAATAAATAAGATCCTGTAACACACAAGCACACATTATGAACATATGAATCACATTGATTAACTGAACATTGACACACACTGTTCTTACACTGTTTACGACTACCATGACTAAATGTACAAATGTTACAATTCGATCATTGCACTAACCGATATTTTATTGGTTGTGATCAGAATCCCGTCGAGAAGACCACCTCCCCTATTGCCTCCACCTCCTCCTCCTCCACACACACCACCAGTTGACCCGAATGCGACTGTGAACCTGGATCCTGCTACCGTTGCCTTGGCAACACTACTGAGCAGCCAGCTGACTAATCAGCTGAAGGAAGTGATCCCGGATATGCTCAACCGTATTCGGAATGACCAAAAAAATTCTGGTAACTCATCAGGGGAAGCCAATGGGAATGCTGGCGGTGCATCTCATTACTCCTACAAGTCATTTGTAGGTTGTAAGCCGCCCGGTTTTAGCGGGACTGAAGGAGCCGTTGGACTGATCCAAAGAATAGAAAAGATGGAGACTACTCTAGACATCAGTAGCTTTCCAGAACATCATAGGGTTCGCTACTCTGCTGGATCTTTCAACAAGCGAGCCTTGACCTGGTGGAACTCACAGATTCAGGCCAGGAAAAGGGAAGAAGCAATGGCAATGCCATGGGAGGAATTCAAGATGCTACTGAGAAATGAGTTTTCCCCCAAGAATGAGCTTCGAAGACTGGAGATCGAGCTGTCAAACCATGTAATGAAGGGGGCAAATCACATTGGTTATATTACTCGTTATCACGAGTTGGTTGCATTGGTTCCAGACATGGTACCAACTCTGGAGAAACGGATTGACAGGTATGTATGTGGACTACCCGCCTGCATACAAAGTTTAGTTGTTGCAGCAAACCCTGTCACCCTGGAGTCAGCTGTTAGTCTATCAGGGAAACTCACTGACCTAATGGTGGCCTCTGGAACTTTGAAGAAAGAGGCCGACTCCGGCAACCACAAGGAAGAGTCATCTAAGAAACCCCACCATCACCCCAAGAAGAAACAAAAGGTCATCAAGAACTACACGATGGCCACACCTCTCATCCAAGTAGCAGCTGCACCACAAAACGACAACAAAAGACCCTACACTGGTGCATATCCTTTGTGTGCCAATTGTCAATACCATCAAGCTGCTAACACTCCCTGCAAGCAATGTACGGGATGTGGACGAAAGGGCCATTGGGTCCAAAACTGCCGGATGATACCTAATCAAGCAGTCAACAATGCTGCTTTAGCTCTCCCTCCACCCAACAACCAGAACAATGGTGGATGCTCTAACTGTGGTGAAATCGGCCACTTTTCCAAGAACTGCCCAAAGAGAGCACAACCAGCAGTTCAAGCACCACGGGGAAGAGCTTTTGCAATAGGAGCTCCAGCTACACGCCAAGACCCGAACGTGGTCACTGGTACATTTCTCTTATATGACTTTTATGCATCTATTATGTTTGACATTGGTGCGGATCAGAGTTTTATCTCTATCGATTTTGCATGCTAACTAGATCCTATTGAAGAACAGTTAATGGTCATACGTGTCACACCCCAAATTTCAACTAACGGAATCATACCATTTGGGAACGTGACAAACCAGGATCTCAGATCATTAGACATAGCGAAGACCTCTATATGAATTTCAAAAACATACGTTGGTCTTTAAAACAAACATAATAACCAGAGTTTACAAAAAGTGCGGAAGCGTTTAAAAACCATAAACAGTTGTAAATCAAACATTACAATTCAAAGTACTAAAATATTCAGATTTAAATAATCAAAGTGAAAGAAATGCATGAGACTCTATCTTCCTAGTCCATGCCAGCTGTTACGCGCGCCTTAGCGTCCTGAGAAAACATGCAAATCAAGTCAACACAAAAGTTGGTGCATAACACAGGTTTTAACTAATCATAGTGTTCAAAACATCAGTTTGAATAATAAGTTGTAGATAACATAATCACAATTGCACAGTCATGATAGCTAGTCATATAACTATTTACATACGTGTTCGACACCGAAGCTGACTAGTTGCCATGCTATAGCATGTTTTCGCCTTGCCACTATTGTCTATCACAACAATAGTAAAAGAATGTGTTTGGTCAGTCAAACACCTGCGTAGATCCCATCTACCAGGTGAGGTTTGTCAAACCTAATAGATCTATTTCCAACTACCACGCTTTGCATTACAGCAAACTAAACGGTTCGAGGTGTGTAAGGACTTTCAAGTTGATGTAATTGCACATAATGTAAACAGATAACTCATGCAAGTGTTATGTATCTAAAAGTAGTTTGTTGCACATGTTTTCTCCCCAAAACAGTTTAAAATAAGAAAGGGGCCGTGTACGCACCTTTGTTTTTAGCAGAATGATCAAGTATGTGTAAACTCGCGTAGAAATCCTCTACGAAGAATCTGTGATTTAAACAATAACCTATTGTTATTCGAATAATCGTTTTGTGCTTGAAATCACATACGTGTCAACACACGTATGTTAAAGTGTGAAAATTTGGCATACGGAAGTACGCGTGCTTTTGAAATCGTTTAAATAAAATCACTTTTGATTTTATTTAATTTAAACGTAATTATACGCGATTTCGTGTTCGGATTAAAATATGGATTTTATCATCCTAACACGTTCGTATTCTAGTTACGGTTCCAACGCAACTTGAACGAACTAAAACGGAGTTCGTATGTGAGAGATATTTCAAAAATACTAAAAATACCCTTTTTTTTCAAAAACCGGCCGAAGCCAGTCTCGAACCCGCGACCTTCTACTCACCGCACACACACCTAACCAGTCTCGCCCGCTAGGGTATCGCGACTATCATCCGGATTAAATTCTTTTAAATCCTATCCCACTGGTTCTCTTCATTCCTATTATAGCCGAAGCATTCATCCTCCAAATTGATCCTCAATTCGAACCTGATAGCCCTTAAAACCATAGGGTTTCTATTCCTTAGATCCAACCGATTTTATAACCGGTTTTAATTCGAATTTAAATTGATATAACACACTTAATTCGATTGTGTAATCAGTCGAACCCAATTTCATAAATCCTTCACTCAAAACCTATCTATATGTGATGATATCATGAAATTGATATGTGGGGTTACACAATCGGTGGTTTTAGAATCAGATATCACCATTTAATTTGACTTTCAAACCGTCCACGACTAATTCCCCCAAACCGTTTAACCCAAGAACCCTAGAATTCAAAACCATCCAATTCGTAGTTACATGATGAAATTGACTTGTCATTAACCTTCATCAGTACCCTCTGAAACTACCTATATACATTAATTATATTTTTAAACTCTTTAGAATCGAAACCCCCAATCCAGTTTTTATCAAGAACCCTAGAACTAGAACCTTAACAATTTGATGTTATTAGCTGAAATTGATCTAGGAAAATCCTTAATCGGCATGTTTAGAAAGTATAGGAACGAATTCTAACCTGTTTTGATGTAGAATTGATATAGTTCCCTTTGTGTGTGGATGTTCGGCCGGCTCTAGATCAAAATCCCTTATCTCCTGCTTGATTCTTCGAATTGCTGTGTGCACAAGGTTCTAATGGAGCCGATATTGAGTTCTGTAGTCTCAATTAGAGTGATCTAGATCGAATTGTATAACTTGTATACCTAATATGGACGGTTACAACTCTTGGATACCAATTTCTTAATTCCGATTCTTAATGACATTAATAACTCCTTGTAACTGTTGGAATTTATCAGTATAATGATTTTTGAGTGCCAATTTCGGTTACAAGACCTCAAGTGTCACGAATTTCACTTCACTTCTTGATTTCTATACGACATTTTGACTTCCTAAAGTCAAAATTGACCTTTTATTTTTATTACAATCCACTCTCACAATTCAACATGTTTAGAGACTGATTTTTCAAAATTTTGGACTTTCCAACATGATATTTTGAACCATCATGGTCATTTCTACTAATTCTTATTAACCGAATTATCCCCACGATATCAAATTGCCACTAATTAGAACAATTGAAACATTATTGGACTAGTTTAATCCAATTGGGCCTCACTGGGCCTTCCTGGGCCTACCTTGGCCTTCCCTAAGCCTAATTTGTTTACACTTGGGCCTTAATGGGCTTACTTTAACCTTATTTGGTCTAATTGGGCCTCCTTGTTTTCCTTGGGCCTAAGTTAATCTTACTAGACCTACTAGAATTTGTTGGGCCTTCATGGACTCCATTGGGCCTTACCGGGCCTTCTTTGATTTTTGTTGGGCCTTTATTGGCCTTATTGGGCCTTGATTAACCTTGTTGGGCCTTGATTGCACCAACTTCTGTTAACAAAGTTAGTGTGAAAAGTCGGATTGTCACATCATCCCCTTGTTGAAGGAATTTTCGTCCCGAAAATTAGCAAATGTTAAGAGTAGTTAGGAAACTACTTACGATTTTAAATCGTACGTGTTAGTGTGATTTGATCATTCTGTGTGCTTGTGTGTACTCACACACAAAGTCTAATGCTTGCAACATCACAACTCAATTGTGATCTTTCAATGTAACTGTTTTGCGTGTACACTAGTTAGTTCACCTAACTGTGACTGTTTGTGTTTGATCATACTGTGTTGTGTAGCCTCACACCTAGTGAGTGTCTGAAACTGTTTGTACTATGCAACCCCGCACATAGCAAAGTGTATGTAACCAATGTACTATGCAACCCCGCACATAGCAAAATGTATGTAACCAATCGTGTATGTACTACCATAACATGTAACATATGAAATGTAGCACATAAAACATATAAAATGTAATGTAGCACAAATATTTGTAACAAAATCAAAATCAATTGAATAAATAAAACGTTTGTGCTTACAGTTTGAAATTTGCAGTGTTGATGTGTGAAAGCATCACGTCATCCCCTTGTTGAAGGAAATTTCGTCCCGAAATTTAACGTGCGCTCTCAGTGTTAGCAGTAGATGTCTTGAATAGATGAGGATATTTCTTCATCATTTGATCTTCTCGTTCCCATGTGAATTCAGGACCCCGTCTTGAATTCCATCGGACCTTAACTATTGGAATCTTGCTTTGCTTCAGTTGTTTGACCTCTCGGTCCATGATTTCCGCTGGTTCTTCAATGAATCGCAGCTGTTCATCTACTTGTATTTCTTCCAATGGTACAATCAATGTCTCATCAGAAAGACATTTCTTTAAGTTTGACACATGAAAAACATCATGAACTCCACTGAGTTCATCCGGTAGTTTGAGTTGGTACGCAACCGGACCAATCCTTTTCAGAATCTCAAAAGGTCCTACGTAACGTGGACTAAGCTTTCCGCGCTTGCCAAATCGTATCACACCTTTCCAAGGTGATACTTTTAGAAGAACTCGGTCTCCTACTTGAAATTCCAACGGCTTGCGACGTTTGTCTGCATAACTCTTCTGTCGATCCCGAGCCGCTGCCATACGGTTTCGGATTTGAACTATCTTCTCTGTTGTTTCATGCACCAGTTCAGGACCTGTCAACTGACTGTCCCCAATCTCAGCCCAACAAACTGGTGAACGACATTTGCGACCATACAAAGCTTCAAACGGTGCTGCTTGAATACTTGTATGATAACTGTTGTTGTAAGAGAATTCCACCAACGGTAAATGATTCTCCCAGCTATCACCAAAGTCAATTACACAAGCTCGTAACATATCCTCGAGCGTTTGAATCGTTCGTTCACTTTGACCGTCGGTCTGTGGGTGATAAGCGGTACTCATATCCAAGCGAGTCCCCAATGACTTATGAAGAGATTTCCAAAAGTTGGAAGTAAACCGGGCATCCCGATCTGATATGATAGATATTGGCACACCATGCCGTGCTACTACTTCCTTGATGTAAATGCGAGTCAGTTTCTCCATCTTATCAGTTTCCTTGATTGCTAAGAAGTGTGCAGATTTCGTTAATCGATCAACAATTACCCATATCGTATCACAACCACTCGGAGTACGGGGTAACTTAGTAATAAAATCCATCGAAATCTGTTCCCATTTCCACATCGGTATCTCTGGTTGTTGCAGTAAACCAGATGGCTTCTGATATTCAACTTTGACTTTCGAACAAGTCAAACATTTGCTAACGTACTTAGCAATATCAGCTTTCATATGAGGCCACCAATACAGTGCCTTCAAGTCATGGTACATCTTGTCTGATCCCGGATGGACTGAATATCTGGACTTGTGCGCTTCGTCCATCACGAGTTCCCTTAAACCTCCATACAAAGGTATCCACATTCGATCAATGAAATAACGAATTCCATCAGGTTTAACATTCAATTGTTCTTCCATTCCTCGTAAAGATTCCGGTACTAAGTTTTCCGTTTTCAAAGCCTCAATCTGAGCACTATGTACCTTGTCAGGTAAGTCAGTATGTATCGTCATCATAAGTGCGCGAACCCGTCTTGTTCCCGTTGTATCTTTTCTGCTCAAAGCATCGGCTACGACATTAGCCTTTCCCGGGTGATACTTAATCGCACACTCATAATCATTCAACAACTCAACCCATCGTCGTTGTCTCATATTGAGTTCCTTCTGATCAAAGATATGTTGTAAACTCTTATGATCAGTATAAATAGTACACTTAGTTCCATACAAGTAATGCCTCCAAATCTTCAAAGCAAAAACCACTGCTCCTAACTCCAAGTCATGAGTAGTGTAATTCTTTTCGTGTGTTCTCAGTTGTCTGGAAGCATAAGCGATCACTTTATCCCGTTGCATCAACACACATCCCAAACCCTGTCCAGATGCGTCACAATACACCGCAAAGTCTTCCGTTCCTTCCGGTAAGGATAGAATCGGTGCACTGCAGAGTTTTTGTTTCAATAACTGGAATGCAGCTTCCTGTTTATCCGTCCAGTTATACTTTGTTCCCTTGTGCGTAAGAGCTGTAAGTGGTTGAGCGATCTTTGAGAAACCCTCAATGAATCGTCGATAATAACCCGCCAAACCAAGGAATTGTCGTACCTCGGTAGGGGTCTTTGGCGCTTCCCAATTCTTAATAGCTTCAATCTTCGCTGGATCAACATGTATACCCTTTTCATTAACTATATGCCCCAAGAACTGTACTTCTCGCATCCAGAAATCACATTTCGAGAACTTAGCGTACAGTTGTTCCTGTTTCAACAGCTCTAGTAGTAATCGAAGATGTTCAGCATGTTCCTCCTCAGACTTTGAATAGATGAGAATGTCATCAATGAAAACAATGACAAACTTATCAAGATAAGGTTTACAAACACGATTCATGAGATCCATGAATACAGCTGGAGCGTTTGTCAACCCAAATGGCATGACCAAGAACTCATAATGGCCATAGCGCGTTCTGAATGCCGTCTTCGGAATATCCTCCTCCTGGACTCTTAATTGATGATAACCCGACCTGAGATCAATCTTTGAGTAGTAACTCGAACCTTGCAACTGATCGAACAGATCGTCAATCCTGGGTAACGGATACCGGTTCTTGATAGTAACCTTGTTCAATTCCCGGTAATCGATACACATACGAAAAGTCCCGTCTTTCTTCTTTACAAACAATACTGGAGCTCCCCACGGTGAAAAACTAGGTCGTATAAAACCTTTATCCAACAATTCTTGCAATTGTGTGGATAACTCTTGCATCTCTGACGGTGCAAGTCGATAAGGCGCCCTAGCTATCGGTGCTGCGTCTGGTATAAGATCGATTCGGAATTCCACCTGTCTCACAGGCGGTAATCCCGGCAAGTCTTCTGGAAATACCTCCGGAAACTCACAAACTATAGGTATATCTTCAAGTTTCTTCTCAGCTACCGGCTTTTCAGTTATAAGTGCTATAACTGCCGTATGACCTTTCTGCAGACATTTGTGTGCTTTCATACAAGATATGAGACGCAGTGGCGTACTGATCTTTTCACCTTGTACATACAATGTCTCTCCCTGCGGAAGAGGTATACGAACAATCTTTTCATGGCATACAATTTCAGCCTGGTTCTTAGACAACCAATCCATGCCAATAACTACATCAAAACTGCCTAAGGCAATAGGCATCAAATCAATCTCTAATGTCTGACCCATCAAATCAAGAATACATCCCTTATAAATGTTTTCTACTACAATCAACTTACCATCCGCTAACTCCACAGTATAGGGACTATCTAAGGCAGTGGGACTAACATCTAGTGACTTAGCAAGTGAACTAGATACAAAACTCCGGTCGGCACCAGTGTCAAATAACATAGAGGCATAGTGATTATTTAAGAGGAACGTACCCGTAACGATGTTGGGATCCTCCCGCGCTTGACGTCCTCCAATCACGAACGCCCTGCCTCTAGCACCGTTGTTGTTGTTATTATTGTTGTTGTTATTGTTGGTGCCATTACCGTTGCCATTCCCATTACCATTACCATTGTTGTCCCCTCCTTTCTTAAGTTGTGGGCAATCTTTCTTGAAATGGCCCATCTTGCCGCACTCAAAACAACCTTTCTGCGCGTTGTTTTGATTATTGTTCTGGTTGTTGTTATTGTTCTGCAGCTCTCCGCGACAATCCTTAGCCGCATGTCCAACCTTGCCACACCTTTGGCACTTAGCTCTATCACATTGGTTACCTGCATGATGGTAACCACACTTGTTACACTTGGGGTGCTTACCAATATAGCCCCCCGACGATGATGATTGCTGACCACTGTTTGAATTATGATAGGACTTGTTCGAGTCCTGCTTCCTGTTCTGCTGTTGGTTATTACCCTTGTAGTTGTTGCTTTCCCACTTCCTCTTGTGATCTCCTACCTTAGTAGCAGATGTCCGCTTAGGCAGGGTTCCCTGTAACACTGCCTGATCAGTAAGCTGATGTGCTAGACGAACAGCTTGTTGGATGGTGGTGGGATTTGCTGAAGTCACCATCCCCTGAATCTGAGGCACTAGTCCTCCAATATACCGTTCAATCCACTTACTGGCTGGAGTAGCCATGTGTGGTAGCAGTCTGGCCAGTTCATGCGATCTGGTCGTGTATTCCTCAATATTTGACCCCTCCATCTTGAGGTGCCAATATTCTTCTTCCAATTTTTGCATTTCACTGCGAGGACAGTACTCCTCTCGCAGTAAGGTTTTGAAGTCATCCCATGTTAAGGCATTTGCCTCACCCAATCCCAGAGTCTGAACATTCGAGTTCCACCAGGTCAATGCTGGACCCTCCAATGTTCCCGTTGCAAACTTCACTTTGCTCTCGTTGGGGCAGTTGCACATTTCAAACACCGACTCAGCCTTTTCAATCCACCGAAGGAGTCCAATGGCCCCCTCCGACCCTTTGAAGTTGTGTGGTTTGCAGTCCAAGAACATCTTGAACGTGCAGACTTGTGGGTTAATCACTCCCCCAGCTGGACCCTGTGGCCCCGTGTTGTGTGTCTGAGCATACTGTGCAATAGCCTCCGCGACTCTGTTGTTAATTAGCTCGTTGAGCTCAGCAACAGTCATATGAACATTTCCTTCAGCCATTTCCTTCCTATTTACAAGAAATGTTAATGCACAATCAAAATCAAATTTTGACATGTGTAAGTAAAAACAATAAATACAACATGTAATATAAACAACACAGTTGTTGGAAACAAACAATAGTTCTTTCATAAATAGAAACTTTCTTTGAGTACAATACTTTTGAAATGAAATACAAAATTTCAAACTACTAATGTAGGAACACAACCCGTTCCTAATAAGTTTAAACAAAACAGAAATAAAAGAAGAGAATCAATCGTCCTCAACGGTGGATTCAGGATCGGACTCAGCAACTGGTGCTGGTTCCTCCTCCTCATCCTCGTCCTGTTCCTCATTCTCAACTACTACTAGATCCTCTAAAGCTTCAATCCTGCCCTCCAAGATCTCGGCTCGGTTCTCTGACTCCTCTAAACGACCAATCATGTTCCACATCTCATCTCGCATGTCATGAACCAGTTGGGCAAGTTCCTCTTGCCTCTCAATGGCATCCCATAATTCCTGAGATCTCTGATAGAGCTTCTCCTCTGCTGTATCCACGTCCTCGCGCAACTTGGCGATCTCCTCTGCGTCCGTCCTTTGCCTCTTAGGCTCAGGAGCGTCCAGTACGGGTGGTGGATGTGTAGATGGTCCTGCAGCATAGAGTCCCTGGTTATTCACCCACGGTGCCTCCACCGGATCCTCATCCGGGTCCTCAACTGGATCCTCGTCTGGATCCTCCTCTGGATCCTCATCAGGATCCTCGTCTGGATCCTCCTCCGGATCCTCCTCCGGGTCTTCCTCCGGATCCTCCTCTGGATCGGAGTCCTCCATCTCATATGGTGGAGGTGATGGAATGGGTGGTGGTGGTGATGATGGTGGTGCCGGAACCATCGGCTCCTCGTCCTCAGAATCATCAATGATAACATAAGGAACTGATGATGAAGCCATGCCTGTTACATAATATTATATGTAAGTGCAGTGCCATGGAATACGTAAGCAAATCAATTACATAATGTCATATGTAATTTCTAAGCAGTATGTGTAAACATGTGTGTCTAATGTCTAACAGTCATAGTCTAGGCCTACAAATGCAAACCTAGTTCGCTATAACCAATGTCTCTGATACCAATCTGTCACACCCCAAATTTCAACTAACGGAATCATACCATTTGGGAACGTGACAAACCAGGATCTCAGATCATTAGACATAGCGAAGACCTCTATATGAATTTCAAAAACATACGTTGGTCTTTAAAACAAACATAATAACCAGAGTTTACAAAAAGTGCGGAAGCGTTTAAAAACCATAAACAGTTGTAAATCAAACATTACAATTCAAAGTACTAAAATATTCAGATTTAAATAATCAAAGTGAAAGAAATGCATGAGACTCTATCTTCCTAGTCCATGCCAGCTGTTACGCGCGCCTTAGCGTCCTGAGAAAACATGCAAATCAAGTCAACACAAAAGTTGGTGCATAACACAGGTTTTAACTAATCATAGTGTTCAAAACATCAGTTTGAATAATAAGTTGTAGATAACATAATCACAATTGCACAGTCATGATAGCTAGTCATATAACTATTTACATACGTGTTCGACACCGAAGCTGACTAGTTGCCATGCTATAGCATGTTTTCGCCTTGCCACTATTGTCTATCACAACAATAGTAAAAGAATGTGTTTGGTCAGTCAAACACCTGCGTAGATCCCATCTACCAGGTGAGGTTTGTCAAACCTAATAGATCTATTTCCAACTACCACGCTTTGCATTACAGCAAACTAAACGGTTCGAGGTGTGTAAGGACTTTCAAGTTGATGTAATTGCACATAATGTAAACAGATAACTCATGCAAGTGATATGTATCTAAAAGTAGTTTGTTGCACATGTTTTCTCCCCAAAACAGTTTAAAATAAGAAAGGGGCCGTGTACGCACCTTTGTTTTTAGCAGAATGATCAAGTATGTGTAAACTCGCGTAGAAATCCTCTACGAAGAATCTGTGATTTAAACAATAACCTATTGTTATTCGAATAATCGTTTTGTGCTTGAAATCACATACGTGTCAACACACGTATGTTAAAGTGTGAAAATTTGGCATACGGAAGTACGCGTGCTTTTGAAATCGTTTAAATAAAATCACTTTTGATTTTATTTAATTTAAACGTAATTATACGCGATTTCGTGTTCGGATTAAAATATGGATTTTATCATCCTAACACGTTCGTATTCTAGTTACGGTTCCAACGCAACTTGAACGAACTAAAACGGAGTTCGTATGTGAGAGATATTTCAAAAATACTAAAAATACCCTTTTTTTTCAAAAACCGGCCGAAGCCAGTCTCGAACCCGCGACCTTCTACTCACCGCACACACACCTAACCAGTCTCGCCCGCTAGGGTATCGCGACTATCATCCGGATTAAATTCTTTTAAATCCTATCCCACTGGTTCTCTTCATTCCTATTATAGCCGAAGCATTCATCCTCCAAATTGATCCTCAATTCGAACCTGATAGCCCTTAAAACCATAGGGTTTCTATTCCTTAGATCCAACCGATTTTATAACCGGTTTTAATTCGAATTTAAATTGATATAACACACTTAATTCGATTGTGTAATCAGTCGAACCCAATTTCATAAATCCTTCACTCAAAACCTATCTATATGTGATGATATCATGAAATTGATATGTGGGGTTACACAATCGGTGGTTTTAGAATCAGATATCACCATTTAATTTGACTTTCAAACCGTCCACGACTAATTCCCCCAAACCGTTTAACCCAAGAACCCTAGAATTCAAAACCATCCAATTCGTAGTTACATGATGAAATTGACTTGTCATTAACCTTCATCAGTACCCTCTGAAACTACCTATATACATTAATTATATTTTTAAACTCTTTAGAATCGAAACCCCCAATCCAGTTTTTATCAAGAACCCTAGAACTAGAACCTTAACAATTTGATGTTATTAGCTGAAATTGATCTAGGAAAATCCTTAATCGGCATGTTTAGAAAGTATAGGAACGAATTCTAACCTGTTTTGATGTAGAATTGATATAGTTCCCTTTGTGTGTGGATGTTCGGCCGGCTCTAGATCAAAATCCCTTATCTCCTGCTTGATTCTTCGAATTGCTGTGTGCACAAGGTTCTAATGGAGCCGATATTGAGTTCTGTAGTCTCAATTAGAGTGATCTAGATCGAATTGTATAACTTGTATACCTAATATGGACGGTTACAACTCTTGGATACCAATTTCTTAATTCCGATTCTTAATGACATTAATAACTCCTTGTAACTGTTGGAATTTATCAGTATAATGATTTTTGAGTGCCAATTTCGGTTACAAGACCTCAAGTGTCACGAATTTCACTTCACTTCTTGATTTCTATACGACATTTTGACTTCCTAAAGTCAAAATTGACCTTTTATTTTTATTACAATCCACTCTCACAATTCAACATGTTTAGAGACTGATTTTTCAAAATTTTGGACTTTCCAACATGATATTTTGAACCATCATGGTCATTTCTACTAATTCTTATTAACCGAATTATCCCCACGATATCAAATTGCCACTAATTAGAACAATTGAAACATTATTGGACTAGTTTAATCCAATTGGGCCTCACTGGGCCTTCCTGGGCCTACCTTGGCCTTCCCTAAGCCTAATTTGTTTACACTTGGGCCTTAATGGGCTTACTTTAACCTTATTTGGTCTAATTGGGCCTCCTTGTTTTCCTTGGGCCTAAGTTAATCTTACTAGACCTACTAGAATTTGTTGGGCCTTCATGGACTCCATTGGGCCTTACCGGGCCTTCTTTGATTTTTGTTGGGCCTTTATTGGCCTTATTGGGCCTTGATTAACCTTGTTGGGCCTTGATTGCACCAACTTCTGTTAACAAAGTTAGTGTGAAAAGTCGGATTGTCACAATACGTTCACTTAATGGTCATACGTTCACTTAAGGAACAGTTTTATCTCATAGAAGTATCAAAATGGAAATAAATCATAGTTAGTACAGTATACAGAAACTGCCCATTTGCACTTAATGGTCATACGTTCACCATCGATTTGATACGGATGGAGTTGGGTAGTTTCAACATCATCGTTGGAATGGATTGGCTATCACTCAATAGAGTAGAAGTCATCTGTTCTGAAAAGTTGCTTCGAATTCCATTGATGAATGATCGTGTATTGGAAGTTAGAGGGGATCAAGCAAAACAAAGTGTCAAAATCATATCTTGCATAAAGGCGCGTAAGTGTCTACAGAAGCAGTGCATAGATTTTCTGGCTCATGTGATAGGGAAAGAGAAAGACAAGAAAAAGATTCAAGACGTACCGGTAGTGAAAGAATATCCAGAAGTATTTCCTAAAGACCTACCAGGTTTGTCACCTACGCGACCGGTAGAGTTCCGTATTGACCTAGTTCCTAGAGCAACTTCTGTTGCTAAATCACCTTATAGATTAGCACCTTCAGAGATGCAGGAATTGTCGAATCAACTACAGGAGCTACTTGATAAAGGTTTCATCTGACCGAGCTACTCACCTTGGGGAGCTCTGGTTTTGTTCTTGAAGAAGAAGGATGGATCCTTTCGTATGTGCATAGACTACAGGGAGCTGAACAAGTTGACTATCAAGAATCGGTATCCATTGCTGAGAATTGATGATTTGTTTGACCAGCTGGAAGGAGCATAATATTTTTCGAAGATTGATTTACGGTCTGGGTATCATCAACTAAGAGTTCAAGACGAATACATACCGAAGACGGCATTCTGAACCAGATATGGTCATTACGAGTTTATGGTGATGCCTTTCGGATTGACGAATGCACCAGCGGTTTTCATGGATCTCATGAACCGAGTGTGCAAGCCGTATCTGGATCAGTTTGTCATTTTTTTCATATATGACATACTAATTTATTCCAAGAGCAAAGCAGAACACGAGCAACATCTCAGGAAGATCTTGAAGCTGTTGAAGGAAGAGGAACTCTATGCTAAATTCTCTAAGTGTGAATTTTGGCTAAGAGAAGTTCAATTTTTGGGTCATGTAGTCAACAGTGAAGGAATACATGTAGATCCTGCCAAGATTGAAGCTATTAAGAACTGGGATACTCCGAAGACATCGACGGAGATACGGTCATTTCTGGGTCTAGCAGGTTATTATAGAAGGTTTATCTCAGACTTCTCTAAGATAGCTCTGCCTCTCACCAAGTTAACTCATAAGAGTGAACCGTTTGTTTCAGAGCAGGAACAAGAAGATGCCTTCCAAACATTGAAGCAAAAATTATGCGATGCCCCAATCTTATCTCTCCCAGAAGGCTGTGATGATTTTTTAGTATACTGTGATGCCTCCCATCAGGGACTTGGTTGTGTATTAATGCAACGAGACAAAGTTATCGCTTACGCATCGAGACAGTTAAAGATTCATGACAAGAACTACACTACTCATGATCTGGAATTGGGAGCAGTGGTATTCGCATTGAAGATCTGGAGACATTACTTATATGGCACTAAGTGTACCATATTTACTAATCACAAGAGTCTACAGCATATCTATGATCAGAAGTAACTCAACATGCGACAGCGTTGTTGGGTTGAACTTTTGAACGATTACGACTGTGTAATCAAGTACCATCCGGGTAAGGTAAATGTCGTAGCTGATGCCTTGAGACGGAAGGAACGAGTCAAGCCCTTGCGAGTCAGAGCAATGGGAATGACTGTAAAGACAAGCTTTGACAAGATTATTCAAGCACAACAGGAATCAGTTGAACGAGGAAATCTGAAGAAAGAACTTGATTGTGGAGCAGAACGACAGTTCGAAACAAAATCAGATGGAGTTATCTACTATCAGGATCGTATATGGATTCCGGCAATAGACGAATTGAGAAGACTCATCTTTGATAAAGCACACAAGACCAAGTACTCCGTGCATCTAGGCGCTGATAAAATGTACCAAGACTTACGGGGATTTTATTAGTGGCCGGGAATGAAGGAAGACATAGCCGAGTACGTCGGTCGATGCCTTACTTGTGCAAAAGTGAAGGCGAAACACCAGAAGCCGTCAGGTTTACTGGAACAACCTCAAAATTCCGCTCTGAAAGTGGGAACAAATAGCTATGGACTTTATTACCAAGCTACCCCGCACTTCTAGTGGTCATGATACTATTTGGGTTATCATTGATCGATTGACCAAATCTGCTCATTTCTTGCCAATGCGTGAGACCTTCATGATGGAGAAACTGGCGAGACTGTACATCAATGAGATAGTGGTACGTCACGGGGTACCATTGTCTATCATTTCGGATCGAGACAGCAGATTCACATCAAGGTTCTGGCAAACATTGCAGAAATCTCTAGGGACGCACTTAAATCTGAGTACCGCTTACCATCCACAAACAGACGGTCAGAGCGAACGTACGATACAAACCCTAGAAGACATGTTGAGAACATGTGTGTTGGATTTCGGTGGGAATTGGGACTCTCATTTGCCACTGATCGAATTCTCCTACAAGAACAGTTACCACAGCGGCATCGGATGTGCACCATTCGAGGCTCTATATGGACAAAAATGTCGGACCCCGATTTGTTGGACTGAATTAGGAGATAACCGTATAACTGGGCCAGAGCTTATTCAGGAAACTATTGACAAGATTGCCCAAATTCAACAAAGGCTACAAGCAACAAGGACCAGACAAAAGAGCTATGCCGATAAACGGCGTAAGCCGTTGGAATTTCAAGTGGGAGACAGTGTTATGTTAAAGGTATCCCCATGGAAAGGCGTAGTCCGTTTGGGAAAGAAAGGCAAGTTAGCACCACGATACGTGGGACCGTTCGAGATCATTGAACGTATTGGTCATGTGGCATATAGACTGAGATTACCAGATGAACTCAGTGGTGTGCATGACGTGTTTCACGTCTCGAACTTAAAGAAATGCCTTACGGACGAATCATTCGTCATCCCGATCGAAGAAATTCAAGTGGATGAACAATTACATTTTATTGAAGAACCTTTAGAGATTATGGATCGCAAGTTTAAACAACTAAGGCGAACCCGTATTCCGATTGTCAAGGTCCGATGGAATTCAAAGCGTGGACCTGAGTTTACTTGAGAACGCGAAGATCACATGAAGTCCAAGTATCCCCAACTGTTTACAGAGGAAGCCGTACCTGATAACGATTCATAAATTTCGGGACAAAATTTCTCTAACAAGGGGAGACTGTAACATCAGTGCCGGAAATGTAACCGGAACAGTGATCTACACAGTAACATGAACAGTAATTCAGATACGATCTATGTATATTATTTGCATCCTATATTCATTTGATGTCGATAAAGAACTATTTCATATTCATTACAGAAACATAGTTCAAAATCCATGGTTTAACAGTCAGAAACATATCTGACAACACAGAACAGTTACATGAATGCTTGTTAGGATTCTATTACGTATAAACGTATGTGAGGATTTACATAACAAAACAACAACGGATGTCGTTACGTGAATGCTAAATCGACAGATTATTCGTATAGATGACGATCTGTACGAATATCTCTGAAAGTTTAACATTCTGAATGATGTCCAATGATTAGAAAACCATATCGAAAAGTGTAGTTATCGTAGTATTCGTGCGGGTGACGATTCGAACGAATACGCGCGACGACTGTACGATTCGATTTAAACAGTAAATTAAATATTTTCAGAAATTTAAAATAAACAGAAGATATTTAGTTAATTTACTAGGAATCAGCACCTAAATTAAATTTACAAACTTTACTTTTAAACCGTGATGCTTCGTTACGAAAACGAAAGGAAACCGACGTTTTTACGCGACACCGAGCGAGACTGAACACGCGGCTATTATGGAAAGCCTTTAATGAGGCAATTACTCCCTCATTTCATTCCCAACTACCTCACCTCTCTCCTTTTTCCCGTCACTCTCTCTCTCTACTTTCTCTCTCTAGAAGCCATTAACCTAAAACCTTCATTTCTTAACCTAAAACCATTACAACTTGTAGATCACGAAAGTACAACCGATCTAAGCTTTGAATCATCCAAATTGAGGTAAAGATGAGATTTTTGTTCGGTTTTAGGGTTTTCAAAACCTTATGTTCGAACCACCTCTTTAGCCGGTTAAAACCCTCCAAAACATTAGGGAAAATACACCAAACCAACGTAGGACGAGTTATGATCATGTTACAAAGAAGGGGCTAGACATTTCCTTGGAAAAATGGTGACTGCTCCTGCTACAGGTTCGAAGGGCCGAATGGCCTGCCCAGATAGGCCGAATGGCCCGGCCGACTGGGACCCCTTCTAACCAGAACCGACCGAACGGCCCAAGGCCGAATGGCTTCCATCACTCGGCAACTTCCTTCGGCCAAGACCTCATTCGCACGGCACCCTTTCAGTCCGAGCCTTATGCGGCCAACCTTCATTTGGCCAGGCTGATTCAATCGCAGACCTCATCATCATTCGGCCATGCCTTCACTCGGCCAACACATAAGCAGGGCCTCCTTTGCCTTAACCCTATTCGGTCAGGTGCTTCCTTCGGACAAACCCTTTATACGGCCAAGTCCTTCGGTTGACCCATGCTATTCGGCCAAGCTTGACTCCTTTCGCCTAAGTCACTACACTCGACCGACCCTTCAAACGAGTGATTACATGGCCTTGTGTATATGATCTTGTGCATGGGTTAGACTGTGTGTTGCATGCACGGACCTTGAACGTGTGTTACTTACATGGTAAAAAGAATATTAGGGTTTCATGACATGCATCCACCTTTGTGTATTTAAAGTTCGAACATAGAGATTAACAAGAAAGAGGGTAATAAGGTTTCGTTATGAGACAAGGAACTAAGGCTTTTCTAAATGACAATGGGGTTTAATCTTGGATGTGGGTTTGGCTTAAAATGCATAAATCTATTTAAAGCAATCATGAATTAGGGTTTTCAATAACAAAAGTTTTCTTAAATCATATTATCATCTAAACATGAATTGTGGATATCATAGCCTAAGGTTATGGTGTTGATTTCACTATTAACCTCTAACACTTAGTAATTTCATACGAACATATAACTATATTAGATTGTTCAAATTGAACTCTCTAAGCTAAGTTATAAACACGGACGAGCAAAGAACCATGGGAAACAAAGATCTAGTAACGGGCTTAAGGTTAATCGAATGGGATTAACCTAAGCCTAACATGTTTAATTATATTTTCTTAAAATAAATTATAAGTTTCTTATTTAAAATATTCTTTAAATTAAATAAAATGATTTCTAACTTAATGATTTAATTTAATTAACGGCTTTGAGCGTAACTAACATAAACCTTACCTAGCTAAGGTTTAATAATGATTATTCATGGGACTAGGGTTTATAAATGGGTAATACATTAGACTACTTAGAGAGAATCCTAGAAACAGATTAGTAACATAGGACACTTAGTAGCACACCTAGACCAAAACCCTAGATACGACTATTATAAATACTTATAGTATTCGAATCCTCTTAAAACAACTCAGGTGCTGAAGAAACATAGTCTACAAGTAACGAGCGCGCATTTTGTTGTAAATCAATACAGAGCAACACAGGTGAGTTCGTTGCCCCTTTTTTCTAAGCATTTTTGTTTTGCAAACGCGGGGCTGAGAAGCATGCGTAAATTATTTTTGTTGGATTATATTTACCTAAATGCTTTTACTTAATATATGTTTTATATGTAAAATGGTTGTCCTAGATCTTATCTAGGTAAACTAATTTCGGAATTTCTGAGTGAGTTTGCTATTCATCATGAATAGCTAACAGTTTTAAAGACAAATAACTATTTTTCAAGATCTATTTTCAAAGAACTAAAGACCTAAACCAAAGAACTAATTTCAAAGAACTAAAGATCTAAAACAAAGAACTATTTTCAAAGAGCAAATTTCAAAGAACAAACGGTCAAATCAAAGTACTACTTTCGGTGGTGTGTTGTCAAAGAACTAACGATCTAATTCAAATAACTATGAACAAAGAACTAATTTCAAGGGTCTGTCTGAGAAATATCAAAGATAGCATGTGCCAATCTCAGGTTTGAAAGACGTCCTATCTAGACTGATCGAATATGAGACGCATGTTTGATGATATTTACAGTATTCCCTAACCAGTTTTGAGGAACATCTGGGAAATACTCAAAGATAACATGTGCCAAAGAAGTAAAGAAATATACGAACCACAGACGATCTAAAGAACTATAAAAGCCTGTATATCAAAAGATGTTCTAACTAGGCTGATTGATTATAGGTCGCATGTTTGATGAGGTTTACAGATCTCCTTTACTACTAAGAACCTTGATTGCTAGACTAGTCTACTCGAGTTGACCAAGGCCCAATCGTTAGGTCTTAGATTTTATTAAATGTTTATTTATTTACTTATTTAAGCATTTATTGAAATGCTTCTACAAATGCTATAGTTGATCATGATTGTGTGACGAACTTATGGAATTAATAGAAATTCTATTTGGTGGAACTCAAAGAACTAGTGTGTCTATGGTGTGGAATGAAACGCTTAATTATCATTGACAACAATATACTATGTGGTACGATATGTGGTGGGACGGTGGCTGGGGCTAGTTCCCCTACATATGCCCTATATAAAAGCATATTTGACTGGATAGTATAGGTGGTTGTTAGTGAGGTTAAGGTTGTTATTTTGGGTGTTCGAGGGTTATCATTTCCAAACGGCTCAAGTATGTAATTCAGTGTATGGGATGAAATGCTTAATTATCATTAACAACAAAATATTCGGTGGTTCGATATGTGGTAGGACGGTGGCTGGGGCTTGTTCCCCTACATATGCCCTATATATAAGCATATTTGACTGGATAGTATAGGTGGTTGTTAGTGAGGTTAAGGTTGTCATTCGGACAGGTTATCAAATTCATTTTCAAATAAAACTATATGAACTCACCAACCATGTGTTGACTTGATCTTTATGCATGACTTCTCAGGTGACGAACAGGTCTAAGTAAGAAGTTATTGCTTTTGGACTAGGATGCCAAATAAAGGACCTAGTATTGTTGGAACTGCATATTTTGAACATCATTTTACAGATTATTTTGTATATCTTGTGCAGATACAAGATAGAAGAATTATGAACAAAACTAATGTAATTTAACTTTGTAATTCTATTTTATTTAGCATTTTCTCATTATATATCATGTGCATTGTAAACAATCTGATCATCACGATTATCATTCCCGATATCGCGCCCCGAGACCTTTCCGCCCGATGGGACACACGATCCGGCCCGTCGGCTAGGGTGTGACACACATTGAAAAGCATATTGAGGTATTCTCTCAAATCTAGGGATGGTACTTTCTGTTGATCCTATCACCCTACAACAAGCTGGGCAACTAGCCCACCGACTCACTGACTCGGCAGTTGCACAAGGACTCTTACCACCCCGTGGCTCAGTAGGCAAGACCACAAAAAACAAACGCAAATGGGATAACACCCCGAGCAAGATTTCCACTCTCCAACCACCACCTCAGCAACGTAAGTTTGGTTCGCTCCAAGCTTACACCCCAACCACCCTGAACAAGGGTGCCTATGCAGGCAAACATCCCAAGTGCAACAAGTGCAATTTCCATCATGCATTAGGACAATGTGGTATTATCAGATGCCAACACTGTGGGAAAGGAGGACACGTAGCCGAAGACTGTAGGGGTGAACTGCTGACCAAAACCCCCCAACCACAACAGCAACAGCATGAAGCACCCAAAGGCTACTTCGAGTGCGGAAAACTTGGGCACTTCAAGAAAGACTGCCCACATCCGAAGCACAACAACCACAACCAACCAAACAACAATGGGAACAATAATGGTCCGAAGGGACAAGCATTCGTGATCAAAGCTAAAGAAGCCAGAAGGGATCCCAACCTTGCAACATCCACGTATCTCCTAAACGATCATTACACTTCCGTATTATGTGATTTCGGAGCTGAGAAAAGATTTATATCTAAGGATTTTAGTGAGATGCTTGCCATAACCCCAACACCCTTAGAGGTTGAATACACAGTAGAGCTAGCTGATAGTAAGTTAATTGTAACTAAGCATATTCTGAAAGAATGCACCTTAGAGCTAGCAAACCACAAATTTAAGATCACCCTCATGCCAGTCACACTCGGCAGATTTCACGTCATAGTCGGCATGGATTGGTTGTCTGAAAACCAAGCTGAGATAGTTTGCCACGACAAGGTTGTGCATATACCCCTCCCTAGTGGAGAAACCTTAAACATCAATGGTGAAAGGAGTGACACTCCTCTGAACATCATCTCGTGCATGAAAGCTCACAAATGTCTACGAAAGGGATACACAGCCATACTAGCACTTATCACCGACAAAACCGAAGAGGAGAAGAAATTGGAAGAAATACTAGTCGTATGAGACTATCCCGACGTATTTCCTGAGGATTTACCAGGACTTCCACCCCCACGACAAGTGGAGTTTTGCATAGACCACGCACCAGGAGCAGCGCCTTTAGTGCGAGCATCGTATCGACTTGCACCTTCAGAGATGCAGGAACTATCCAACCAACTGCAAGAGTTTATGGATAAGGGTTTCATTAGACCGAGCTTCTCATTGTGGGGAGCTCCTGTCTTGTTTGTTAAGAAGAAGGATGACACGTTTCGTATGTGCATCGTCTACCGAGAGCTGAACAAAGCGACAATCAAAAATCGTTACCCCTACCTCGCACTAATGATCTGTTCGATCAACTACAAGGATCGAGTTACTACTCCAAGATTGATCTGCGATCTGGATACCATTAGTTAAGAATCCAAGAGCAAGACATTCCTAAAACGGCTTTTCGTACTCGGTATGGCCATTACGAGTTTTTGATCATGTCGTTTGGACTTACAAATGCACCTACGGCATTCATGGACCTCATGAACCGAGTGTGCAAACCCTATCTCGACAAGTTTATCATTGTGTTCATCGATGACATACTCATCTAGTCCAAAACCCAAGAAGAACACAAAGAACATATTCAACTAGCACTTGAACTTTTACGACAAGATAAGCTATACGCTAAACTCTCCAAATGCGACTTCTGGATTCAAGAGGTCCAATTTTTGGGACATGTTAATGAACAAGGAATACACGTGGATAAATCCAAGATAGAGGCTATTATCAACGATTCATCGAAGGTTTTACAAGATAGCCCAACCACTCACAGGATTAACACACAAAGACAAGAAATATCTCCGGACTGAAAAACAAGAAGCTGCATTCCAACTCCTCAAGCGGAAATTTTGCAGCGCACCCATTCTATCCCTTCCAGAAGGAACAGACGGTTTCGTGGTATACTGCGACGCCTCAATACAAGAACTCGATCGCATGCTAACGCAGCGATAAAAGGTAATCGCATATGCCTCTTGACAACTCAAAGTCCACGAGAAGAATTCCACCACCCACGACTTGGAGCTTGGAGCCGTGCTATTTGCACTCAAGATCTGGAGGCACTACCTATATGGTGCGAAGTGTACTATATACACTGATCATAAAAGCCTTCAACACATATTCGAGCAATAGGAACTGAACATGCAACAGCATCGCTGGCTTGAACTTCAGAATGACTATAAGTGTGCTATCAAGTATCACCCGGGGAAAGCCAATGTAGTGGCCGACGCCCTAAGTCGAAAGAATACCTCAAAACCCAGGAGGGTACGAGCTTTACAACTGATAAACCATCCAAACCTTCCTGAACCAATACGTGATGCTCAAGTTGAAGCACTGAAAGAAAAAAACCTAGTGGCCGAATTACTAAGGGGAATGGAGAAGCAACTCCAAGTAAAAGCCGATGGCTTATACTATTTCATGGAACGCGTCTGGGCTCCACATCACGGGAGCTTACCATACCTTATGATGGACGAGGCTCATAAGTGCCGGTATTCCATTCACCCTAGATCAGATAAGATGTATCACGACCTGAAGGTCATTTATTGGTGGCCATACATGAAAGCCAACATTGCTACTTATGTGAGCAAATTCCTGACTTGTGCCAAAGTCAAGGTTGAGTACCAGAAATCCCCATGTGGAAGTTGGAGCAAATCTCCATGGACTTCATTACCAAATTACCCTATACTCCTAGTAGATGTGACAATATCTGGGTAATTGTGGATCGACTAACCAAATCAGCACATTTCCTTGTGATCAAGGAAAACAATAAAATGGAAAAACTAGCCAAGATCTATGTCAAGGAAGTACTCTCACTACATGGAGTGCCCACCTCCATCATCTCTGATCGAGACGCTAGATTCACTTCGAACTTCTGGAAATCATTGCAAAAGTCGCTTGGGACATGGTTGGATATGAGGCACTTTATGGTAGGAAGTGCCCATCACCCATTTGCTGGACGGAAGTGGGCTACAGCCAGCACACTGGCCTGGAACTTGTACAAGAAACAAAAGAAAAGATTGTGCAAATTAGAAACCGTATATCAGCAGCTCGTAGGAGACAAGGTCCTTCTGAAAGTTTCACCATGGAAACTTGTTATTCATTTTGGGAAATTAAGCAAACTGAACCCACAGTATATTGGACCGTTTGACATCCTGAAAAGGATTAGCCCAGTAGCATACCAACTCAATTTACCCGCTGAACTCGATGGAGTTCACAACGTATTCCATGTCTCGAACTTGAAAAAGTGCCCATAAGACGAGAAATTTGTGATTCCACTGGATGAGATCTAGGTGGATGAACAACTACGGTTCGTGGAAGAACCAGTAGAAATCATGGACCGTGAAGTCAAACAACTCAAGCAGAGTCAGATTCCGATTGTCAGAGTCCGGTGGAACTCGAAACGCGGACCTGAATTCACGTGGAACATGATGATCAGATGATGCGCAAATATCCCCACATGTTCAAACAGACAACGTCAAACATCAACAACAACGAATAAATTTCGAGACGAAATTTCCTTTCAACAAGGGGATGATGTAAGAACTGGAAAATTTTTGTTCTCAAACACTACCGACAACAACCAAATTTCCGGACGAAATTTCTTTCAACAAGGGATGATGTGACACCCGGCAATTTCAGGTAAATTGCAATGCTTACAATTCCTTATATCACATTCATACTTCTTGCATTTCATTTAATTAAGTTCAGTGAAGTTAGTCAAACACAATTCATTATGAAACGATAGTTCGGAGAATTATCGAATCATACATTACACGTTGATTTTGGAAATCAAGTGTAAAAAACACAAACACAATCGCAAAACAACAATTCAAGGAATTATTGAATTATGCATTAGACACTTATTAGGATTAATCAAGTGTGCTAACATTTCATAAAGACAAACACAAACAATCATCGGTAACTCAAGGAATTATCAAAACACACATAAGTTCTGTTACACGAACGTTGGTGACTAAACGGAACGATAATCAAACAAACAAATGTGTCATTATGTGCTTACGTGTCTTTGTGGTTTACATGAACTAAACGTTTATAATAAATGACACGAATTGAAAACGAAAAAAATTGAATAAATAAATCAAAGAATCTGTGAAAGAAACCCTTCGCAGTACGTAAAGACCCCTCGGCGAAACTCTTCGCAGTACGCGAAGCTTGGGCGAAATTTTTAAATTCAACTGAAACTCTCTGCGGTACGTAACAACCGATCATTTCTACCTTGGAAATATGCGGCTTGTCTCGATGGACTACCCAGCTAATTTTTCCATGGCGGTACGCCGAGACCACCAACTAGAGGCTTCGCGGTACGCGACGAGTCCCAAAACCCAATAAGTCTATAAAAGCAACCCCAAACCTTTTGTTTCGGTTCTTTCACTCAACTAACGACTCTCACCCAAATAATCTCGACCAAACACCTTACAAATTCTTGGGTGTTCTTGGGTATTATTTGATATATTTTGAATGAGATTGAAGATAGAAATCATCTAGGATTGGGTTTTTTTTTAATTTGATGATGATTTGGTGCAACTTGCTATATTAGGAAACCTTTTAGGTGCATGTTGTTGATTAACCATCATCTAGACATGTTTGATGTGTTTGTATGATGTAAAATGTCTATTAAAGTGATTTGAAATAGATTTAGATGATTAGATTTGTGAAAAACATTATTTTGTTAGTAACTTACTATTTTTAGAAACTTTTAAAAATCAAAAGAGGGATTTAAATGATTTAACATGTGTTGATGATTTGGGGTTATTGAAATATGTTTAAGAACAATTTATAAACATATTTAGAAACTTGATTTGTGATTACGGGTTTTAAAACAATCATTTCCCAAATAAGGAAACTTTACTTGGGCAAAATGGCGTAAACGATGATTTATGCATAAAAGATATGTTTTAAGTGTTAAACGTGTTTCTACAAACATACTAGAAATATTAGTTTGATAAAAAGGAATTTCGTAACTAAACTTTCCAAAAATAGAAACTTTCTAAAAATCGAAAGTTTCCTAAAATAGAAACTTTCCAAAAATGGTAATTTTCTAAAAATGAAAACTTTGACGATTTTATACGTGACTTACGTGAAAGTCGTTATGACTAGCTCCGTAGGATGCATTGCGTTTAAGATTTATATGACACATGAACAAACTAAACACAACAAACGTATCACCAACAATTCGTCGAGTCAACACACAAACACTCAGTTGAGCACACCGAAACTTGGAGTTATATGGGATACAAAACACCACAAAACTCATACTCACAACCTATATGATTATAGGTGATCACTAGCAGGTGCTAGCATTCGCGGTTTGCGAACACACAAACAGGAACTGCACTATCAGGTGAGTTCACGGTCCCTTTTTCTATTTTCTACCTTTGGTGGAGAAAACATTGCATACAAACTATTTTTGAAAAACAAAACACTTTTGGATAGTATTATGGACATGCTTTATCACCAACCTGTCTGTTGACATTTCACTCGCACGTTTTCTCAGGTAACTAAGGCACGCACACAGGACTAGGATGCTAGAATGGAGTCTCGTGCATCTGCTTAAGTGTCTCAGGCTATTGAAAATATTTAATATTTGGCATGTTATGTAATGTTAAACAACTTAAACCGCGTCCGCAACGTTTAAATTTGTAATATTTTTGAAAACATTTTTAACTTAGCTTCTGCAACTCTAATTTACAAAAATATTTTATCTAAGTTATCGGATGTACATATTCAACGAGACATGTAGGTCTCGCAATTGGTACCGGAGACTGTGATCCTGCATAAAATGTGACCATTCGAGTTGCGCCCTCGACGGCTGGAAAGCCGAAAAACAATAACTCTCATGACCAATCCCATCTCCTGCAAGTTCAAAAAGCATCAAAAGGATAAATTTATCCTTATGAAGTTATCAGTCTTCGAAAGAAATAATTAACATTCAGATGACTAAATACTTCCAAAGAATAACTCAGTCCTTCCAATGTTCAGACAAAAGACAAAGCTTCCTAAGAGAGAAACATATAGGAAGACATTCAGGACTTAATGATCAATATCTAACAAATGTATTTCGTGAACAAAAAGATCGGAAGGTCTTTAAGCCAACTTGATATATTTCTAAAGAATAACCTTTCGAAATAGATAAAGATTGGAAGATATTCAGGCTAGCATGACCTTCCGATGCTTCACCAACATTCTTCTTAATATCAAGCTTCCGATGAAAAGACTTTCAAAAACTTTCAACTACCGATGTTGAACTCCTATAAAGGAAAGTTGCAGAGTCGCTTTCTATGATTAGAATCAGACAAAAGATATACTTGTGACAGTGAGCAAAAAGGTACAACTCTTAGACCAGCAGAAGATTATCTGAAGACGGCCTCATTAATACCTTTTGTAATATATGTAATTAGTGTAAAAGGCAATTGAACCATTTGTATTAATTGTGATTAATATGGCTTGTTATCTTAAGCCATAATAGCATACAAGAATAAGCTTTACTTTGTTTGTATAGTTTGTCCAGTCTTTTATTCCTACGTGGATACATATGGAGCTTTTAGTAAGAGTAAGTGGTTTTGCAAGAGTTTTGTACACCTTGCATTTGAGAGAAATATATATATTGAGCTAGAAGTATTAACTTGTGTGATATTATTTCCTTTTGTTTGAGTGTTAATGAAATCCTACTGATAGATTAATCCGCATCCACGAGCTTCTAACAATAAAAACATTGTTCAAATGTTGTGAAAGTGCATAACCTGAGCCAACATTTTCAACCAATTTTCTACTTTATTTTAAGTTGTTTATATTTGTTATAAACACACCCGCGCACACACACACACATATATATTAAGTTAGAAACATGTGTATTATACAAAATCAATTAATGAAATATTAAAGAATTAACAAAAATGGAAAAAAGAAAAAAAGTTTGAAAAATGAAATATTAAATAACTGAAATATTCCATGAGTTCATACTAACTAAGAAAATAATAAATTTTTATTTAATCTCTAAAAGTATTATTTTTAAATTCATTATTTCTTAATAGGAAATAGAATGTATAAATTATTATTATTATTATTATTATTATTATTATTATTATTATTATTATTATTATTATTATTATTATTATTATTTAATATAATTTTATATTTATAATATTTAATAAATAAATGTTTTGATAAACGTGTGTCAATTTGTTGTACTATGTTATATTATTAAGTATTTGCATGCCACCATTTTGTTAGATTTTAATTTTTCTCTCTCTTTTATTAATAATACTAACAATTTGTTAAATAGTATGATTGCATTCTAAGTCATATTTTTTAATTTTTTAGGAAACATCTTTGAAAATATATGATATGCTATATAAAATAAATAATTACAACATTTATTTATTTAACACGTTTAATATGCAAATTTTAACCTAGTTATTTAATTAAAAAAAGAGGGGACAGATAAATATGAGAGTTCACCAAAGAGTGGCAAATATTTATTATTATTTTTGTTAAGGTTGATGTATATATATATATATAGATGTAGAATTACTTATCTAAGCAAAATTAAACTATGAATAGTAAGTTTGTATTGGTAATGCATAGAGTAGAACTAATAATTGCATGAATTTGGTTGATAATATATATATACACACACACACACAGATACATACACTATATGTATATACATACATGTATATACATATGTATCTATATACATATGTGTATGTATGTGTGTGTCTATATATATATATATATATATATATATATATATATATATATATATATATTTCAATTGTCAACACAATTGGGATTTGGCGTAGTGGTTGGAGCCTACATGTTTTTTTTTCATTTCAACAAAGATTCAATCCTCACTTGCTCCATATTTTGTTTTTGTTTTTCATATATAGTTTATTTTATTATTTTTATTTATAGTTTTCTTATGATCCGTGTTCAATCGTGAAATAATTAATTATGTTGCTTTTGTTTTGTAGGTTTGCATAGACGTCTTTAATTTTTTTTGATTTGTCTCCAACGGCACTTCAGCAGCAACGCAACGGGCCGCAATGATCACAGCAAATATCTAGTTAATATTTAATTATTATTACTATTCATATTTTCTCTTATATATATTTAAAAGTGTACACAAAATTTTTAGCATGTTAGCATTGATGTTTACAGAAATTTGGGTGGTGATGGTGGAACACAAAGAAATTTTGGCGGCAACGAGAAATAACGAATCAAAGAAGCAACAGTTTGGCCGTTTAATCCCCTATATTCTCGTTAATTAAATACAAATGAGAATTTTATTAAATATGCATGAAACAAAATGAGTCAGCTTGATCAAATTAGAACATGAGTATAGACAAGCACAAGAGTTTTATAGTCTGAGAAAAGTTAATTAAGGTTATAAAAGGTAGAATACTAATTAATCATCTTTTGTTGATTGTTTTATTAAATATTACTTGCATCATCTTTTAAAACTTAAACTTTTATATGCATTATTTTTTAAATATATCATATAACTAATCATATTTTTTTATCTTAAATAAGGTTATAATATTATTATAATTTAAAATTGGCTTTTTAAAAACAAAATTAGATTTACAAAAAGTAAAAATATATAAAAAAAACTGTTGATATTCATACCAACATGATTTTGTTATGAATTTTTTAACATCTATATATACATTAATTATGAATTTTAAATGTTTTTATTATTTTTGTAATGTATTTTTGTTTCTATGTTAAATTTACACGGTATTATAATCCATATGGTTTGTTTTTAATCAACTACAAAAAGTATGTCATCAATGTGGTGATATACGCTTATATGATAGTATATATGACCCACTTAAAACAGAATTTCAATCGTCCCTTCGGATTTAACGCTTAGAGACGTACTCCCAGGCCTACCACAAGAATAACCTAACAAATGGGTAAACTCCCTAACCTTGAATGTGAATGTCATGATTCTTAAAATATATGTATGTACATATATTACCTTCTTATAGCTTTCGTATTTTATTCACTGGATTATTATTTTGTATAGTATCCTCATCCTCTTTGAATATATGTGTGTGTAATTTATTGTCGTTATCAAAGTATCTTTATTGATAAAAATACAAATCACTTTACAAAATGTTAGTAGAAAAATACGAAAAGCAAATCCTATAAAATATTTGTGTATCTACGACTAAAGAATTATGTCTTCATCCATGTCTTTGTCAAGGACGTGGAGGGAGTGATTACTAGGTATCCTACGTAGCCATCCTCTTTATCGTGAGTTTTTAGTTTTTTTTCCTTCTTTAATTTCATTTCTTTCCCATCACATATAATGTGTGTATATACGGTTTAGTTATTTCAGAAAAAAATATTTAAAATATACATGAATAATTTAAGTCTAGTAGATATGTAATTAATTGTTAAGACTAAATTACATAAATCGTCCTTTATATTCAATTATATTATAGATAATATCCTTTATTAGCAATAAATACATAAATCATTCTCAAATAAAAATTTATAATGGATTTTATTCTTTTTTTTCTAGATATAAATGACGATTTATGTAATTTTAAGGATGATAGTCGTTATAATTTTTTATTTTAAAGAAGACTTATGTATTTATTTATAATAAAGAACGTTATCTATAAAATAATGAATATAAAAGACGTCATTAATTAAATAAGTGAATATAAAGGATGATTTATGTAATTTAGTTACTTGTGTATATCAAGTTTTGGTAAGAAAAGGTGTGTATATTTATGTCACTTTATTGACTTTTTATGACATTCTTCTATACTTTTTAATTGTTGATAACGATATAAATATTATTATTTTTAAAGTAGCATCCCAAAAAAAGTTTATATCTTTAAACTAATTATAGCATTGTTACATAGTAAATTTTAAAAAATAAGTTTTCCAATTGCTTGAGTTTTAAAACGTGTCATTGTGTTTTTCTATAAAACATTATTTCTACTTTGTTTTTAAAAAATGATAAATTTTGTAAAAAGTAATAACAAAAAGTTATACAATTGATTGTTTTAATATGTAAAACATAATAAAAAAATTGTAACAAAAAGTAATGGAAATCAACGGAAGACGATTTAAAGTATAAATAAAATGATAAAGACATATAACATAATTATATACTTCTAGTATGTAATAATATAAAAAGAAAAAAGAAAAAAGAAAAAAGTTTATGAAATATATAAAAACAATAAAAAAACATGAAATAAGCTAAACAAAAACCTAATAATTAATACATATTGCAACATGACCTGGAATATAAAACATAATAATCAAATGACATATTTTAGAGCATCGTTCTTCTTACAATAACTATATATATATATATATAGGAATGTTAACAAATATAACTCATATTATTTGTAACATTAAATAACTCATTTCAAATAATAAACATTTGTAACTTATAAAACCTATTAAAACTTCAAAAGTTTGTTTTAGTTATTTGACCTAATACTCATTCACTATTAAAAACTCATCTATTTTTCTATTTTTAAATCAAGTATTTCTATTAAATTTATATGCACCTATAACTTTTTTATATTATGTTATTTTATACAAAAACAACAACATTATACCTATCGTAATTTTTTCTTTAATTCTATTATATTAATGTTAATTTCTCTGAAACATTCGTAATTACATCTATGTAACAAGCAGTAATATTTAGATACTGAGTTTAATCCTTTTTTAAAGAATATATATATAACCATCTTTAAAAAATACCCACTCATCTTGAATTATTTGGGCCTACTCGTTATCAATGGGATCACCTTCATGAATCTATTTTTGTTCTTTCATTATAATGTTATATTTTATAGATTAGATTATTAAATAAATTTAAATCAATAAATGTTAGATTTGTGAACAAAGTAACAAGTTGTAACATCCATATGCATCACACCAACGTAACAAGCTGTAATATAAATACAAAAACTGCAAATTATGTAACATTTTGTAATTATATCAATCTAACAGTCTGTATTTAATGGTGTAATTTTTATAGAAAGAAATATCATTCGTTTAGAAGACTTATGAGGATTTTCATAAATGAATACTTTTTGTGAATGAGTAATATTTTTTTAAAATGGAGAAAAAGACTTTTTGAAAAATAATGAAAATTAATAATAATAATAATAATAATAATAATAATAATATTACAACTCGTTTATAGTAGTGTAATTATAAATACTTTGAGAAAAATTGATGAGATGATGCTAAATATCTGCTAAGGTGCTTAGAACATATTTGGTTTGTTGGATTTGTGAAAATACGGTCTTGGTTAAAGACTTACGATTTTTAGAAACTTTTAAAATCAAAAAGAGAGATTTCAATGAATTTGCATGATTTGATGACATGTTGATGTTGTAATGTGTTTAGGAACATCATAGTAATGTATTTGGTACGTTAATTTGTGAAAATGGATTTTTAAACGACCACTTACTAAAAATGGAAACATTATTTGGGAAAAATGCTAAATAGGATGAAATGGTAAGTTGTAATACATGTTATATGTGTCTAACGTGTTTTAGGTACATGATTAGAAGTATTAGTTTGAATGAAATTGGATTTCATAACTAGACTTTCCTAAAATAGAAACTTCCTAAAAATAGGAAGTTCCCTAAAATATAAACTTTATGAAAATGGTAACTTTCCATAAATGGAAACTTTTATGATTTTCATGCGTGACTTACGTGAACGTTATCATGAGTAGAATCATAGGGTGCATGATAATGTCCTACTTGCATGTTAAGGTTAATATGACACCTAAATGAACTAAACACAACAAACGTGTCAACACACAAACACTCGGTTGAGCACACCGACACTTAGAGTTTTATGGGATACATCACACCACACAAACACATACTTATGACCTATATGTGTCACACCCCGAGCCAGGGGCTGGATCAATTTTCCCGTCGGGCGGAATGGTCCCGGGGCGTGATATCGTGTGATAATCGGAATAACCGAATTGTATACATAGAACAACATTTGAGAATAACTAAAACATCATAGCATTTAAACTAGGATTACAAAGTTGAATTACAATTGTCACATTCGATAATTTAACAATGTAAACATATCCAAAAGAATCATGAGTTTACTATCTTGTAACTGTACAAGATATCAAAATGATTCACATGTAATAAAAAAAAATATGCATGTCCGAAAGTCACTAGGTCCTCTAGCAGGGCATCCTAGTGAATATCCTGAGCTTCTAGTCTTACATCTGTTCGTCACCTGAGAAAACATGTAAGAAAACAAAGTCAACACGTGGTTAGCGAGTTCATAAAGTTTAGTATTGAAAACCACTATAAATGTTTTGTATGTTTAGCCTTTTCCAAAATCCCTCAGAGTTGTGAGGCCTCGATGTCACACCCCAACCAACGGTGGAATGCGTTGGGGCGTGAGTTAGATTGTTCATTACTCATGATGCTATGTTATAAGTTTCAATAATTAAGCAATTGTATTTAAATAATTCAATAAACAAACATAAATTCATTCAAACCAAAACAATCATTGAATTATATAGTTCAAAACCAAAATACATAAATGAAATAGTCTCACATTGTTTTAAAATTTAAATCTAGGTCTACTAACATAAACCTATCTTATGTCTTCCTTGAAAGCATCCATCTAACATGTTACATATGCAAAATAAAGATTTTGTCAACTATTTGCATAGTTGATGAGTAACCCATACAGTTTATATAGTATACGTAAGAAAACTGATGCAATTCAATTAAACTACAAAGTTTAAACTCTAGCATGCATATCCTACTAGTTTGCAAATAAGATTAAAGAATATCTCATCTCCAAACTCGTATCAATACTGTAACATTAGTGTCTGAACAGTAGTTCGGAACAGTAGAATGTATAGTGGATTCAAGTAGGAAACTCTGTGTAATGCTTGTTATGTGAATTCAATATAAAACGATTATGAAATTCTTTCAGAATTAAACACTGTGGAAACTAAGGAAACTATGGTTTAAACAGTCAGACTTATGTCTGGAAACATGAATTTATTCTTTGCATGTTAGTTATGATTTATTATGTGTAAACGTATGTGAGAATGATTATAACAAAACAATAACGGACAGCGTTATGTGAGCATTAAACTGACTGAATATGCATGTGGGTGACGATTCGCACGAATATATTTGTGAGTTTAACGTTCTGAATGATTTCTAATAACTAGAAAATCAAATTGGAAAGTACTGTTGTCGTCGTGTTCATATGGGTGACGATCTGTACGAATACGCGCGAAAACCGTACGATTCGAAGAAACAGTTAAATTAAACGATTTTGAAATTTTAAAATTTAACAAAAGATATTTAGTTAATTTACTAGGAATAACCGCCTAAAATAATTTTGGAATTTCTAATTTAAAATGTCGTAACGTTTCGTTACGAGAAAACCAAAACCGACGCGTTTACATGAAACCGAGCTCAACCAAACGAACCCGAACACACCCGAATGTTTAAAAACATTTAAAAGACATTAAATGCTATTAAACCCTCACAACTACCCACTTTTTCTCTCTCTCTAACTTTTCCCTCACTAGAAAACCCTCAATTTCTCACTCCAATTTAACCAAATCGAGCGATTTTTGTGCCAAAAAAACCGTAGCAACGTGTAGATCATGAAAAGACTAAGAAATCAAGCTTTGGATCATCGAAATCAAGGTAAAAATGAGCTCAGACGGGCTGTTTTTGGTGTTTATCACTATTCCAGCGAGCTGCACCTATTTCAGCCGGAATTCAACCCATAAAACCTTAGGTTCTTGCACAAAATCAACCTAGAATGTTAAGGAACAACTGGAATTGAAGTTTGGCATGAGTAAATTCGATTTTGGACCTGGGTTGTATTAGTATCGATATATGAATGTTTGAAGACAACAATATCGATGGTTTGGACCTGCACCAACTTCATCAGTCGATATTGCTAATATCGACATGCTAAATTCGATGGGACCACGTCGAACTTATCAAGTTCGACACTCTCGAAAGATCTGGGCAACAGACTCCATCGATACTTGTCGCACCTCGAGAAATCCCGTCCCTTCCGGGGCGCTAGCGAGACCAGTCAGGATCGCAGTCTCCGGTCACACAGTTGCGAGACCTACATGTCTTGTTGTATATGTACATCCAATTTCTTAGACAAATCAATTTTGTAAAATCAGAGTTGCGGAAGTAAAAGTTTGAATTGTCAAAACATCGTTGTAATTATAAGTTACGGAAGCATAAGATTAAAACAGTTTTCAAGACAAAATAGAATAATAGTTTGCGGAAGCGGTTTAAGTAATAATCATTACATAGCAATTCAAATGTTTAAATGTTCTCAATCCTAAGACACTAAAGCTGATGCATGGGACTCCATCCTAGCATCCTATCCTCGTGTGCGTGCCTTAGTTACCTGAGAAAACATGCGAGAAAAAGGGTCAACACAATGGTTGGTGAGAGCACAGGTTTTTCATAAGCAGTAAACATCCAATATTTAAAGTAAGAGTTGTGATTTACATATCATTACAATGCAATATCGATTGATAGCTAGTCAATACAGTTATATTATATGCAGGTTCGTACCGAAGCTGGCAGTTGTGCCTCCCGCCATGTCCATCACAAGACAATGGCAAAGTGTTGGTCAATATTGCACCCATTCCGACCTCCAGTCGGGTTGGCCTCACAGACGCGATGGGTGGGGCTTGTCAGGCCCAAATAGTACTATTCAAGATTACCACGCTAGGCACTACGCGCTACTAACGGTCCGTGGAGTATCGCGAGGACTTTTAGTTGTGATGTGGTCCACAGATATACATATAGTGATAAAGCATGTCCATATGTAAATAAAATGAGATGTTGTTCATAAAACAGTTTATCATGCAATGTTTTCTCCCCCAAAGGTAGAAAAAGTAAAAATGGGCTGTGAACTCACCTGATAGAGTAGTTCCGGTTTTTGAGTGTTCGCTCCCTGCGAATGCTAGCAATCCTTCTAGTAAGCACCTATAACCATATAGGTGGTGAGTATGTGTTTTGTGGTGTGTTGTATCCCATACAACTCCAAGTGTCGGTGTGCTCAACCGAGTGTGTGTGTGTTGACTAGGGAGACTCGACGAATCGTTGGTGACATGTTTGTGGTGTTTATGTGTCTTAATACAAGTAAGAAACCAACACGCATCCTATGATTCTAATCATCATGCTTTCACGAAATCAAGTTTTGAAAATCGTCGCGTTTCCGTTTCAGAAAAAGTCTCCATATTAGGAAAGTTTCTATTTTTGGAAACTATAGTTATGAAATCCCATTTCATAAAACTAATAACTCTAGTATGTTTGTAAAAACATATGTAAACACTTGAAATATGTCGTTTGTGCATAAATTACCATTTATGCCATTTTACCAAATTAAAGTTTCCTAAAATAGAAAGTACTTGTTTAAAAGCTCGTTTTCACAAATCCAATTTTCCAAATATGTTAAAAACCATTTCTAAACATGTTTCAATAATCAAAGTTACCAAAATATACAAAAACACCAAAAGCCCTCTTTTGATTTATAAAAGTTTCCTTATTTAGTAAGTTTATACAAAATCATGTTTTTGACAAAATCAAATGCTCAAATGTGTTTCTAAACACCTCAATATGCATTTGACAACATCTAGACATGTATAACATGTCTAGATCATCACAAATCTATGACTTGCAACATAAAAGTTTCTTTTTATGGCAAGTGTACCAAAATTATCACCAAATCAATCATAACTCAACCAAACTCAAATCCCATCAATCTTATACTAAAATCAGTAGATCTAAATCTAATAACACATCAAATCACCAACAAATTCGTGCTCAATAGCCACATGGAGTTGCATGCGTGCAAACACACTTGCATGTGCGTTTTTACATCATGCATGTACGATCTAACAACTAATAAGTATAGGAGACTACCTTAGAAGCTCTTAGATGACTGATTTCGAGTTAGACAGAGGTTGTGGGGCTCCTAATGTGGCTGGATTCGATCTTCTTGTTATTTGAGAGCTTCCCAAGCTTCCTTGATGTTCCTATGTTCTTCAATCACCAACCAATGGCTCCAATAGTGATTCCAAAGGGTTTGGATGTTGGTTTCATGAGTTTTTGGTCGAAAATGGATGAAGAAACTCGGAGGAATGAGAGAAGAACCGAGTGAAATGAGTTTGGGGTTGATTGTATAAAAATTTTGATCTGCATGGCCATCGTGTACCACCGAGGCCGATCAAATTGGCCTTCGCATACTGCCGAGGAATTCGGGATCCAGAGTCCCCGCTTTTGCTTCGCGTACCGCCAAGCCCTTCTCCAAGGGTCCTTGGCGTACCGCGACGGGTCCATTTTCTTGTTTTTCGATTTCGTCGATTCGATTTCGCTCGTGCTCGATTCCCAACGTTTATCCTAAACATCTAATGCATGTTTGACACATAATCCTATAATAGCACATAAGTTTGATTGATCACCAACGTTTGTGAGACTCGTGTGTGTGTGTTTCGATAATTCCTCGAATTATCTTTATTCGTTTGTGTTTGTCGCTACGAACCGTTTGCATGCTTGATTAACCATAATCAACATGTATTGCACAATTCAACAATTCCCCGAATTATTATTTTGTGTTTGTGCTTGTGTTTGCCACACTTTGTTTCCAAAACCAATGTGCAATGTATGATTCGATAGTTCCTCGAACTATCGTTTCGCATTTTTGTGTGTTTGGCTCATCTAATCAAACATAATTAAATGAAATGCAACAAGTATGAATGTGAAATGTAAAGGATGTAAGAGTCGCAATTTACCTAAAATTATCGGGTGTCACATCATCCCCTTGTTGAAAGAAATTTCGTCCCAAAATTTGGTTGTTGTTGGTAGTTCTTGAGAAGCAAAAGTGTTTGAGAAACAAAAATTTTCTGGTTGTCACATCATCCCCTTGTTGAAAAGAAGTTTCGTCCCGAAATTTATTCGTTGTTGTCGGCGTTCGACGTTGTCTATTTGAAGAGGTGGGGATATTTGCGCATCATCTGATCCTCACGTTCCCACGTGAATTCAGGTCCGCGTTTCGAGTTCCATCGGACCCTGAAAATCAGAATCCGACACTATTTAAGTTGTTTGACCTCTCGGTCCATGATCTCTACCGGTTATTCCACGAACCTTAGTTGTTCATCCACCTGGATCTCATCCAGTGGAACTACAAGTGTCTCATCTGATAAACATTTCTTTAGGTTCGAGACATGAAATACGTTGTGAACTCCATCGAGTTCGGCTGGTAGGTTGAGTTGGTATGCCACTGGACCAATCCTCTTCAGGATCTCGAAAGGTCCAATATACCGTGGGTTTAGTTTGCCTCGTTTACCAAAACGAATGACGCATTTCCAGGGTGAAACTTTCAGAAGGACTCTATCTCCTACCTGAAATTCTAGAGGCTTTCGGCGTTTGTCGGCATAGCTCTTTTGACGATCTCGAGCTGCTGCCATACGGTTCCTGATTTGCACGATTTTCTCTGTTGTTTCATGCACCAGTTCCGTGCCAGTGAGCTGACTGTCGCCCACTTCCGCCCAACAGATAGGTGATCGGCATTTCCTGCCATAGAGTGCCTGAAAAGGCGCTGCCTTTATACTTCTGTGCTAACTGTTGTTGTAGGAGAACATCACCAATGGTAGGTGAGTTTCCCAGTTGTTTCCGAAGTCCACTACGCACACTCGTAGCATATCTTTGAGGGTTTGTATCGTGCGTTCGCTCTGGCCATCAGTTTGTGGATGGTATGACTTTTGTAGTGATTTCCAGAAGTTTGAAGTGAATCGAGCGTCTCGATCCGATATGATGGAGATTGGCACTCCATGTCGTGAGACTACTTCCTTGACATAGATTCTGGCTAACTTTTCCATTGTGTCATTTTCCTTGATCGAAAGGAAATGTGCTGACTTAGTCAGTCGATCCACAATTACCCAGATAGTGTCACATCAACTAGGAGTACGGGGTAATTTGGTAATGATGTCCATGGAGATTTGTTCTCACTTCCACATGGGGATCTCAGGTTGTGTGAGTAATCCAAAGGGTTTCTGGTACTCGACCTTGACTTTAGCACAAGTCAAGCATTTGCTCACGTAGGTGGCGATGTTGGCTTTAATGTGCGGCCACCAGTAGAGTACCTTCAGATCATGATACATCTTATCCGATCCAGGGTGAATGGAATGCCTGGATTTGTGAGCCTCGTCCATCACAAGGTCTCGTAAGTCTCCGTGATGCGGAACCCAGACGTGTTCCCCTCAGTGATTCAGCCGTTAGGTTTTCTGCTTTAAGTGCCTCCACCTGGGCAATACGTATCTGCTCAGGGAGATTGGGATGGATGGTGAGTTCTAAAGCTCGTACCCACTTGGGTTGCGAGGTATTCTTCCGGCTTAGGGCATCGGCCACTACATTGGCCTTCCCCGGGTGATACTTAATAGCACACTCATAGTCGTTTAAGAGTTCGAGCCAGCGACGTTGTCACATGTTCAGTTCCTTCTGCTCGAATATGTGTTGGAGACTCTTGTGATCAGTGTATATCGTACACTTTGTACCATACAGGTAGTGTCTCCAGATCTTGAATGCAAATACTACGGCTCCAAGTTCCAAGTCGTGGGTGGTGTAGTTCTTCTCGTGGACTTTCAGTTGTCGGGAAGCATATGCGATCACCTACTCTCGCTGCATCAGCACACAGCCGAGTCCTTGTATCGAGGCGTCGCAATATACTACAAAATCATCTGTTCCATCAGGAAGAGACAAGATAGGTGCACTACAGAGCTTTTGCTTGAGGAGTTGGAATGCAGCTTCTTGTTTGTCGGTCCAAAGGTATTTCTTGTCTTAATGGGTTAAAGTTGTAAGGGGTTGGGCTATCTTGGAAAATCCTTCAAGAAATCGTCGATAATAGCCTGCCAAGCCTAGGAATTGTCGCACCTCAGTTGGGGTCTTTGATGCTTCCCAGTTCATGATCGCCTCTATCTTGGATTTATCCACATGTATCCCTTGTTTATCAACAACATGGCCCAAGAATTGGACTTCTCGAATCCAGAAGTCGCATTTGGAGAGCTTAGCGTACAGCTTTTCTTGTCGTAAAAGTTCAAGAGCCAATTGAAGGTGCTATTTGTGTTCTTCCTGGGTTTTGGAGTAGATGAGAATATCATCTATAAAGACAATGATAAACTTATCCAGGTAAGGTTTGCACACCCTATTCATGAGGTCCACGAATGCTGCGGGTGCGTTTGTGAGACCAAACGGCATAACCAAAAACTCGTAATGGCCATACCGAGTGCGAAAAGCTGTCTTGGGGATATCTTCCTCTTGAATCCTTAGCTGGTGATACCCAGATCGCAGATCGATCTTAGAGTAGTAACTTGACCCTTGTAGCTGATCGAACAGATCATCGATCCGATGTAAGGGGTAACGGTTCTTGATTGTTGCTTTGTTCAACTCACGGTAGTCAATGCACATACGAAACGTGCCATCCTTCTTCTTTACGAACAAGACTGGAGCTCCCCAAGGCGAGAAGCTTGGTCTAATGAAACCCTTGTCCAACAACTCTTGTAGTTCATTGGACAGTTCCTGCATCTCCGAAGGTGCGAGTCGATATGGAGCTCGTGCAATAGGCGCTGCTCCCGGCACAAGGTCTATGCGGAACTCCACTTGTCGAGGTGGTGGAAGTCCAGGTAGATCCTCCGAAAATACGTCGGGATAGTCGCATACGACTGGGATGTCTTCTATTCTCTTCTCCTTTTCAGTGTTGTCGATGATAAGCGCTAGATAGGCTGTGTATCCCTTTCATAAGCATTTGTGAGCTTTCATGCACGAGATGATGCTTAGGGGAGTGTCGTTCCTATCTCCTTTGATGTCTAGGGTTTCTCCACTAGGGAGAGGTATGCGCACAACCTTGTCGTGGGAAATGATCTCAGCTTGGTTTTCAGACAACCAATCCATGCCCAACTACGACATCAAAACTGCCTAGTGTAACTGGCATGAGGTCAATCTTAAACTTATGGCCTGCTGGCTCTAAAGTGAATTCTTTCAGAATGTGTTTAGTTACAATCAATTTACCATCAGCTAGCTCTACTGTGTACTCGACATCTAAGGGTGTTGGGGTTATGGCAAGTATCTCACTAAAATCCTTAGATATAAAGCTTTTTTCAGCTCCAGTATCAAACAATACAGAAGTATAATTATCTTTTAAGAGATACGTACCAATTGCAAGGTTGGGATCGTTTCTGGCTTCCTTAGCCCCGATCACGAAGGCTCGTCCCTTCGGACCGTTGTTGTTCACGCTGTTGTTGTTGTTCTTCAGGTGTGGGCAGTCCCTCTTAAAGTTCCCGGGTTTTCCACATTCGAAGCAGCCCTTTGGTGCTTCGAGTTGTTGCTGTTGTGGCTGTGGGGTCCTTGCTAGCAATTCCCCCTGCAGTCCTTGGCGAGGTGTCCTCCTTTGCCACACCGTTGGCATCGGATAGAGCCACACTGTCCCAAGGCATGATGTAAGTTGCATTTGTTGCACTTGGGGTGTTTGCCTGTATAGGCTCCAGAGTTTTGGTTGGTTGGAATAGGTGGAGTGTAAGCTTGAGGTGACCCAAACTTACGTTGTTGTGGTGGTGGTTGAAGAGTGGAAGTTTTGCTCAGGGTGTTGTCCCATTTGCGTTTGTTGTCAGCAGGTTTGGCTACGGCACCACGGGGTGGTATGAGTCCCTGTTCAACTGCCGAGTCATCAGAGAGTACCATGCCCTGAATTTGAGGTGGGAGTCCCTCAATGTACTTCTCTATGTGTTTGTAGGGTGGGGTTACCATTTTTGGGCACAGGTGTGCCAACTCATATGATCGAGCGGTGTATGCCTCGACCTCGGAACCAATCATCTTGTGGTTCCAGAATTCTGTCTCAAGTTTCTGCACTTCACCGCAAGGACAGTATTCGTAGTTCAACATCCTCTTAAAATCATCCCAAGGTAGGGCGTTGGCTGCATCAAGCCTAGGTTCTGTACATTGGCATTCCACCATGTGAGGGCAGCTCCCTCAAGAGTTCCAACAGCGAACTTGACCCTGTCTTCGTTCCTGCGGTTGCTCATGGCAAAGGCCGACTCCGCCTTTTCCATCCAGCGTAATAACCCGATGGCTCCCTCAGTACCGCTGAATGAGTGGGGTTTGCAATCCAGAAACATCTTGAATGTGTAGAGGGGTGGGTTAGGATTTACTCCTTGGTTCAGTGGGTTTTGATTACGGGTTGCTTCCCGTGCAGCAAGTGCCTCTTCAACTCGCTCGTTGATGAGTGCGTTCAATTCAGCTGGTGTCAGACTGATGTTTCCACGTCGTCCCGCGTTCCTGCGTCCTCCGCGTCTTCCAGCCCTGATCTTCATAGCGAGAATAAGCGTTAGTGTTTGTCTAATGACTAATGTAGTGTGTGCGGTAGGTACTGGAAGGAAACATGTAATGTTATGCATAGGCAAAATTCCTATTAGTGGATCCTCATCAGGGTTCTCATCAGAATCCTTCTTGGAATCGTCCGTTTTGCTCCCCTCAGACGGTCGGGGATACGGGTCAAGTGACTCTACGGGCACTGGTAATGGTGATGCGGGTGGTGTTGGAGCTATCGGCTCCTCCTCGTCATGTGTAGTCACATGCGGTGATGAATATGATGCTTAATAGATATGACATGTGTGCAAGTATCACAATACTAAGCACTACGTGTTGTGTGGAGACTAGTGGTTATAGACTAAGTTCACTAAATGCAAACCTAATTCGCAATAACCTGGCTCTGATACCAATCTGTCGCACCCCGAGAAATCCCGTCCCTTCCGGGGCGCAAGCAAGACCAGTCAGGATCGCAGTCTCCGGTCACACAGTTGCGAGACCTACATGTCTGGTTGTATACGTACATCCAATTGCTTGGACAAATCAATTTTGTAAAATCAGAGTAGCAGAAGTAAAGGTTTGGATTGTCAAAACATCGTTGTAATTATAAGTTACGGAAGCATAAGATTAAAACAGTTTTCAAGACAAAATAGAATAATAGTTTGTGGAAGCGGTTTAAGTAATAATCATTACATAGCAATTCAAATGTTTAAATGTTCTCAATCCTAAGACACTAAAGCTGATGCATGGGACAACATCCAAGAATCCTATCCTCGTGTGCGTGCCTTAATTACCTGAGAAAACATGCGAGAAAAGGGGTCAACACAATGGTTGGTGAGAGCACAGGTTTTTCATAAGCAGTAAACATCCAATATTTAAAGTAAGAGTTGTGATTTACATATCATTACAATGCAATATCAATTGATAGCTAGTCAATACAGTTATATTATATGCGGGTTCGTACCGAAGCTGACAGTTGTGCCTCCCGCCATGTCCATCACAAGACAATGGCAAAGTGTTGGTCAATATTGCACCCATTCCGATCTCCAGTCAGGTTGGCCTCCCAGGCACGATGGGTGGAGCTTGTCAGGCCCAAATAGTACTATTCACGATTACCACGCTAGGCGCTATGCGCTACTAATGGTCCGTGGAGTATCGTGAGGACTTTTAGTTGTGATGTGGTCCATACATATACATATAGTGATAAAGCATGTCCATATGTAAATAAAATGAGTTTTTGTTCATAAAACAGTTTATCATGCAATGTTTTCTCCCCCAAAGGTAGAAAAAGTAAAAAGGGGCCATGAACTCACCTGATAGAGTAATTCCGGTTTTTGAGTGTTCGCTCCCTGCGAATGCTAGCAATCCTTCTAGTAAGCACCTATAACCATATAGGTGGTGAGTATGTGTTTTGTGGTGTGTTGTATCCCATACAACTCCAAGTGTCGGTGTGCTAAACCGAGTGTGTGTGTGTGTGTGTGTTGACTAGGGAGACTCGACGAATCGTTGGTGACACGTTTGTGGTGTTTATGTGTCTTAATACAAGTAAGACACCAACACGCATCCTATGATTCTAATCATGATGCTTTCACGAAATCAAGTTTTGAAAATCGTCGCGTTTCCGTTTCGGAAAAAGTTTCCATATTAGGAAAGTTTCTATTTTTGGAAAGTATAGTTATGAAATCCCATTTCATAAAACTAATAACTCTATTATGTTTGTAAAAACATATGTAAACACTTGAAATATGTCGTTTGTGCATAAATTACCATTTATGCCATTTTACCAAATTAAAGTTTCCTAAAATTGTAAGTACTTGTTTAAAAGCTCGTTTTCACAAATCAAAGTTTCCAAATACGTTAAAAACCATTTCTAAACATGTTTCAATAATCAAAGTTCACCAAAATATACAAAAACACCAAAAGCCCTCTTTTGATTTATAAAAGTTTCCAAATTTAGTAAGTTTATACAAAATCATGTTTTTGACAAAATCAAATGCTCAAATGTGTTTCTAAACACCTCAATAAGCATTTGACAACATCTAGACATGTCTAACATGTCTAGATCATCACAAATCTATGACTTGCAACATAAAAGTTTCTGTCACACCCCGAGCCGACGGGACGGATCGACTTCCCCGACGGGCGGAAGGTTCTCGGGGCGCGATATCGTGAGTGATAATCATGATAATCATGATGATCAGATTGTTTACTTAGCATCAATGTCAAGAATAACTAAGCACAATAAAACATTAAACTAGGATTACAAAGTTAAATTACAATATCAATGTCTAGTAATTTAACTAAGTAAACCTATCAAAATAATCAAATGTTTCTATCTTGTATCTGTACAAGATATCAAAAGTGATTCGTATCGATATCAAAAGATGTGCTTTCCAAAAGTCTACTAGGTCCTCTATCTGAGTATCCTAGCATGCAATCCTGTGTCTTAGCTTAAACCTGTGCATCACCTGAGAAAGAATGTAAGAAAACAAAGTCAACACAATGGTTGGTGAGTTCATGTAGTTTTATGTAAAATAGTTTGAAAAATCACTTGAATGACAACCTTAACCTCACCATTAACCACCTATACCATCTGTTTCAGTATGCTTATATATAGGGCATATGTAGGGACGAACTTACCGTCCGCCCAGCCACCGTCCCACCACATACCAAACCACATGATATATTGTTCCTGATGATAATTAAGTGTTTCATCCTGCATCTTTGATTTCATAACAATTGATTCATAGAATTCGATTACCCTGTAAATGCTTACCTTGATTCCCTGAATGACAACCTTAACCTCATCAACGACCACCTATGCTAACCAACCGAGTATGCTTATATATAGGGCATATGTAGGGGACAAGCCCCAGCCACCATCCCACCACATACCGGGCTGCTTAACATATTGTTGTTAATGATAATTAAGCATTTCATTCCACACTATTGATCCTTAACGTTTGATTAATCTGAATATGTTTACCTTGATTTCTCCGAAATGACAACCTTAACCTCACTAACAACCACCTATGCTATACAACCGAGTATGCTTATATATAGGGCATATGTAGGGGACAAGCCCCAGCCACCGTCCCACCACATACCGGGCTGCTTAACATATTGTTGTTAATGATAATTAAGCGTTTCACCTCCCAACAACTCAGCATTTGATTGTTCTATGAGTAGTTTTGAATTCACTATCGAGGACAACTAAATGTATAAATCCCCAATGAACATCAAAATAAATGGACAAAGAAGAACACTGAATGACTAGTGGGGGTTGACTCCACGGTTCAACAGGCGATGGCCATTCAGTCTGTCTTACTAGGTCCTGACAACGAAGAACACTGATGACTAGTAGGGCTTGACAATTGTCAAGGCGCGATGGCCAATCAGTCTGTCTTACATTGTCTGAGAGCTTAAGCATACAAGTTCATGGCATTCACATAGATTTACTGATGACTAGTAGGGGTTGACACACAGGTCAACACGCAGCAGTCAATCAGTCTGTTGTCTGAGCATTCCAAGTGTATCAATCATTCAAGTGTTCAAGTATTCCAAGCATATCAAGTATTCACGTTTTCAAGTATTCCAAGCATATCAAGTATTCACGTGTTTCAAGTATTCCAAGTTTATCAAGCATTCAAGTGTTTCAAGTATTCCAAGTTTATCAAGCATTCAAGTGTTTCAAGTATTCCAAGTTTATCAAGCATTCAAGTGTTTCAAGTATCCCAAACACAAAAGTCTTTATAGCAAATTTGAACATATGGGTCTTTCTAAGTTTAAGTTCCAAGTTTACATAGGCATAGTTTTCATAAGCATTTCTAGTTTTAGCATTAGTTTTCCTTATGCATTTAAAGGTTTCAAAAGTTTTAAGCAATTAAATATAGTGTAAATAGCATTAGCATTGAACCTGTAGCTTTAGTTCTAGCATATAGTCTCAGCATAGAGTTTGTAGCATTAACCTTAGTATCTAGTTTGAGCATCGAGTTTAAGTATAATGTAAATAAGTATAGTGTAAATAGCATTAGCTATTTACACTATAGTCTTAGTCTTTAGTTTCTAAAACAAGCGTTACGAGTTTAAGCATTAGTATAAGCATTATAAATAAGTGTAAAAGCATTTAATAAACATTTCAATAATTGTTTAAAATGTATAACATGCTTCTCAGTCCCGAGTTAAAACAAATGGTTTGAAAAGGGACAAATGAACTCACCTGGTGGTAGTAGTGGTTGCCTTAGCTTAGGCTAGAATGCATGCGCTCGTTGTAGTGTTTGTGGTTGTTTTCATGTTCCTGTATCGATTTCACGTTGTATATAACCTATAAGTATAAGTTATAGTTGTTGCGTTTGTGCGTATGTGTTAGCCCTAAAGTTGGCTAACACTTGTGGGTCTCGGTCTTCAATCGGCCCTAATTCCTTCTTGCGAGTTCAAAACTTTGAATTGTTAAATTAATTACATGTATTAACGAGGATCTTTGTAAGCATACCTAAGTGTTTAAATTAGCCTAGAGATAAACTCCCCATGTTGCCCTTGTTGAATAAAAATAGTTTATTGCATAGTTATCAACTTACCATGCACTATCCTTGTAAAATTAGGGTTTTAGGTTTCGTGATTGCATCATCACTCATTTACATCAACTTTGTAGTAAATAGGCCTTGTTTAAAATCCTTGCATGAAATTTTTGTTTATAGTTTTAGTGTGTTAAACTATTCCCTAACCATGTGAACCGAATTCTACTTGGGCCGAATAATAAGTCGAGTCGTGTTCGTTATGTGGGTTGCTTTGACCCCATGAACCGATGGAATGGGCCATAGTAACCAAATGGGCCCATTGCTTGTTCTTGGGTCGAATAATTATTCTAACTTTGGCCATGGGCCGTATGGGTTAATATGGGCCAAGGGTATAAGAGTGGGCCGGATATCCAGGGTTCCAGACCAGCGAACCTTCTTGGGACAAGGTTCGGCTGATCATGCACTCTCATTTGGTGAAGGTTCGGCTAATGGCTCGTTCAAGGTTCGGTGGTGACAGCCAATAGGTTCGTGGATAGTGCATAGTTCGGCTAAGTGAAACTGATCCAAGGTTCGTGCATGGGTTCGTGGAGCATCTAAAGGTTCGACCACCTTTAAGAAAGGTTCGGCTGGAGAGGTTCGGCAGGGTCATGAGGGTTTGGCCACCAGACGAGCTAATAGGTTCGGCCAAAGGCAGGCTCTACCCAGACAGGTTCGCCAACTCCCTGATACACAGCAGTAGGTTCGTTGAGTTCGGCCATGCCTCCATTGGTTCGGCTGGTTCGTTACTCACGAACCCTGTACCTGCATCATTCTCATCCTCGGTCATACCCGAACCCTGGGCTATTTCAGGTTACTGTGTTGCTACAAGGGTTCCTCGTGTTTGTATGGTTCGAGACATAGGGCTGTTAGCCGGTGCAAGTGGTCGGATAGAACCCAAGTTCAGAAAACCCTAATATTTTCGACGTTTCAAGCTACATACCTCGAAAACGGTTGGACAAATGTTCAGATCAGTTGTACTTTGTGGTAGAGGAGATCGAGATCTTCGCGTGGACACCAAGAACGCGTGATTCCACCAAGAATCGAGTGAGATATGATGCTTGGAAGTGTTGAATCTTAGAGAGAGAGGGTGACGGTTTTGAGGCTAGAGAGAGAGGGTTTGTGGAAAAATGAAATAAATGCTCTCTTTTAGAGCTTAAATACCCCGAAGGTGTCCGGGTTCGTTTCGGTTGCTCGTTTCTCATCTTCGTTGCGTTTCCGGATCGTTACGCGCGTGTGTCTGTAATTTAATTAAAAGGATTTATTTTAGAATGTTTAGAAGGTGGTTATTACTATTAATTATTTTTAAATATCATTTTCCTTGAATTATTTATCGTAATTTATTATTTCGCACGCTTCGTAACTTTTCGCGTAATTTACGTATTTTAGTTAAAATAATTTCTTTTAATTTATTTCTGATGAGTTTCAAAATTGTAAAACAGGAAATACTATATTTCCTTAATATTATTATCGTTCGTATCGTCTTCGTTTTCGTTTCGTCAGAAAACGTCACTTACGCGCGTTTTCGTACAGAGGGCTAACTGTACGAACACGATCGTACGTTCCACTTTCTGATTTTTGTTTTCTACTTTTCAGTCATCATTTCAGATCGTTAAACTTTCAGATCTATTCGTACAGATCGTCACCTGTACGAATAATTCGTCGGTTTAGCATTCTGTAACAACAACTATTATAGTTTTGTTTTGTTTATCCTCACATACGTTTATACATAATAGCGTCAAATCTAAATGTGTATACCTGTTCAGTGTTGTCTGACGTGTTTCTGACTGTTAAACCACGAGGTTTAATTCAGATTTCAGAACAATAGCATAATAGTCTAGTATTTAATATCAAGTGTCAATAGTATATACCTAGCTCACGTAGTTTGTACTTGAGTTACTGTGCATTTTACTATGCAACTTACTGTTCCAGTAACGATTCTGGCACAGATGTTACAGTTTCCTTTTATGGCAAGTGTACCAAAATCATCACCAAATCAATCATAACTCAACCAAACACAAATCCCATCAATCTTATACTAAAATCAGTAGATCTAAATCTAATAACACGTCAAATCACCAACAAATTCATGCTCAATAGCCACATGGAGTTGTATGTGTGCAAACACACTTGCATGTGCGTTTTTACATCATGCATGTATGATCTAACAACTAATAAGTATAGGAGACTACCTTAGAAGCTCTTAGATGACTGATTTCAAGTTAGACAGAGGTTGTGGGGCTCCTAATGTGGCTGGATTCGTTCTTCTTGCTATTTGAGAGCTTCCCAAGCTTCCTTGATGTTCCTATGTTCTTCAATCACCAACCAATGGCTCCAATAGTGATTCCAGAGGGTTTGGATGTTGGTTTCAGGATTTTTTGGTTGAGAATGGATGAAGAAACTCGAAGGAATGAAAGAAGAACCGAGTGAAATGAGTTTGTGGTTGATTGTATAAAAATTTTGATCTGCATGGCCATCGTGTACCACCGAGGCCGATCAAATTGGCCTTCGCATACTGCCGAGGAATTCGGGATCCAGAGTCCCCGCTTTTGCTTCGCGTACCACCAAGCCCTTCTCCAAGGGTCCTTGGCGTACCGCGACGGGTCCATTTTCTTGTTTTTCGATTTCGTCGATTCGATTTCGCTCGTGCTCGATTCCCAACGTTTATCCTAAACATCTAATGCATGTTTGACACATAATCCTATAATAGCACATAAGTTTGATTGATCACCAACGTTTGTGAGACTCGTGTGTGTGTTTCGACAATTCCTCGAATTATCTTTATTCTTTTGTGTTCGTCGCTACGAACCGTTTGCATGCTTAATTAACCATAATCAACATGTATTGCACAATTCAAAAATTCCCTGAATTATTTTTTTGTGTTTGTGCTTGTGTTTGCCACACTTGGTTTCCAAAACCAATGTACGATTCGATAGTTCCTCGAACTATCGTTTCGCAGTTGTGTGTGTTTGGCTCATCTAATCAAACATAATTAAATGAAATGCAACAAGTATGAATGTGAAATGTAAAGGATGTAAGAGTCGCAATTTACCTGAAATTGCCGGGTATCACAATAGTGCTAGTATCGATGGACAAAGGGGGCATCGAACCTAGACCTATTGAACATGATAGTCTCGACAGTGGGCTGGGTGTATTCCATCGATACTACTGAAAATGGGGCATCAATTATAGCTGATGATTGTCGATACTAATACCTAAACATAATCCAAGTATAATAAGCTTGGAATTAGCCTAAAACTCTTAGAAATGAAGATGTGGGAGCTGTTTGAACAAGGTTATGTCGGGTGGAATACTATTAGGGTTTTCAAGTGTGTTAATCGGTTTTGTGTTCATCGACACTAAGGCTTTCAAACAACAAAGCTTTCCAAACTATTTTAAACATATAAGTATGTGTTTTAACAATCATTTGGGCTTAAAGCATGTGAGTCTATCTAATGGAACCACAACATAGTATGTTATTATCGAGGGTAGTATCGGCAAAGGCTCTAAGTTGTTAACTAAGTGTTAACCAAATGCTAGGGCTATCAATACTAACTTTTGAATTTACTAAACAAATAAACCAAGTTTATTAATAAAATAAAACAAGTTAGAGGTGTATTAAGTTGCTATGAGTACAAACGAGCTAAAGAACTAAGCAAGATCAATGGAATTCAAAGAACTAACTAAGTACGGATGTTATAACTTCAAGTTACTAACATCTAACACTTGGAAAACTTATATCATTGGTATTCAATTGGATTATTCAAAGTGAATAATTTCAGTTGATAACGAACTCAAGAGTGAACAAGATCAACGATGTTAACAAGGAACTAACAAAGGACTTAGTGATTAGCCTAATTAGGTTAACTCAAGTTCTTACATGCTTAACGTATATTTTCATAAAATAATTTGTATTTTACAATAAAATGTAATGAATTATAACATGTAACCATAGTTTTATAAAAATCATCATAACTTGTTTTATTAACATATTTTAAGGTAACCTAAAGGATTTTCTAAACTTAAGTTTATAACCTAATAAGATCTTATAAATGATGATTTGTTTAAAGGGCATGTCTTTCATTATTGTAAACTCTATGTAAATAAGGTTAAGCCTTTATCAGTTAAGGGTTAAGGGTATGATAACTTAGAATACTTAAAGAAGGTCATAGTAACACACTAGTAAAGTCTTAGGACACTTAGTGCACACCGAGACCAAAACCCTATCTACGTCAACTATAAATGCTTATGGTATCCAAATTATAATATATCAACTTAGGTATTGAAGCTACATAGTCTACACAGTACGAGAGCGCGTATATCTATTTCTTGGTTATTCAAACATATTACAACACATGTGAGTTCATTTGTCCCTTTCCAAAACTATTTTGTTTTACTTCGGGACTGAGTAACATGTTTAAATGTTTTATATAAATATTTAGACATTTCTTAAATCTTTTATACTTATTCCTGATGCTAATACTCTATACTCATATACTTAAATGCTTTAAACTTATGATTCTTGAATACTTTGGACTCATGATTCTTGGATACTTTAAACTTATAATCCTAGCAATATTTGAATACTTCTAAAGTTATATTCTATGATTCTCATGATTCTTAGATACTCTTGAAGCTATGTTCTTGGAATACTTAGTGTGTGGTGAGCTGGCGGCTGGGCTGGCGGTAAGCTTGAACCTACGCATGCCCTATATATAAGCATACCGGACTGGATAGGATAGGTGGTTATTAATGAGGTTAAGGTTGTTACCGAAAAGGTTTGTGAAACTCATTTTCAAAGACCAAACTCTATGAACTCCCCAACCATGTGTTGACTTTGTTTTCTTACATGTTTCTCATGTGACGGACATAATGAAACTAGGATTCAGGATGCATACTAGGATGCCCAGAGGACCTAGTAGCTTTTGGAAGCTCATATGTTGTTATTTACTTGTGAATCATTTTGATATCTTCTACAATTACAAGATAGTGAACTCATGATTCTTTTGTTAGGTTTACTTAGTTAAATTATCAAACAGTGACAAATTGTTATTTAACTTTGTAATCCTAGTTTAACTATTATTTTTCTTTAGTTATAATCAAATGTTGATGCTACGTATACAATCTGATCATTCTGATTATCAAATGATATCTCGCCCCAGGAACCTTCCGCCAGACGGGACAGTCGATCCAGCTCGCCGGCTCGGGGTGTGACAAATACTTAGCTAAAAAGCTTAGTATATCTACAAGTCTGTAATACTTTATATTGTCTCCAAACTCGTTCCAATACAAATCACAAAGCTAAGTATTTCACAAGTCTGCCCATGAGTGTACTCTTCGCCCTTTTAACACATTTGACCTAAGTCAAAGAGAAGGTGCTATCTAACACACCTTAGGCTACTCAGTATTGAATAACATAGAATATCATAGTATCACAAAGCAAATAAAATCACATAGCACGAATTCAAACCAAATAGACTAAAAGAATTGCATCTATAGAATTTGACTCTAGAATAACTTAGTTTTTTTTAATACTAGCATACGTAACATCTCTAAAATACAAAATGTAAAAGAGGGAGTATAAAATTACTCACATGATGTCCTAGCTTTGTCAACTGAATCGTTTCCTATGATTTATGAAATTGTACTTGCACACCTTAACCTAAAGGCAATAGAATTTCTTTGTCTATGCACTTAGAGTTCAAGTTTTGGCATCCTAGTTTCTATGGCATACTATAGAAGTCCTAATTGATATGTCTAAGTTTGAATGGTTTTCATTTAGGATTATTTATTTATTATTTGTTAAATAAATAAATATCCTATTTGATTTTGAATAATCATTTGAATATCACATGAAGTTTGAAGTAACCTATTTTCAACCTTTTGTTTCATTTTTTAATGTTTAATAATTTTGGATTTAAAATCATTTATAAAATTTAAAAGATTTTAATTAAATCTTTTTCTTAAAAGTTGTATATTTGTTTCAATGTCATAAAAGATTAATTTTAATTTTATAAACCTTTAGCTTTTCATTTAAGTGTTTATTTAATTTATGTAAAAAATTAATTTCTTGTCTTTGCTTATAAAAGTTTTGTTTTTAGAATAATATTTTTTATTTTGTTTAATAGTTTAAAATAGTTTCTTAGTTTTAAACAAACAAATTTTATCTTTTGAAAACAACCAATTTTAAATAATTAATTTGTTTGAAAAATGATTTATATGAAATTCAATAAACCATTTTATAATTGAATACTAGTTGTTAAAAAATCTACACATATATGTATTTTATAAATCATTTTCTAATTACAAGTAATAAAAGGAAGAATTATTAATAAACTTAATAAAATATGCACATTCAAGTATTATATAAAATTATTTTAGTATTATTTTTATTTTAAAAATAATAAAATATTAATTATAAATGAACTATATTTTTTCAATTAGATTATTTAAGTTTATAATAATTAATTACTAAGTATAAATAACTAGTTTATATAGAAAACAATTTAAAAAGAATTTCTAGAAAAACTTTTTCTACAGAATATTAAATATTGATTTTCAGGATTATTAGGATGTTTTTTATATAAAAAATAGATGTAAAAAGGTGGAAATGGAGCAAAAACCGGTCCAACCCCACGACAGTGGGTCTCGAACCCGGATTCTTCCTCCCCAGCCCCAGCGACTTAACCGCTGGGCTGGGGGAGGGTACACTGACAGTTCTTGAGTTGATTTAAACTTAAACAGATCCTAAAATTCCCCCTATTCACGTATGAACCCTAATTTAGGTTTCCTTCCAATTCAACTCATATCGAATTCATATGAATTTGGAACCATAGGGCTTTCAATCTATGCATAAAGCCGAGTGGAATGGATTGGAAACCTAACTGGATTGATTAAAAATTGGAGGTGTTCAAGTAGATGAAGCTTTCGGCCGTTTCTTGGATTCGAATTCGACTTCAGAGCGCTTGGGAATCGAACTATGGTTTACAGAAGGTTTCTTGAAGACTAGATCAAGGTTTAGGGTGCAATTGATTCAGCTTTTATAGTGATTTCATTCCAGTTCTATTTTGGTTATTTGTTCGGCATTATGAAGATCGAATCCCACTGTTTTTGGTTTGATTTCGTTTAATTTCCGGTTTAATACGAATCGTGTATGCAAATCCTTTTCGAATCCATTCCCAATTTGCATCGAATCCGCGTGAATGAGCTGGAAAAGTGAATGGGTTGCGAACCGGGTGGTGGGTCGGGTTGGGGGCTGCTTGGGCGAGAGAGAAAGAGGATGTTTGGGATTTTTACCATTTCAGCTCCTAAACTTCTTAATCCTATTTAATTCAGCTTTATAACTTCCCTACTCACAATCTAGAATTTTATTATATGCAAAGTTAACCCCCTGTTGTTATTTTATGTATATCCTTTACTATAAGTTTATAAAAAAAACATTTTAATAAATTTATAAACCCTTTTTACTTATATTATAGCATTATTATTTAAAAACAAAAAAAAAACTTTATGGTTATCTTATGTATTTATTTATTGATCTAATTGTTTTGTTTAAAATCCATAAAGATATTATTATTATTATTATTATTATTATTATTATTATTATTATTATTATTATTATTATTATTATTATTATTATTATTGTACATGCATATGTATGTGTATAATGAATCTCATTCGAATTATAAATCCTTTTGTAACATATTTATATATATAAAATAGTTTGTGTGTATTTTAATAAATTTTGTTTGTTTGAATATATCTTTGTTGGCATAAAAGAATACAAATGTTTCAATGAATGCCCATAACTTTATTTTATTATAATTCAAACACAATTACAATTCGTAAAATCGACATAGAAACCCTAGGGATTACACCAGAGCCTGGGTACCTCCCAGAGTTGGATTTACATTATGATCACATAATTCTTGAACCAAAAACTTTCATAAATGCAGCGGAAATTCAAACATAGTTTGTTCAAAAACATAAATACATATACAAGTATGTATCAATAACATTCTGGATTGCCAAAAACCACATTATCTTATAGAGTTCACTGAACTGGCCATAATCTTGGTTAGTTTTCAAGAAATCCTATAAATTATGTAAAACTTGTTTTGAAACGTTTTAAATGAGTTAATAAATTTTCAAGACGAAGTTTTATAAGAAAAACTTTTAAATGTTAAAACCTTTTTGGGAATATCAAATGCTTTTATATGTCAATGAGAATGTGAGAACTATGAGATGAAAATATCTATGTGTAAAACAATGATAAAACAATATGTGTATGTCAATAATTGATTTCTAGTAAACTTGTCTGGATTATATCACTGTGATAATGTGCCAATTGAGACTTCAACTGCATTAAGTCCCTTTCATAGTTCGTTTACCATTAAGTGGCAGAGGCTAGGACCGACGGTAACGTAGTGGTACTATATGTTTGACAAACTTCCTGCGAGTGAGATCGGTACGTTATGCGCATCTTAAAAATCATTTTGCCGGTATCGTATGACCGGTAACAGGGCGACAACAGTCAGGTTTGGTAAACGACCACATGGGTGATAATAATAAGACAATTAATACTTTTAATCAACCACAACTGTTCCGTATACTAACAATGATTGTGTTGACCATATGTCAATCACGGCATTGCTTAGTAACAGACAGTTGCTAAGGCTTCTGCGAGACTATAATTCCAAACTGAATGGATGTGGATTGGAAGCATATTAGTTTGACTTGGTGTTGACCACAATGTTGTCCAACTTAAATTCATTCATTAAATGAGTTGACTGTCATTTCCAGTTGGGAGTGATAACCAGTAAACTCATATATTGAGAACAAATGTGATGATTGAGAACTTGGATGTTTGTGCAGAGTGGAAATCTTAGTTTCCATTAAGGACACGATCACGTCTTGTCAAGGGCGTGGTGGGCTGGTGGCTGGGCTTGACTCTACGTATACCCTATATATAAACGATACTTGACAAGACGGGATGATGCCCGTAATGAAGTCTAAGGTCGAAGCCTGTGCATTGGAATGTCAAAATACTTTATGTCAAGACAATGTCCTTACCTAAATGAATTTGGGTAGGAATTTCCAATATCCAAATATCATGATCTGAATGAGAGTTATTTTAAATAACTCAAGTTATCAGTCGTGATAGATCTTGTGAAAAGACTAAATAATGGGAGATTATTTCTAATTGGGATGGGGAGAACTGAATTGAGAACTTGATGTGTTTTAATCTGGATAAATGTTTTTTGTAAGACCCCGACCAATGGCGGAATCATCGGAGCGTACACGAAGTGTAGATTGTTCAAAAGCACAAGGTGTTTATTTGTAATAAATTCAAACCATTTATTATCATAAATTCAAACTTAACATTCAAACATCCATTACATCATAAAAGGAAATATTAATCAAACATTTAAATTCTAAACATAATAATAAAACTAAATCAAATCTCTTTGCGTGCCTAAGTAGCGTTTCCACCTTAAACATGTTTAAATAAAAGGTCAACAATAAAGTTGGTGAGCTTCACAGGTTTAAGCACACACACCAAAATAGTTGAATAAAATGTGTATAAAATGTCATGATTACTATGTGTAACCAAGCTTAATGAACATAGAATATTGAATTAATAAATAAAGCAGATCAACTAATGTTAACAGAATAATGTTTGACCATGGTAAGAATCGCAATGCTTGAACTAGTAACTATCACTGCGGGCTTCCCCAGAAGGGTAAATCAAACACAGTGGAATGGCTGGTCAATAGATCTATAATAGTCACTAGGGGTGATCAATGCTAAATGTTAACTAAAGTTCAACATGTATAATGTGATAAACTTGTTTCACATAAATTGTTTAAAAGATTTGATAACATGTTTCACCCCAAATAATAAAAGCATAAAAATGGGCTATGAAGACTCACATTGTTTGATGAGCTAATTTGCAATTTATGCCAAGTGTGTAGTCAAGGAATACTCCACAAAATCAATCAACCTAAATTTGTTCATTCATGTGTAAGATGATCTAATTATGTCTATACATGGGATTCCTAATACTATATTATGGTAACTAGATTGTGAATGTAGATAGATTTGTTTCAAAAAAAAATATTTTGTAGTTTTATCATTGTTTTAATGCTTTGAAGTTTATAATTTAATTTTAAATACTTAATTTATAACATAACTTGTTAACTAATAATGTATTAAATGATATATTAATAGTAGTATTAAATATAATTGTCTTTAAAAAGATTTATAGTTTCTATTTTACACAAAAATAAATTAATCTTAACCCAATTAAATAAATATTAGTTTGTTATAATAAATATATTGTTATTTATAAAAACAATGTTGATACAATATTTTGAATAATTATTATAATTTCTTAAAACTTACAAAAATGAAAATTTATATATAACTTTAATAAAAATTGTAAAATTTATAAATATTTTGTTAAAATAATCTAATTAAATAAATAAATATTTAATACTTAACACAAAATTTCATTGTTTTAAATATAACCTTACTTAATGCTTATTATAAAATATTTACAATAATTTGTAACCATAAAATCTTAAAAGTAATCTTATTAGATAAAATATTTATAAATGAATGTTCATATCATAAGTTTTATAACCTTAAATAATCTAAAAAAAATAAATCTGAAGTATATAAAATTTGTATTTTGTCATTATGTCTATGTTTTTAGTATATATATATATATATATATATATATTAATAGAATAGTTAAGTTTTATTAACTAAAACTAAAACTTTTTATTTATAAAAATTTTATGTGAAATCAAAATTTTAAAACAATCTTTAATTAAAAAGTTAACAAAAACTGGCTCAAAACCGCCCACCATGGGGCTCGAACCTGTGACCATTAATTTAGAGCCACCAAGACTTAACCAGTTTATCCAAGGCCTCAGCTGCGAATTAATCTCGTTCAAAATGACTTTAGCCTAAACCAAGTTCTCCCCCCCCCCCAGATTAATTATAACCGTATGAACCCTAATTCCTTTGCACCAAAAATCCGTTCGAATCACAATGGAATCGGGACTAAGACCATAGGGCTTTCATTTGTTGTTGAAAATCGAACACAATGATATACAGAACCTTCGTTCAGGAATTGATGGTTCTCGAAGAGAGGACCGAGAACGACGAGCGACCAAGTTGCAGGTCCGATTAAGCGACGATTGGGAGATCTTGTGGTTTGTTTTGTGCCCAGAGTGATTCGCAGGAGTTAAAGGAGCATCTGGGTCGAGTTAATTCGGTTTTTTTTATACTTGTTTAGGTTGAGTTTGAATTCTTAGTTGATTACGGTTTATTAGGCTTTAGTTTCGTATGATTTTGAATTTTAAACTTCAAATTTGTGATAGGTATCGATCCCATAGTGTTCGGTTTATGATAAAGCTTCAAGTTTTAGCGATTTTGTCTGCTTAAAACGAGCTATGGTGCTCGGGTCGTAGGTGGTTGGATCGGTATCCACGGGTGAAGGGGATGGGTAGGAGATGGAATGAAGTATGGGATCTTGACAATTCTAGTCCCTCCATGTTTTCCTTACACTCTCAGTCTTGAATTTGACAGTTTTAATCCCCATAGTTTTAAAAGGAATTTATAAAATCTTACCTAGTAAGAATCTTGTAATTTATTAACAAATCATAAAATATTTTTAAAGTTTTGACATATTGTATATTTATAAAAACTTACTTTCTATATATATATATATATATAACAATAAAATGTTATTGTTGTAGTTATTATTATAATAATAATGATAATAATAACAGCATGTGTATATATATAAAATTTTCTTTATAAATCTTTGCAACTTGAATTTTTTTATTACTATTATTGTTGTTATAAATATTATCATAATTTATAAATTTTTCTTTGTATATGTCACACCCCGAGCCAGCGGGCTGGATCGACTTTCCCGTCGGGCGGAAGGTTCTCGGGGTACGATATCATTTGATAATCATAGTGATCAGATTGTTTACACGGCACATGATATATAATTGAGAAATGCTAATATGACATTGACATAGAATTACAAAGTTAAATTACATTGTCATGTTCAGAATTTAACTAAGTAAATCCACTCAAAGGAATCATTGAGTTTTCTATCTTGTATTACACAAGATTCGCAAAAGTGATTCACCAAAACATGTCATCAAAAGTTATGCACACAAAATGTAGCTAGGTCCACTCTAAAAGTCCACTAGCTAATGCATCCTGAGTCTAGTGACTAAACCTGTTCGTCACCTGAGAAAAACATGCATTTAAACAAAGTCAACACTAGGTTGGTGAGTTCATAAGTTTAGTAATTGAAAACCATGAATTTGTTACATTCACAATCACAATGTCATACAAGAGTCTTGTTAATGTTTGATTCATCCGTCTCACACAATGGTCTCTCCATAGTTATATGTACAAGTAATGTTTCATCCTACTAAGCATGCTTATATAGAGGGCATACGAAAGGGTCGAGCCTACAACCCGCCCAGACGCCATCCCACCACTTGCTCAACAGAATTCGACACCACTTGTAATACAACTATGGATATCCATTTCTTTCTCAAGTGTGTTCAACCCATTTGATGTTCTACCCGTATGTTTACATGTCTCGTCCGTTTCACCCAATGTCCTCTCCATATTTATACTTACAAATAGGGTTTTACTCGATCAAGCATGCTTATATATATGGCATACGAAGGAGTCGAGCCTACAACTCGCCCAGACGCCATCCCACCACATGCTTAACAGAAACCAACACCACTTGCAATACAACTATAGATACACATTTTCATCTCACATGTTCATACCGTTTGATATTCACCCATCGGTTTGTGTTCATCACCCAGTGTTTTAGATGTAGAATAATATAGTAAGAGGGTTTAGTTATCAAAACTAAAGTGTTGGTAAACCCTCAATGTTTTAAAGAAAATAGATTAATTTAATCTTATCCTTGTTATTATTCTCTCACTTGTGGAGTTAACTGTTAGTCACTACTAATGATAGAAGCGTTAGTTAACCTATTGATATTGTTCTCCTCTTGAAGTGCATAGAGCCTAAAAGGAATCCATTGTTATCTTCACGTAATCAGATTACAATGCATCCGATTTACCTCTATCACTTCTGTGTTCCCATGGCCTTCAACGAAACTACTACCAGTGGTGTGACATGAGAGAAAATCAATTCCTCAGTTTACTAGTCAATAGAATCGAAGGATAAATTACAATTAGTTACTGCAGATTAATATCACCATGTGTCGCTTACCAGGCCCTGACTGATGTCGCCCTGTCATCGATCATATGTTACCGGCCAAATGATAAATACGATCAACATACCGGCCCTACCCGCCGGAGGTTTGTCAGACCTATGGTACCACTATGCTATCGTTGGTTTAGTCACGTCAAACTAACTGGTAAACGATTCTTTATGAGGGACTTACAATGTTAAACTTGAATACATGAACACATGATTGATGTGATATAATACAGACAGTTTAATAGTAATCATTGTTGTGTATTCTTGTATATATGTGTTTCGATGTCCTTAACAAAGTGTTATAAGAACTTGTCTTATTACACCATGTTAGTAAATGCGTGAATGATATTACCATCATGAAATTATATTGTCATGATTATCGCTCTTGTTATCAATAGCAGTTGTCTCATGTTATCACGCTGGTAACTCAATGCAAATAACGAAGTGTCATAAGATCAAATCCTATACACTTATGTTATTTTAGTGATTGGATGATATCAGGAAATTATGTTATCTTGACATCATCCTTGATATGTTGTATTGTTATAATCAAAATAAAATGAACACAATGTTATGATCTCTTGTCTTTAACATTGATGCATAAGATCTCATCTTATCATACAATGTTAGCTCATGTGAAGGGTGATATCTTGAAACCATGTTATCATGATTATCAACATCGATATCCCCAGTGATTGTACTCGTGTTTTCTCAATGTTATGTATACTCAATGTTTTTAACATGGTGAAATAAGAGCTCGTCTTATTACCCAGTGTTAATAAATGTGGTGAATGATGTTATCATCATGAAGTTATGTTATCATGATTATCATTCATGTGTCTTAGTGTTATAAGCTCGATGTTGTGAGATCTAGCTTTGATGCATTGTGTCATTCATTTTGATGAGTTAGCATCATGAAATTATGTTATCATGAGGTTCTTCCTGTTATGCTTTATATGTTATTTCACACACAAGCACACATAATGATATGATCAGGTAATAATATGATAATTAAGATAAAATCAGTATTATCTATATCACCTGATGATTGAAATAAAATACTAAAGCTTTTAAATAGTTAAGAGACTTAGCATGTTTATCAGCCCCGAAGTTAAAATCGGAATATTAGGAAAGGGGCATATGAACTCACCTTGTAGTTGATGTGGTTGACTAAGTATAAACAAGAATGCAAGCGCTCTATGTTATACTTGATGTAGTTTTCACGATCCTGTATTGATTTCATGTTGTTTGTAACTTATGAGTATATGTTTGAGTATGTGTGTGTATGTAAGTGTTAGCCCTAAAGTTGGCTAACACTCGTAAGTCTCGGTTATCATTCGGCCTTGTTTACTTGTTAGGGATTAAAGACTTAGTTTGCCTTAAGCTGATACTTGAAAATCCAAGACCTTGTTATGATAGAATAGTTACTTGTGGTGATAGGAAATTTTGTAAGTCAACCTAAGTATAACTTAGGTTTATAGTTTAAGGTCTTACATATGGTCCTTGTTAGGTTTGAAGTAGTTGCTACATCGTTGATAATTAACCATGCAACAACCTTGTAAAAACTTAATGTTTTAAGTTTTGTGATGTTCATTAACCAAAAATCTATCACCTTTGTAGTATTGTTTGATTATTATCAAATTCCCATGCATGCTTCCTTATAGTTGGGTTCAAGTATGTGTTTACACTCATTAATTATGTGGGCCGAATAATTGATCATAGACCGAATGAAATGTGGGCCGAACCAAGATCATGGGCCGAACCAGTAGTGTGGGCCGAACCAAGATCATGGGCCGAACCAGTAGTGTGGGCCGATTGAATCTGGTGTGACTTGGGTTTGATATTCGGCCGAATGACTTGGTGTCTGAATCACATCTCAGCTGTATGTGGCCTTTGGCCGAATGAGTGAGGAGATCGAATGAGACATCTCTACTTCGGCCGAATGAGCATTAGTTGTGCGAAAAGGGTGTGTCCGATCGAATGGATGGGTTGGCCGAATGAGAGGACATTGAAAGTAGTTAATTGGCCAAGCTGGTTCGGTCGGGTGGTCAGCCCAGGCAGCCCATGGCCATTCAGCCAAGCTAGCCTTCTTTCAGCCATTCGGCTTGCTGTAGCTCGGTCGCACACAGATGGCTCCAATCGAGTTCTCAGCCCAGTTCCATGGTGGTTTGGGATGTGTAAGAACCATTTTCGAGTGGTGAGGGTTCAAGTGCAAGGTTTGTAACCGGCTAGGGTTGGTGGGTCAAACAAGGCTTACAAAAACCCTAAAATTCGAAGTTTGCAGCCCCGATTACCTCGTTTTTGATGGTTTCCACTTCCGATCGGTTGTACTTTCGTGTAGAGGAGATCAATAGCTTCGATTGGGCACCAAGATGGAGCGATTTGGTCAAGAAACGAGTGAGTTCTTGAGGTTTGAAGTTTGAAAATTGTAGAGAGAGAGAGAACCGGGGTTAGGGTTTTAGAGAGAGAGTGGGGAAATAAATGGGGAAGATGAACTCTTTTGGGGTTTATATACCCCGGGTGAGTTCGGTTCGTTTCGTTTGTTCAGTTGACGTTTTCGTTACGTTTCTGGAACGAAATACGCATGTTCTACGGTCACGCACTAACTAATTAAACGTGGGATTTAGTTTTCTTGGATTGTTTTGATGAGTTTCAAAATTGTAAAATGTAAAATATTAAATTTACCTATTTTTACTGTCTCGTTCGCGATTCGACCGTTAAACCTTTCTATTTCGTTACAAAGCGAGAATTACATGTTGTTTTACAAAGTTGAGGTTATAAATTAGGGTTTAAGTGTTAATTTCTAAAATATATTATCATTATCTCATGTTTTTATTATTTTTAACGATCGAAATCGTTTGTTTTCGCCGTTTCGTCAGAAAGCGTCATTTACGTGCGTTTTCATACAGAGCGCTAGCTGTATGAATACGATCGTACGTTTCATTTTCTGATTTAATTTTCTACTTCTCAGTTATCGTTCAGAACGTTAAACCCACATATATGTTTGTGTGAATCGTCACCCATGCAAACATGCTGTCAGTTTATTATTCGTATACGATACTGAGTTATTATTTTGCATTGGACATTCTCACAGACAGACTCAACTAATCCTAACTGTTTTCACATAATCATGATAATTTCACCTTGTCCCATTGGATTATCGGCCATCTGATTCCTGTTATTTGTGGATATCAGATCGCAACCGACTGTGCTTGACATTTGTTTTCTCATAAGTTGTTGTATTTACTATATTTAAATTTTCACTTAAACTCATACAACTATGATTTACATTGTATTGCTGTATATTTATATTTCAATTCTCATTGAAATATACATAGCTGTTAATTGTCTCCACTGATTTGTTGTCCCATACTGTTTATCACATAATGTTCACACATAGTTAAGGTGTAAGTACACACACCGTACGGATTAGTCGTACGGTCAGGTACTAGTTGTCACGGTATACTTTTAAACCTTAAAATTTTACATATAATTTCGAATTCTAAGAAGAACGAAATTTGAGAATTCTAATAAATAACTTTAATATTATATAAATTCTGAAAATGTTACATTTTTCTTAAAACATTTTCAAATCAAATAAACAAATGAACTCACCAACATAGTGTTCACTTGTTTTCGTATGTACTTCTCAGGTTACGAAAATGTTTAGTCCCCAGTAACATGATACTAGCTAGGTGGCAATTAGGAGGGCCTAACAGATTTTGATGAAATTGTTTAGTATCAACTTATGTATCACCACATGTGTGTTACACTTACTTCTACAACAAAGAGTGTTTTATAATTTTGTAGTTAAATAACAGCCATTAATGCATCTTTTTAGTATATGTGATTGCTTCATTGTTGTAACATATAGTGTGTTGCAATCATCTGGTTATAATTAACAATATTATAAAAGTGTTTTTATTATCGGTTAAAATCACATTATTTAACTAAAATCATGCCTTATCGGATTCCAATTTGTAATATGCATAAATAATAAAACCACACAAACACACATATATATGTGTGTGTATATATGGTAAGGTTCTATTGTTAACCTACTCTTATTTCATTAACTCGTATAACTTCGCCAAGATCAATCCAAATCTTTATTTTTTTTAATACCATTGTTACACATAAATAATATTTTCTTCTTTTATATGCATGTGTAAATTAATCACCGTTTAAAATTTAAAATCAGTGTAAGTTTTGGTTACATTAACAAGATTTATAATTTTCGGTACAATATAATTTAAACTTACACTGATTTTCAATTTTAAACGTTAATGAAATTACATATACACATAAAAGAAGAAAAGTATTGTTTATGTATAATAATGATATTTTAAAAAAAACAAAGATTTGGATTGATCTTGGTGGAGTTATACAGGTTACCGTAATAAGAGTTGGTTAACAAATGATCATTCCCCTATATATATACACACACACACAAATATATACATATGTATAGAGATTGAATCATATGAAAACACAATCTTAGAGAACAACCCTTAAACCCTATGTGAGCCATTGATTTGGAATATTGAAAATAAATATGTAGTCCAAATTAAACCTGAATAAAAAATTGGGTTTTAAATAAACATATCATTTTTAACGTGGGTTAATGTGGACCACATATTTGATGGTTTTTTTCATTGTTTTCAAAGTTTTCTCAACTCAACTAGGTTTTCAAAATAGCCCTCCCCTATATATATATATATATAGGGGATTAATAAAATGAAAACCTTATTTTAGTGTGAAAACCTTGAAACCTCATGTAAAACAAACATATGTTTTTTGAAATTTTTTTACAGATTGTAACATCATTGGACACATTTTTATTAAAAAAATCAAAAAAAACGCCGAATAAATCTTTTTAAAAAAATATTTTATAAAATTTTTTGATGTTGTAAAACATACGTAACACTGCGTCAAATCTGACGGAATTCTTTTACGTTTTTACATATGTTTTACATGTTTTTTTTTACGTTTTGTTAAGTATGTTTTACATGAGATTTTCTAGGTTTTCACAATAAAAGGTGGCTTTCAAATTATCCATACCCTATATATATATATATATATATATATATATATATATTGTTAGGCGCAAAATATTCTCATTCGGTATATTTCAGGATCAGGTATATTTCAGGATCAGGGATATTTCGTGATCAGGGATATTTCGGGATCAGGGATATTTTATGGATATAAATTATCAATAACATTTATCTCTGTTGCTTAACGTTTATTGTGAGATTTCAGGGATTGACAGGTTGTTATACGGCTGGCCCTAATATCATGGAAGCATTATCAGCTAACCAAACTTGGTGCGCAATCTAAGGCAGATTTATGCGGATGATTGGAATGAGTCTTCCACGTTTGGTAAGTGCCGGAATAATAGGAACTACCATGTGAACGTTATTGAACGTCTTCTTGTAGATTCTTTGTATAAATAGCGAGGTGATTGATCGATATAGGACACTGGATACTCAGAAAACACACACGAAACTCACTAAAGCTTAATTAGCCGCTTAGCATCGATCAACTTGCGCTCTTTCTTTATATTTAACTTATTTTTTTATTAATAAAACTAGGTAGAGTGACGATTGTCACCTCCCGAGGTTTTTATGCCGGCAATCCTAGGGGATTAAGGGCTTTTCCTCGTATAAATCTCGTGTGTATTGCTGTTTTTTCTGTTTGATATATTCAAATATCCCTAGGGATATTCGGGGATATCCTGAACATATATTTGATATACTCAATATATTTGCTTGTAAAACACAATACCCCACTTTTCTAATTCGGTTTTGCTAAAAGTTAAGCTTGTTAATTTTTACCCGAAACAATTTGGCGCCCACCGTGGGACAAACTTGTGTTTTTTATAATTAAAATCTTGTTTAAAGGCGTTTTCAGAAGGAATATATTGAAAAATGGCTTCACAACCGAGATCAACTTCTTCGTTACCTGCTGTTTCTGCTGCTACCACTAATATGCCTTCGCAGATTCCTGTTTTCACCAAGAAGCCCGACAATTCTGGAAAAAAGACTACCTTTGTGGCCGAAAGTGTTCCATCGACGAAGATGACAACTACAGCTCCTTTACTTATTTCTAACAATGATATTTTGAGTATGTTTCAACAGGTACAGCAGCAGATGATAGATCAACAACGAATGAATCAAAGACTTCTCAGGGAAATGGAAAACTTGAAGGCTGAGAAGAACAAGCAAGTTCAAGTTACTACACCAATAGCTCCAAGGATCCTCGATTTTGGAACATCAGGGATATCCGGAAATCATTCTGGAGACTTTATCCCAATGCAAACCAGCATCGAAACCTCATCAGGATCCCAAGATATGGGAATGTCTCGGGATAATCTCCTTATCCCTAGAATATCGCTCCCTACACCGTTCACTGGTAACACTTACAATTATTCTCCATTAGATACTACTAACCATGGTTCATCACAGGAAACAGGAATATCTCCTTAAGTGGCCAAGGAAATGCAGAAACTTCGGGATATGATCTCAAGTGTACCACCAGTAGTCAAGCCTATCCCGGAAGTACCAGCAATCACCCACAGGATATCCAGATTCGCTCCACCAATATGTGATGCCGAAATCTCAAAAAGATTCCAAACTCTCACCATGAAGTTGTATGATGGACCACGGATCCCGAAGAGCATGTAGCCCAATATAGGGAAAGAATGGAGACAAATTCTATTCCCCCACATCTGAAGGAAGCTTGCTTATGCAAATGATTCGGCTCAACTTTGACAGGAGCAGCCTTGAAATGGCTACTTAATGTTCCACCTTACTCGATTACTTCATTTGCTCATTTGATTAACTTATTTAATAATCAATTCTCATGTAGCAGGACATTTGAAATGCTAACCAGTGATCTCTACAGGATAACACAAGGATCGGATGAATCCCTAAGAAGCTATGTCAACAAGTTTGGCAGAGAATCTTTAGATATCCCTAACCTGGATATCACCACTGCCGTTCAAGCTTTTAAAATGGGATTACATAAACATTCACCCTTTTATGACGATTTGGTTATGAATCCTTGCATGAATATGGATGAAGTCCGGAACCGCGCATTAAGGTTCATCAGATTGGAAGATGATAAGGAGATCCAGATTAGGATTACTACAATTCCTTCCAATGACCAAGGCAAAAGGAAGTTGGATTCACCCACCAACAAATCATTCAAACCCAAGCCGTACTATAAATCCGACAACCATAAAATCAATTCCGTGGATGACGATGAAGATGATGAAGATTATCCCAGGATATCTGATTATTGTTTTTCTGTAGATATTCCTGAACTAATGTGTGATATGCAGGATTTAGGTGAAAAGGCTAGATGGACTCCTAAGGATAAAAAGTTTGTTACGAAAGATAAATCCAAATGGTGTGCATTCCATGAAGATTTTGGACATGTGACTGAAGATTGCATTGCCTTGAGAAAGGAGATAAGCTACTTACTTAGCAAAGGTCATCTCAAAGAACTTCTCGGTAAAAGGAAAGAAAGGAGGAAGGATCCTGATGGATTTCCAAAAAGAGCCGCGTCCCCACCAAAGGATGCCAAGGTAATAAACTTTATCTCTGTTGGATCTGACATATGTGGTACTTCTTATTCTGCAGCTAGAAGACAGGCTAAAGAAGCTAAAATGGAGAATGGGGAAAGACCCACAAAAACTTCAACAATAACTAAGGAAACTGTGATATCCATCGAAGAACAAGATCGAGAAAACATCATAGATCCTCATCATGATGGGTTAGTAATTACTTTATATGTTGCTAACCATTATGTGCACAGGATACTCATTGATGGAGGCAGTTCAGTAAACATTATCCAGTTAGAGACACTAAAGAGGATGAATATCCCATAATCCGAAATAACTACCAAATCTTTGGTTTTGGTTGGATTCAGTGGAGAAGCCAAGGCTACCATTGGAGAAATTAAATTACCAGTGTATATCGATGGGGTAAATTCTATGCAACGCTTTTGTATTATAGATTCTTTGTCTTGTTATAATATCATATTAGGTAGACCATGGATACACGATATGAGGGCAGTTCCCTCGACATATCATCAATGTGTTAAACTACCTACACCATGGGGAGTCATGAAAATTGACAGCGACCAGCAGGAAGCCAAGGAATGTTATTCGTCCTCGATGAAGGCGACGGCGAAATCAACCTCAACATAGCAATCAAAGAGCAACTTTGGGGATAATCAGGAATCTCGGGAAAAGGAAGTAAAAGAAATACTACTTAATCCTGAAGATCCCGAGACCAAAGTCCTCATAGGAACTGATATCTCTAAGGATATTGAGGAGAAACTGATTTCTTTCCTGAAACCAAGAATTTCTACCTTTGCTTGGAAGCATGAGGATATGACAGGGATATCCTCATATGTAATCACACATAAGCTAGGAATAGATAGAAGCTACAAACCCATCCACCAAAAAAGAATAAAATTTGCTCCTGAAAGGAATGTAATCATCCAAGAAGAAGTGGAAAAACTTCTTAAAGCCAAGATAATTAGAGAAGTAAAATTTCCAAGGTGGCTGGCTAATGTAGTTGTGGTTCAAAAGAAGAATGGAAAGTGGAGAGTTTGTGTAGATTAAACAGATCTAAACAAAGCTTGTCCTAAAGACCCCTTTCCATTACCACACATAGATTCAATGGTAGATGTTATAGCAGGCCTTGAAATGTTAACCTTCATGGATGCATCGGCAGGATTCCAACAAATCCAAATGGAGCCTTCGGACCAAGAAAATACTGCTTTCATGACGCCAACAGGGATATATTGCTAAACAGCTATGCCATTTGACTTGAAGAACGCGGGAGCTACTTATCAAAGGCTTGTCAATATGATGTTTAAGGATAAGCTGGGGGACACTATGGAAGTATACATTGATGATATGGTAGTCAAATCTAAGATTAACGAAGATCATCTTCGGGATCTCGAAGAATCATTCGATATCTTGGATCGTTACAATATGAAACTTAACACTTCTAAGTGTCATTTTAGAGTAAGATCAGGAAAATTTTTGGGATGTATGGTCACTAAAAGATGAATAGAGGCCAGCCCAGAAAAAATCCAAGCTATCCTGAACCTCAAATCCCCAAAAAACGTAAAAGAAGTACAGAGGTTAACAGGAAGAATAGCCGCACTTAATAGATTCATCTCAAGATCTTCTAAAAAATTCAAAGGATTCTACGATATCCTTAAAAAGAATAAGAAGTTTCAATGGGATGAAGAGCATGAGAAGGCACTACATGATTTGAAAGAATACTTATCCTCAGCGCCATTACTCATGAAACCAGAAAATGGTGAACCACTATCATTGTACTTAGCAGTATCCCGAACTACTGTAAGTGATGTGTTAGTCAAAGACTATCAGGGATCACAACATCCAGTATACTATGTAAGTAAGAGCTTATTAGATGCTGAAACTAGGTATTCCTACCTAGAAAAATTAATCTTAGGTTTAATTATGGCATCAACAAAACTTAGGCACTACTTTGAGACACATAGAATACATATTAAAACAAATTACCCAATTAAATCGGTGTTAAGAAAACCTGAGTTATCAGGAAGAATGGCCAAATGGTCAGTAAAACTTAGCACTTACGATTTAATCTATGAACCAAGAACATCAATTAAGTCTCAAGCACTAGCAGACTTTGTGGCCGATTTTAGTAGTGATATTCAACCAGAAGCAGATTCAGAAGTTAAACTCCTGGATGAGGATACTGATGAATGGACTTTACAAACTGACGGAGCCTCGAATATAAGAGGGATATGTTTAGGGATAATACTAAAACCGTCACAGGGGGGACATAATACCCCCAATCGATCGGTTGTGAGTTCCAAGCAACTAATAACGAAGCTGAATATGAAGCTTTATTAGCAGGACTCCAATTAGCTAGAGATATGAACATAAGAAATCTCCATGTATTTGTTGATTCCTTACTTTGAAGTTTTGGTTGAGCAGGTATGCCTGATTCTGGCCTTAGGAGCAACAGGACTAACTTTTTCTTTCTTGATGGTCAAGAAATCGGTAAGGCCTTCAAGATCAAAGGCTGATTCTGAAAGAAATCACAAACAAAAATATTAAAACCTAAAATCAATTAAAGATAAATCAACTTCAGGATACCTGATGTCATCTAAGCGTGAGAATGTTGTGATGAAGCGCTGAGAGATGAAGAAGAAATAGGGATATCTTCTTTGGATGATGCCACAAACTTCCGCTCTCTTTCCCCAATTACCAACAGAGATTGTATCCTTTGTTCAGTATTCCGGTTCTCAGCAACAAGAGATTCAAACTTCGGTGCTATAACACAAATATGAACATAAATTGGTTAGTAAACACTCAAATAATAGTAATAAGAAATAAGATATCCTACCCTTTAACAACCAACCAACAGGAAGAGAAATCCTCCCAAGGATAGAACTTCTCCTAACAAAGAAAAACTTTTCTCTCCACTCATCTTCGTTCATGGTAACCCCATGATCCAAAACAGGGACACCAGTTCGCCTCTGAAGCAAAAAACGAGAATACCCATGGGTACGAAGCTGGTAAGCAAAGGAGATTTCAGGAACACCAATCTTGAGACCATACTTATGGTTCAGTTTGTGGAGAGTAACAAGCAGCCTCCAACCCATAGGCATAAGTTGAGGGTAACAGAGACGGGTAATTCAAAAAAATTCAGAAATCAGAGTAGGGAAGGGGAAGGATAAACCCATGATCAGCCTTTAAAGCAGGATCATACCGACGAAAAATAGTTTCATCAGGAAATGCTCGGGAAAGTTGCATGACCTCGATATGATCATCGTCGAAGATACATGCATTCTGATCGGTGTATGGCAAGATGTTTGGATCGAAGAAATCGCTAACCTCAAATGAAGAAGTAGAATTCGACATTTTTTACTTAATTAAAAAGTAGAAAAAGAAAGGATTTGAACAAAAAACTTACCAGAGAAGACGATCAAAGAGGATAAGTGATTTGAAAGAAGAGAGGCGTGATCATTATATGCGCAGTATTCTGACATTCATATAGTAACCGTTATCCCCATCTAACCGTCCATTTAATCAAGAAACCGTCAATTCAAAATTCAAATTTCGAATTTAAACTTCAGATTTTTAATTTTACAGCTGTAAACAACTAACTGTAAAATTGGGGGCAATTGTTAGGCGCAAAATATTCTCATTCGGGATATTTCAGGATCAGGGATATTTCGGGATCAGGGATATTTTAAGGATATGAATTATCACTAACAATTATCTCTGTTGCTTAACGTTTATTGCGAGATTTCAGGGATTGACAGGTTGTTATACGGCTGGCCCTAATATCATGGAAGCATTATCAGCTAACCAAACTTGGTGCGCAATCTAAGGCAGATTTATGCGGATGATTGGAATGAGTCTCCCACGTTTGGAAAGTGCTGGAATAATAGGAACTACCATGTGAACGTTATTGAACGTCTTTTTGTAGATTCTTTGTATAAATAGCGAGGTGATTAATCGATATAGGACACTGGATACTCAGAAAACACACACGAAACTCACTGAAGCTTAATTAGCCGCTTAGCATCGATCAACTTGCGCTCTTTCTTTGTATTTAACTTATTTGTTTATTAATAAAACTAGATAGAGTGACGATTGTCACCTCCCGAGGTTTTTATGCCGGCAATCCTAGGGGATTAAGGGTTTTTCCTCGTATAAATCTCGTGTGTATTGCTGTTTTTCTGTTTGATATATTCAAATATCCCCAGAGATATTCAGGGATATCCTGAACATATATTTGATATACTCAATATATTTGTTTGTAAAACACAATACCCTACTTTTCTAATTCGGTTTTGCTAAAAGTTAAGCTTGTTAATTTTTACCCGAAACATATATATATGTATATATGAAAATGTTTAAATAATAACTCACTCTTAAATCAATAACCCAAAATAACACGTCAAGATGAAGTCAAATGTTGGATTTTTTTTTTAACATCACTGTAACACATTTAGAACATTATTTTCTTTTATGAGTTTGTGTAAATTCATCATCGTTTAAGAGATATCATCGTTGTAAGTTTTTGATTTACAGTACTGTAACTGTTTTAGGCCCAAAAATTACAACGATGTAAACTCTCAAATGGTGATGAATTTTTGCAAACTTATAAAAGAACATAGTGTTTTAATGTGTTACAATGATGTTCAAAAAAAATCCAAGATTTGGCTTCATCTTTGCAAAGTTATCTAGATTATTGCTTTAAAAATGTGTTATTATTTGTTCACAATCCTACATATACATATAATATGTGTGTGTGTGTTTTGAAAACCGTTAGAATGGATGTGTATATGCAAATAGAATTATTAAATAAAAAATTAACTAACGAAATAATGTAGGTGAAGGTGGTCCTTAAACCACATGTCAACACCTAAAACAAGAAGCCACAATTAGATATCTTATCACTTGTACTGCTTGTTTCTGTATCACCCATCACCCCTTCGTGTTTTCGATCAGTTATTAATTGTACCCTACAAATGCAAACCATTTCTAGATTTGACTTTTAGTACCAATACGTTTGAATGCTACTAAAAGTTAATCTTTTCTTTTGATATTTCTATATCTCGATCAGGGTTTATTGAAATATATATATATATATATATATATATATATAGGGAATGGTTCTAATGCTAACCAACTCTTAGAGCGATAACCCATTAACTTTGTCAAAACGAAGCCGAATCTTAAATTTTTTTTTTGAACATCGTTGTAACACAATTTGAACACCATGTTCTTTTTATGAGTTTGGGCCAATTTATCACCGTTTGGGCTCTTACAGTACTGTAGGTGTTTAAATATTTAAAACTTACAGTACTGTAGCACAAAACTTACAACTATGATATTTTTTAAACGGTGATGAATTGACCCAAACTCATAAAAGAACATGGTGTTCTAATTGTGTTACAATGATGTTCAAATAAAAATTCAAGATTCGGCTTCGTTTTGGCAAAGATAATGTGTTACCGCTCTAAGAGAGGGTTAGCATTTGATCCCAATCCTATATATATATATATATATATGGTATGGTTCGAATGTTAACCCTTTCTTATTGCGATAACCGAATAACTACATCTTATTATTTTGGGGCCCACATTAAAGTAAATCTAAAGGTGTAAGTTTTTTTTTTATTTTTTTTATTAATGTAAGTGAACCCTACATTAATTAAATAAAAGAAAAAACCTACACCTTTAGATTTACTTTAGTGTGAGCCCCAAAGTAATAAGATGTAGTTATTCGGTTAACGCAATAAACATTGGTTAACATTTGATCATCTATATATGAGAAAGATCAAATAAGAAGAGTTTTTTGCCTAAAAAGACTGAGAACTAATAATAATTTGACACGTGTCACATAATTTAGGTATAAAATCTTATTTTTTATACTACATTTTTATTTTTTTTATCCTAGATTTGTTCAATATTTTTTTAAACTGGATTTTTGTGGTTTTTTGTATTAGATTTTTGTTTTTTGTACTATATTTTATTTTTTTAATACTGGATTTTTTTTGTACTATATTTTTGATTTTTTGTACTGGATTTTGTTTCTTTTTGCACTGTATTTCGTTTTTTGTACTGTATTACTGTTTTATGATGACACGTGCCAAATTTATATTGGTTCTTACTCTTCTTAGACAAAATTTTCTTCTTAGTGGATCCAACCCATATATATATATATATATATATATATATGATTAGGATCATATAATAACTCATGGATAAAGCAATAACTCAATAACTCTCATCTAATGGCTAATCAAAAAGTAAAACGCATCAGATCGTGACACGTGTCATGATTCAATTTTTAATAATAAAGGGTATTTAAGACATTTAATTAATTAATTTTTTATTCAAAGTTTACCCCTTTTTTTCTAAACATTCATAACTTTTATATACTATTTTATTTTTTTTATAAAAATTGCACCATTAAACTCGTCTCATTTTTCTCTTTAATTCAGTTACAGTCTCGACTAGTTTTTTATAATCTTTTTCGGATCCCTATATTTACATCAATGTAACAAGCATCAGTATACAAGTTTTTTTAATTTTTTTACAAAAGTAAATTACATCACTGTAATTAAATAAATGATATAAGGTCATTTTAACACATTTTTATATCATTGTAACAAAATAAAAGTTACAACGTAACCAAGATTTTACTTTACAACAATGTAAAGCAAAATGCATTACAACTCGTTACAAATTTAAGACAACGAAATTTTTAGTTGACTTTGAACTCAAAATACATTACTGTAATTAACCAAATGATATAAGGTCATCTTAACACATTTGTTACATCACTGATATAAAATAAATGATAAAACGTAAGCAAGATTTTACTTTACATCAATGTAATCAAAATGTGTCACAACTCGTTACAATTCGTAGAAATAATAATTTTTAGTTGATTTTTGAACTCAATTTTATTTTTTTATAAAAATTGCACCATTAAACTCGTCTCATTTTTTTCTTTAATTCGGTTATAGTCTCGACTAGTTTTTTATAATTTTTTTCGGATCCCTATGTTAACATCAATGTAACAAGCAATCAGCATACAAGTTTTTTTTTTGTTTTTTGTTTTACAATAGTAAATTAAATCACTGTAATTAAATAAATGATATAAGGTCATTTTAACACCTTTGTTATATCATTTTAACAAAATAAAACCTACAACGTAACCAAGATTTTACTTTGCAGCAACGTAAAGCAAAATGCGTTACAACTTGTTACAAATTTAAGACAATGAAATTTTTAGTTGACTTTGAAGTCAAAATACATCACTGTAATTAACCAAATGATATAAGGTCATTCTAATACATTTGTTACATAATTGTAATAAAATAAATGATACAACGTAAGCAAAATTTTACTTTACATCAACGTAATCAAAGTGTGTTACAACTCGTTACAAATTGAAGATATAATAGCTTTTAGTTGATTTTTGAACTCAAATTTATTACAAGTTATTACATTAATGTAAGAAGTCTTTTATATAATGTAAATGAAATGTTTTTAAGTCATGTTACATTGATGTAAATATAGGGATCTTAAAAAAATTATAAAAAACTAGTCGAGAGTATAACCGAATTAAAGAGAAAAATAAGACAAATTTAATGGTGCAATTTTTATAAAAAAATAAAATAGTATATAAAAGTTATGAATGTTTAGAAAAAGAGGGGGCAAACCTTGAATAAAAAAGTAATTTGATTAAACGTCTTAAATACACTTTATTATTACGATCTGATACATTTTACTTTTAGATTAGTCATTAGATGAGGGTTATTGGATTATTGATCTATTCATGGGTTATGATTTGAACACTACCCTACATATATATATATAACTAGGTTTATTCTCCCCGTGCGTTACGACGAGTTATTACGGTACACTCTCTAAAACGGATATTATATATCACTTGTAAAAGCATAGTTAGATAGCAAAATCAAATATTTCATCACGAACTTTCTACAAATTTATAATAAAAACATAAAATCATACAAAATCCTCACAAATATATTACAAAAATAATTAGAAAAACTTATTCGCAAAATCCTTTTCACAGGTAACCAATTGTTTGAATCAAAACAAAAGTCAAATCTCTAAACAAATGTTTGAAATTTAAAAACAATCCAAATATCTAAGTAAATGTCTCAAATTTAATACATTCAACTTTTTTTATTACTTTTCAAAGTTAATTTTTTACCACTTTTCAAAGTTAACAGAATTTTTAATTATTCAAGTCTATATTATCGAAACGTTACTACATGCATCAAACACCTTTGCATTACTATATATTTTATTATGCATCACTATTACTATATACGTGTGTGTTTACTATTCAATATAATATATATATTTTCACTATTCATAAGTTAATTTTTTACTACTTTTCAAAGTTAACAGAATTTTTAATTATTCAAGTCTATATTATCAAAACGTTACTAAATGCATCAAACACCTTTGCATTATTATATATTTTATTATGCATCACTATTACTATACGTGTGTGTTTACTATTCAATATAATATATATATATATATATATATTTTCACTATTCATTTTAATAAACTTTAATATATATAATGTAACTTTAATATATATAATAATTATCTTCTTTTAATTTGTTATTTTAATATAACAAGATTGATTTCCTGACCAAATAATCTTAACGACATTCAAATAACATAAAAAATATGTATGTTGCACGTATCATTATAATTTTGATTATTCAAGAACTTAATTCATTAATTGGTTCTTCGTGATTAATGGAGGTACCAAGTGGCAACACCCCTAGCTTGACAGGGTTTGCGAACAACGTTTCTAACTAGGTTTAAAATGATTTTAAGAATTTTTATTTTCTCGAATTTTTATTTAAATAATGATTCATTAAAATATTCACATTATTTTTATAGGTCAGGAAATTCGTTTTCAAAATAGCAATAATATTTGTGTATAATAGAAGATTAATATATATATATATATATATATATATATATAGGGAGAGGTTCAAATGTTAACCCTCCCTTATAGCGTTAACCGCTTAACCCTAGCGTTTTTTGCCCGAATCTTAAAATTTTTTTTTTCATGGTTTTTATTATGTAAAAATAGGGGGGGTTTCTTTTTTGTGTTTTTGCTAATTCATCACCGTTTAGAAGTTATTGTAAGTGTAAGTTACTTACACTTACTTACATTTACTGCATCAGATACGGTTTTGTAAGTAAGTGTAAGTAACTTACACTTACAATAACTTCTAAACGGTGATGAATTAGCAAAAACACAAAAAAGAAACCCCCCGTATTTTTGCAAAATAAAAACCATGAAAAAAAAAAATTTAAGATTCGGGCAAAAAACGCTAGGGTTAAGCGGTTAACGCTATAAGGGAGGGTTAACAATGGAACCTTCCCCTATATATATATATATATATATATATATATATATATATATATATATATATATATATATATATAGTGGGGTTATTGTACAAAACACTAATTTTGTAAAAAGTGTGAGAAACAATCTGGACCATGGATGTGCTAAGATCAGGTGTTGGAAATTAATTTTGGGAAAACCTTTTAATTATCAAGTGATTACAGTAATCAAAAGGGTAGTTTAGGGATTTAATTAATTTTGATATGTTGATATCACTCTCAATCGAAAAGAAAGGGATTCAGTTGCCAAAATTAAGAGTCAATCCAGATTAAATTTGAAATTTAACTAACATCGTATAAGGGATGTGCTATTATGTGTTAGTATGTGCTATTATTGAATAATACATTGTGTTGTTGTCTTTTTGTACACATTATGTGAAACATTGTGCTATTATGATGTTATAACAGTATTGTTATGCAACACATTGTGTTGATATGGTGTGTGTTTTGAAAACAATGTGTTGTTATGTGTTGTTAATATGATGTTAGAACAATGTTGTTAGTATTGTTAGTAGCTTATAATAAACATGTGCTACGTTGTGTTGTTATCATGTTTTTTGCTTAAAAAGAATTCGTATTTATTGGTAATTTGTGATTTTCGATTATATTTTAATTTTTGGAATAAATTCGTATTTCGTAATTTGTGATTTTCGATTATATTTTGATTTTTGGAATAAATTCAATTATGTAAACTGATTACCCACTTTCCTTGTTTAATGGAAATTTAAAAATCAATTAAAATTAAATTGTCTGAACTACCCTTCTCTATTAATTAACCATAATGTCAAATGTCAACATTTAATTGGTTCCTACTATTTTTACAAAAAAATCAATTTTGTATATGAACCTACTCCTATATATATATATATAGGGTAGTGTTATTTTGAAAACCCATTCTCAATGAAAAAACCGCGAAAACCATGTAAAAATCATGTAAAAAAATAAACTATTGGGCACATTTTTATAAAAAAAATATAAAAAGCGCCGACCAAATATTTTTAAAAAAAATATATAAAACCATGTAAAACATACGTAACACATTTTTTTTCTGTACAAATCTTTTTAAGAGGCTTTAGATTATTGGGAAAAATACCAAGATACCAAGATAATGTACAAAATTATTGGGAATTCTGTACAAATCTTTTGAGAAATCAAGTTCTCGAATTCTGGAAACTTTTCTGTAAGAGGCTTTAGATTATGTTTCCATGGTGTGTCAATCATTCTGTATCTAAAGGCTTCAAAACTCCTGGGTATTTCTATATTTTTCTTTTCTACTCTTTATAAAATCTGTGTATTTTTCACTTCTAATACATTTATCTGCTTTTTTAATAAACTATTTTCTATAGACAACTGTAAATTCTATGTATCTTTATTACTCTTTATGAGTTTTTCTTGTAGCTTTGCAATTTCCTCCTGTTGTTGCTTTATAATTTGTTCTGGATTGGTTTTTACCATATTCGAGAACGCCTGTACCTGTTTGGGTTCTATGTAAAACGTTAACCCAAGATTTCCCCTTGCTACTTTTAAAGCTTCATTAAATGAACAGAAGCCTTTAAAGATCGGGTTTGGGCACTGTATATACTTAGCAACTGTTTCCCATTTGTTGTATATACCCAACTGTGTACCCCTAAATATCACGTAATGTGTATATTTAGGTTTCTGTGTTCTTTCATGATTCTGTACTGTTTGCTCAAAGAAATAAATACTAAGAGCATTTAAAATATGTATTTTAAACTTCGAAGCTTGTGGCATGGTTTGAATATGCCATAAGTTGTCTAATAAGCATTGTTGCTTATCTGTAAGTTTTATATCTACCATAGGACGAAATTTTTTGTTTAGATCGTCACATCTTTGTAAGGCGTAGTTTCCAAAAGTTATATTTGAACTTCGAATAACTGTTGGAAATATATTGGTTTTCTGTGTAAATTGTAGTTTTGGACTTGGTCTCTGAGACTTTGTAAACTGTATTTGTGTACTTGGGCCAATTATAGAAGCCGGTAATATTCTGTAAGTTGTTGTAAACTATTGCTTGTCTTCATCAGAAGATATCTCCATTGGAAATGAGCTTCTTCCTACGTGTATAAGTTTTCCTTTCCCTTCATTTTTCCTGTCCATCTATACAAAACAACTTGTTTATATTTCTAAATAACATATCTGCTATCCCATTATTTTTTCCTTTAATATGTTCAAAATTTATAGTATATCCTTGTCCTTGTATTATATTTTGTAAATTAACCCATCTGGTTCTATTTACTTTTTTACTTTGGTCATTTTTTATAAACTTTACTATGGCTTCACAATCTGTTCTAACTGTGAATTCTTTTTGTAGAAATATTTTTAATTTTTCAAGGGAATTTATTAATGTTTGTATTTCAAAATCTATGCTTGTCCAGTTATTTTTTAGTTTCGCTAGCATAAGCACATATTTCTTCTTCTTCTTTTAAACTATGTTTATGAGGTTTACTTAGCAAAACTGCTCCCCATCCTTCTTTACATCCATCTGTTTCTATTATAATATAATCTGTTATTAGTGGTAATTCTAAAGGTTTAATCTTCTTTATTTTTTCTTTAATTTGTTTTACTAATTCTATATCTTCTTTATTAAAAAACCTTTCTCCATTTTTTGTAGTTTTACTGTATAATGGTCCTACTAATTTTGATAAATTTGGTATAAATTTTCTAGCATAATTTACTAAGCCTAAAAAAGCATGTATTTGTTTTAGATTTTCAAATTTTTCTAGAAATTTTAAAATTTTTGTAGAAATACGTAATTGTAATTCTAAGGAGGCGGATAAAATACATATACTTCTTAACATACTAAACGTAGGATGGATTCTGCACCCTTTAATCAAAGTAATCAATGGTTAAAATTTAGTGGTCCCCACTTTATACAACTTTTTCCACAAAATAAGTGTAAAATATAACTGGAAGGGCAAAAGAGGAAACAACCACATTTTATAATGTTACAACAAGTTCCACTCGTTTTTTTAAAAATTAAATAACTTTTACATGCTTTATTATTTTTTAAAAAAAATTACACCATAAAATTGAGAATTTTATTATCTTTAATTTGAGTATAGTATTGTTATAGTTTTTTTAAGTTTTTTTTACGTAGTCCGTGATTTTTACGCTTGGTACGTAATTATTGGTACGTGATTATGCAGTTGATCCTTTGATCATACATGTTAAATGACGGTCCGTGATTTTCATATAACGTGGTCCGTGATTATTGGTCCATGATTATACATTTTGCCCTTGATTATGTGTGTTAAAATACGGTCTGTGGTTGTTATATAATGTGGTCCGTAATTACTGGTCTGTGATTATCCCGATGGTCCGTGATAGTGGGTGTTAAATGTCAGTCTGTAAATTTGAAAATCACGGTCTGTAATTTTATATGGACGATAATACCCCTTACCCTAATGACACATGGCGCGTTCATGTGGCTTCCTACGTTTAGCACGTTAACACTAATATGTACGTTAACCGTCCCCGTAATTCTAATATATATATATATACACACACACCATACGGTTCTGTAGCATGAATCTGGTTCATAAAATTCCTAGAAAATTCTCTATGCATTGTTAATTAATGAGTTTTATATGACACTACAAGGATAACAGCCTATAGCGACGACACCTATAGCGACGACTGAAGTCGCCTCTGTAGACAGAGGTATAGCGACGACATGTCATCGCTATAGGGTAAAATCTGAATTTTTTTTCCTTTACCTATAGCGACGTCTTGTCGTCGCTATAGGGTTAAGCGGGAACACCAATTTTTTCGCGGTTGAGGGAAAATGATCAGGGACGACTTGTCGTCGCTATAGGTAAGTTTATTTTTTTTTTTAATTTTCCTTAATTAAAATACCTGAATTTCAATAAAAAAAAATTAAAAAAAAATTATTTTTAATCTATAGCGACGACTTGTCGTCGCTATAGGTTATTATGAATTTTTAATTATTTAAAAGCCTTAAACTGAACGACATCGTTTTCTGATCCTAGGCTATAGCGACGACTTGTCGTCGCTATAGGCTTATGTATAGGGTTTTCTTTCCAGATTTTCCAGAATGCGCCCCTGCTCGTGGTTCCGCCCCCAAACACGATTTTAGGCGATTTTCACCATTTTTGGGCTATTTGAAGGTATTTTTTATGTTTTGAATCATTTAGGATGTATATTTAACTATCAAATTCTTTTTTTTTTGCGATTTTTAGTTATTTTTTGGTTTTTTTGAGATTGGTTCGTATGAATGGATTTTGGTTCGTATGAATGTAATCTGGTTCGTATGTGTGATGTAATGTTCGTATTTATTGTGTATTTTGCCATAGGTGTAAGTGTATGTTCATATGTTTGTGTTATTTTGTATGTATATTTGTTTTGTATGTACAAGAGTGTTGTGTAGGTGAATGTATAATTAGTATTTGTATGTGTATGCGTAATGTGTTGTATGTGTATGTCTATAAATATTGTTTTGCAATTCTCTATTTGATGATATATATGTATGTTGATTATGTATGTGTTTTTTATGTTTTAGTTATAAGTGTATGTTCATATGTTTGTGTAATTTTGTATGTATATGTGTTTTCTATGTACAAGAGTGTTGTGTATGTGTAGGTGAATGTGTAATTAGTATTTGTATGTGTAATGTGTTGTGTATGTGTATGTCTATAAATATTGTTTTGCAATTCTCTATTTGATGATGTATATGAGTGTTGTGTATGTGTAGATGAATGTATAAAGTTTGTATGTGTAATTCTCTATTTGATTATGTATATATATGTGATTTGTTAATTATAAAAGTTTGTATGTGTAACTTTATCTACATTAATTGTATGTCATATGTGTTACATAAATATTGATTTGATTTTGTTGTATTTTATTGTAAATTAGGGCATATATTATTGCGGTTGAAGAAAAGTTTTTATTCAAGATATTGAAAAGGTATGTAACATGACTTTTTAGCTTTTATTCGTGTATTTAATATAATAGCTTCTTGTGTATTGATTTATGATATGTTGAGATGATTTATATGAAATTTATGCATGCTATGTTTATGTATGCTATGTTGAGATAATTTATATTAAATTTATCCATGCTATGTTTATTTATGCTATGGTTATATATGTATGATATGTTTGAATTTGTTTTTAAATATGCATGTTTAACTATGAATAACATGACTTTTTAGCTTTTATTCGTGTATTTAATATAATAGCTTCTTGTGTATTGATTTATGATATGTTGAGATGATTTATATGAAATTTATGCATGCTATGTTTATGTATGCTATGTTGAGATAATTTATATTAAATTTATCCATGCTATGTTTATTTATGCTATGGTTATATATGTATGATATGTTTGAATTTGTTTTTAAATATGCTATGTTTATGTTTAACTATGAATAACCATTGAATTTGTTTTTAAATAGCGACGACTACAGTAGCGACGACTAATCCGGGCAATAGCGACGAACCTATTGCGACGACAGGTCAGCGACGAGAAGTCGTCGCTATAGGCTATAGCGACGATATAATGACCCTATTGCGACGACTTTTGTCGTCGCTATAGGCTTGTATCCTTGTAGTGTGATTGGGAGATTCGAAGTGAACTGAATTATTTTAATCTAATGGTGATTTATGAGAGTTTCTAACAACTTCAATTCGAGAACATGTGATTTGATATAACTGACTTTTTCTTGCAAGTGTGTAAAAACAAAATTTTAATTATGCCCACACATGTATAAAATGAAAACTCACTTAAGTTGAAAAAATCTTAAAAAACCCTATGTAACAAAAGTTTTTTTTTTTTGATTTTTTTTATAGATTTGTAACATTATTAGGGTCATTTTTATAAAAATAAAATATAAAAAAAAAAGCCGACCCAATTTTTTTTAAAAAAATTATAAAACGAAAATGCAACACTGACGTAACTCCTTCTTTCCGTCATGTATAACGATGTTACGTTTGTGTTACATAAATAATTTAACCAAATCAAAATTTGAAAAATCCCAATACAAAACATACTGTATGCTGGGTTAATTGAGCATTGACAGAAAGTTAGGTGTACAAGATTTTTTAACCGGTATATGCATGATACACTCACATTAATTAGGCTTATCATACGCCCAATTTTTCAAAAATGCAGATTTCTGCATTTTAACTCACAATTCTCCAATGCAATTGAAATGCAACCACCTGCATATATATCAAACCTCTCAACAATTATATATAAATTAATAGAGTTCATTTATCAACGCCAGATTAACATTTTTCCCTGTGTGACATTATAATGATGAATTTTTTTTAAAAGTGGTGTGTTTTTTGTTAGGGTGAGCACAAATGGGGTGGTCAAAATTTTTTTTACACATATGGGTCCCTCGCCACTGGGAATGGCGAGTTCTGACACACGTGTCAGATTTGTTTTTCTAAAATCGCCACTGGCAGTGGCAATACACTGTAGCTTTGTCTTTTTGTACCAGAAAGCATGTGTACCAGATCGCCATTCACAGTGGCGAGACACTGTAGCTTTTGTCCTTTTGTACCAGTATCGCCATTCACAGTGGCGAGGCACTGTAGCTTTTGTCAGAACTCGCCATTCCCAGTGGCGAGGGACCCATATGTGTAAAAAAAATTTTGACCACCCCATTTGTGCTCATCCTAACCAAAAACACACCACTTTTAAAAAAAATTCTATAATGATAATATAGTTTACTTTACAACCAAATAGTTTTGGGATTGAGTAATGCAAGGTGGAAGATGTGGTTATTTTATCTAAGAAAATTCAGATGGTATTACTCACAATATATATAAAAATATAGTATATATGAATTTGGTTTCTTAAGTTTCTACATAAACCTACTCGATCGATCATTAACATTATAATGTAATCAAGTGTATTCTTAGGTTTCTTTGAGGTATCAATTCATATGGCTTGACTTATAAAGTTAATCATTTAATATGCATGATGTTATATGTAAACCAATAATTATGTGTCCTTTGTTTGCTAATTGTATATATATGTTTTAGTAAATTTTTAGCTACAAGACTTAATTGGGATCCCAAATGTTAGAATTTGAAACTCAACTAGAAAATGAACAAACAGCAAGGGAAGCTATGTATGCAAAACCAAATGACTAACTTTATAAGTCTATTTGGTAATCCTCCTGGTAATCTACCAATTAAATCATAGTTTATGCTTTGTGACTGAGTTTTTAATATGATATGATCATTGTATTGGATTTTTTCTGCGCTTTGGGCAAAAAAATCTGGATTTTTTTAATATTTTTATATTTTTTAATAAAACCACTTGCAGGAAAGATGTAAAAAAAATAGAACCCACAATTTGTTTGAAACATGTATGAATTTGAAAAATATTTGTCTGAAACCACCTAGTTTTCTAGTATTATTTAGAAAGCCAAAATATTGTAGCAAGTTTAAATTATAGGAGACTTGGGCGCAGAAGAAACCATGACACCCTGAGTCACCCAATCATATTTATAACTCATTTTGAAACACAATGATTTAGGAGAATAAGATCTATATGTTTTTAATATAATATATATAATATATTAGTTAATATAATATAGCTTTTTGAGATAATTAATAGCTCAAATAGTGCAGGAAAAAACACAGAAAAAAAAAAAAAAGGCAAGCAGATGTCCCTTGTTACCCAAAAAAAAAAAAAAAAACTCATCAAATGATGGATCATGTGACATTTTATCACAATGATACATATGTGTGTGGCTCCAACTTTCTCCTGTCAATATATCATGGTTTGTCTTGTTTTTTCATCTGGCACAGAATTAGCATTTTGCAGATAGGGTTTGTCACTATATATATTAGGGTTGTGTGGCTTCTTTATTGCCTTTAAACTTCTTCAATAGTTGATATGAAACACACACATATATACATGCATATATAAGTTACATGTATGTATTCATGTTTCTTGAACTCATGTGAATTCCCTAAATAACTACAAGCAAAGTGTGTTCACACAATTTCAAGTTCCATTTAAATCCCCATTTTGCTTGCTACTTAGCTTCTCAAAGTGGAGTATTTACTTGACACTTGGTGTGTTTCTTCTGTGATTTTAGATCAATAAGATGACTACAATTTACTTTGATTCATCATCCACTGATCACTACAATGAACACCAGTTCTTTAGTTCTAGTGATGATCAACACCGTGAACACCAATTCTTTAGCCCAAGTGATCAACACCAATTTTTGAGCCCTGATTCCCAATCTTCATCCTCTTTGAATTCTCTCACTTGCCATCTTTTCTTTAACCCTATTTCTACCCATGATCAGGATGGGGTTTTCAATAAAGAATCACATCCATCACAAGTTGAGGTAATTGAAGTTGGGAAAAAATTATATAAATTGGATAAATAAAGATTTTCTTGGCTTTTTATGTGATTCCCTAATCAAGAATCTTTTTAACTCGATGATGGTTCTTTCTTTCTTCAATCAAAGAAAGTTTTTCTTGGCTTTTTGTTCAATAATTAACCAAATCAAAAATCTTTTTAGTTCAAGATTTGTTTTTTCTTCATTTTGATCATATTGTTTGTTGATTCTATGTAGGATGATAGTTTTAGATCACAAGCGTATGATCTTCATTGTGTCAAGAACCACGATAAGAGAGGCGGTGGCAATGATGGACTCAAATTTTCTTTATGGAAGAGGGAAACTTATGATCATATGAATAATGAAAAGCATGATCTGAAGTGGATGTCTTCCAAGATGAGAGTAATGCTTAAGATGAAGAAAACCGATCCAACAAAGCTAAACGTTTCACGATCAACCTCGAAAGAACTTCATGATCATGAAGAACCAAAATCATCCCAAATGGAAGAAATTGTCTACTCAAACTCTGTCATTAGGGTTTGTTCTGATTGTAATACAACCAAAACTCCTCTATGGCGAAGCGGGCCTCAAGGTCCTAAGGTATATTCGCCTTCTTAAAACATCCTTGACTTCAACCTATGAGATAGGATATATATATTAGTTAGTTAATTATGATAAAAGTAGTTATAATAAACTTTAACTTAAATATATACATTCTTTATAGCGTGTCCAAGGACAAGAAGGAAAGTGTAAAATCACAAAAAAAGTTTTAATATTCGTACATCATCTACACACCATGTTATTGTCAACAAAGTCACATCACACTCACAAATACATTTACTCATAGTAGTTTTTAAAAATACTTTTGATATCAAAAAAAAAAATACAAAAATATAGTGTTATTGGTATATAAGATAACCTAAGCCCATAAAAATTAAAATTGCCTATTGCTTAAATATTTCTTTTGTCCCTTATTTTAGATTTATTCAGTATGATCATAATTAAGAGGAAAATGATGCAAGGAAATCATTATCAAATTTATTTTTAGTTTAATCATATATGTTAATACATATTTCATGATCTTGTTCTCTAGTCACTCTGCAATGCATGTGGAATCCGGCAGCGGAAAGCACGGAAGGCGATGGCGGCAGCGGCAGCAGCGGAAACCGGGGAACATGTTTTCATTGAGAAACCAAGACCATTAATCAAAGCTACAAAGATTCCGCATAAAGATCACAAGAAATTAAATAATGGGAGTGTTACAAAGTACAAGAAAAAACAATACTTGAAGCAAAGAAACACTAATCCATCTCCATCTTCATCACCAGCAAGAAAGAATTGTGTTGAAGAATTTTTGGTAAGTTTAAGCAAAAACTTAGCATTTCATCGTGTGTTTCCACAAGATGAGAAGGAGGCTGCAATCTTGCTAATGGCACTTTCTTGTGGATATGTTCATCAATAGCCTGATCAGTTCTTAATTATTTATTATTATTATTATTATTATTATTATTATTATTATTATTATTATTATTATTATTTTTAGAGTTAATTATTTGCATTTTTGGTTCAATTTCATGTATGGTTTTGCAAGTGATCTTTAGGTATTGGTAATTTATATATTTTAATTCAGTACGTTTAGATAAGATAGGATTCAGCTAGACACCAGTCGTGTGATAAGGACTTCGAGTGATTTGAAATTAAAGAACTCCAATGAGGAATAATAAATTAGTTAGTGTGTGTAAACCATATGTTTTGCAAGAATATGAAATAAAATTGATGATGGATGATTTCTTTATTTTGTTTGTTAATGTAATTAATGTGATATAAGCTTCATATTCTTCATGTAGCTAGTCTTTTTTTTTTTTTTTTTTTATTATTCTTATAAATTAATTTATTTATTTATTTGTTATTATTATTATTTTGTTTTTTTGGGTTGTTTGTTGTTTAGGAAATCTTATCTATAGTCGTGACAAATGTCTGACATATCGTTAACGGTGTATGTGATAGAGCTCGTGACAAGAGTTGAGTTGGTTTAAAATTTCAAAAATATTAACCCATATATTATGTCTTTTAATTTCATCTAATCCGAACGGACTAACAAATACTAACAGGGAACCAATTAAATTTGATAGAATATTAACATTAGAATATTACTTCAACATTTAAAATTAAACTCTTTTCGATATCCTTTCTTACTTTTCTTTTATACATTCATGTAAAACTATTTTAACTTCTATCATTAGGGTTTTTTATGTTCTTACTAGCTAGAGTTTACAATTAGGCTTTTCAGGAGTCAAATTGAGTGAGATGTCAAGGCTCGAACTCGGTCTAGTTTACTATCAAGCGGTTTAGTTTGGTTTAACTTTGTTTTAAGTTAAAAACTAACACAAATTAAAGTTTCAATTTTGAAGGCTTAAAATTTGAAGTGTCATTCATTTAAAAGTTAGTAACTCAAATTCAATGATTTTAAAGCAACAAGAGCTAGCTCGGTTGAACAAAATACAAATACAAAAGACTAATTAAGTTCATAAAATACAAACTCGATCCAGTCAAATTAGCTAGTGTTGTAAAGATAGTTCGACATTTGGATTATGCTAAAGTAAAGTAATTAGATTTATTAGGTTTCAAGACTTAAATTATTAATCTTAAATTATTGACTGCTAATTGGTTGTTCATCGTTACTTTGTTAAGGTTTAATCATTCCTTTTGTGTTGTTTACTCTATAGTCATTAGATCATCTTTCATTACATGCAGCTATGCTTTAATTTGACACGGTTTCTTAACACTATATCTTGCGTCATTTATTTACACGAAAATTTCAAGATTCATACAGAAGTTAACAAAACTTTCGTATCGTAGGGCAAAAACACATAAACGTCTATAACTTTTTTACACGTTATTATTTTTTTTAAAAAGTTACACTATAAAATCGAGAATTTTTTCATCTTTATAACAAATATAATATTGCTATATAAAAACAACGAACAACTATGTGTTGTATGAAAGTGAGTGTTTTTATGGTGTTTTTTTAATGTGTTTAATAGACTGGATGTCTTTGTGGCGTTTTTTTAGTGTTTTATGAAGCTTGTGTTTAATGGTGTTTTTTCGAAGTTACATGAAACTGAGCCTTTTTATGATATTTTTTTTGAATATCCATAAAACTAAACATTTTAATGATGTTTTTCACTGAATAAACAAAAAGGATAACAAGATGTTTTTATATTGGAAATACACATAGTTTTTTTATTCATAAATGCTTTGAAAAACATTCATGGATTTTATCCAAATGATATCGTATGATTTTTTTTTTCAAGCAAAACACTGAGTAATGGATAAACCTAAAACCAAAAGATAAGACCAAGTTTAAACTAAGAGATAAAATACTGTAGAAAAGGAATAGATATAGGAGTATTTGGCATGCATGTGAGATCTTTATTCAGCATCTTATTCCGGTCGGACCATCTTGTTTGGATCAGCATCTGGGTCGACATTGGGTGCGACCGTATGTAGATACAAAATTTGTAGTTTTAAAACACTATATATAAAGTTGCTTAGTTCAAAAATAGCATAAAATGCCTTGTTTTAGTTTTATAAATATCCGAACGCCCTTTGATTTCTTATTCACGTGTCAATTTTTTGTGGCTTTTTAAGGTTATAAGCCCTTTTAGAATATCTTTCCCCTAGACACACACATACATACACATGAATAAATTATACATAAGAATGCATACATCTAGTCATCTATTAATTGGGTTTTAAAGTTAAGAAAATAAGCATAAATCATGCATACGCATATATGCACACATCTTATATCATTCTCTTAAGCTCTAAATATTCACTCTTTTAATTAAGAACAATCAATCTTAGACGAGTTTTCAAATCCATAAATATAGTTTGCACCCTATTTAAAAATTTATCACTAGATGAACAATATTTAGAGATAAAATAGATCTGATTAGATAAAGATTGTACAAGAAAAGAGAAATATTTACTAGGATATGATTATTGCCAGAACAATGTTCTTGAGAATCTAGACTGATAATTCTAATATCAGAGAGTTCTCTTTTTATTACTTCATAAAAAAAAGGTCTTATTACAAGGCAAAAAACCAAGAAATATATAGAAAAATAGAGCAACAAATACTCCTACGATTGTGGGTTTGTAGATGGAATGGATACAACTAATAAAGGTGATGGCAGAAATAATGGAAAGAAGATAGGCACTAATTTATACTCCCCCTCAAGTTGGAGCGTGTAAGTTACGAACGCCTAACTTGTTAAGGAGAAAGACGAGTTGTTGTTTGTCTAAAGCCTTTGTGAAAAAATCGGCTATTTGAAGTTTGGTCGCAATACTCTTAGGCAAAATTTCATTTGTCTCCACTCTTTCTCAAATAAAAAAAAAATCAATTTCCACGTATTTGGTACGCTCATGATAAACCGGATTATTTGCAATATGCCTAGCTGCTTGATTATCACATAGAAGTGGAGTTGGTTGAGTTTGATGAAAATCAAGTTCACTAAGTAACCAACGCATCCATAATACTTCACTTACTGTGCTAGTCATAGCTCGGTATTCAGCTTCAGCTGAAGAGCGAGATACCACAGATTGCTTTTTAGATTTCCAGGAGATAGGTGCCTCTCCAAAAAGAAGTAAATATATAACCCGTTCTTGATCTTCTTGAATCCGGACATTCTAATCAATCGGAATCACTATATGCCGTTAGATCCGAACCACCCGACTTAAGTAGTAAAATGCCTTGCCATGGAGTTGTTTTCAAGTATCTTAAGACCCTTGTGGCTGCTTCCATATGGCTTTGTTAAGGATCAGAAACAAATTGGCTCAAAATATTAACGGAGTATGCAATATCCGGTCAAGTAGCTTGTGGATAAAGTAATCATCCAACAAGCCGCCTATATTGGTTAGCCTCCACTCGTGGTTGTTCTTCATCCTTGCCTAACTTTAGGTTTTCTTCCATAGGAAATGCATTAGGACAAGATCCAAGAACTCCATAGTCCTTTAATATATCGAGGGTATATTTTCGTTGGCTTAGGACAAGACCTTCCTTCGTTCGAGCCACTTCGATCCGTAAAAAATATTTTAAATCCCCAAGGTCTTTGATGCTGAATTTTTCATCTAGATAGGCCTTTGTTTTAGTGATTTTTGTTGAGTCGTTCCCAACCATGATCATGTCATCTACATATATTAGTTTAGCAACAAAGGAATTATCCTTTTTGTAAGTGAAAAGGGAGTAATCAGCCTTTGATTGTTTGAAACCAAGTACCAAGAGGGTCGAGGTGAATTTTTGATACCAGTTCTGGGATGCCTGTTTAAGCCACTATAAGGACTTTTTTAATCGACAAACCTTGTTTTCCTTTCCTGTATCAAAGCCTTGTGGAATCTTTATGTACACTTCTTCATCGAGATCTCCATGCAAGAAAGCGTTATTCACATCTAGTTGGTGAATAAGCCATTCTTTCTTTACAGCAGCAGCAAGAAGAGTGCGAACCGTGACGAGTTTGGAGACGGGAGCAAAAATATCATGATAATTGACCCCTTCCATTTGCGTGAAACCTTTAGCCACAAGTCTTGCTTTATATCTTTCGATCTCTCCATTTGGCTTGTATTTCACTTTATAGACCCACTAATTAATTGCTTGTTTCCCCACTGGTAGTTCTTCAAGTACCCAAGTCTCATTTTTCTCTAATGCTTGTATCTCCTTTCCATGGCTTTCCTCCAATGTTCATCATGTACAGCTTGGTTAAAGGATTTTGGCTCATCATTTGAGTCGATGGCCGCCAAAAAAACTTTGTAAAAGTTAGTAAATTTATCATAAGAGACATAATTAGCTAATGCATGATCAATTATGTGTGTTCATGGTGCAAGTATCCAAGAGTATCAGAAACTTCCATGTAATTCCTAAGGTTTCTATAAATAGATTTTAAATTTAATCGTATTCGATATATAATAAACAAAGCCTTTTGGTATGCAACGAATATTTGGATTCATAAAAACACTTAAAGAGATATATAAATATGTAAAGTATTAGTGACACACATATAAGTTTTGTAAAGTTTTATAAATTTTACATAAAATAATAAAGATAGTAAATTTAATGGATGAATGTTGTATTTAACAGAATTATGTTTCAGTTTATTGAAAACTAAACCTCAAAATGATAAAACCAACAAACCATGAGCATCAACTATGCAAAACCTGAAAACCCTCTACCTTTCTCCTACCTGATCGTGTTTTCGATGGCTGCTAGCCCCAGTTGCAACCTAATACATCTACAAACACTTACAAACTAGTTCTATATAAATGATATTAAACATATAATAATGATAATTATAATCATACTATAAAAAAATAAATAAATGATGAAAGATGAAAGGGTTAAGATGGATAACTTGGAAGGCAAGAATAAGAGTGATTAAACCCTAAAATCCCTAAAAATTTTAATTAAATTTCAGCCAAGAAGAAGAGAGAAAGAAACAAGGGTGAAATTCCCGTTTTTCTGATGACTCAGTCTCAAAGAACGGTTGATCCCCGTTGATGTAACCTTTGGAATGACATAATTTTTGGATATGTTCTTCTACACTCAAGTATCTTGAACGTGAACGGAGGAAATTGCGATCGGAGACTTATAGTTATGTGTTATCGTATCTCGAAGAAAGCCGATAGGACCAGGTTCTGGAAATGTAGTCGGAAAGAATGAATGATCCCCATTGATCTAACTGTTGGATTGAGCCAAGTTTTCGAAATGTTTCTAAAAACTCATTTATCGCCTCTTTCACCTTTGGGATTTGCGAAATATTACTTGGAAGTATGATTTCTATTGCCTTGAACGTGACTGCTGGATTTCCGAGTTGGATGATGCAGTTCCTAAGGATTGTCGATTCCTGGAGATCCAACCGTCGGATCGTAATGATATTTTAACAGTAGCTTTATAACACATAATATATCGTTCCTACCAAAGGGATTTTCTATCGTGTGCCTAGAACGATTTTTATATATTCTGAGCAGATTGTGATCGGTTGTCTGCGCGAAAACAGGTCTTGTTCGGTTATTTAGCAAAGAAATAGAGTTATACGTTTGATCCAAATCCTAAGGAAAGCTCATGATGGAAAAACGAATATAACAATCGATTCGCGTACCTTTTCGTTCTCGAATGGTTCGTGTACGCGAACGACCTCAGAAGGTATAACCTTGCATCAAAATCATTATTTTTTTTATCGCTACTCGTTTGTTAGTGTTAATTATATTTGTGACAGGTTATCGAAAACTTATATATCAAAATTTTCAATCTTATAAAAATGTTATAAAGTTAATATCTCATTGAATTATTTTATAGTATTTACAATAATATTTGATTTAAAAATTATTTAAATAAAATATCATTAAGTATTATTTTAAATACAAAATTCATCCAAGTTGTTTAAATAAATATTTTTCAAATTATTATAAGAAAATGTCGAAATTCGGTTATATTTATTTTATATCTAATATTTTCATATTAATAATATTGAGTTTATCAATACATAAAGCATAAGATATACAAACTGTTCAAGTGTGTTAATTAGGAAATACTAAATCTATCTTTTTATTCATACAAACGATAGGGTAAAGTGTGATTTCTTTACTCTATAAACACTAACTAGTAAACTGTGAGTTTCTTCACACTCCCTTTTACATTCTTGTTTTTGGGATGTTACACGTCTTATTCATTCAATCTGAGATGCAATCCTTAGACCTAGTTAGCTTTATGTGTTAGATGCTAAGCTTATACAATGTGTTAAATCTATGTGTGTTGCCAGTCAAGCAAGCTAGTACTTAGTAGCCTAAGATGTGTTAGATATCATCTTCGCATTGGCTTTTTTCATTGTGTGAAAAAGGTGAAACTTACACCTAGCAAACTTTTTTGAATTATAACTGTTAATTTATAGTATGGACATACTTGAATTAACATGTTGTAAGGATACTTGTTTGGACACAAGCTATTGTTATTCATTCTTTTATTCTATTTATTCAAACTTGTATTCATGCTATGCTTATGTTACGTATTCTAGTTAGGCTATAGTTTGCATCATTTTTATATTTATTACTTAAACTTAGTGTGTGAACTCACCAAATATTCAAATTGTTGACAAACTCTATTTTACATGTGTAACATAATAAGGAAGCATGATGAAAACATAGGATAAGAATTAGTGACCTAGTTAAATTGTAATCAATGTTTTAGCATTTCAAATGTAATTGTTGTGTATTCAATTCATGTAATGACTATTTGATTCAATGAATGTACTGTTTGTTTTGTAATATTGATTCATTAAATATTCAAACGTTAAAATAGCACCATGAGATAATGAACAGTCGAATCGCGCCCTAACGTATTCCGCTGTCGGTTGGGGTGTGACAGATTGGTATCAAAGCCATGGTTATAGGGATTTAGATTACTAGAAAATGGTGGCCTAGACTATAAATAAACTTCCCCTATATGAGTTATCTCATATTAGCTTTGATTGGTTGCTACTTGCTTATGTGCTATGTGTTATACAATACATGTTGCTTTGTGTTATATACATGTTACCATAGAGGAAAGCCTTAGTTGTTAATTACCATAGAGGAAAAGCCATAGTTAATAAGATGCCTTACACTTAGCTAAGAATGCCTTAGTTTAAGATAAATGCTTATCATAGGTTTTACTTAGTTAAGCAATTGACTTAGAATTTGTTTTAAGTAAACTTCATTTCAAACCCATGTACTCACAAACGGTCTTTAGATAATAGAATTTCAAACTCATTAGACTTAATTTCTAATATTATTCCCTAGGCATCATATGAATTCCAATATTGATTTTATGATCCCGTTAAAATTAAGTTTATGAGGTGGATATGTATTAACTCGAAGAGTTTACTACCGTTAGTTGGAATTCCTGTCTAGGAAAGCTATTCGTATAAATTCCCGATGTACTGTGGGACCTGTCTAGCTTTCCTGGGGAATTCTGATGAGAGTGCAATCACTTATAGACCAAAGCATATTATACCAAACACCTTACAAACTAAAATGGTTCTAATATGTCACTCGTAAATCAATTGTGAATACCATTCCTTATGTGTTTCAAACAAGTTCAAACAATTTGCTTATTTGTGATTCTATTATCCATTCAATTTTGATTTAAAACCTTATTAGAATTAAGTTGGTTAAAATGAGCATGTAGTAACTGGAAGGGTGAATACCGGTAGTTGAGACTCCTGTTTAGGAAACTGATTCATAATCCGTGACGAGGGACCACTCTAGCTTTCCTGGGGATTCTTAATGAGAGTATTTTACCTATAGGCCAAAGCATGTTGCATTTTGCAAATAACATTAATTCTAATAAGCCAAAAGGTGTCTAACTTGGATACTACTCCCTATTTCTAATCAAGTTCAAAAAGATTTCAGTAAATTGCTTATACAATTTCATACCTCATGATATTATACTTAATATTAGTGATGAAGATTAGTGATGGTAATTCATCACTAAATCTCACAAGGTGTGATGTCATTTTTTCCTTTGTTGAATAATATATATGTTATGATTCCAGAAAGTTAATAATATCATACATAAGATTGTAATGGTGATACATTACTACATCTAAAGGCTATGGTGTTACATTTCCTTGGATTTGTAATGCCTATGTTATTATTCAATACCTCCATGTTATCATACTTGAGGCTAGTGATGGTGATTCATCACTATGTCTCAAAAGATATGATGTCATTTCTCCTTGTTGTATTTTACCTATGTTAGGTTCAAGAAAGTAGTAACATTATTCCTAAAGATTTGTGATGGTGATACATCGTTACATCAAAAGGTTATAGTGTTAACTTTCTTGGATTGATAATGAATATGTTATGATTTTCAGAACTCCATGATATCATACTTAAGATTTGTGATGGTGATACATCACTACGTCTCACAAAGTATGATTTCATCTACTTTTGTTATATGTTACCTATGTTATGATTCAAGAAGTTAGTAACATTTTACCTAAGAGATTGTGATGGTGATACATCACTATATCAAAAGGTTATGGTGTTACTCTTCTTTGGGTGGATAATGTACATGTCTTAACTTTTAGAACTCCAGGTATCATACTTGAAGTTAGTGAGGGTGATTCATCACTGTGTTTCACAAGATATGATGTCATCTCTTTGTTTTATATTACTCATGTTATGATTCAAGCAACTTTAAACCTGAGATTTGTGATGATAGTATATCACTAAATCTAAAAGGCATGATGTTAATTTTCATTGATTTATTATGTATATTTTGTGATCCAAGAAAACCAGTAATGTTATAATTAAAGATTTATTGATGGTGATTCGTCTTTAAATCTGAAAGGTGGTTATTTGCACATTACAATATTCAAACTCCTGATAGAACCTCAATGATATTGTACTTATGATTAGTGACTTGTCACTACATCTATAAAAGTATTATATCACATATCTTATTGTAATTTATGATGCCTATGTTAAAATTCTATAAACCCACTAGGATATTACGCCTAAGAAGTGTTAGATAATTCTAACATGTCATTAGGTATTCAATCGTGAAAAATCATTTCCTATGTTTCAAACAAGTCACAATGATTTTATTATTTTAACCAAGAAACATTGATTTCTATTATATTCTGTCTAGATTTCATTAGAATGACATGATTTGGACTTATGAATTTAACTATGGGTGATTCCATATAAAATTTTAAGTCCGTATGAATCATACTATTTATATTTAGACAAATCATTATATATATATATATATATATCTTTAGACATTGATTCAAATATTCAGTGATACTATACCTAAGATTAGTGATAATTAGCTATCACAACTATCAAAGGTTATAAAATATCAAAAACTTGTGCATTCTACATCATTCATTTATTCAAAAATCGATCATATACAAATTCATATGTTGCAACCAAGAGATTTCAATGCAAAAATTCAATGTTGAAAACCTCTAGACTCATACAAATCTTAAAAGCAAGACAAAGTCTCCCACACTTATTCAAACATGTCTAAAGTTTTTGTTAGCCTTGGTAGGCGTCTAGTATGCTATCAAAGTGTTAGCAGTGTGGTGGGTTGGCTTGCGGTATAACCTATATATAAGCACTAATACTTCATTGATTGTAGGAACAAAAGCTTGATCAAGGGCTAGAGTAGTCAATTCAATCTACAGATTCGAGTAAACTATGCTAGTCAAACCAACTGCTATTCAATTACTAAAACTTGGTGTCTATACTTACACCAAGCCAAATCAAAGATATCGATAATCACATGAATCATATTAATGATTCTTAAACGGATTATTCAGTATAAGTATGTTTAAACAAGTACTCAAAGATTCAGTGATCTCATAGCTAAGGTTAATGATAAGTAGTTATCATAACCATATAATATCACATAATAGTTGTTGTGCCTACAATTTTTCATTTAATAATTAGGGATATTTCATAATCCAGAATAATTCCGGATATGTAGGGATATTTGCGTATATTGATTTACCTATATTGATGACTTATTTAATAAATAATGATTTTAAATGTTATTTATTATTTATATCATCGACATGTGCACTTAATTTTTGAATAAAGTCAACAGGTAAAAGAAAACTACACTCCCTATTTTTTCGGATATTGGAGAAAAACGTGGACCAGGTGAAACAGGCTACAACGGCTGTATAGAAGAAGTCTGCGCATGATCGGAAGTTGGCAAAGAAATGCGGAACTACTTATTTAACCATTGTAATCCTTTTTGTATTATAAAAGGAGGCATATGATCGATCTAAGGATGCATCTTACACACATCTGATCACTCTTTCACTACTCACAATCGCATTCATAGCATCACACACGTTTGAAGCTCGATAACGCTTAGCAATCGATCATTTGTGCTCTTTCTTTGTAACTTTACTTTATTATTATAATAGAAATAAGGCAAAGTGACGATTGCCACCTCCCGAGGTTTTTATGCCGACAATCCTAAGGGATTAAGGGCTTTTCCTCGTAAAAATCTCATATGTTGAGCTGTCTATTTCATTTCATATTTACGATATCCCTAGAGATCCCTAGGGATAATTTTATCGTAACTTACTTATAAACTGTTTTTCTGATTTTTAAACACAAAACCCCACTTAACTAATTCGGTTTTGCTAAAAATTAAACTTGTTAATTTTTACCCGAAACAATTTTGTGCCCACCGTGGGGCAATATTGTGTATTTAATAAAAATTTTGTTTAAAGGCATTTTCTTCATAACTGTAGTGAAAAATGGCTTCACAACCGAGATCAACTTCTGCATTACCTATAGTATCTGCTACTACTACTAACGTATCCTCGCAGATTCCTGTTTTCTCTCATAAGAAGCCTGAAAGTTCAGGAAAGAAGACCACATTTGTAGGTGAGAGTGTTCCATCAACTAGGATGACCACTACCGCTCTCGTACTTGTTTCTAACAATGATGTTTTGACTATGTTTCAACTGGTTCAGCAACAAATGTTGGATCAGCAAAGGATGAATCAAAGGCTTCTCAGGTAAATGGAGACAACTGAGGACTGAAAAGAATAAGCAGATCGAAGCTTCTACTCCGTTTGCTCCAAGAATCCTGGGTTTCGAGACATCAGGGATGGCTGGGAATCATTCTGGAGACTTTATCCCCATGCAAACCAGTCTCGGGAATCCTTCAGGATCCCAAGACTTGAGGATATCTCGGGAAACATCAATATCCTGGAAACTTCTTGTCTAACCCCTGTTCCTAGTAACACTTACAATTATTCTCCTATTGATACTACTAACCTTGGTTCTTTACAGAAAGCAAGAATAACTACCCAAGTGGCTAAGGAAATACAAAAACTCAGGGATATGATCTCAAGTGTTCCAGGAGTGGTGAAGCATATCCCTGAAGTTCCTGTGACTACTCACAGGATCTCTATATTTGCTCCACCAATATGTGATGCTGAGATCCCAAGGAGATTCCAAACTCCTACCATGAAGTTGTATGATGGAACCACAGATCCTAAAGAACATATGGCACAGAATAGGGAAACGATGGAGACCAACCCTATACCCCCACATTTGAAGGAAGCATGCTTATGCAAGGGATTCGATTCAACATTGATATGGGCATCCCTGAAATGGCTGCCCAATGTTCCTCCTTATTCAATTACAACATTTGCTCACTTGATTAACTTGTTTAACAATAAATTTTTTTGCAGTAGAACATTTGGGAGGCTGACAAGTGATCTATACCGGATAACCCAGGGACCTGACGAATCCCTCAGGAGCTATGTCAACAAGTTTGGCAGAGAATCCATGGATATACCTAACCTGGATATCACTACGGCTGTTCAAGCATTCAAGATGGGATTACAGAGAAACTCACTACTTTATGATGACTTGGTGATGAATCCTTGCAGGAATATGAATGAAGTCCGAAACCGTGCATTGAGGTTCATTAGGTTGGAAGATGATAAAGAAATTCCAAAGAGGATCACTACAACACCTCCTAATGACCAAGGCAAAAGGAAGCAGGACACGGGCAAATCGTTCAAATCCAAGCCATACTACAAGTCTGATAATCACTAGATCAATTCTGTTGACGAGGATGAGGATGATGAAGAATACCCCAAGATATATGATTATTTTTTTTCTGTCGATATTCCTGAACAAATGTGTGCTATGCAGGATCTAGGTGAAAAAGCTAGATGGCCTCCAAAGGAAAAGAAGTTTGCTACAAAGGACAAATCCAAATGGTGTGCCTTTCACGAATTTTGGCCATATAACAAATGATTGTATTGCACTGAGAAAGGAGATAAGTTATCTACACAGCAAAGGTCATCTCAAAGAGCTGCTTGGAAAAAAGAAAGAAAGAAGACAGGATACCAATGGATTCCTGAAAGAGCTGCATCCCCACCAAGGATGCCAAGGTAATAAACTTTATTTCTAGAGGATCTGACATATGTGGTGCCTCTTATTTTGCAGCTAGGAACATGCTAAGGAAGCCTATATGGAGAATGGAGAGAGACCTACAAGAACATCAACACTTACCACCGAGACAGTGATATCTTTCGAAGAACAAGACTGGGAGAACATTCTGGATCCTCATCATAATGGGTTAGTCATTACTTTATATGTAGCTAACCATTATGTTCATAGGATACTCATAGATGAAGGAATTTCAGTGAATATCATCCAATTGGAAACACTCAAACGGATGAATATTCCTGAATCAATGATAACAATCAAATCCCTGACCCTGGTTGGATTCAGTGGGGAAACTAAAGCTACTATTAGAGAAATCAAACTACCGGTATACATCGAGGGGGTATACTCTATGCATTGTTTTTGTATTATAGATTCCCTATCTTGCTATAATATTATATTAGGAAGACCATGGATACATAATATGAAAATTTTCCCCTCAACTTATCATAAATGCGTCAAACTACCCACACCATGGGGAGTGGTGAAGATAAACAACGATCAGCAAGAAGCCAAGGAGTGTTATTCGTCTTTGATAAAGACAACAGAAAAACCTTCATCAGCATAGCAATCAAAGTGCGACCTTGGGGAACTCAGGAATATAGGGAGAAGGAAGTAAAAGAAGTACTCCTAAATCCTGATGATCCTGAAATTAAAGTTCTTATAGGAACTAATATCCCTGAGGATATAACGAAAATTGATTTCTTTCCTAAACTCAAGAATTTCCACATTGGCATGGAAACATGAGGATATGACAGGAATATCCTCAAATGTAATTACACAGAAGTTAGGAATAGATAGGAATATAAAGTCTGTCCACTAGAAAAGAAGGAAATTCGCACCCGAAAGGAATATAATCATCCAAGAGGAAGTGGAGAAGCTCTTTAAAGCAAAGATGATTAGGGAAGTGAAATTTCCAAGGTGGTTAGGCAATGTAGTTGTGGTTCAAAAGAAGAATGGAAAGTGGAGAGTTTGTGTGGATTACACATATCTAAACAAAGCTTATCCTAAGGACCCCTTTCCATTACCACATATAGACTCCATGGTGGATGCAACAACATGACACGAAATGTTAACTTTCATGGATGCATCAGCAGGCTTTCAACAAATTCAAATATAACCCTCGGACCAAGAGGATACTGCCTTCATGACGCCAACAGGGATATATTGCTATACAGCAATGCCATTTGGCCTGAAGAATGCTGGAGCCACATACCAAAGACTAGTCAACATGATGTTCAAAGAGAAACTGGGGGGACACTATGGAGGTATATATTGATGATATGGTTGTCAAATCAAAGATTACTGAAAATAATTTTAAGGATCTTCATGAATCCTTCGATATCCTGGACCATTACAATATGAAACTTAATCCCTCTAAGTATCATTTTGGGGTAAGATCAGGAAAGTTCTTGGGATATATGATCACCGAAAGAGGAATAGAGGCCAGCCTAGAACAGATTCAAGATATCTTAAACCTTAAATCCCCGAAGAACATAAAAGAAGTACAGAGATTGACTGGAAGAATAGATGCACTCAATAGATTCATCTCAAGGTCTTCTGAAAATTTAAGGGATTTTACGATATCCTTAAAAAGAATAAGAGGTTCCAATGAGATGAAGAGCATGAGAAGGAACTTCAGGATTTGAAAGAATACTTATCCTCGCTGCCATTGCTCATAAGACCATAGGATAGTGAACCACTATCATTGTACCTAGCAGTATCCCGAACTACTGTAAGTGTTGTGTTAGTTAAGGATCATCAAGGATCACAACATCCCGTATACTATGTAGGTAAGAGCCTACTAGATACCGAGATCAGATATTCTCATCTTGAAAAGCTAATTTTAGCCTTAATCATGGCTTCAAAAAAGCTTAGGCACTACTTTGAGACACATAGAATACACATTAAGGCAAATTATCCTATTAAATCTGTGTTGAGAAAACCTGAGCTATTAGGAAGGATGGAAAAATGGTCAGTGAAGCTCAGCACTTATGATTTAATTTATGAACCAAGGACAACAATTAAGTCACAAACATTAGCGGACTTTGTGGCAGATTTTTGTAGTGATCTACAATCGGAAGTAGATTTAGAAATCAAACTTTTGGATGAAGATACTAGTGAATGGACTATGTTCACAGATGGAGCCTCAAATGTAAGAGGAACTAGACTAGGCATCATACTAAAATCACCACAGGGGACCTAATACCCCAATCGAATAGTTGTGAATTTCAATCAACTAATAATGAAGTAAAATATGAAGCCCTAATAGCAGGGCTTTCAATCAGCTAGGGATACGAACATCAGGAATCTCCACGTATTTGTCGATTCCTTACTAATATCCAATCAATTTAATGGCTCATATACAGCCAAATGAGATAAATTGGCAAAATATTTGGAGATTGTTAAGGATATAGCAGGATATTTTTACATCTTTGATATCACTCAAGTACCAGGGGAAGATAATGTTGAAGCAGACGCATTAGCTAACATCACTTCATCCCTAAGGATCCCTAAGGATATCAATATTCATATCCTACATATTTTAAGTTCGGCAATAGACATGCAGGATACAAATCAGATTATTGAACCCAAGGATATTGAGGTTCGAGATTCAGAAACGCATGAAATATCCTAGACTATCCCTATTAGGAATTACCTTCAAACATGAAAAATACGTTATGAAGAAACAAATCCTAGAGCTTTTAAAACTAAAGTATCCAAGTACACAATCATACGAAATATCCTATATAGAAAATCAGCAGTAGGTTCAATGTTTGGAGAAACCTGGAAAAATAGAAGTAATGAAAGATATTCATGAAGGAGATTGTGGAAATCACACTGGGGTAAAGCATTCTTCTCAAAGGTCCTGAGAACAGGATATTTCTGGCTAACCATGAGAAGAGACGCAATGTCTTATTCCCAGGAATGTGATGCTTGTCAAAGACATAGTAATATTCTTCATCAACCAACTGAACCTTTATATCCAATAGTCTCATCATGGACATTCATGAAATGGGGAATGGATATAGTAGGGAAGTTACCCAAAGCACCCGGAGGAAAGGTGTTTATGCTTGCTATGACAGATTACTTCTCAAAATGGATTGAGGCTGAAGCCTTCTTACAAGTTAGAGAGAAAGAAGTAATTCATTTATAAAGAGAAATATCTTGACCAGATTCGGATACCCGCAGAAATCACTTGCGATAATGTATCTCAGTTCATTGGCAAAAGGACTACAATCTTTTGTGAGAGCTGGGGCATAAAAAATGATAACCTCTACACCTGTCCATCCTCAAGCCAATGGTCAGTCAGAATCGAGCAATAATATTATCATCAACAATCTTAAGAAGAAGTTGGGATCCAAGAAAGGAAAGTGGGCTAAAGAACTTCCATTTGTCCTACGGGCAGATAGAACTGCTAAAAAGAATGCAACTGGTCAAACACCATTCTCATTAGTGTTTGGTTCTGAAGCCATGCTTCCAACTGAGATGGTTATCCTTTCTGCGAGATCAAATTTACAACTCTAGAATCCAATAACGAGACACTATCTCAGGATCTAGATACCATTGATGAACTTAGGGATATTGCAAGGATAAGAATGGCAACATATCAACAAAAGATAGCTAAATCCTATAATTAGAATATTAAAATCCGAAGATTCCAAATTGGAGATTTGGTTTTGAGAAAAGCATTCCAGAATACTACCAATCCAGCTGATGGAAAACTTGCTCCAAAATGGGAAGGACCTTATAGGATTGAATCAGAAGCTTGAAAATGGGCATATAAGTTAACCAATATGGAAAGAGAGCCTCTTCCAAGGTCATGGAATTCTATTCTTCTTAAGTTATACTTTATATAAAGTTTGTTATTTTAAACTACAAAAGGTATTTACTTCAACTCTATATTGATATTTCTTAATATTCCTATGTACATTTATTCTTGTATATTCTTAATTATCCTGAAACTGACTTGAGCGTCGAAAGGGCATTAGGGTTACTAACGCCCACCTTCATAAAGGTGTTAGTGTTTTGCAGGTATAGCTGGAGAAGAGACGAGACTATATGTCTCATACAAGTTTTGACCTGAAATCAAAACTTGATAAAGACCCACGCAGAGGCTATATGCCTGGTTGCGAAGTTTTGACCTGAAATCAAAACTATGTAGAAGACCCATGCAGAGACTATATGTCTGGTTACAAGTTTTGACCTGAAATCAAAACTCAAGTGACTTTTGTCTCTCAAACAAACTAGGGTTCATATACCCTTGCCAATAGCACACGTTTATTCTATTATAGTCCGAGATAATGGGACCAATACACGCATGAGTGGCTGACAATTTCATTATCAAGGGCTATAATCAAGGACCCTTCGGAATATCCCGGTATAGTTGGAGACTGTGGGACCAGTACAGGCATGAGTGGCTGACAATTTCACTTATGAAGGCTATTACCAGGGATCCTCTGAAATATAGCATTCATATGCTATACAACCGGGCCTTAGTCGCCAGAATTCCGGCCTAGTTGTAACATCTGTGCCGGAACCGTCACCGGAACAGTAAACTGTACAGTAACTTGTACAGTAACTCAGGTGCAAACCAGTAGAAATACTTAGAAACTATTTACATTTGATGCTAAACATAAACCATTACACGATGTATCTGATATTCTGATTTAAACCTTATGGTTTAAACAGTCAGAAACACACCAGACAATCATGATCAGATGCAAACATGTTTGATTTTTGTATTATTAGTTTAAACGTACGTGAGGATAAACAGAACAAAACAATAACAGTTGCTGTTACGGAATTATAAACCGACGAACTATTCGCATAGGTGACGATCTGTACGAATAGATCTAATAGTTTAATGATCTGAAACGATGACTGAAAAGTAGAAAACAAAATCAGAAAATGAAACGTACGGTCGTGTTCGTACAGTTAGCGCTCTGTACGAAACCGCGCGTAAGAGACGTTTTCTGACGAAACGAAATTTAACGAACGACGATTCGAACGAAAATAAATTTAAGGAAATATTATACTTTCTGTTTTACAATTTTGAAACTCATCATAAATAAACTAAAACGAAACTATTTAAATTTTAAGGCGCGTAAAGCAAAATACGCGAATAAATAATAATACGCGTAAAATTAATAATTTACGACAAATAATTCAAGGAAATAATATCTAAAATAATTAATAGGAATAACCATTTTATAAACATCTTAAAATAAGTCTTTTATTTAAATTACGTATATTACGCGAGTTACGACCCGGAAACGCGACGAAAACGGGAACCGAGCAAACGAAACGAACCCGAATACCCTCGAGGTATTTAAACACCAAGTAAGCTTGATTATTTCATTTTCATCATCTTCTTTCTCTCTCAAGCACCAAAATCCCGGATTTTACATTTCACCACCATTTTTGGATCTTCAAACCTTCGTATCTCACTCGTTTGGAGACGAAATCGGACGTTCTTGGGTCCACGCGAAGCTCTCGACTCCCTCTACAAGGAAGTACAACCGATCTGGAACTTTACTCAGCTATACTCGAGGTAATGATGCTTGAAATGCACGAAAAATAGGGTTTTCGTATTATTAGATTCCACCAAAAGTCCTAGCCGGTTCTAGTCTCATGCTCACGATCCTTACATCCTCGTGGATACTCTTGCCACCAGATTCAGTCGTGTAAACTGCTTGGAAACCTTGGGTCGCGATGAGGAAGATGATAGTGAAACTGCAAGTTCAGTCGAACCATGTGAAACGAAACTCCATGGCCGAACCTTCAACCCTACCGAACCTTGTTGCAAATCCAAGGAACCCATGCACAAGGTGCCTGACGAACCTAGCATCTAACTTGGCCGAACCTTATGAACTCCGGCGAACCTGGATACCATCACCGACTAACCTCCCTGTACACGAACCCTCTTAGTTGCAGCGAACCCCATGGCCCAGATCCAGCCGAACCTTACTTGATCAAGTTTTACTCGCGAACCTACATGACGACTAAGTGGCCGAATCTTGATCCATCACTCACGAACCTTGGCACCATGCGTCAGGTTTCTGGTCGGCTCAAGCAACTTTAAATCCTTAGGGTGTTATATGGCTGATTAACTCACGAAAACTATTGGGCCACATTACTCGATTCACACAACCAGTCCATTATGCACAGCCCATCCTCAACTACTTTGGCCCCAAAGGTTTTGTGAAATTTCGTTTACACAATTCTGGGCCCACCTGGCAGCACCAAGCCCAACAGCTAGTCACCTGGCCCAACAAAATTTCATAACCCAACAGGCCCAACAGCCTAGAAGTCGGCCCAATATGGAGTCCATATTATTTCGTTCGCAGCCCACACATTTGGTCAAAGTAGAAACTAAGATCGGCCGTGAAAAATACTAACCGGCCCACTTTTAATCCATACGGCCCAATCCAATTTTGGTTAACCAGTTGGACAAATCATCGGTCCAATATCAAGACAATTCGGCCCTACTTATCTTGGGTTGAACACTAGCCCAAATCGTTTGGCCCACACATTTTGTTACATTTAATCGGGTCTACGTGCTTATGCGAACCATTTACACCTAGGTTGGCCCAAAGGATTATCCGGCCCAATGAGTTCAAGTGGTTAACGAAAACACGAACGGACGTTTAAAATCAGTGACAAAACGTGCATGTGAATTATTTAGTCATCACTAAGATGAGGATAAAGTGATTTGACAAAGTATGCAAAGACTTAAGGTTTTAATTAGAAGTTTATAACTTCTAAACTAAATGTTAAGTTGAGAATGGATAAACAAATAAAAAAAAAAGATTTCATATTTTATTATATAAGTTATTGAATTCTGGGCCGGATAATAAACGAAACCACTAGGTGCTAGCCAAATTAGGATTATCAGGATCTAACACATGAAAACCTACACAAAGATTCATATGTATAACTTACAACAACATGAAATCAATACAGGAACTTGAAAACAACAACGAATACTACAACGAGCGCGTGCATTCTTATATTTACCTAGTCAACCACTTCAAACACAAGGTGAGTTCATTTGTCCCTTTTTAAACTTATTTGTTTTACTTCGGGACTGAGAAACATGTTAAACATTTTCACAAAAATTATTAAAATGATATTTACTGCTTTAAACATAAACTTGATACTTATGTTGAAACTTATTTGTGAAACTTAGTAATCATTGAAAAACAATAGACTTGAAACATATACATTGAGCTTGATGCTTATACTTGGGGGAAACTTTAAACTATAAACATGAGACTGGAGGTCTATACTTGTGAAACTTTGGGATTTAAACATGAGACTTGATGCAAACTTATAGAATTCATGATGAAACAATGTGTGAAAACTTGAAACTATATACTTGAGGCTTACAATATAGATTTGAAGCCTAAACTCTATAAACTCTTGTGATATAAACTTAATACTTAGACTTTGAACTAAATACTTATGTTATGAACTATGTGCTTAAACCATACAATTGAGGTTTAACTTATAAACTCTATGTTTAACTATATACAAATCCTAAGGCTTTGAAAATACTTTAAATAAACACTAATGCTTTATACAATTATTTCATAAAGCTAAGGTTCTACACCGTTAATAAAGTATTAAATTCCTTTACACTTACAATGATTTGCTTAAACTTAACTTAAAACTTGGATGCTTCATACACTTGAAATACTTGAAAATACGTGAACACTTATTACGCTTAGAATACTTGAGACACGTGAATGTTTGATACATATGGAATACTTGAATACTTAAATGCATGATATACTTGGGATACATGAACACTCGAAATGATTGATACAATTGGATGCTTGAATACTCGAACGCTTGAAGCATTGGAATGCTTAAACAAGAGACTGATTGACCGCCGCGTGTTGACCTGTGTGTCAACCCCTACTAGTCATCAGTGAAACGACGTGAATGCTTGAGACTTGTATGCATAAACTTTTGGACATTGTAAGACAGACTGTTGGCCGCCGCGTGTTGACCTGTGAGTCAACCCCTACTAGTCATCAGTGATCTTCCTTGTCAGAGTCATGTAAGACAGACTGATTGGCCGCCGCGTGTTGACCTGTGTGTCAACCCCTACTAGTTATTCAGTGTTCTTCTTGATTCAGCCATGGTTATGATAAGTGACTAGAATGATTGGGTTCTTCTAGTTGACTTTGTGTTAACTTGAAGGTTCCTTTATCAGAACATGTCATAAGTCATAGTTAGGATCATTATGAACGGATGTTGAATTCTTAAGGGTTTTCAACTGTCCATAATGGTACCTCTCAAACTTGATACTTAGATGCTACTTTGTGCGTGTTGAAGGGTAGGTAAGACGCTTAATTATCATTAACATCAATGTCCTATGCGACTTAGTATGTGGTGGGACGACGTCTGGGCGGGTTGTAGGCTCGACTCAGGGGTATGCCCTATATATAAGCATACCGAATTGGATGATACAGGTGGTGTTAATGAGATTAAGGTCGTTACCTAGGGGGAAACATGAATGCTTTTGGGTCAACACATAAACTTTTAAAAACGATGCTTGATAAACTTATATTGAGACTAATACATGCAAATGCTATAGACTTGTAAACTTTGAAACAGTAAACTAAAGCTATGATGAGAAATGAATCGAAGGGTGGGTAAAATGCTTAATTATCATTAATAGCAATGTCCTATGCGGCTTAGTATGTGGTGGGACGGCGTCTGGGTGGGTCGTAGGCTCGACTCAGGGGTATGCCCTATATATAAGCATACCGAGTTGGATGATACAGGTGTTATTAATGAGGTTAAGGTTTTACCTAAAAGGTTGGCAAAAGCTATTTTATAAATACTAAAACTACATGAACTCACCAACCATTGTGTTGACTTTGTTTTCTTACATGCTTTCTCAGGTGACGCACAGGAATAGACTTAAGCTTTTGGATTGCATACTAGTATGCCAGTTAGCAGACCTAGTAGACTTTTGGAGAAGCACATATTTTGCTATGGATACGAATCACTTTTGATATCTTGTATAGATACAAGATAGGAAACATATGATTCTTTTGTTAGGTTTACCGAGTTAAATTACTGACATTGATATTGTGATTTAACTTTGTAATCCTATTTTAATGTTTAATTATGTTTTAGTTATTCTTAACATTGATGCTATGTAAACAATCTGATCATCACGATTATCACCCTCGATATCACGCCCCGGGAACCTTCCGCCCGACGGGGACTCCGATCCAACCCCGCCGGCTCGGGGTGTGACACTAGTCTCCAGTATATCGGCCTTAGTTGCTAGTATTTCGGCCTTTTCGCAAGTATCTTTCGGCCTTGTCGCCAGTATTCCGGCCTTAGTCGCCAGTATTTCGGCCATAATCACCTGTTTAATCGGCCTTGTCACTAGTATTTTGGGCTTGCCCCAAGTTTTCTTGTTTTTTGAATTTATGCAGGTTTGACTTTTGAGGATATCTAGGAATATCAGATCTTTCGTCAACATACTTGGAAATATTCAGGCATAAAATTATTTTCATACATCAACAGGAACTGAGAAGACTTCAAACTAAACCTACTATCTTGAAGAGTTGGTATTATTTCTTTTAACCTTTTTAATATCCTACAGTATTCTTTATTTCTGATTATGAGCATATTATTAATATATGCCTAATACATACTTCTGCTTAGGAATATATTATTATGAAACATGTTTACATGCCTTATACGTATTTCTACTTAGGAATATGTTATATGTCTTACATATATTAAATAAGTTGCCAGATATTTTAATTTAATACATTCAAAAATATATCTAGTATATTTAGATCATTTATATATTTAAGACTTTAGTCAAATTAGGCTAAGTATAGCTTAAACTATTCTTAATTATTCCTAGACATACCCGAAAAGAATTACATTTATGAGGAAATATTCTAAAGTTCTTTAATAGAAATAATAAGAATATTTGAAAACATTAAGGCATATGTATTTAACATATTATCAAATACAATTAATACATACCTAGTCAAACTATATGAAACATTAATCCTTATGAAAGCTATAAAAGAATCTAACTTCTTATACAAGTTAAGTATTCAAGGATATCCTAAAAGTCATAAAAATATTTAAAAATAAAGAACGTCAAAACATTAACCAAAATATTAACTGTTATATTACCAAAAACAGATAAAATTAACACATTAGGCTTCGTCATGAAACTCATAATTCCTCCACCCAACACATTAATAATGTTTAGCTAAAGATAACTACTGTAATATATAATGATATTTCTGATTGCTTTTTCTTAGCATATTTGGTATGTTTTCCTAAACTATATGTCTATTTTAAGATATAAACAGTCTCTTTATTCAAACATATTCTAATGTGTAAAAGCATTAGAAGATATTGGGCATAATTACTATCTAATGGACATGAGTTGATAGTAAATGGACTTATTTATAATACTTAAAATTATCATAGTAATCTATGGCCTTGCACCATCACTAAATATTCCGAACTATTGCGTCAAAATATTCAACAATTTTTTCTACATAATGAATTCTAGCTTAAAAGATTACCTAAATAATAAAGTTTTAGAAGTTTAATACATCTCTAAAGAAGAACATATGGAGATAAGAATAATTGTAAATTCCAAATCTCAAGGAATATCAAGACAAATCCTCACAAAGGTTAAGTCTGAAAAATTTTAAAGCTGTATGTACTAAAAACAGCTTACAAAATTTTTGGGGCAATTGTTGTGGGTCAATTTTATGGTCTGAGATTCGGGATAGCCGAGGATAATCTGGAATACAGGATTCTTAACTATTCTCGAGTATCCTGAATACTAACGTCCCTAATCAATCTTTTATCTGTATAGCTTGACTTGGTCTTGCAGGTAACACATTGTGGACGTGATTTTACCCTAAAAGTCGGGATAAAGTCAAAGAGAACGTGGTGAACATGCTAAATAATGATTGCAAGTGGGGAACAAGTCTCAAACGGTCATATTGACTAGATTGGACCTAAAGACTCTGGATTTAGTTGAAAGAAACGGCTCCACACGTTTAATGGACGTGGAAGCTGTCACTTGGTCATAATTCCGAGATTTTAGCCGGGATATTCGGAAATAGTTAGTTAATTTAACTGTTACAAAATGTTGTATGTACAGAAAAGGATGTTGATCGATTAGGGACGGTTTTTTTCATCATTCTTACTGTAACATCCGAATTTTTCTAAGATACAAGTTATTTGAATTCTACGTACGTGTAACGGATAAGTAACTTGTGGGAAAATAGACGAAAAATAACCAAGATGGGGCTTAGAAATCGTGTACTCGAAATAATGAAGGTTTCGAATACATCACATTTCGAGTACACTACATTTTCGTGTACAGGGGTTTTCGAATACAGGGACCTTGTCTATAAATAGTCGTGCCTTGGGAAATGTGCGAACCTTTGGCTGGAAGCTCATCTGCTCTCGAGTACACGAAGTTTAAGTCCAAGAATTTCAAGAATCAAACTTTGATCGACCAAACGAAGTAGGAAACGCACGGGATTTTACCAGGAGGATCAGCTACCTTCAAGTAAGTGATTCATGTATAGAAAGCTGGATTTTTATACAAAAGTTAGGATGGTTAAACAAAGGGTGAACTTATGCATAAAGCTCACACCTTTATGCATAAAGTTCATAACTTTGAGGTTCCAATACGTTGGTAACAACCAAAGGAACCTAGAACTAGCTCCCCAAAGTCTTAGATGAATTTCTGAAATGTTGAATGACGAAATGATGAGTACACGAAATCATGTACAGAGGGTACTCGAAATCATGCATGTATTTCGAGTACAATGTTATTTCGAGTACAGGGGCTATTTCGAAAACAATGGTTATTTCGTGTACATGGAATTTCGTGTACATGGCATTTCGTGAACAAGGGATGTTTCGAGTACATGGCATTTCGTGAACGAGAGATGTTTCGAGTACATGGCAATTCGTGTATGTGGGAACTTAATGAATTTCAAGGGTTTCGAACACTTAGCTAAATTTCGAAAACTTGGATTCAATAAGGGGGACTAGTAGGCTATGAGGACTTAGAATAATTTCTAAGTCTAAGTATGTGATGTGATGGTATGTGATGATATGATGTAACTGATATAGGTCCTTAAGGCCCTAGCTAAGGAGTTCGGCTAAGGTTAACAGGAGTCTACTGTCAGGTGAGTTCTAGACGCCCTATTTTATGCTTAATGTTTTGGGCTGACATACATGCTTATTGTTATGTCTATGATGATATGTGCCTATGATGATAATGAATGAATGATGTTATGCCCTGACCATGTATGCATGTTAAGGTGATAGTATGATTATTGCATGAAAGTATGCTAAGAATGATGAATGCATGTTAGTAAGTTATGATGATAAACTAAATGATAACATGCTATGATGATAAATAGGGAGGTATGTTATGATGAAATCCTAGGTACGCTATGATGGAAGTATGATGTTATGATGATTACATGCTAGCAAAATGTGTTTATGTTGCCATGATGAATGATATGATGACGTGCGGCTAGCATGACATGTGCATGGTACTAGGATGTTATGATGACATGATACTAGCATACCCTGTATGAGAAATCCTATGTTATTAGGATAATGATACGATGTTATGATGAATGATGATATGGTGCTAGTGTATCATGTCATGATGAATGATGGTTGCTCCAGTACTTGTTACTGGGTAAGTATGGTTGCTCCAGTATTTGTACTGGGTAAGTATGGTTGCTCCCGTACTCGTTACGGGGTAAGTATGATGTTGCTCCCGTACTCGTTACGGGGTAAGTATGATGTTGCTCCCGCATTCGTTACGGGGTAAGTATGACGTTGCTCCCATATTCATATGGGGTAAGTATGGTTATGGTTGCTCCAGTACTTGCTACTGGGTAAGTATGGGTCTGCAGAACGCGTCGGCGGGACAGACCAACGGTTATGGAGCCTTGTGCCGGCATAAGCCCACTGTTCGAATGGTAACAGTGGAACGTATGTTGATGATGATGTAAGGATGTTATGTGCTAAGGTTATGGACTATGTGTATGAAATGATGTATATGTTAAGTATGTTTAATGTTGTTTTATGAAAACTAGAACTCACCAGCGTAAGCTGACTTGATTTAGCATGTATGTCAGGTTGAAGGTATGATAAGAGGAGGCATGGAGCTCGGGCATAGAGTCATACGATCCGGTGGTTTTGGCAATTCGATGTGATTTTGATACAGACATGTTATTGATTTCTGTTTATCAAACTATGTTTACATTTCCGCTGCATGATTATGAAAGTTTTTAGTTTAAGAGCTATGTGTTATGATGAAAACCAACCTCTGTGAGGTGCCCGGTTTCGGGGCCCCACAAGTTGGTATCAGAGCCATAGTTTGAGAGATCTTGGCATCCCAAATGCCAAGACTTAAACTGAGAATGGGATTAATGGATGCGGATTGCCAACCACGGATGACGGATGCCACGAGTTGAATGTTTATGTATGAGTTAGGGGTTAGATGTAATGTTATGAAAGTAGTTAGTGTCATGCACATTGAAGAGATGGGATGGGAAACGTTTAGAGCCTATGAGTTGGGTAAATGGTTAATAACACTTGATCAACGTCGTTAACGATTTACAAAACTTATTCCGTGCTAAACTGATTCCTATGCTGACTCATCAATTGTTGCATTATGTAGAAAGTTAAGATGGCCGGACAAAAGGGTAGACCGCGAAAAAAACCACAGGTAGCTGAAGAACCACATGTCGAGGCTGAAGAACCCGTCAACGAAGACGACCACGAGCACAACGAGCAACCTGAGAATGAAGACGAGTTCACTCTAGAGCCTATCGTGGTGAAGGCTATTTCTGATGAGGTCTGCAAGATCATGGATGAAAAGATGCCAGCAATGATTGCTAAGGCACTGAAGGATGCTCTAAAAGACAAGTCTGAAAGAACTAAAGAAAGCACCAAAGAAGATGAGGTGGTGATCATCGAGACGAAGAGCGGCGACTCTATGACAGGGAAACTGAAGGGTTGTGACTACAAGTCCTTCAAGGGATGTAACCCACCGACCTTTGATGGGAAGAAGGACGCAGTGGCCACCTGCCACTGGATTTCTGCGATGGAGGCTGTTATCTCCATCAGTGAGTGCCGAGTTGACCAAGCTGTCAAGCAATCCACTGAGGATATGGAAAAGATGACTTGGGAGGATCTCAAGGAACTTGTCACTAAGCAGTTCTGTCCCAAGAATGAGTTGGATAAGGTTGAAAGGGAGTTTCTGGTGCTGAAGGCGGGAAGTCTGAACCACAGGCAGTACACCTCACGATTCAATGAGATGGCAAGACTTGTTCCTCACTTGGTTTCTACCGAGGAACGTAGGGTGAAGTTGTACATGGAGGGTTTGCCTCCGAAGGTTCGGATACATGTGAAGGCGAATGCTCCCAAGACTTATGACTCCACTGTGGAGCTCAGTGGCATAGTTTGGGATGATGTTATGTCAGCCGAGCCAGCCAAAGAAGAAGCAAAGGTGAAAGAGTCCTCCGGGACTAAGAGGGGTCGAACAGACCAACGAAAGTTCTCAAGCAAGAAGGCTAAGCGAGAGGAGATGGGCCGATGCAACAAGTGTGGGAAAAGCCACACGGGACAGTGCCTGGTGGGCACTAATTTATGTTTCAGGTGTGGAAAGAAGGGGCACTTTTCTAGCAGTTGCCCGAATGCTACTCGATGCTTCAACTGCAATGGATTAGGACATATGTCCAAGGATTGCAAGCTACCACGGGCCGATGCTACGGGCTCGGGTAAGAAAGAGGAGAAAGGAAAGGAGAAGCAGAAGGCTAAAGCACAAGCCTTTACGATGACGAAGGATGATGCGATTGTGGACCCGGACGTGGTCACAGGTACCTTTTCTATCAACAATATTCCTGCTTCTGTATTGTTTGATTCTGGTGCCAGTATGAGTTTTGTGTCTTCTACTTTCTGTGATGGGTTATCTGGGAAGGTTAAGAAGATAGATCGGGTATTTGATGTAGAGACGGCTATTGGTAAGATGACCAGGGTGACTGAGGCTATTGATGACTGTTATGTTGAGATAGAAGGTCATAGGTTCCATGTCCGATTGTTTCTTATTACCTTAGGGGGATTCGATGTGGTTTTGGGTATGGACTGGTTAGCCAAATATGAGGCTAACATTGTATGTCGACGAAAGATGATATGTTTACGTGCGATGGATGGGAGTTCCGTGACGGTTTATGGTGATAAAGCGATGTATGCGCCAAAGATCATTTCGATGATCAAGGCTGATGTTATGATGCGGCGAGGGTGTGTAGCCTACTTGGCCTACGCGATTGAGGAACGTACGGATACGAGGACGATTGATGATGTTCCCGTGGTGTGTAACTTCCCCGATGTATTCCCTGAGGAATTGCCTGGATTACCACCCGAACGGGAAATTGAGTTCCAGATCGACTTAGTGCCGGGGGCACAACCCGTTGCCAAAGCACCTTACCGTTTAGCTCCAACCGAGATGAAGGAAATGATGACCCAGCTACAAGAACTCCTTGATAAAGGTTTTATACGACCGAGTGTCTCTCCGTGGGGAGCACCGGTGCTGTTCGTTAAGAAGAAGGATGGAAGTATGCGTATGTGTATTGACTACAGGGAACTGAATAAGTTGACCGTAAAGAACAGGTATCCTCTACCTAGAATTGATGACTTGTTCGATCAATTGCAAGGTGCAAGCTGGTTCTCGAAGATAGATCTCCGATCCGGTTACCATCAGTTGAAAGTTCGAGAGCAGGATATTCCAAAGACTGCTTTCCGTACGCGTTATGGACATTACGAGTTCCTCGTTATGTCGTTTGGATTGACGAATGCTCCCGCAGCATTTATGGATTTGATGAACAGAGTATGTCGACCGATGCTGGACCGATCGGTGATAGTGTTTATTGATGATATTTTGATTTATTCAAAGAACGAGGGAGACCATGCTTGCCACGTACGTGAGGTATTGGAAATCCTGAGGAAAGAGAAACTTTATGCTAAGTTCTCCAAATGCGCTTTCTGGTTACGGGAAGTACAGTTTCTGGGGCACGTGGTGAACCCAGAAGGCATTATGGTAGATCCAGCTAAAGTTGAAACGATTATGAAATGGAGTCCTCCAAAGTCACCGACAGAAGTACGCAGTTTTCTTGGTTTGGCCGGTTACTATCGGAGATTCATTCAGGACTTCTCCAAGATAGCGACGCCACTGACGAAGCTCACGAAGAAAGACGTAAAGTACGAATGGGGTCCAAACCAAGAACAAGCGTTTTCAGTGCTAAAGGAGAAACTTACCCAAGCTCCTGTTCTAGCGCTGCCGGATGGGAATGATGATCTTGTTGTGTATGCCGATGCGTCACGACAAGGGTTGGGATGTGTACTAATGCAAAGGGGAAGGGTGATAGCTTATGCTTCGCGCCAGCTAAAGATTCATGAGGCTAACTACCCGACCCACGATCTTGAACTCGCTGCAGTGGTGTTTGCATTGAAAATATGGAGGCACTATTTGTATGGAGTAAGGAGTACCATCTATACCGACCACAAGAGCTTGAAGTATTTCTTCGAGCAAAAGGATTTAAATATGAGGCAGAGACGATGGCTTGAGCTGTTAAAGGATTATGACTGTGATATTCTATATCACCCGGGAAAGGCCAATGTGGTGGCAGATGCTCTGAGTCGCAAGACTGATCATCCTGCCATACGAGTAAAATCGTATAGTTTGGTGATAACGCCAGACTTTCTGAACGTGCTCAAACAGGCGCAACAGGAGGGATTGAAGGAAGAGAATGTGGGTTTTGAACGCGTCTTCGGACAAGTCAAGAACTTGGAAGACAATGACCATGGGATAAAGTTACGATTCGGTCGAATGTGGGTGCCCAGAAATGGGGACATTCGAGCGAGGATTTTAGATGAAGCCCACAAGTCACGATACTCGGTACACCCCGGTGCAACGAAGATGTATCAAGATCTCCGACAGGATTATTGGTGGCCGGGCATGAAGTTTAATGTGATGCAATATGTGAACAGGTGCCTTACTTGTGCGCAAGTGAAGGCTGAACATCAGAAGCCCTACGGATATGTGCAACCTCTAGAGGTACCAGAATGGAAATGGGAACACATCACCATGGATTTCATTACCAAGCTACCAAAGACAGCTAAGCGACATGATACCATATGGGTGATTGTGGACCGACTGACGAAGAGTGCACATTTCCTTCCTATCAGGGAAACGTATACGTCCGAAAGGTTGTCTGAGTTGTTCGTAAAAGAGATTGTGACCAGACATGGAGTTCCTGTCTCCATTGTGTCAGATCGGGATACGAGGTTTACTTCCAGATTCTGGAAGCAGTTTCATGATGCTATGGGAACGAGGTTAAATATCAGTACCGCCTATCACCCCCAAACGGATGGACAGTCGGAAAGGACTATTCAAACGTTGGAGGATATGCTTAGGGCGTGCATTATCGATTTTGGAGGAAGCTGGGATGACCACTTGCCATTGGTGGAGTTTTCGTACGATAATAGCTATCACTCTAGTATCGGAATGCCCCCATATGAGGCGTTGTACGGACGACGATGTAGAACCCCGGTATGCTGGGGTGAAGTTGGGCAGAAAGAAATGGGAAACAAGGCTGCTGTGATTGAGATGGCAGAAAAGCTACGGGTGATAAAAGCACGTATGAAGGCTGCACAAGATCGCCAAAAGTCCTACGCTGACAAGCGCCGGAGACCGATCGAGTTTGATGTTGGCGATCGAGTGTTGCTGAAAGTATCACCATGGAAGGGAATCATTCGATTCAGAAAGCGAGGCAAGTTGAGTCCGAGGTACATCGGACCGTTTCCGATAAAGGCAAAGGTAGGGAAAGTCGCGTATCGACTGGACCTACCAGAGGAGCTGAACGGGATTCATCCTACCTTTCACGTGTCGCATCTTAGGAAGTGCTTGGCAGACGAGCAGGCGCATGTTCCTTTGGATGACATTGAGGTAGATGACCGACTGAACTACATTGAAGAACTAGTCGCCATTGTGGATACGAAGGAAAAGCAGTTAAGGAATAAAACGGTTCGTCAAGTAAGAGTTCAGTGGAAGCATCGGAAAGGTTCAGACACGACGTGGGAATTGGAAGACGAGATGAGGGAGTTGTATCCTCATTTGTTCGATGTGTAACAAGGCAGGTTTCGGGACGAAACCTATTGTAAGGAGGGGAGACTTGTAACATCCCAAATTTTTCTAAGATACAAGTTATTTGAATTCTACGTACGTGTAACGGATAAGTAACTTGTGGGAAAATAGACGAAAAATAACCAAGATGGGGCTTAGAAATCGTGTACTCGAAATAATGAAGGTTTCGAATACATCACATTTCGAGTACACTACATTTTCGTGTACAGGGGTTTTCGAATACAGGGACCTTGTCTATAAATAGTCGTGCCTTGGGAAATGTGCGAACCTTTGGCTGGAAGCTCATCTGCTCTCGAGTACACGAAGTTTAAGTCCAAGAATTTCAAGAATCAAACTTTGATCGACCAAACGAAGTAGGAAACGCACGGGATTTTACCAGGAGGATCAGCTACCTTCAAGTAAGTGATTCATGTATAGAAAGCTGGATTTTTATACAAAAGTTAGGATGGTTAAACAAAGGGTGAACTTATGCATAAAGCTCACACCTTTATGCATAAAGTTCATAACTTTGAGGTTCCAATACGTTGGTAACAACCAAAGGAACCTAGAACTAGCTCCCCAAAGTCTTAGATGAATTTCTGAAATGTTGAATGACGAAATGATGAGTACACGAAATCATGTACAGAGGGTACTCGAAATCATGCATGTATTTCGAGTACAATGTTATTTCGAGTACAGGGGCTATTTCGAAAACAATGGTTATTTCGTGTACATGGAATTTCGTGTACATGGCATTTCGTGAACAAGGGATGTTTCGAGTACATGGCATTTCGTGAACGAGAGATGTTTCGAGTACATGGCAATTCGTGTATGTGGGAACTTAATGAATTTCAAGGGTTTCGAACACTTAGCTAAATTTCGAAAACTTGGATTCAATAAGGGGGACTAGTAGGCTATGAGGACTTAGAATAATTTCTAAGTCTAAGTATGTGATGTGATGGTATGTGATGATATGATGTAACTGATATAGGTCCTTAAGGCCCTAGCTAAGGAGTTCGGCTAAGGTTAACAGGAGTCTACTGTCAGGTGAGTTCTAGACGCCCTATTTTATGCTTAATGTTTTGGGCTGACATACATGCTTATTGTTATGTCTATGATGATATGTGCCTATGATGATAATGAATGAATGATGTTATGCCCTGACCATGTATGCATGTTAAGGTGATAGTATGATTATTGCATGAAAGTATGCTAAGAATGATGAATGCATGTTAGTAAGTTATGATGATAAACTAAATGATAACATGCTATGATGATAAATAGGGAGGTATGTTATGATGAAATCCTAGGTACGCTATGATGGAAGTATGATGTTATGATGATTACATGCTAGCAAAATGTGTTTATGTTGCCATGATGAATGATATGATGACGTGCGGCTAGCATGACATGTGCATGGTACTAGGATGTTATGATGACATGATACTAGCATACCCTGTATGAGAAATCCTATGTTATTAGGATAATGATACGATGTTATGATGAATGATCATATGGTGCTAGTGTATCATGTCATGATGAATGATGGTTGCTCCAGTACTTGTTACTGGGTAAGTATGGTTGCTCCAGTATTTGTACTGGGTAAGTATGGTTGCTCCCGTACTCGTTACGGGGTAAGTATGATGTTGCTCCCGTACTCGTTACGGGGTAAGTATGATGTTGCTCCCGTACTCGTTACGGGGTAAGTATGATGTTGCTCCCGCATTCGTTACGGGGTAAGTATGACGTTGCTCCCATATTCATATGGGGTAAGTATGGTTATGGTTGCTCCAGTACTTCTACTGGGTAAGTATGGGTCTGCAGAACGCTTCGGCGGGACAGACCAACGGTTATGGAGCCTTGTGCCGGCATAAGCCCACTGTTCGAATGGTAACAGTGGAACGTATGATGATGATGATGTAAGGATGTTATGTGCTAAGGTTATGGACTATGTGTATGAAATGATGTATATGTTAAGTATGTTTAATGTTGTTTTATGAAAACTAGAACTCACCAGCGTAAGCTGACTTGATTTAGCATGTATGTCAGGTTGAAGGTATGATAAGAGGAGGCATGGAGCTCGGGCATAGAGTCATACGATCCGGTGGTTTTGGCAATTCGATGTGATTTTGATACAGACATGTTATTGATTTCTGTTTATCAAACTATGTTTACATTTCCGCTGCATGATTATGAAAGTTTTTAGTTTAAGAGCTATGTGTTATGATGAAAACCAACCTCTGTGAGGTGCCCGGTTTCGGGGCCCCACACTTACTGTATTTCCTCTCAAACACACACATATTCAAGCAATTGTAGCACCTAGTCTCGATCAGCCAAGATCAAACTCTTGTATTTTCATCGGTTTGTTGATAATAAACTAGGCAGAGTGACATTTGTCACCTCCCGAGGTTTTTCTGTCGGCAATCATAAGGGATTAAGGGCTTTTCCTCTTATAAATCTCGTGTGTTAAGCTGCTTATTTCGTTTCATATTCTGAAATATCCCTAGGGATCCCTGGGGATAATTTATTCGATTTTTGCTTATAAAATGATATTTTTATTATAAAACACAAAACCCCACTTTACTAATTCGGTTTTGCTAAAATTTAATCTTGTTAATTTTTACCCAAAACACTAGTGTATTTTGTATTATTCATATATTCAAAAGCGATCATTTAGCAATCCATACAACTATGAGATGCTATTGCAAGATTTCAATTGTTAGAATCTCTAACCTCATACGGCTTCTAAAGTTAGACAAGTATTCAAGTGCCTATTCAAATGTAGTTAAGGTTAGGTTAGTCTTAATAGGTAATTGGAATGCTATCAAAGTATTAGTGATGTGGTGGGTTGGCTGCAGCATACCCTATATATAAGCACCAAAATACATTGATAGTAGCACCAAAAGCTTGACCAAAGATTGGATTAGTCAATTTAATCTACAATTCAAGTAAACCATTCATCAGTCAATAATAATCGACAAATAAATTATTATTCATATAACAATATTTGGAGAGTATGTTCTTTTACCAAGTTATTTAACTTCATTTGTAGTTAATCTCACCGTCAGTTGAGTCAACTATCGTTAAATTCAAAATCCTCATGGCAAGTAAACTAGTTGTATACAAATCCGAAAATCTGAGTACGATACTAATACATATTCTCAAACAAATTGTGATTTTAAACACCTCCAAGCTTTCAATTGGTGGTTAAATACTGAGACACTATCCTATAACATTAATAATTGCTATTACAATTCCAATTACATTAAATCAATGACCAAAGTTATTAATTTACAAATAAATAAATAAATCGATAACCCTAAAAAAAGTTGATATAAACAACTAACATTCGTGTCAACAATTACTATTAAATAAATTTCGGGATGAAATTCCTTAAAGTAGGGGAGACTGTAATCCCTAAGGATTCTATAAGTCGATTTTAAATTTAATCGTGTTCGAAATCCTCTTGGTATGCGATGAACATTTGGATTCATAAAAACACTTAAATAGATATATAAATGTTGTATTTAACATAATTATGTTTCAGTTTATTGAAAACTAAACCTCAAAATGATAAAACTAAGAAACCATGAGCGCCAACTGTGCAAAACCCGAAAACCCTCTACCTTTCTCCTACCCGATCGTGTGTTCGAGGGCTGCTAGCCCCGGTTGCAACCTAATACATCTACAAACTAGATCTATAATACCTTATAAATGATATTAAATATATAATAATGATAATTATAATCATACTATAAAAGAAATAGGAACATAAAATGTTTATAAGGATATCTTTATGAGAAGTGAAAAAAACTTAGTTTACTAAGTGTAAAAAAATAAATAAATGATGAAAGACGAAGGGGCTAAGATGGATAACTTGGAAGGCAAGAATAAGAGTGATTAAACCCTAAAATCCCTAAAAAGTTTCATTAAATTTTGGCCAATAAGAAGAGAGAAAGAAACAAGGGTGAAATTCCCGTTATTCTGATGACTCAGTCTCAAAGAAAGGTTGATCCCCGTTGATCTAACCTTTTGGATGACCTCATGTTTGGATATGTTCTTCTACACTCATATATCTTGAACGTGACAGAAGGAAATTGTGATCGGAGACTTATAGATATGTGTTATCGTATCTTGAAGTAAGCTGATAGGATCAGGTTCTGAAAACGTAGTCGGAAAGAATGAATGATCCCCATTCTATGTATGATGCCAGTCAAGCAAGCTAGTACCTAGTAGCCTAAAATGTGTTAGATATCATATTCGCATTGGCTTTTGTCATTATGTGAAAATTACACCTAGAAAACTTTTTGAATTATAACTGTTAATTTATAGTATGGCCATACCTGAATTAACATGTTGTAAGGATACTTGTTTGGACACAAGCTATTGTTATTCATTCAATTTTTTTTATTCTATTTATTCAAACTTGTATTCATGTGATGCTTATGATATGTTATAGTTTGCATCAATTTTATACTTATTATTTAAACTTAGTGTGTGAACTCTCCAACTATGTAAATAGTTGACAAACTCTATTTTACATGTGTAACAGGATAAGAAAGCATGATGAATACATAGGATAAGAATTAGTGACCTAGTTAAATTGTAATCAATGTTTTAGCATTTCAAATGTAACTGTTGTGTATTCAATTCATGTAATGACTATTTGAATCAATGAATGTACTGTTTGTTTTGTAATATTGATGCATTAAGTATTCAAACGTTAAAATAGCGCCATGAGCTATTGAACAGTTGACATCGCGCCCTGACGTATTCTGCCATCGGTCGGGGTGTGACATTCCAAAAGTAACATTCTCAATGATTTCAAAGATTTGCCATTTTCTTCAGTTTTGATGCATATTTTGGGTATTTGCTACTGGTCGAATAGTATAGGATTAGTATAAGTTGAATTGTATTCAGTTGTATGTACTTCTATGTTGTTACACTAGGAACTGAGCCATTTACAAGGGCATATGCGAATGGGTTTAATGTGTATGGGTCCATTCGTACGGATAGACTTCCCCTATATAACTCAGTTCTCAGTGCAGATTTTGTCAAGGTTTTTGAGAGTTTTAGGGTTTTGAGCAGGAGAGGGGGAAAAATCATGCTCGATCTCTCCCCGAAAACGGCTATGTTCTTTTATGTGTATGGATTCAATCATGTAATCATTCGTTTATTCGATGTTCAATTGATTTGGTTCCTATTGTTTATGTGTTCGTGCCCTAAACCTTCCGTCCAACACAGAAATATCGACCCTAAACGTTTTTTCCTTCAGGATACAAAAAATTGTTACTTGCAGTTTTTTTATCAACATTATGGTATATTTGGAAAGATAGAAATGTGAAAATATTCCAAAATAGTATGTCAAACCCATTGGGGCTATTGGCAGCGATAAAATCGTTATCATTCTTGTGGGTGAAGAATAGATCAGGGAGCAGAAAACTATTAAGGCCTATGTTGTATAAGTTTGATTTTATGATTTAAAACTTCTTATTTATTAGTATGTATTTAGCTTCTTGCTAATCCTTTTCTATTAATCAAATTATCACTCTTTTGGCTGTTAAAAAAAAACCAAAGAACACTAATTTTAATTAATGTAAATACTCCAACAATTAAAGTACTTGCACGAGAACTTTTTTAGAGCACTTCTAATCCTCACAGAACCACCGACTTTATTCTTGATCAAGGCATATTTGATGTATTAGCCTTCAAATGAGGCTCTACCACGTTCCATAACTATACTTTGTAAAATATAACTTTGACCCCTATTATATTTTTTTTTTTAATTTTGAGTTTATATTCAACTCAATGTAAGAACTCCAAAGTTTTACTCCTAGACTTTTAGATTTCATTCATCAACAGTGTATTCTTCTTCACATTTTTGGAGCCTAGATTATTCTTACACTCAATTTGAAGTGTCAGTGGCAATTTGCAACCGAACACTTCTAACATTTCAACTTTCAGAACCTCTAGGTTTACCTCCTAAGCTTTTTTAAGTTTTCTCGATTGCCACCGACCATTTTTAATCCTCCAATCTTCAAAACTTTTAAGTTTCGCTCATAAACGTATATTCTTTATCATAAATTTTTTTAAAATGTCACTTTAAAACCCCTTATGTTTTATAGTTTAGTGTTTATATATAAACTTAATGTCAACATTTTTAGTTTCTCTCATTAATTTTTAGGTTTTGTTCCAAAGCTTTGTAAAATGTCTTTTTGATCCCCTCATGTTTTTGGATTTATAAAATATTTGTACACGTAATGCCAAAACTTTTATGTGTCACTTATAAACTTTTATCTTTTATTTATAAACTTTGTTAAATGTAGGTTTGATCCTCCTTATTTGTAATGTTTAAACTTATCCACAAACTCAATTTGAAATGTATCACTTCTAATGCTCAAACTTTTAAAACTTTTAGGTTTACTCTTAATTTTTTATGTTTTATTCTTTAACTTAACAAAATATTCTTTTAAATATTTTTAACACAAATTTTATTAAAAAAACAAATTATAAGTCAAAGTATATTATGATTTCATTCAGAGTGTAAACAAACAAACATACTTAGTCATGTGTCACTAAACAATAAGATATGAGGGATTGGGAATCTTAGCAACCATCTTTAAACTTTCAATTAATCATATTAATTATAAAATCAAATTTGCATTTGCGGAAGCGTTAGGTTACAAATCAATTGTCACAAAAACAAATTCCCAAAACTAGGTATCTAGTTACAAACGTATAAACAAATCACAACCATAGAATGTTTAGAATTCGACTTAAAATAAGAATACAAAAACATATTTTGGATCCGACAGTAGTCTCACTAGATGACCAGATCACAAACCACGATCTCTATCGTCGAACAAGGCAATAACCAAGTGACCAAAAACCACCTAGGGTGGATCGACAATGATGGTTGTGGGTTATTGGTGCTCGGTCGAACCAGGGAGGGGGGCGAAAATAGAGAGAGAGGTGGTTAGCGTTTTCAAAATTGAAAATGAATTAGTTCTAGATCTACATCTCTTATTTATTCAAATCACATTTACACTTTAATACCTTTTAAGAATTACAATTAAAACCTTTTAGTAATTACTCATTTAATTACCTCTCTAATATTTACCAATTAACAATTAACTAGTAAACATTAATTAAATATCAAAAGTTTAACTAATTGAACTTTGTCAATTTAATTCGAGTTAATTATCACGATAATTAATTTCTCTAATATTATTATTTTGTAAATAGTAAAACCACCAATTTGTAATATTCGTGAAGTTACATAAGTTTAAAAAAATTTTTAAACCTAACTTTAATGTTGTCGTCCAAAGTGTAACTTTTTGGATCGTACCCCGATAGTAACGTTGATATTATAGATAATCAAACATCATATATCCAACAAGGGTGACATATCTCTATCTAATGAGAGAAAGAGATTGATTTTAAAGAGACTTCCGATTCAACTTTCCTCTATATATTTACTTACTAGGTTAAAATCCCGTGTGTTATACGAGTTAAAAAACTAATGTTATATATAAATATCTATAATAACAAAAAGTATTTTGACATTGTATATTTTAAATAAACTTATATTTTACAGTTAAATAAAATATAATATAATCTGTTAACGCATACAACTGTCAAATATATACATTTTTTTCAACTATATGTTAAGATTTTTATCTTTTAAATATTCATTTAACACACTTAAATTAACTTGGATTAAAATTTTTATTAATACATATAAAAAATTAAGAGCTAAAATTAGATTTTCTAAAATACTTGTTTTTTATTTCAATATAATGTGTTTTTATCATTCAAATCATCCAATTGCATTAAATATTATAGAAAAGATAATTAGAATCTGGTGATATCTAAAAAATTAAATAAATGTAGTTAAATGAAAAAATGAGTTCATTTAAAAATCTTCATAATTAATTTCATTTTAAATACATTTATTTAGTTATACACACACACATATTATAATCCATTATCCTTAATTCTTATCTAAATAATCAATATAAATAATTAAACAGAGAAAAGAGTGGAAATATAAAAAATTAAGTAGTCTAGAATAATGACAAGTGCCCCCAATAATTTTTCTTTATTAGTATTAATAAATTAATTTAAGAATTGAAAAATTATTTTTGAAGAATAAAATATGGATGAAATTATTTAAAATTAACAACTTTAGTTAGTAAGTATTCACAAGTTAACAAAATAATCAGCCTCATTCTTGCACCTCATTTTAGGAATTGGATAATTTGAAGGCAAGGAAAAGAAATAGATTTAGTTAGCTGGAAGAAATTATATTTGTCTAAACTTTTCGAGAAGATGCTATGCTTCTCGTTTTTCAAGCTTATGTCGGTAATGTTGTTCAAATATATCTAAAGCATGATACTAATGTTTTAATTCCTACAGCAAAATCAAAGATTTTAATATTAATCAATTTAGATAATATACTCATCTTCAATATTCAATTTAAATTTCAAGAAATTATTTTGGTTGTTTCATAAGCATGAAACACAAAACCATTTTCAGAGTTTGCAGCTTTTTTTGTGATGGTGATGATGATGATGATGGTGAAAAACCAATCAATGATAATTAAAACTTCCCATTTATAAATTTAAATAGTTATTATAATAATAAATAAAGCGTTTTGAAAAACATTTTTCATTTAAAATGGAAGTAAGTTTGTTATTTTTTTAATAAATCATCAATGATATTTAAAACTTACCATTTTTAAATTTAATTAAGATGGTAATGTTAAAAATTTGAATATTATGTTAATTTCAAATGCAATCTTTGGGATTTGACAAAAATACGTATATTAATTAAAAATGCTTCCATAAATATATTTGTAATTTTTATTATATGTTAAATAAACTTAAGTTGATTATATGTAACTTTAAATCAATCTATTAATAAAAGTTAGCAAAAAAAACTTTTTAACAATACTCAACAATTAGACATTAGAAAATAGTGTTTGATTAATGATTCAACAAAATTGAAAAGAATGTAAAAAAGCAGCAAAAGCCTAACATCAAAAGATCAAAGTAACCAGAAAGAGATATAAAAGGAGAAAAAAAACCCTAATTTAAAATATTAGTGTTAACAAAGTATCCAACTGATAAAGTATACATCATTTGAATAAGAACAAAAAAATGTAGCAAAAATTGAATAAATCAAAAGGAACAAAGAAGGATCTCAGTCAAAAAGTGAAATAATAGTCGAAAACCCAAACATAATTACATGAAAGAAACCGAAATTGAAAACCCCAAATTGAAAACCCAAAGTACAAACACTAAAATTAAAACAATAGACTCTCAAATATGAAAATGAAGCAATCTGAAAAAGTGAGAAATAAGTAAATGATGTAGTCTAACCTTGATCAAGTATTCCGAAGTAACAATGTCCCAAATCTGTGACTGAATTAGAAACTAATTGAGAAACTGTGCGCATGCAAACTACATTCAAAGCATAACTTGAAATGAAATCAAGTTTTCAATAAATCAAAAGGAATAGAGACGGTTTGAGAACAAACTTACAGTGCTTTCGAATTGCCGGTTACAGTTAGTGTTTTTTTTGCAAATGACGCCTGTTGTTTAGAGAATCTATGATGAATCAAGCATTAAACTATTACTTGAAACAAAATCGAAGGATGAAGAAATCAACGTAACATATAAGATCGAATAATCAACTTATAATGTGAAGATGAGACGGTGTAATCTAGGGTTTTTTTCAAAGAGAATGCGTAGAATGAGAATACCGTATGCGAAATCGAGAATATCCGATAGATATGGTAGATTCGAAAGGACCCGCGTGTGTATAAAATCCGAGTTAAATTTTTGGGGGGAAAGCAAAATGGGAGATGGCTTAAAATCATGCCAAGTGTCCCCCAATTATTTTGATTTATTAAGTATAATAATAGATAATAGATTTTTATTTTATTTTATTTTATTTTTTACAAATGCTGAGAAATAAGCAGAGCATGAACATACTAGCAAACTATGTAAACAAACTGTCGGTGTCAAATACGTAGCAAATAGAAGACATGTCAAATAAACAATACATTTAAACTAACATGTTTAATACCAAGGTAATACTTACAACTAATTATCTCTTACCTTTATCTCTCAAAAGTCAATAAAATCTAAAAGTGTCTAACGTTTATCCTATTTCGTCAGGAACTCCAATCTGTGTTCATGTCTAGAAAGAGGTTTAAATTTAACAAATCATGTCGAATTTGCTTCACCCATGTCAACCGTGGTCTTCATATGCTTCTCTTCTCTCCATCCACTTTCCTTACTACCTCTAAATCACTACTTGTCTATATCAGGGTTTTAGTCTCCCTCCTAAGGCTTACTCCTAGCGACGGTTGTAGCTGCTTACTATAGAAATTCATATAGTCAACAGCAACTACTAAGAAATGCTAGGGCCGACTTATTTCTGGGGTATCAACTTTCGTTTTTGTTTAGTCAACTTGGCCTCAGAGACTCTTTCAAGTGTCTGAAAGATCTCCTATTTTCCAGAAAACTTAATTTCTTATTCACGCGAACAAAACAACTTTATAAAACTTAGGCTTTAGTTTTCATAAAACAATTAATTAAATGGTAATAACTTAAAAAAAAAAAAAAGCTAACCCAGGGCCCTTGTCCACAAGCACAGAAATATATAAATAGTTGCGGTGGTCGTCGCCGATGACGAAGTGACCGTCGTCGACCCTATGGAAACACCTCCGGCGCAACCACCAAAGGAATCAGTTGTTCGAGGCTATAAATTCTTCTGGCGTCTACTTCTCATTTCTAATTTTGCTCTCGGAGGTCCCTCTCTCTATCTCACCTCCTCACTGTGTGTATTTATCATGCGATTTTAACCTATTGTTACGATTGATCACGTTGATTTCGTATCTTTTGGTTCGATTTCGATAGGGCTTATGTGCAATTCGATTTTGACGTGATCTTAGGGTTTAATGATTAGAAGAAGTAGGATTCGTGCTCAAGTTTCCCCGTTTTTTATGTTTCATTCATAATCTTTGCATACTGTTGCTTGAATATAAATCCCTGTGCATTTGAACTTTTGAATGTTCAATTCAGGCTCTTGAAGAAGTATTGTTCCCAAATTGGTACTTAAGTTTTCAGATGTGGGGAAATCATGTTGCATATATTATATTCCATTTAGTTACACTTCACGAATGAGTCAACAAGTTAGCTGGTGATAATTAGTTAACTGCAACTGTCTTTTACTATTCAAAGAATCTAACATTTGTTAGAGGTATTACTTATAAAATTGTTGCCTTGTGTAATTAGTATCTAACTATGTTCTTGTTTAAACTTATCTTGGTTTTAAAAAGCATATGACTCTCCAAGGCATTTATGTCCATAAACCCATGTTGTGACGCGTGAGACAATAGCTTCTTGTACACAAGGGATGGCTCTACGTACAACCAGAAGTAGCAACTCTTTCATCTCTTTACATATAATTTTTTTTATTCATTTAACGGTTCATAATTTCGTCACCACATGTCGTTTTACATGTGAAACCTAATTTTGAGCAATTAGCACCACATTTGACCTTAATGTGCATGAAATGCCTCCACATTGCCATGCGGTGTTTTTCCAGTTCCTGTGGTATGTTTGTTAAAACCAATGGGTATATATGATTTCGTTAGAAAATAGTTCTTTAATCACTAGATGCTTCAGTTTTGTGAACTGTGATCCTATGAAGATTTAAAATTCCATCCGTTGCTTGTAATCCTAGATCATCGTTATCATTTGTTGAGGACATCATCGATCTTTAGTTATTTTTTCAACATTTTCTTTTGCATCCTTAGGTTATATATATCTAATTGCAAGATACTAAATAAGAAAACTATCTATGAATTCTCATTTAGGATTTTGCCATCAAAACCAATATGAAGTATATTTTCTAGCTTAAACTGGACATCATATAATAAATAAGCTTGAGCATTGGCTTCAGATATGGTGCTTGACTAGACTCTCAAGCCTTGCATAAATGAATAAAATTATTTTTTTTATTTATACTATATATATAGGGGAGGTTCTATAGAAAACTCTCATTTTTAAGAAAACCAAGAAAACCTTTAATCCACCATTGATTAATCTAATCAATAGTTGAAATTATTAGTGGCAAGATTGTAATTAAATAACAATCAAGGGATTTAATTATATATTAGTCCAAATAAATCTATTATCTCTCATATATTAAATAAAATTCCTAAAATCTCTCCCCTCTCTCCTCTCTCCTCTATCATCAATTATATACAAAAATTAATTTAAAAAATATATATATATATTTTTCACTCAAACAATTGAATTTAAACAAGATGGTTATTTTGATTCAAAAATCTAAAATTTTGAACCAAAATATATGATTACATATATATAATCATATACTAGGTGTTATATACATAATTACATATATGTAATCATATACTAGGTGTTACATACATGATTATACCTGGTAACATATGTATCTAACTATTACATACATGATTACATATATAATTATACGCGCGCGCGATTCTGTTCTTTTAAACCTTGCCTACAATATAAGCTTTTAGGTAGCTTTAACAACGAATTTTAGAGTTTAGATTTTAGGGCTTGATTTTTAGCTTTTAGGTTCTATCTTTAGGTTTAGGGTTTGTTTTTAAAGTTTTGGTTTTAGTATTTGGGTTTATTGTTTATGATTTTAATGTTTGAGTTTTAGGGTTCGACAAGCAGGTTCCAATGATGCAAAATGAATTCAATTGGAGTTTGTTTGGGTCGATTTGTGAGTTTTTAAAAATCTTTTTTAACCTTCTTAGGCAAAATAGACTTTTTAGGGGAAGGATAAAAAATAACCTACTAAATGTGCAATAACCCAAAATAACCCGTCAAAATCAAACCTAATCTTTGATTTTATTTTAACATCATTGTAAACACATTTAGAACACTTTCTTATTTTTTGAGTTTGCGTAAATTCATCACCGTTTGAGAGTTAACATCGTTGTAAATTTTAGGCTAAAAACAACAGTGCTATAAGTTACGAACCTACAACGATGTTAACTCTCAAACGGTGATGAATTTAGGCAAACTCATAAAATAAGAAAGTGTTCTAAATACGTTTACAATGATGTTGAAAAAACAAAGATTTGGCTTGATCTTGACGGGTTATTTTGGGTTATTACACATTTAGTGGGTTATTTTTAATTCCATTCCCTATATATATGTTGTATCCAGTGAAAACTTGATCTTCCTTTAAACTTATCTGGGTCATTCATTTGGAATTTTGAAAATAAATATGTGGTTCACATTAAACCATATTAAAATTGATTTTTTTTTGTTCGATTTTAATGTGGACCACATTTATTTTCAAGATTGCAAATGGAAGACCTAAATAAGGTTTATTTGTTGTCTCTCTAAGATTGATTTTCATGTGATACAATCCCTATACACACTCACACATTTGAAGAAATTCCTACCACTAGTTGGAATTTTTGGGCTAGGTCGTTGTGCTCCTGCCACCTCTTGGCAAGGCCTACATCCCTTGGTCCACAGATTAGCACGGCGGGCCGATGAGATGAATTGGTTCCAGGGTTTGTTATTCAATCAAAGAAAGTTAAACTTAGGAAAAGCCATGTGGGTCTTAAGTCTACGCAACTTGTGCATTGTTGTTGTGATTCCCCACTCTCCACCATAACAAATGTTTCCACTATATCACAGGAATAATCAAAGGAAGTATGGCTGGTCCAAATATGAAATCTGAACGAAGGCCTGACTCTAACAGATCACATGGGGGGATCTTTAATTTAAAAATAAGAACATGGATGGAGTTTTAGGAGTGTGACACTTGTCACTCTCTTATTAAATCTGAATCTTATATTAAGTCAAATGACTGAAATGCCCTTTTATTATATATATGTATATATGTGTGTGTGTGTATGATTAGGATTTAAAGTCTTTAAAAGTTATGGACATTGTCACCTAAGTGGTTCTTAAAGGAAGCCAGAACTCTTTAACCTGTAAGGCCGTAATATATGGCCAGACCATTTTCCATCTTTAGATAGAACCCAATGTTGTAAAAATCGGCTGTCTTGGCCGATCAATTAGGGAGTAATCGTAAATTGGAGGTCCATGGGGGAATTTTCATCAAACTGACTAATTAATTGCTAGGTGGTCAACTACGGTTAAAGGTGAACCTAACCGGCTGATCCACGGCTGTGGGGTTGAGCTTGAAATGGCAAGGCTGCCTCAGGTTTTAGTGGCTGACTTTGGTGGTGGTAAATGATGTTTAAAAATATATTGGGCTTTAGGTTATAAGAACTACGGGTTTTTATAAAATTGGTATTAATAGGCCATAAATCATGACTTTAATTAGATAAAATCTTCGAATTATTTGAAAAATTCTACTTAGTTTGAAAAATTGAATATAAAATTCCAATCCGATTAATCCTTAGTCGGTACCAAACTACCTAAATTAATAGGACCAAATTGAGACTAAATCCAAACTACCTAAATTGATTCAACAATTTTCTTAAGTAGTCTGTCTCTTTATGCTTTAATTGGTTGGCTTGTTTGCAGTTTGGTTGGTTGGTTGTTTGGGTATTTGTTTATTGGTCTTACAGAGCAAGTGGTCTCTTTGGAAACAACTTTTTTTCCTTAGAGATTTATGTAAGTAAGGTTTGCTTAAATCACATCTTTTTCAGACGCTATCAATAGCTTTGATTCTTGTTGTTTGGAGAAATTGATAGACAAGTTAAGGTTTATTACACCGAAATTAACTTACTTTCACTTTTTTGTCATTTTATCTAACTTTTGGTGACCTCAATTTTTTAATGGCCTTTCATTGTGCCATGTTACTCTTCTTGTGAACATGACTTTGTATATTATGATTAAAAATTTGAAAGTTTGATGCTTGCAATGAAGAATATAATCATTTTTTTACTTGCCAACAAAAGGTGAAGCTGAGATATATTTTCGTGTAATCAGTTATCAGTCCTCAAGTTACTTATTTTTGATACTTTAATTCTACATATATAAACAAACAAACTTATCATGTATATTCTCACTCTTTGGTAGAGTCTGGGGAGAGGATGAATACACATCTTACTCCTATCTCAGTTGGTATAGAGAGGTTGCTCCGAAGGAGTCCCCGGTTCAAAATTATCATTTGAAGTTAACCATCGCAACGCTTTTAACGTTATTTATAACGTTAAAATTAGTGTAATTTTACTTGTGCCCCTTCAGGGCCTAACATATTATACATTATATGTGTTCATCGCAAATGAGGCGTTTATCCTACATATATCTACGATCTAAATGTAGCAAAATTAAGAAATTAATATATTTTAAAAGACCATGGCCCGTTAACCTCAATTTTTTTTGCAGCATATATATTTACCAGACCAAGAAAGAAAGATGCCACAAAAAAAGACAAGAAACATACTGAACTTGTATCTGCTGTTGAATTTTCTGATTCTGAAAGAACTGGTCCTAGTCAAGAGCCAGAGCCAACTCTTGAAAGTCAATGGTCAAAACCGTTTAAGTGGTAATTAGGAAAAGATAGAATCTTTATTGTCAAAAAGACAAATGTTGATGATTAGAAAAACTAAGGACAGTTAAATTTTCAATCCTCTTATGCGGAGTCATATTGAGGAACAAAGAGACGAGAATGACCGTTGGTTTGTATTTTTCGGTGGAAATCAATGGTTTTGCTTCGGGTTGAATACTTTTTGTTTCAATAATTATGCTTATTGATTCCCTGCTGCAATTAAGGTATGTTATGAATACATCCAGGATTCTTTTTAGAAGCAATCTGTTTTTTCTTAGAAATTGATGTAAGGTTTGTCTAGATTTCACTTCCTCAAATCTTACAAATAGTCATGTTACGTGTAGGATTTATTGTGTATGATTTTTTTTTTTTTTTTTTTTTTTTAAATGCTTCATAAACCTACACATTTAGGCTATGTGTTGTGGTGTGACCACCATCACTCCATGTAGGCGTCACATAATCAACGAACACCATCACCCCCTTATCACTCCACATCATCTTTTCCTATGTTATCCATCACTTCCCCATCACTTCACATTATCACCACCTTTTTCAATATTTAATTAAAAAAACACATAATATAATTAAAAATATTAATACTACAAACTAAAATTAAAAAAAATTACATGATAAAAAAATTAAATAAATAAACATTAAAATAAATTAAAAAAACTTTAAAAAAAAACTACAAATTATATTTCTTCATAATCCGCTCCTTCGTCTTCTCGGCTATTTTACGAGCGCGACCGGTTAAGTGATCGATTGGAGTCCACAACAATTTCATATCATTGTTGTATTGTTTTTGCTTCTGTATGTTGACAAATTTTTGCAACGAGTCGAAGATGGTCTCCAACGTGTCTTTGTAATCGGTTGAAGACGAGTCTTGTGGTCGTTTACCCTTGTTGTTTCGACCGGGCGGACGTTGAGGAGAGGTTGGTGGGGGCATGTCCATTTCGACTTCCTCATCCGACTCGTTTAAGTTAACGAAACATCGACCGGTTGAGTCGGATTGAGTGCTCGTGTACTTTCCGGAAGATGACGTCTTCGTCCGTTTCGAAGTTTGTAACTTCGGGACGGGATTTTGGTTGATTTCCGCATAACTTGTCACGCCGCGATGTGAGCAAATGGCTCGTTTTCTCGTGCGTACGCCATCAACGCCTCGTTCATCACCGATTCGTCGTTCTCACCACTTTTACGATTGTTGTGGTGTTGAACCCATATGCCGTTAAATTTCGCGACTTTACGTTGTAAGTCGCACCATTTTCCAGAAATCATGTCGTTCGTCCGATAGTCACCACGACCCAAAAAACTGGTGTCTCGCGCATCTCCAAAAATCCGAGCTCGTTTGGTTGTTATCAACGATCGGGTCTTCGGAAACGTCAATGTAGGCACGAGCCAGTGCCACCTCCTCAAATTCCGACCATCGAGTAATGGACGGTTTGGTTGTTTTTTCAGGAACTTCTTTTCATCGGTGCCTACGACGCGATGAAGCCGATTGGGCGTCGGGTTGTGTTTCCGGAACCACGTCAACATCGGGATCCTGTTGATTATCAGAAACGTTGTCACCGGTGGGTGAGTTTTGGTTGAAAAAGGTGGTTGTGGGCACCAATTTGAGAAGGTTAGAAATTGGTTCGGGTTTGGATTGTTTGGATCGAGTTGAGGTCGTAACAATTCATAAATGGGTTAAAGTATGGATTGTTTGGGTTGTTTGGATCCATGGTAGTGTAGAAGTTTTTGGAGATTTGAAAGAGTTTTTAAGAAATTTTTGAAAGAATTTTGGAAGATTTTTGAATGAGTTGGATGAGTTTATATAAAGTTATTTATTTATTTTTTTTTTTTTTGGCATTTCAACGGCTTTGTTACCGTCATAATTTTTTTTTCTTTTCCCCCAACGGTCATCACCCCATGAGGCCCCTTACAAGCTTGCCCATCACGCATCTGTGTTATGAGGGTGGGGCGCGACCAGGGCGTGACCCCGAGGCTTCTTACGGAACCTCAACAGTGTTTAAAAGTAAAAACCATCATGTATTCAACCTGTGTTTATTATATTTGTTAATATATAAAAGACGGATGAAATGCCAATTTTTATCATCTAAAACAAAACTATATTAATATAAAAACTTTTAAAGTTTTTAATCGATACTTGTAAAAAACAAACAAACAGGAGATATTTGGACACTCCATGAAGCAAAAGTCTTGAATATGCCTTCGTATTTATCATTACAAACAGACGAAAGTTTGAAAAGTTGTTAGAGAAAAAATATGGTTTTAAATTTTAATCTACTGCTCGTATTTGAGTCATATTTTGTAATAACTAGGTTTAATCCCCCGCGCGTTGCGGCGTTTTATAACACTACAGTGCCGAGAATGGGCATTATATATCGGGTTGTGCACCACATATTTATTTTCAAGATTCCCCGGTGAACCAGTCCGCCGGCGCGTTGTAGACCACATGTTTATTTTCAAGATTCCAAATGGGTGGCTTACATTGAGTTTAAGGGTTTCACTTTATGATCGGGTTTTCAAATGATACAAGCACTATATATATGCTAGTAAGATGTCCGCGTGGTGCAGCGGAAAACAAAACAATTAGGCTGCTGATTTTGACTCATAAAAACCTTAAACCACCTAATTTTTGTCAAATCAACTCTTTTAACTAAAAAATTTATTATGATAAAATTTATAATTTAAAATGCCAAATATGATATGACAAAAGTGTGAATAAATAATTTATTTAGTTTAAGAGGGTTTTCTTTTATAGGTATTATGACGCTTTATTTTATAAATGTATTAATGTGGGGCAAACTAAAAAGTAAAAAAAAAAAAAAAACCATTTAGTTTATGACTCTTAAAGTTTTGATTGTTGTACTTTATGTTCTAAGAGTTGTAAAACTCTTAATTTTAAGAGTTTTTGGTAAAAGGTCATTGTGTCCTTTCTATATGTATTATATAATAGTATAGATATATCAATGTAGGACAAACTAAAAAGTAAAAGAAAACCATTTAGTTTATGCTCTTAAAGTTTTGTTTGTTGTACTTTATGTTCTAAGAGTTGTAAAACTCTTAATTTTATGAGTTTTTGGTAAAAGATCATCGTGTCCTTTCTATATATATTATATAGTAGTATAGATTTATAATCTTCCTACTATCACTATTTTACTATGCATATATATATATATATATATATATATATATATAGGGTTTGAATCCTTTGAAAACTCGATCTTAAAGAGAAAACCCTTAAACCCTACGTGGACCGTTAGATCAAAGTTATTTTAGATTTTAATTAATTAATTAGAAAAAACATGTGGTCCACAATTAAATGTGAATATTTTATTGGGGTTTTTAAGAGTAAATTTACTCTTTTACCCTTTGAGGGGTATAATTGACTTTGTCTTTTCTCTTCTCTCCTCTCTCATCTCTCCTCTCTCTCCACTCTTCTCTATATATACAATTTATATATTTAATTTTCCAGAATATTACACATGTATAGTGTTTTATTTTTTGGTTAAAATATTATTTTTTTAAATATTACAACTACAAAAATGTATAATTTTCATACAAAAAAAGTCATATTTTATTAAAAAACAAAAAATATGCGCATTATAGGTATTGCTTTACAAGGTGTATTTTATGCACTAAAAGTTGTACATTTTTTATACTACACATGTGTAATTTTTCAGATTTTATAGGTGTTGCTTGACAAGGTGTACTTTAGGCAGTAAAATTTGTACATTTTTAATACTACACATGTGTAGTTTTTAGATATCATAGATGTTTGCTTGACGAAGTGTACTTTACGTAGTAAAACTTGTACACATTTATTACTACACATGTGTAGTTTTTCAGATCTTATAGTAGTGTTTAGATCAAGTGAATTGTTTGTTGTAAAATTTGTATATTTTTATTTTACACATGTGTAGTGTGCTTTTGGTAATTTTGATATTTTGTATAAAACTACACATGTGTAATGTATGTTTTATGTGTAAAATACACATGTTTAATGTTTTTATTATGGTTGAAAATATGGTTGATACACATGTGCATTTTTTTTTAAAAAAAGAAATATGGCTTTTTTTTGAATGAAAATATACATTTTTGTAGTTGTAATATTTTAAAAAATATATTTTTACCAAAAAATAAAACATTTTTATAGTTGTAATATTTTAAAAAATATTTTTTAACCAAAAAATAAAACACCTATAAAATATGCGCAAGTTTTAGTGCATATTTTTTGTTTTAAAAAAAAAATATGACTTTTTTTGTATGAAAATATACATTTTTGTAGTTGTAATATTTTAAAAGATATTTTTTAACCAAAAAAATAAAACGTTACACATGTGTAGTATTCTGGAAAATAAAATATATAAATTATATATAGAGAGAGGAGAGAGGAGAGATGAAAGAGGAGAGAGGAGAGAGAAGAAAAAGAAGAGAGAGGAGAGAGAATCTGATTAATTAATGAAGTGAGAGGATAGTTAGTGAAAATACCATTATACCCTTTTTATTTTATTAATTGAAATATAAAATAAGTTTGATCTAAGGGTTGAGATTGAGTTTAAGGGTTTTCTCTTTAAGATCGGGTTTTCATTTGATTCAAATCCTATATATATATATATATATATATATATATATATATATATATATTCAAATGCTAACCCTCATTTATGGTACTAACCCATTAACCCTCATAAACCAATCAGAATTGAACACATAGCTTTTTCTTTTATTATTTAATAAGGGTAAAGTAGTAATTTGCTATATTAAATACTTTACCCCCTCTTTTTTTATACATCCATAACTTTTTTATGCTATAATTTTTTTTATAAAAATTGCACCATTTTACTCGTCTTATTTTTCTCTTTAATTCCGTTATAGTCTTGACTAGGTTTTTTTATTTTTTTCGTATGTTCGTATTTACACCAATGTAACAAGTATAAAAATAACAAATTATTTGTAACGAGTTGTAACGAATTTCGGTTTACATTGTTGTAGAATAAATACGGTTTACGTTTAAGAGTGTAAACGACCCAAGCCGATCCCGAGCTAGTTAATTACGTTATATTCTTGACTAGGTTTTTTTATTTTTTCCGGATGCTCAAAAATTCGTTATATCTACTAGATTGTAAATACATTTTAATACTTTAAAAAAATTATATCTACAAGATTGTAAAGACATTTTAATACTTTAAAAAAAATAATACAACATTTTGTTGATAAAAACCAAAATTCGTTATATATACAAGATTGTAAATATGTTTTAATACTTTAAAAAAATTATATCTACAAGATTGTAAAGACATTTTAATACTTTACAAAAAATAATATAACATTTTGTTTATAAAAACCAAAATTCGTTATATATACAAGATTGTAAATACGTTTTAATACTTTAAAAAAATTATATCTACAAGATTGTAAATATATTTTAATACTTAAAAAAATAATATAACATTTTGTTGATAAAAACCAAAATTCGTTATATCTACAAGATTGTAAATACATTTTAATACAAGATTGTAAATACATTTTAATACTATAACATTTTGTTGATTAAAACCAAAATTCGTTATATCTACTAGATTGTAATACGTTTTAATACTTTAAAAAAAATACTATAACATTTTGTTGATAAAAACCAAAATTCGTTATATCTACAAGATTGTAAATACATTTTCATACTTTAAAAATTATATTTACAAGATTGTAAATGCATTTTAGTACTTTAAAAACCAAAATTCGTTACAAAATCAAGAATATAACGTAATTAACGAGCATCCGGAAAAAATAAAAAACCTAGTCAAGAATATAACGTAATTAACGAGCTCAGGATCGGCTTGGCTCGTTTACACTCTTAAACTTAACCCCTATTTATTATACAACAATGTAAACCCAAATTCGTTACAACTCATTACAAATAATTTGTTAGTTTTATACTTGTTACATTGGTGTAAACACGAACATCCGAAAAAAATAAAAAAAACCTAGTCAAGACTATAACGGAATTAAAGAGAAAAAAAAGACGAGTAAAATGGTGCAATTTTTAAAAAAAAATATTATAGTATAAAAAAGTTATGGATGTAAAAAAAGATGGGGTAAAGTATTTAATACAACAAATTACATTAATACCCTTATTCCCTTTTCTTTCAAATTAATTACATTATTATATTATAGTTTAATATCCACCATTATATTATAATCTTGTAATTTGATCATTCAATATGGTGAGGTTAATGAGTTATTGCTCTATCCTAAGGTTAGCATTAGAACCATTCCCTATATATATATATACTAGTTTAGTACCCGCGCGTTGCAGCGGAAAACACAACACTTAAGTTGGATGTTTTAAAGGTTTGTATGGTTCGTTCTTGGGTCATAACCATAACAAAAGTAATTTCTGTAACTTAGTAGTTAACTAAAACTGACTACTACTAACATAAAAGGCCAAATAAACCAAAAATGTCAAGAAGTGATTCATTTGTTTTGAAGAGTTTTCTTTTATAATCACTCTATCTCACTTAAAATATTAAAAACTACCAATGTGGGACAAAGTGAAAACACAAACAAACATTTAGATTAGAATTAAAAAGTTGTACCATATGTTATAAGAGTTGTAAACTCTTAATTTTAAGAGATTTAAGAAAATTACTATTTTGTCCTTCTTATATGTATCATATAATAGTATAGATATATATATATATATATATATATATAGGAGGCGGATCTAATACAAAGGATATTTAACATGAGAATGATAGGAAGGATTGTGGACCTTTGATCAAATAAATCAATGGTTAAGATCTAATGGTCCCCACTTTTTGTTTAAAACTTCCAAAAATTAAAGATAAAAAGGCAAAAAAGGAATTGCCTGCATTTGTTGATTTTTTTTGTGGGTAAATCAAGTTCCACCATCTTCTTGTAAATCAAATAACTTTTAAACGTTTAATTATTTTTTAAAAAAAATTGCACCATAAAATCGAGAATTTTATTATCTTTAATTTGAGTATAATATTGTTATAGTTTATTAAAAAAAATGTACGTGGTCCGTGATTTTTATGCTTTGGTACGTAATTGTTGGTCCGTAATTATCTATTTTGTCCTAGATTATATGTATTAAATGACGGTCCGTGATTTGATATAACGCACTGGTCCGTGATTATGCTTGTTAAACGATGGTCCGTGATTATATATAATGTGGTCCGTGATTTTACATGGACCATTATACCCTTTACCCAGATTACACGTGGCGCATTCTTGTGGCTTCCTACGCTTCTCACGTTAATTTTCTTTGTACAATAACCGGCCCCTATATATATAATTACTATTCCTTATCATGTGTGTTAATACTATATAGTAATATGTCGTATGTTTCGCAAAATCGCATGGTGTTAAATAATAACAAAAAAGCTAAACTACTGGTTGATCTTATCTTTTTAGTTATCAAGTTAGGCATGTTGTTTAAAACTTCATAAAATAGTGAATTTTACTTATCAACACCTTATATTACGTAATCTAACAATTGTGTACTTTACTAATTGTAATATTATATTGTGTCACTTAATAATATTGTAGGTTAAAACATTATATTGCATGATTTAACCATAGTGAATTTACTTATTAAAACGTTATATATCGTATCTAACGGTAGGGGTTTTACTAATCATATATCTATATTACGTGATTTAATAACAGTGTATTTTACTAATTAAAATTAGAGGTGTTCATCGAATCGAATTTTGAATAACTCGAATATTTCGAATCGAATGATTTCAAATTTTTTAAGAGCATTCGAATTCGATTCGAAAAATCCAATTCGAATTCGAAATTCGAATTCGTTTTCAAATTCGAAATTCGATTCTATTCGAATTCTAAATTCGATTCTATTCGAATTCGATTAGAATTCGAATTGATTTGATTTGAATTTAATTAAAAAATTGTTTATACTTCCTATATTTGTGTATTCAAAATATCAAATAATCAAAACCTTAAACATTTAAATATCAAATTAACCAACATCTAAGTTGTAATATTAGAGATATCATTTAAACTAGTACAATAATAAAAATTCAATATATAATGCTAGTGATAACATACGAAGAAACATAAAGTGACAAGTAATCAAAATATTAGAAATTAACAACTAAAATGATCAATTTTCGAGCTTCATGATTTACGCTTTTATTGTGAATGTTTAGGTTTAACATTTTTAAAAGTGTTAAAATTATGGATATTCTATAATTAAATTGACATTTGTCTAATAGTATTTTTGCTTTTATAAACTAAACCACCTAATTAAAAAGCCTAATTCTTAAAGATAGTAATTACTTGTGCATATAAAATAAAAATATATAAATAATTTAAATTCGAATTTCGAATCGAATCGAATTCAAAATATGAAATTCGAAATTCGATTCGAAATTCGAAATTATACTACGAATCGAATCGAATTCGAATATGAAAATTCGAATCGAATTTCGATTTTTTCGAGTCATATTCGAAAACTGAACACCCCTAGTTAAAACCTTATATTACGTGATTTAACAAAGGTGTATTAATTAGAATCACAATCATGTGATCATTACATGGTAATTATAATTGATGTATGCTAGTTAACTATTAAACGGGACTATTTTCAAAGGTGAGAGCATTCAAAGTTAATACAAAATTGATTAAATCACAAATTTGTGAACATTTAATTTGATTTATGAGTTGAGTTAGTCACAAGAGTGTGAGCATTAATAACAATGGATGAATTTCATGATCTACAGTAGTATATATAGTAGCGGAGCTTGACTAGGCGAAATAAATTTTTTTTTCAGGGGGCGAAATAAAAGATTTTAAAAAATTTTACACTACGTATCGGGAAATATACACTACCACACGAAAAAACAGGGGGGGCGGTCGCCCCCTAGTTCTAACAAAGGTTCACCCCTGGTAGTATAAACATTTATATATTGTATGTGCATGCTTTTGATTCACAATAGTGTGAATATTCATTTTGCAAAATCGAATGTCAATGACACACAAAAGTGTGGACAGTCACAATTGTGTGATAGTAATGTTAAATGTGGCTAAACATTGATATGGTGAATTGAATCCTTTTGGGAATCTTGAATAAAATGTTTTGTAATAGTACTATGATGTTATTGCTTATGACCTTGATATATGTTGTTATTTATCAAGACTTGTTCAAAATTAGTTATACAATGTGTTAGAGTGATTTTGAGTAAGTTTGGAAATGGGAATCGGCCTATGTACGATCAAGGATTGCTCGACATACAAAAATGGTCAATCATTATGTGGCGGACTATCATACACCACTGCCACCTCTACCATATGATGCTTGCAAGTTGTACGTCACTGGGGCTCTATCGTACGTCGGTTGTCTGTCAAATGATACGTCGATTTTAAAAAAATTCACTATTTTGGTCATCTATGCCTGGGAAAGCGAGCATAGTAAACTTCAAATTAGTTACTTGAGTGATGGAAGTGATTGAGACTGAGCATGAAAACTTGGGTGATAATTTGAAGATAATGTAACATCCCATTTTGAGAATATAAATTAACTACTTTCATTTATAATGATATTATTTAAAAATACAATAATAAAACGGTCAATTGAATTATAAGTTCTCGTGTAAATATTTAAGATAGTTATAATTAATTTATAAACCCTGATTATTCGAGAAATTAATATTAGAAATAATCGTTTAAGATTTGAAGCGTTCGTTTAAAACGAATAACTAGAATATAACACATGAATATTTAATTTATAAAAAAAAATATATATTGTGCGATATTATAATAGTTATTCTATACACATATGTGACACTTACATATTAGTAACTAACGAGTAAAATGATTATTAAAAAGTTTTGACATACTTTTTCGGTTAATTGATATCATTGGGGACCGCTTAAAATTAATAAAATATATTATAATTAAACTTTCTCCGTTTTTAACGAAACTTAGGTCGAAACGTAAAGAAAAATAAGCTGGTCTTAACCGTATATTCAGAATTTTATAAAACATGATATTTTAAAAGTTATAAAAAAATTAAAAAATAATTAAACTAAATTAAATATAATAATATAATAATAATTAAAATAAATAATCCTAAAATGTAATCTAAGTGCACGTGTGTGCTGTGGACACTCACAAAAAAAAAAAAATGATGATGATAAGCCTCATTGATATGGATGATTATCCAAAGAAAATAGTAGTATCTTAATGTCCAAGTAAAACCAACAAATTACGTCGGTTAAGAAAAAACAAATTTCCTATAAATTCCAAAACATAAGTTCAGACAAATGAAAAGCTTCTGCAACAAAACTAACTTGCAAATCCGATAGTAATTTTCTCATTTTCAAAAGCTTACAAGTCAGATTAGAAGTTGACGCCTGTTTAGGTATGTATTTATGTCTTTTAGTTTAGCTCATAAACTTAAGATTTTGTATGTTTTATAGTTAAGGTTAAGATCCGATCCTATGTATACAGATATTATGTTGAACTTATGGTTCATTCAAGGATCAGAAAAATAAGCCGCATCAGAATTCATTCCTGCAAATAGTAACAACGATAGATTAAGCAGAAACGCTGCCCAAAATTTATATTGAGAAATTCTAAGCTGTTACCTAGCCAACCAAAATTTCCAGGTGAATACATTTAACTTGTTTTTAAATTTATAAATGAATTTTTATGAGCATGGTATGTTTAAACTTTGACGCATAAAGGGATACTATTAGACCAGCATTTAGGCCATTAGTATACGTACGATTTGCAAATTGTATCCGCTATGGGTGAAATTCCCATATGTGGCTGGTAACGTGGGCTGGAAGGTTATACGTAAGACGCACTCCGCAGGCAACCTAACCAGTGACGGGCTGTGGGCCGGAGGGAACAATTGTAAGACGCACTCCGCTGTTGTTCCTAACCAATGACAGTACAAGCCAGGGTATGCAGTGGTTGTATCGATCAGTGAAATAACCTGCTAAATGTGTAGTATTGCCACTATTAATTATGGTTAAAGGACCGAATATGCTATGCTTACATATCGAGTCTGTTATTTGTATTCACCAACATTATGTTGACGTTTTATTTTCAAAAACTTTTCAGGTTATAATGAAATGTAAAAGAGAAGCAAGATTAGAGATTCTTGGCCTATGATGCCTTGAATAAGATCTTGTGGTGAGACCATGGAGCTATTGGAGCTATGCCTCCAAGTCATGTATAAACCGGATATTATAAAACGAAATGTAATTATGCGTGTGTAAAAATCCGGTTTACTATAAATTGAAATAATGGTGTTCATACCTATGCGTATGAAATTTTATAAAATCCTGAAAAGTTATTTTGAAAATTATTTACAAACGATGAAATGTGGTTTTCATACCCACGCGTATGAACTATTTAGAAATCATGAAAAATATGGTTTTCACATCCATGCATGTGAATTAATAATGAAATTTGAAAACCAACGATTTTCGTTGCGTAAAATTATGAATTCTTGAAATAACGCTTCCGCTTAAAACATATGAAAAAGGGAAATAAACTCTGACCGAGACTGTATTATCCATGAAACCAATCGGGTCACAGCGCCCGGGTCGTCGAGAGCCCGGGGTGTGACAGGTTGGTATCAGAGCTCCTGGTTTTAGCGAAATAGGTACTAAAGATTGTATCTAAGCTTTAACCGAACTGAGATAAGTGCCTATCAAAGGAATATGTATAATAGTATTTTGAAATACTAAGAATGATTGAAATAACAGTGTGAATCTTGATGATAGTGTTTGAGCTAATTATGATGAATTATTTTTAAGGCTTTGTCAAATATCATAATTGGTAGATAATGTCTAGAAATCTAAACAATAGCGAACCTTCTGCGAATACATGTGAGCAAAAAAAAAACACACAGATATTATTGAAACCGTGATTCAGAATAATACTGAGATACAATCAATGATTGTAGAATGAATAAAAGATGCGATTCTGTCAATAATCGCTAAAAAAATGAAAATTTGAATCTCACGAAAACAATAACAAAAGGAAACGATGCATCTTTAAGGAACAATGAAAATTGAGAAATTTCTAATTTGAAACAATCCTAACCTAAGGAACGTTAATATAAAACATTTCGATCTTGTAAACTTCCAAAGTTCACTAGAACGAAAGGAGTTGTCGTAGCATTAAGATAAATTGAAAAGATTGAGGCGGTACTTACTATTAGCAAATGTGCATAAGAAGATATGATTTTGTACACCTTGAGTTCATTTAATTACGAAGCTATGGAATGGTGGAATTCCATTATTCAAACCAAAGGAAGAACCAATGTGTGTTATATGACTTGAAAAAGTTTTCATTATTTAGTAATTCGAAAATTTTGCCCAATGAACAAAAATGAACAAATTAAACGAAAATTTCATAACCATCACATGGTCGGTGCAGGGCATGAGGATTACACTTTTAAATATTTTTTTATTATGCTTTGATTGGTGCCACGTCTTGTGACACCATAATCAAACATTTTCAGTCACTATATCTAGGGACTGGTAAAAGTGAAATTCGTAATATAGTTAGGACGATGATGCCTTATGTCATCGATTAAACTATGTAATTGGTGGGTCATTCAATGGATGAATGCCGAAGAAAGAAAATGGTGACGTGCTTCAACTGCAATGAACATGGACACTACCCAGATGAGTGCCCTAAATTGAATAAAGCGAGTGGAACTAGAGGTGTTGGTGGTTCAGGAGAAAAAGCTAATCAAAATGTAAAGAAGACAACTAGAGCTTTTGCTGTTAATGCTAAGGAAGTTGCATATATGCCAGATGTCATTAGCGGTACGTTTCGTATCAATGAAGTTTGTGCAAAAAAAAAAAATGTTTGATTCAGGAGCAAATCAAAGTATTATTGGTTATGAATTTGTAAGCTTCTAAAAGAACCACTAGTGAAACTAGATAAACCTTATCTGGTAGAAACCGCTAATGGTGATGTATTTAAGATAAATGAGGTTCTAGTAAACTATAAGATCACACTCTTTAAGCACAATATATCTGTGAAATTCTTACCAATGACGTTAGTCGGTTTTGATCCGGTAATCGGATTAGATTGGTTAGCTACAAACCAGGCTTGTATCTTATGCGATAGCAAATCAATTGAAATTAGTGTTCCAACGGGAAGAAAATTGATCATCAAGGGAGATAAGTGAACGAATTATGTCAGAATCATTTCTATGATCAAAGAAACTAAGTGTTTAAACCCAAGTTTGTTTAGCTTACCTAATCTCAATTACTACTGATGATTAAGAAAAGAAGAAATTAGAAGAAGTACTCATTGTAGTTTATTATACTGACGTGTTTCCAGATGAATTGTCTGGTTTACCATTAGATTGAGAAATAGAATTCAATATCAATCTGGTACCAGGTATGACTCCAATTTCCAAATCTACTTAGGTTGGCACCAACGGAGATGAAAGAGCTTAAGAAACAATTAGACCAGCTATTGGAAAAAAAAAATGTTTTATTAAACCTAGTTCATCACCTTAAGGAGCTTCAATATTATTCGTTAAGAAGAAAAATGGGTCGATGCGGATGTCCATTAACTATAGGGAACTAAATAAGGTGACTATTAAGAACAAGTATCCACTCCCATATATTGACGATTTATTTGATCAATTTTAAGGTGCTTGTCATTTTTTTCAAAAATCAATTTTTAATCGGGATATCATCAATTGGAGTTTCAAGAAGAAGATATTCCTAAAAGTGCATTTAGTATAAGATATGAGCATTATGAGTTCACTGTTATGCCTTTTGGACTTGCTAACGCTCCAACTGCCTCTATGGATATGATGAACCGGATATGTAAACTTTACCTGGATAAATTCATCATTGTATTCATTGATGATATTCTTATGTATTCAAAAAGACTCGAGGATCATGCTAAACATCTTAGAGCCCTACTTGAATTACTAAGACATGAGAAATTATATGGTAAATTCTCTAAATATGAGTTTCAGCTCACCGAAGTACAATTTCTGGGGTATATTAATAATGCTCAAGGTATTCAAGTGGATCCATCTAATATAGAGACTATTAATAAATGGGAGAACTTTAAGTCACCAACAGAGGTGCGTGGTTTCCTAGCTTAGCGGGTTATTATTGTCGGTGTATTCAAAATTTCTCCTCGAATAGCCATTTCTCTCACCTCATTGATTCAAAAATCTTAAAAATTTAGTTGTCAAAATCTTTAAAGATGAGTTGACTCAGCTTCGATCATAGCATTACATAAAGGTGTTGAAAACTTTGTTGTCTATTGTGATGCTTCTCATAAAGGATTATGATGCGTACTAAGGCAACAAAACAAAGTGATTGTTTATGCATCAAGAAAGTTAAAAACCCATTGAGAAGAATTAAGCAACTCTTGATTTGGAATTAGGCGTCATTATCTTTGTATTTAAGATGTGGAGATATTACCTTTATAAATTTCATTTCATAGTTTAGACTAACCATAAGAGTTCAACATATATCATTTGTTAAAAGGTTGTGACAGACTTGTAATAACCTGGTAGGTTAAAGCTTGCCACTTCAGACTTCATATGAATACGAAAACTAACCTACTTGACTGCAAATTCGAAACAAATTAAAGTTTACGGTTTTTAATTAAAAGAAGAAATTCTTCAATTTACTTGATTAAGATTAGTAAACTAAACATCTTGTAAACTACAACAACTTTGATAAGACAAAGGTATCAGTTTATAAAGTTCTAAATTAACTCATTTGTGTGCCACGTTCATGAAGTAGGTTAATCATGCAAGGTAAATTACCGTTGCGGGTGCACACGGAACGATAATTTGCAGTACATGTGAATCCTGCTGTAAAGGACAGTATACACAGTTATAACAAATTTTGAATTCAAAACATAAAAGAATTTAATATACGACAACAAAGTAGGATGGAGACATGAAACGATTATGAATGTGAAATTCTCTATCCCTAAAGAAATACGAATATGGTAGTAGATGCCTTAAGCCGAAAGGAGGCATATAACTCAAAACGAGTACGTGCTCTAAGGATTACATTACAAGTTGACTTGATAATTCAGATTAAAGAGGCGCAAAGAAACACGTATGAAGATGAAAATAAAGAAAAAAAAACAGAATGATGAACAAGTTTCAATAATCTCGAGGACGAGATTAAAACAAAGATGGGGAGGATGTAACATCCCGTTTTGAGAATATAAATTAACTACTTTCATTTATAATGATATTATTTAAAAATACAATAATAAAACGGTCAATTGAATTATAAGTTCTCGTGTAAATATTTAAGATAGTTATAATTAATTTATAAAACCTGATTATTCGAGAAATTAATATTAGAAATAATCGTTTAAGATTTGAAGCGTTCGTTTAAAACGAATAACTAGAATATAACACATGAATATTTAATTTATAAAAAAAAATATATATTGTGCGATATTATAATAGTTATTCTATACACATATGTGACACTTACATATTAGTAACTAACGAGTAAAATGATTATTAAAAAGTTTTGACATACTTTTTCGGTTAATTGATATCATTGGGGACCGCTTAAAATTAATAAAATATATTATAATTAAACTTTCTCCGTTTTTAACGAAACTTAGGTCGAAACGTAAAGAAAAATAAGCTGGTCTTAACCGTATATTCAGAATTTTTATAAAACATGATATTTTAAAAGTTATAAAAAAATTAAAAAATAATTAAACTAAATTAAATATAATAATATAATAATAATTAAAATAAATAATCCTAAAATGTAATCTAAGTGCACGTGTGTGCTGTGGACACTCACAAAAAAAAAAAATGATGATGATAAGCCTCATTGATATGGATGATTATCCAAAGAAAATAGTAGTATCTTAATGTCCAAGTAAAACCAACAAATTACGTCGGTTAAGAAAAAACAAATTTCCTATAAATTCCAAAACATAAGTTCAGACAAATGAAAAGCTTCTGCAACAAAACTAACTTGCAAATCCGATAGTAATTTTCTCATTTTCAAAAGCTTACAAATCAGATTAGAAGTTGACGCCTGTTTAGGTATGTATTTATGTCTTTTAGTTTAGCTCATAAACTTAAGATTTTGTATGTTTTATAGTTAAGGTTAAGATCCGATCCTATGTATACAGATATTATGTTGAACTTATGGTTCATTCAAGGATCAGAAAAATAAGCCGCATCAGAATTCATTCCTGCAAATAGTAACAACGATAGATTAAGCAGAAACGCTGCCCAAAATTTATATTGAGAAATTCTAAGCTGTTACCTAGCCAACCAAAATTTCCAGGTGAATACATTTAACTTGTTTTTAAATTTATAAATGAATTTTTATGAGCATGGTATGTTTAAACTTTGACGCATAAAGGGATACTATTAGACCAACATTTAGGCCATTAGTATACGTACGATTTGCAAATTGTATCCGCTATGGGTGAAATTCCCATATGTGGCTGGTAACGTGGGCTGGAAGGTTATACGTAAGACGCACTCCGCAGGCAACCTAACCAGTGACGGGCTGTGGGCCGGAGGGAACAATTGTAAGACGCACTCCGCTGTTGTTACTAACCAGTGACAGTACAAGCCAGGGTATGCAGTGGTTGTATCGATCAGTGAAATAACCTGCTAAATGTGTAGTATTGCCACTATTAATTATGGTTAAAGGACCGAATATGCTATGCTTACATATCGAGTCTGTTATTTGTATTCACCAACATTATGTTGACGTTTTATTTTCAAAAACTTTTCAGGTTATAATGAAATGTAAAAGAGAAGCAAGATTAGAGATTCTTGGCCTATGATGCCTTGAATAAGATCTTGTGGTGAGACCATGGAGCTATTGGAGCTATGCCTCCAAGTCATGTATAAACCCGATATTATAAAACGAAATGTAATTATGCGTGTGTAAAAATCCGGTTTACTATAAATTGAAATGATGGTGTTCATACCTATGCGTATGAAATTTTATAAAATCCTGAAAAGTTATTTTGAAAATTATTTACAAACGATGAAATGTGGTTTTCATACCCACGCGTATGAACTATTTAGAAATCATGAAAAATATGGTTTTCACATCCATGCATGTGAATTAATAATGAAATTTGAAAACCAACGATTTTCGTTGCGTAAAATTATGAATTCTTGAAATAACGCTTGCGCTTAAAACATATGAAAAAGGGAAATAAACTTTGACCGAGACTGTATTATCCATGAAACCAATCGGGTCACAGCGCCCGGGTCGTCGAGAGCCCGGGGTGTGACAGATAAAGATCAAAATTTTTAGAAATATTATAGATAGTTAACTTATCTTAAGTATGTATACTTAAATGTTGTTTTGATAGTAATGTAGTGTTTAGTGTGTATAAATAATTAAAACACAAAAGTTTTTTAAGAGACCAAAATGCAAACCTATAAATATTTGATTTAAAATGGGGGTTACAAATATGCATTTGCAATTGTCTTGGTTATTATTGATAGTAGTTAATTAACATGGGGTGGTATACGTGGTTGAATTGATTCATAAGTGTTGTGAACTTTGGATTGAAATTGTTTTGAAATTAGTGAAAATGATTCATAAGTAGCATGAACGTTGGATTAGGTCAATTCACAAGTGGTGTAAACTTTCTAAAATTGGTGTAATAAAGTTTTGGTAGAACACAAGTGGTGTGATCGTCTCTCTTGAGGATTCTTGATGAAAAAGTTCATCAAGGTGTATGGTGAAAACAACATGTTAGCATATTCTTTGTAATGTGATTAATTGTTTACATTTGGTCGTATTGATGTAAATTTGCTGATGATGTGTTGATATAATTATTTTAAATGAGTATGTAATTGGGGAAGTTGAAATGGGATTTTCTCTGTCTTACAGCCTTAGGGAGTAAACTACGACCTTAGTGGATAACTTTTTTCTTAACAAGCTAGAGACCGTAAGTTGCGACCTACCTTACGAACTCAGGGAGTAAGATATGACCTATCTTACGGCTTACCTTACACCCTTAGTGGAGATTTTTATTCTTTTGGCCTCGAGACAGTAGGCTACAACCTACCTTACGACCTTAAGGACTAATCTGCGGCCTACGAGGCATAGACTACGTTCTTAGTGAAAAACTTTCTGTTTTACATCCCGTAGACCGTGGGCTATAACCTATCTTAAATTATAATAAAAAAAAAATTTGGTCTTAAACTTTGTGGGGTGGTATTTATGTTCGGGTCATTGATATGTGACTTAGTTCAAATGAACTAGTGATGAATAAAAATGATGTGTTTTTCAAGTGAAAAATAGGTGAAAGGCAAACGTGATCGAGAAATCTCAACGGATCATGATGGAATCTAAATTTTGTTATAATTCAATCTTTTGAGTTTATCATATTGTTCTAACTTAACATATATTTTAAGTGTTTCATTCTATAAACGTGTACTTTATATATTAGATTTTGAAAAATCTAACACCAAACACTAAAAATGTTTTAAAACATGCATATGTGTGAAATACGAGGGGATACATTTGATTTACAAACTTGACATTCTTGTGTGTAGCCGAGGCAAGAGCTATACCTTCTGGAACCAGAGCAATAACTGCTATAAAGGAAGCAGATGCGCAGGAAAGATCCCTAAAACAAATACTCGGAATGCTCCACGACTAAGTATTCATTTTGTCTAAAAAGGCTAAAAAAATTTAAAAAATTCTAAAATCGACCCAAACAAACTTCGAACAAACTCATATCCGTGTAACGGAACCGGCTTGTCAAACTCTAAACCCCAAAACATAAACCATATTTCTAAAACCTAAACTCTAAAACCAAACCATAAAGACTAAAGATAAAACCTAAAAATTAAAAATCAAACCCTAAAACCTAAACTTTATAGCAAAATGTTAAAGCTAAAACTTATAAAAACTAATATTGTAGAGTTCGACGATATAGTTTCAACATCATTGGAATGAGTTCAATCAGAAATCGTTTGAGTCGGAATATGGGGTTTTAGAAATACCTTTTAGTATTTTTAGGTAAAATATAATTTTTATTTGATCAACCCCATATGCGTGTGTGTGTGATTGGTTGTTTATCACATATAATCATGATAATAATTAGTAAAATTAATGCAATATAAGCTTTTGATTAGTAAAATTAATTATTGTTAAATCATGTATTCATAAGGTTTTAATTAGTAAAATCATTGTTAAATCACGTAATATAAGGTTTTAGTCTATTATAGTTCACTATTCTTACATCACATAATAAAAGATTTTAATCGGTAAAGTTATCATTGTTAAATCACCTAATATAAGGGTTTAATTAGTAAAAACCACTGTTGTAAAAATCGGTCTAGACGGCCTTCTACTGTGTCGATTTTTGGCCTTCTACTGTGTCGATTTTGGCCTTCCACTGTTTAAATTATTTGAAGTATTATATTAAATTATTAATATTGATGTGTGTATATAATATATATATTTGTAAAATTACATATAAAAACTCTAATCCGTCTAGTGACGATTAATCCCGATTAATCCCTAGACGGTACCTTGCCGCCCGACTAGCGCCTAGCAACTTATACAGCCACGGTAAAAACCACTATTGTTAAATCAGATAATAGAAGTTTTTTAATTAGTTAAATATCTATTAATAAATCACTTAAAGAGTTATAATCAGTAAAATCAACTATTGTTAAATAACATAATATAATGTTTTAATAGGTAAAATCCATAATTATAAATCATGTAATATGTTTTTAATTAGCAAAATCCAGTAGTGTTGAATCAAATAATATAAGATTTTAGTCGGTAAAATTACTATTATAAAAGTCATAACACTATAGATAACTTGATAAATGAATACATAAAATCAATCATACTATAAAACTATGAGTATGCTTAGGATTTTTATTTAACTTCAAAAGAAGTTTTCGTCAAAACTACTTAATAATTTATGACTTTCTAAAGTAAAATTTTTAAAAAAGTGTTTCAATTAGCTTTTGAGTTGTGAATAGTTAATAATTCAATTGTTTAAACTAACTTTTAAAAAAAATTAGATTAGTTTTTAACCTGTTTGTATCAAAAAGTTAAAAAGTCTTTTTTAAAAGCTACACATTATAACTTCTTAAAAATAATTTTCTAACCTTACTAAAAAAAGTTAAACAAAAAAGTTCTTTTGACGTTACCAAACACTTTTTTAACATATTGTCTTCTTTGTAATTCAATATGTTAATAAGTTACTTTTAAATTAAATCCAAACGTGCACTATGTCTAACATTTTTGTTAAATACAACACTAAGATTTATCAAACTCTATTTATTACATGGGATATAAAATAAATTTTAACCATTTTTTTATTTTCATATGAAAATAAGTTTTTGATTTGTCTCATAAGTTAACCTTCATACTTTGAAAGTAGAATATTATTAAAATAAAAAATAAAAAATACTGTTTAAAAAATAATGGCAAATCATTTTTGTCCGATATCCCCCGTTCTAATCGTCCAATCGGTACGTTTGAACCTCAGTACTCCACGTTTATGGGATCTTGGCATCTTCAAATCTTCCCGATGTATCCTCTGCTCATCAAATCTACTTCAGCCCCCAAATTCATAATCTTTTAGAGGTACAATCCAATTTCTTCCACAAACCCCTTTCACAAAATCTCTTGTTTCTAATTCCCAGAAAGATTTCCCCAAATTATTCTTGAATTTGAGAGATTTTTTGTTTAGAAAATGGGATTAGATTCAGTGAAACCCTCACCGGTGCCGATCGAAGAAGAAATCCAGCCAAATCAATTCACTTCATTTCTATCGTTCGCCACCCCAGACGCCGGCGGCTACGACACCGCCGGAGCAAAATCCTCCACCACTGCCGCCCTCCTCCTCGCCACCTGCATCGCTGTCTCCGCCGCCGTTGCTTTTGCGTTCCTCTTCTTCTCCGGCGTCAAGACCACCGATCACCACTACCACACCTCCACCACCACCTCTCTCCAACTCGCCAGGCCACTCACCAAACTCACCCACCCGGTGGTGATCCTGATTTCATCAGATGGGTTCAGGTTCGGGTACCAATTCAAAACCCCAACCCCAAACATCCACAGATTGATCAATAAGGGGACCGAAGCCCAAACAGGATTGATCCCGGTTTTCCCCACGTTAACATTCCCAAATCATTACTCAATTGCAACAGGATTATACCCAGCTTATCATGGAATTGTGAATAACAAGTTTGTTGATCCAACCACAAACGAAACCTTTACAATGAGCAGCCATGAGCCCAAATGGTGGCTCGGTGAGCCCATATGGGAGACCATATCGAACCATGGGCTCAAAGCTGCGACATACTTCTGGCCTGGGTCGGAGGTAAAAAAGGGTTCTTGGGACTGTCCTGTGGACTACTGTGCCCCTTATAACGGGTCAATCCCTTTTGAAGAACGAGTCGATTCGATCTTGAGTTATTTCGATTTACCAAATGATGACATTCCTGTTTTTGTGACATTGTACTTTGAGGATCCTGATCATCAAGGCCATATGGTTGGCCCTGATGATCCTCAAGTGACTGAAGCTGTTGGTAGGATTGATGGGTTGATAGGGAGATTGATCAATGGCTTGGAAAAACGAGGTGTTTTTGAAGATGTAACCATCATTCTGGTTGGTGATCATGGAATGGTTGGAACTTGTGATCAAAAGCTAATCTTTTTAGATGATCTAGCTTCTTGGGTCAAGATTCCTAAAGATTGGGTGCAGGATTACACTCCTGTGTTATCTATCCGACCGCCATCAGACCAATCGGTTTCTGATATTGTAGCCAAAATGAACCAAGGTTTGGCTTCCGGGAAGGTCAAAAATGGTGATAAACTAAAGGTTTATCGCAAAGAAGACCTTCCAGAAAGGCTGCATTACTCGGATAGTGATCGAATCACCCCGATCATCGGACTAGTTGAAGAAGGGTTCAAAGTGGAACAAAAGGATTCAAAAACCAAAGAATGTGGTGGTGCACACGGGTATGATAACGCGTTTTTTTCAATGAGAACGATATTCATCGGTCATGGTCCGCGGTTTGCTAGAGGTAGAAAGGTGCCATCTTTTGAGAATGTGCAAATCTACAACTTGATTACATCAATTCTGAACATAAATGGAGCTGCTAACAATGGGTCATTGTGTTTTCCAGAAACTGTTCTTTTACCTCATCATTGATCAAGATTCCCATTTTTTTTCTGGTTTTTATGGTGATATACTTGTTATATTAATGCATATTTTGAGATGATGTTGATTTGGGTTAATAATGGTGTTTGTTATTAAGATCATGTTTTGTTGGATGGAAGTTGAGTGTTTTATTCATAAAAACAATATGGGTATCATGCTATTATCATTTTGTTTTGGGGGTTGTATCTCTTTGATATATATTGTATCTTATGATTTTTTACATTTACTTTTTCCTTCATATTTTTGATTTTGCTTGATGATGATTGTTTGATCATAAGCTACAGTCATATTACAAGCATGATTTACTAGATATATTTCACGCGTTATTTTCTTTTTCTTGTTATGTTTTTTCGTACATCAAACGATTGGTAATCGATAAACGAACATACAGAAACATGCCCAGTTTCTTCGTTTATTTCAGATAGAATGTAAACAAACACGATTCACAGAAGGAGAAAATTAATGTGCGACTGATCAAAATATGAAAACAATATGTTGAGAGTGGGATTTGAACCCACGCCCTTTCGAACCAGAACCTTAATCTGGCGCCTTAGACCAACTCGGCCATCTCAACTTTTATTTACAAATTTATTATGTTTATTTTTTAATCGCACTAAATGTGTTAATTTATTTAAAATAAATCATTTAACGCATAACCCAATAATAAATGATTAAATTTGTATATACCTAAACCTAGAGGTAAGTTTTTTGTCATGTGATCTAACTAGAGTTCATAAATTAAAATTGTGAAAACAGTTTCTTGCATAAATGCGTGGTAAGAATGAAAATAGATGACGAGTGCTCAATCGACGTCCCGTTACGACGCACGTCTGGCTCAAGTTACCATGACATAACGTTGCACATGTGGTTTTGTGCATAGGGTGTCATGTGTGACCATACTAAAATCTTATTGCTATCAATATTAACGAATTGATTAACTTGGCAGCCTTGTTATTAAAATATTTTGGAACATGAAAGGTAAAGTTGAATTGCTTTATTGAATAAACTTGATTGTAGCTTGTTCTTACATATGATTCAACATGTTGAAGAACCTATCTTATTATTATTATTTTTTTATCTTATTATTATTTTTCTTCTAATCTACAAGAAATATACAATAATGTATAACAAATGAAGCATAGATGATTGTTTCATGTGTAACTAAGAATGGTTGCTAAAGTAAGTAGCTTTTTGTCTACTTGAGGAGGCTAAGGCATTCTTTAGTGACCCCTTTAATCCAACTATTAAAAGCATTGATCTCTTTGTCTTCACCATCCCCGTCTATGAAGCAATCGTTACACGTTTCAATATCGGTGGCAATACCGCTAATATCAATATTAGCCTTATTGAGGTCTTGCTTTTTGATGCTTTCGATGCCCTTTTTGACACCATCAACGGCATCATCGAAATTTCCTTGGCACTGTGTGAGGCATTTCTTTGATGCCTTAGAACTAGGTTTTGACACTCGTTTCGTGAGGCTTGTTTTGAATTCCACGATTTTATGTTCGATTCCTTCTAATTGCTTGATTGAAATTTTGGCTCCCTCGCCTGGTGGTGTAGTCGCTACCTTTTGCACACCAATTTCGGGCAATGAGAGTTCAAAAAGTTCATTAATAGAGAGTGGGCTTTCAGCAGCAGGCCCTGATGAGGGATTTGGAGTTGGGGTAGGTGATGATTCGCCTGTGTCCTTTTCCTCTTCCTCTTCCTCGTCGTCTTCCTCTTCTTCTTCCTCTTCCTCTTCCTCAGCGGGGCTAGGAGCAGGCGACGAGTCCTCCTCTTCCTCGTCCTTTATTGTAGGAGCAGGGGAAGGGGTTTCTTTATCTGAAGAAGCCTTAGAACATTGTGCTAACAAAAAGAGAAATGTGAAAAACAAAATTACAATCAATGTGTGCCTGGAAACCGCCATGTCTTTAATCTTTGTTTGTTTTGGGATTCTAATAAACATTAAAACTTGAAAAGGTTGGGTTCCTTTTAATACATTTAAGGATTGGCAAGTCTTATTTGTAGATAACTTTCTAAAAATGGAAATTTCATGGTTAAAGATACGAGGTTGAGGATCTTCTTATTCCATGCCATTAATAGAAACAAAAATTAAAGGTTAATTCATATACTTTAATTAAATTGAAGTTTGGATTTGTTCTCTAGTTTTAACGGGTCATTAATGGATAAGATTTTTCATTTTATCTTCATATCATATCTTTGACCGACTAAAGTCACAAATTTGACTTTAGAGTCTATGGTCGTTCATAGTTATCCAAACAAAGTTAAATTTATTATCTATTTTTACTTCATATTTCTATAAAAATATATACCCACATAGTTTTCCCTTTTGTCTCACGTGTCTTAAAACCCATGACTCTTCACACATCATCCAAGTAACTTGCCCTTTAGGAGTGATTTCACCAAAAGTGTTTGGATTTTAATTATTATACCGGTTGTAGTGGATGCTAGTAGGGCTGTAAACGAACCGAACGAACACGAACGAGCCCTTGTTCGTGTTCGTTCGTTTAACTTTTAACTTGTTCACGAACGGTTCACGAACGCTTACCGAACGAAAATTCTTGTTCGCGTTCGTTCATTAAGGATTTAGCTTGTTCATGAACGGTTCACGAACGCTAACGAACACAATATTTAAACAATAAACACACACATTTTAATCTCATAATGGAGATAAATATTTATAAATATATAAATTAAGATATTATAGTATTAACTAAAAATAATTTAAGTATTATGATATTAAACTAATAATTAAAAATAAACAACACATTTAATAAATAAATATAAATAACCGAACATAAACGAACGTAAACGAACATGTTACCGAACGTTCACGAACACAAATGAACGAACACGACCTCTGTTCATGTTCGTTCATTTAACTAAACGAACGGAATTTCTTGTTCGTGTTCGTTCGTTTATTAAACGAACGAACATAAACGAACTTCCCGCCAAACGGTTCACGAACAGTTCGCTGAACGTTCGGTTCGTTTACAGCCCTAGATGCTAGCCCTATGTGACCCAGCCATTATTGACAGGGCATGAACATTTTTAAAAGAAGAGACAAAAATACGAGATCCATAATACATGTTAATTTAGAAACGAGAGGGCAAAACCAAAATTGAAGCAAAGAAAAAACATTTCGGTCAAAAGGAGGGCGTTCCCCCCCCCCCCCCCCCCCAGCGTGGCCCTATAGTTATTTCTCCAAGCCAGCCATGTGACACCATCATGCCACCGTCGGTGAGTAGGGGTATAAACGAGCCGAGCCGATCCCGAGCTCGTTAAGGCTCTAGCTCGGCTCGTTTAGAGAAACTCGGGCTCGAGCTCGAGCTCGGCTCGTTAAGAGCTTTATTTACTAGGCTCGAGCTCGGCTCGTTTAGAATTTTATTTATTTAATTTATTTACTTTAATTACTAATTTAATTATATTTTTAATTATATTTTCTAAATTTAACATAAAATATTTAATTTAAAAATATTTATCATAATTTTTTATATAAAAATAATTAATTTTATAAATAAACACTTAATATAATTAATAAAAATTATATTTTCAGAAAGCTCGTTAAGGCTCGCGAGCCGGCTCGAGCTCGATATGTAAAGCTCGAGCTTGGGATCGAAAACTAAACGAGCCATATTTTTGGGCTCGGGCTCGTTAAGGCTCGGCTCGTTCGAGCTTTTTACCGATCCGATCCCGAGTATTTCACGAGCTGCCTTGGTTCGTTTACACCCCTATTGATGAGACATGACATGAGGGTTGCTCCCCTTGTGTGACTGGTCATTGGGTGATCAAACCCTCACCTGTCATATTTTTCATTTTTCTTTTATTTAATCTTCTAAACAAATAAAAAATTACACCACCTTTTTACCTTTTTATGCACTATATCTTGTCATTACATACATTTATGCTTACATTCACTAACCAACACTTCGCTTGTGTGATGCCCACATGGTATGCGGCAAAGCTTCTATCAAACCTAGAGGGGCACAAACCGATTAACCGATTGGAAACCGGTTTTGTAATTAACCAAACCGGTGAACCGATTGGATTGTTAGAGGTTTTCCAAATAACAAGTTTGGTGAAAAATTGGTTTTGCAAATCTATTTTTGTAACACGTGAAACTGAACCTGTTAATTAACAGACCAATTAATTAGTGGAATGGTTAATCGGTGGAACCGGTTCAAAACTCATGTTTTTCAATGTTGATATATTGAATAAGGCCATTTTATTAGGTCGAGAAGAAATAATACCACGTACTTTACCGGGGGGAGGGGGTGAGCTGACGTGGACGAGGAGATGTTTAACATGAAAACTATGAAGCAGAGACATCATGTATTTAATATGAAAGAAATGAAGTAAATGCTTCAGAGTTTTCATGTGCTCCATCCTCTTCATTGTTTGGGGGAATATAAAAAAACATGATGTTTCTGCATAATGATGAGTAAGATATGCACAACCAGCCACCAAGTATTATAACATTAGTGTTTCTCTGTAAATGTATTTGTGTCAATTTCACGTAAACGAAAATTCTATGGAAATTAGTTTGCTTCTTTTCCATAAATATTTATATAAAATATACAAAAGTATAAGTTTTATCAAAATTTAATTAAGTTAAATCTTAATAAAGTAAAACATAATAAATTATGCACATAAGTTTGTTAAACACGTGTGCACGCACCCACACACACATATTTGTTATGTGTATATTACATGTATAACAAAAACACATGAATGCTAGAATTATTAATATACTTTGTTATATATGTCTAATACGTTTGATTTTAGTAACATTTAATTAAAAAATTAAATCAAAATAAGTTAATTAAGGTTTTGTAAAATTGATTACAACTATAAAGCTCTGTTAAGCTTGAGATAATTATTAATAAGTTTTTAAAAAAAAATAATGGCGGAAAGAAACTAGAGGGACCGTATTAGCAAATATAGAAATTTTAATCAACATTAAGGAAGTTGGTGCGGAAAGCACATAAAAAAGAAACTTCGGGGGCTGGAATTGTATATCTCGAGTTCTTTATTACTCTTCAGTTCGGTTTTCTATTCGAAACCCATGGATCCCGGTTCAAACTCAAAAGCAATCGTAATGTGTTCTTAAAATTCACAGCATAACAAAAATACGTTTTTATTACACCCACGATGTCAAACGCATCATGAATTCCATTAATTTGCCACATTAAACCCATTAATAGTTATTTCGAAAGAGTTGAACCACTTAAACACTAAACGTGTAAAACCGATCATAATAACCATAATTGAATACTCTCAAAGCTTTGCAGCAATCATATGAAACTAACAACATCGAAATCTTCCATTGGGAGTTGCTAATTCGTGGAAATCAATTGGAAAGAACGATCGAGACCTGCTGTTACTTAAACACACACAAATTAATTATAATTCAGGTGAACATCAAGAATCCACAATCAGTTGAATTGAGTCGATTTTAAATTAGGGTTCTTCCCTGATTTGGGGCGAAGTAAAATGAATGCATAAAAATAATTAGTCTCAGGTTCTAAGAGCAAACCACAGCCTCAACCGAACGGCACCAGGTGAGGGTTGTGGCATAGCCAGGCTGGTTTTGAAGCCAGTTTTGGTATTTTTTTTTTTATTTTCTTTATTTCAACCACTATTTTAACTCTAAAAATTTTTAAAAATTCTTTAGATTCTAGAAAATTATTCTAAACAATCTGTAAAATTTTTGGTAATTTTCAGAAAAGATAAAAGTGTTTTCTAAATTTTTACAGTTTAAAAATTTACCTAAAGATTATAAAAATTATAAAAACTTCACAAAAGTTAGTTTTAAATAAAACCTATAACTTTGTTATCATATTAATAGAGTTAGTTTTATATAAAATGGTTATTATCACTTGAGTGTTTTTAAATAAGTACTATGTTATAAAAATAATACTCCTTTAACGTTTCATCCAAGAGTTTAAATGATATCTTGTTACTTTAAAATATTTTATCAACTTTATAGTAAAGTTGACTAGTTTATTTTATAAGTATCGTCTTTTTTATTTTGATTAATCATGAAGGTGTTATAAACCTTTGATATGTTTTAAAACCATGTATATATTTTAAAACACTTGTTATAAGGTTTATCTAGGTGTTTAGCAAATGTTTAAGTAATTTACGATAGAATGTCAATACCCAGTTGCACCCAACCCAGGTGGGTTTTCGATTAACACTAGTTGAGTCTTCCCGGCCAAAAGAAACATGTTCTCGATTATTGGGGGTGGGGAGTTCTCGAATTTGATCCAACAAATGAGAGGTTCTCGACTCACACCACCTAAAATGGTGATGTTCTCGAATTGGTGATTCCCTATAAAGGGGTTCTCGGGTTTTGGAGTCCAAAATAAAGGTTCTCGACATTGGCCAATATTTAGTTCTCGAATTTAAAGTGGGGTTCTCAAATACATGTTGGTTTCTCGAATTCTCTTGTGGCTTTCTCGAAATATTCATCTTTTACCTCTCGTTCCCAGATTTCCCGTAACTTGCAGGTTTCTTAAAAACTTCATTTTTTTCAGTTTATTTCTTCTCTAATGTTGCAGGTTTCCTAAATCCTTATATTTCAAGTTATTTATACCCAAATGATTCTGAAAACTCATTTAAAGGTGAAGAAGATTTATGATTTGAGTTTGAGCTAAAAACCCTAAATTAAACTCCAAAGTAAACTTATAGATTCCCTCAACTCTTGATCTTTCGTTTGATCGGCTTGTACTTTCATACTCTACTTGAGTGGAGAAACATTTTGAGACAAAAATCAATCCAAATGGTCAAGAATTGAAGAAATTTTCTTTTTGAAACTTTAAAGAGAGGAAAGTGACGGTATGGAGTTTTTAGAGAGAGAGAGTTCAAGAAAATGAAAGAAAATGGAAGGGGATGGACTATTATAGCCCAAGCTCTTTCCGTGTGTTCGGTTCGTAACGTTTACACGTTAATTATTTTATGTTGCTCGTTTTCACGTAATTTTATATTTTTAATATGAAGCGTTTAATAAAATGATTTTATTTAAAATCCTTTTAGGAGTTTATTCCTAGTAAACGTTTTACATTCCTTTTCATTAATTTAATATTGTAATTATTGTTTCGGTTATCTTGTTGAAACGCGTTACTCACGTACGTATCTATAAAGATCGTCACCTTTATAAATACAACGTTCGTATCGTATTTCAAATTGATTTATGTTTCATGGAATGTCGTCTAAAAATATTATTCTTAATAATTGTATTCGTGTGAATCGTCACCCACGCGAACACATTATCAAGTTAACAATTCAGAAATGACATTCGCGTTATAAGTTTTATTCGTGACCTCGCCATCATATAAATATTTCCATTATTACTTTCATTATTTTAATAAAATATGTTTATCAATTATCAGTTTCCCAATCCTCAACCCTACTAAATCATATCACTGACACATCCATGATAGACCGAAATAAGTTTATGTATAGGGTATACGTAGGAGTCGGTCACAACCTATCATGCCGCCGTCCCACTACCATTTCGATAAACCATGACCATGTGTCCTTGACTATATTTAGGGGCCAAACCATAACCTTTACCAATTCCAAACAAACCCAGTTCATATCGTGTTCATTCCACTGCAATAAACACTATGGTTCAGTATGGTTGTATTTCAAACTAACTTCCCCATGGTTTATGCTTAGTAATCATATGTTCTCGTCAATGCATACCAATTAATATTATCAACAATCAAATCAATAATCATCAAATTATCATAACAAATTCTATCAATACAAGTTCATATTGTAAAGACAATACCTGAAAAACAGTGATGTTACATTCAAGAACACCTGTTGGGCAAGTTAAGACAAGTGAGTTTGCTTATCCTCCCTTTTTAAATTATTTTGTAAACTTTGGGAATGTCGTACATATCATGTCATAATCGTTGTTACAAGTAGAGTCAAAATCATAGTGATGCAAATACTAGGCTTTAGTAGATTTGTCTTAAGTTGTTGTGTGAATTACTTGTTTGATAGAGTATGTTATGTTCATGATTCTTGTGTGCTTATTCATAATATACAAAAGTAGCCTAAGAATAGTTAGATTCCATCTTCACATTAACTTTGGTCTTTATGTTAAAATGGTGACATTGTATACATTTGAAAATTTGTAGATTAACAAACTTAGTCAAGGTCTTACAAGCCTTGATTTGCAAGTTATCTTATGAAACTTGTTTGAGGACATTGTAAGGGGCATTGGTGTAACCACGTTATTTAAATAGATTAATTACCGTAGAGGTTGTACGAATGACGTTAAGTCTTATGCCATTGAGGCTACATAACCTTACATTTTGAGATGGACTTGATTTACATCGTTGAGAACTCATACTTGAAACACATAAACCAAAGGGAAGTAGTAGTTTGAAATATAAATAGCCATGCCTAAATGGTTTACGCAGCTTAACATGTGTAACATATTACATTTGAATATTTATGATAGCGGAGGATTCTATCACTGAATATAGGCAAAGTCATAGGTCATGGTTTATCAAAGAGGTGGGGGTTGGTGGCTGAACAGGTTGCGACCGACTTCTACGTATGCCCTATAAATAAGCTTTCTTCGGTCTATCATGAATATGTCGGTGATATGATTTAGTGAGGAGAATTTGGGATATTGAATCTGAATGAATAAGATAACATAATAAGGACAGTGAAACATTAAACGTTGGTGAGGACACAAATACCGATTAAACATGCGAATATCATTTCAGGAAGATTAAACTAATAGTGTGTTCGCAGGGGCGATGATTCATACGAATACGTCTGTTAGGTTTAATATTCTGAAACGATATTCAATAAATTCATAAATCAAGTTGGATTACAAGACGAGCATTGTATTCATAAAGGTGACGATGTTTACGAATATAAATGTAAGTTACGTGTTTCGACGAGATATTCAAAATGAACATGTTTACGAAAATTAAAATAATAAAAAAGGAATTTTAAACATTTATTAGGAATTACCACCTAAATGTTTTTGAATAAAACTATTTTATAAAAGAAATTTTCGTTTTAATAATACATTTATAAAAACGAAATCATTTTGCTTAAACAAACGAACCCGAACACACGCGAGTTAAAACCGGGCTATAAAAGCCTTGACTCTCCTCCTTTCTTCACAATTGCGTCCATTTTACCCCTATCTCAACATTTTTGTCTTTCTCTAGCTTTCTCTCACCAGAAAAACCACGACTGTCACACCCCGAGCCGGTGGGGTAGGATCGGGTTTCCCCGACAGGCGGAAGGTTCCCGGGGCGCGATATCGAGAGTGATAATCGAAAGTGATCAGATTGTTCACATTGCACATGATATAAATGAGAATTGCTAAATATAATAGAATTACAAAGTTAAATTACATCAGTATCGTTTATAATTTAACAATGTAAATCTATTGTAAACATCATAAAATGACTATCTTGTATTTACACAAGATATACAAAATAAATTGTATAATGATGTCTTCAAAAGTATGCAGGTCCAAAATACTAAGTCTTCTATCTGAAGTCCTAGTCCAAAAGAAATGACTTCTTAATTGACCTGTTCGTCACCTGAGAAGTCATGCAAAAATAAAAGTCAACACATGGTTGGTGAGTTCATGTAGTTTAGTATTTGAAAATGATTTGAAACTGATCTGAACATGATTTGAAAATGATTTGAAAACCTCCTTTGGTAAAGACCCTAACCTCATTAACTCCACATGTATCATCCAGATCGGTATGCTTATGTATAGGGCATACCCCTGAGTCGAGGCTACGACCCCGCCCAGACGCCATCCCACCACATACTAATCCGCATAGGACATTGTTGTTAATGATAATTAGGCATTTTTACCCTACCAATTACCCATGACTCTTCTGTTTGTCGTCCCTGTAATTACAATCATTTGAAATCCATGTTGATTTCATAAGTTCATCACACAATATGATCAACCATAGTAATTGTATAAACAGTTATAAATGCTTAATTTAATAAATAAATAAACATTTAATAAAATCTAAGTCCTAATGATTGGGGCCTGTGGTCATACTCGAGTAGACTAGTCTGTCAATCAAGGTACTTAGTAGTTAGGGAAACTGTAAATATCCTCAAACATACGACCTACAAGTCAAACGGTCTAGCTAGGACTTCTTGAAATGCAGGATTTTATGTTTCGTCAATGTTTTTTGGCGTATGCTATCTATGATATTTCCCAGGCTTTCCCTTGAAAATGATTTATTGATTCGTCTGATTCTGTCACAAGATGTACTTGATGCGTTGATCATAGAATACTAGATTCATTGATCGATTGTACACTTGATTCGTTATTCAACAAACACTTGGTTTGTAGAACATTGAATGTTGTCTTTGCAAAGATTGTTTTGTTTGATTTCTTGAAGTCCCACACTTGTTTGTCAAAATGTTTGGTTTGATTTCCTTGAATTCACCCACTTGATTTGTCAAAATGTTTGATTTGATTCCTTGAACTCCCACACTTGTTTTGTCAAAATGTTTGATGTGATCCTTTTGAAATGTTTTGATCTATTGAAATCTTTTAGTTTAAATCCGATTATTCACTTAATTTATAAGTAAAATCAGTAGTAAACCTGCATAAAATCTTCCTAGACATGGTCTAGGATAACATTTATATATATGTAAAACATATAAATTTAAAAGCATTTAAGTAAACAATTTAAATAACAGTTTACGCATGCTTCTCAGCCCCGCGTTTTAAAACAAAAATGTTAGAAAAGGGGCAATGAACTCACCTGTGCTGCTATGTAAATGTTATAATACAAATGCGCGCTCCTGTTTGTAGCTTAGATTTCTTCAGTTCCTGAGTTATTTTATAAGAATTTGAATATAATAAGTACGCATAGTAGTCGTCGTGCCTAAGACTTGGTCTTTGTCGTGTGTGCAACTAAGTGTCCTAATACTAAGTGCATCTTAGAATCTAAGCTAACTTAGTTACCCTCTTTATTGATCCCAATTCCCATAGTTAATTCTAATAACTTACTTTTATTTTTTAGAAAATTTCGGCAGAGTTTCCTTTGTTTTATGTTTAAAATCCAGACAATCAAATTGTCTATTTTACAACAAAATTCCAATCAATGATATTATAATCAACTTTTTATAACTAAATAAATTTAAAGAGAAACAATGATAATTATAAATTATATTTCAAATTAAACTAGGTTTTGATTGAAAACATTTGCACATTTCCAATTCGATATTAAAACATCATTATTTAAATCTAATTAAGCGCTTAACATTTGATGGACTTAGTCAAGTCCCCTTGGGTCCATTTAAGCCCAATAACAAACTCTTGATTCTTCCTTGATCATAATCACAAATGTTTAAACCATATGATATAGATGTCTAAGTTATTCATGTTAACAACTCATTTTAAGTTGTTAATATATATTAAAGACTCTAGTTATAGAAATTCTATGAAAAAAAATTGTTAATAACCAAGTCAACAGCTAACTTGTAAACCTTTGTTAATTTCCAATGATACTTTGTATCATAGTACCCCATGTTTGCATGACTTGTATGTCCCTTATCATTCCCATGCACACACATGGTATATTCCATGCATGCATGTCCCCTATATCCTCATAAGTTGTCAAAAACCGATTTCCACTAACCTCCTATCAGCGAACCTATGTGTTCCAGGTATGGTTCGGCTACCTCACATCTCCCACGAACCTTTAGGGTTCGGCCATACTAGCTTTCAAGTCCTAAGGTTCGTCTCATGTAAGGTTCATCCCCTGAACCAGTCCGGCGAACCTTGAGAGGTTCGGCACTCGAGGGTTCGGTGCAGGCAGGCACAGGGTTCGTCTGCAGGGTGGTCAGGTTGACAGGTTCGTTGTATGCAGAGCAGGGTTCGGTGCCCAGGGTTCGGTCCTACTTCGGCAAACCTAAAGAAGGTTCGGCTGGTCCCTAGCCGCGTGAAAAGGTTCGGCCGACTGGGTGGACTCACGAACCTGCACTACCATCTTCTTCCAAATGCTAATCCTGTTACAAACTCACCCTAACAGATCCTAAACCCATGTGATAATCTGGTCCAAGTGTTCTAAGTGCTTAGTGTCGGTCATAATAACAAATCATAAGAACTTGAGAAAACCCTCTAAAATCCGAATTTAAAGTGAATTATTACCTTAGATTTTGTGGATAGAAACCCAAAATACTTGTACTTCTGGAATCTACACGATGAGAGGATCGTAGTGACACAAAAATGACTTGAATCCGACTTGAAACGAGTGAGATCTTCTAGTGAGAAGTTGGAGAAACGATTTCTAGAGAGAGAAGGTTGATGGACGAAAATGAGGAGAAGTGTGGGTCTTGGTGGTGGTGGTTGGAGCCTTAATGGCTCATTAAATGTTTAGGAAAATACCCGGTCTTTCGGTCTCGTTCGGTTTCGCGTAAATTGCCGGTTCGCGTAGTTTTCGAAACAAAACGACACGATTATAAAATTAGAAATCATTTAATTATACAAAGTGGTTATTCCTAGTAAATTAACTAATATCTTCTATTTATTTTAATATTTAAAACATAATTACTGTTTAAATCGAAATGTACGGTTGTCGCGCGTATTCGTCCGGATCGTCACCCGTACAAACACGGCGATAACTATACCTTTCAATCTTGTTTTCTAATTATAGAATATCATTTAGAACGTTAAACTTTCAGGTTTATTCGTACAGATCGTCACCTATACGAATAACCCGTCGGTTTAGCATTCACTTAACAATATTCGTGTGTTTTGTTCTGTAAAGCCTCACATACGTTTCTACATAATATAATCCTAACCAAATAATCACATGATGGTTCTGTATTGCCAGACAATTAGCTGACTCAAGAACCATTGTTCTGAACTGTGTTTCCGTTAAATGTTTCTGAATTTGTTCTATGAACACACAGAATGATAATGATAAATGACATGAATAATGAAACATACTGAAATGTATATGATTCGTACCTGTTTTACTGTTCATGTACTGTAGAGATCACTGTTCTGGTGACGGTTCCGGCACTGATGTTACAGTCTCCCCTTGTTAGAGAAATTTCTTCCCGAAATTTAAGAGTTGTTATCAGGTACAGCTTCCTCTTCAAATAGTTGGGGATACTTTAACCTCATGTGATCTTCACGTTCCCAAGTGAACTCGGGCCCGCGTCTTGAATTCCATCGAACCTTTACAATAGGAATACGGCTTCGCCTCAGTTGTTTAACCTTGCGATCCAAAATCTCTAAAGGTTCTTCAATGAAATGTAACTGTTCATCCACTTGAATTTCTTCAATTGGAATGACGAGCGACTCGTCAGCAAGGCATTTCTTTAGATTTGAGACGTGAAACACGTCATGCACACCACTGAGTTCATCTGGTAATCTCAGTCGATAAGCTACAGGACCTATACGTTCGATGATCTCGAACGGTCCCACGTATCGTGGTGCCAATTTGCCTTTCTTTCCAAAGCGTACAACGCCTTTCCATGGGGATACCTTCAACATTACACGATCTCCCACTTGGAATTCCAACGGCTTGCGCCGTTTGTCGGCGTAGCTCTTTTGTCTGCTCCTTGTTGCTTGTAGTCTTCTTTGAATCTGAGCTATCTTGTCAGTGGTTTCTTGAATTAGTTCTGGCCCCGTTATTCGGTTGTCTCCAATTTCAGTCCAACAGATCGGTGATCGACATTTCCGGCCATAGAGAGCCTCAAACGGTGCACATCCGATACTGCTGTGATAACTGTTGTTGTAGGAGAACTCGATTAGTGGCAAATGGGAGTCCCAATTCCCACCGAAGTCCAATACACAGGTTCTTAACATATCCTCTAGGGTCTGTATAGTACGTTCGCTTTGACCATCCGTTTGTGGGTGGTAAGCTGTACTCAGATTTAACTGTGTCCCTAGAGATTTCTGTAGTGATTGCCAGAACCTGGATGTAAATCTGCTATCTCTATCAGAGATAATAGACAATGGCACACCGTGGCGTACCACTATCTCGTTGATGTATAATCTTGCCAGTTTATCCATGGTGAAGTTCTCACGCATGGCCAAGAAATGAGCAGATTTTGTTAAACGATCAATGATCACCCAAATTGTATCATGACCACTGGAAGTGCGGGGTAGCTTGGTAATGAAATCCATAGCTATTTGTTCCCACTTCCAGAGCGGAATCTCAGGCTGTTCCAGTAGACCAGACGGCCTCTGATGTTCCGTCTTTACCTTCGCACACGTCAGACACTGACCGACATACTCGGCTATGTCTTTCTTCATTCCAGGCCACCAATAAAATCCATGCAAGTCTTGGTACATTTTATCACCGCCCGGATGGACAGAGTACTTAGTCTTGTGTGCTTCATTGAAGATAAATCTTCTCAATTCATCCACCGCCGGGATCCATATACGTTCTCGGTAGTAGATCATTCCATCAGGCTTCGTGTCAAACTGTTTCTCTGCTCCGCAATCAAGTTCCTTCTTCAAATTGACTCGGTCAAGTGCTTCTTGTTGTGCTTGGATAATCTTGTCACTTAAACTGGTCTGCACGGTTATCCCCATTGCTCTAACACGTAGGGATTTGACCCGTTCTTTCCGGCTCAAGGCATCAGCTACAACGTTCGCCCTTCCCGGATGATACTTAATTACACAATCATAATCATTCAGAAGTTCAACCCAACGGCGTTGTCGCATGTTGAGCTCCTTCTGATCAAAGATGTGTTGCAGACTCTTGTGATCAGTGAATATGGTACACTTGGTGCCATATAAATAATGTCTCCAAATCTTCAGTGCGAAGATTACAGCTCCCAGTTCAAGATCACGAGTAGTGTAGTTCTTCTCATGAACCTTTAACTGCCTTGATGCATAGGCTATAAATTTGTCCCGTTGCATTAACACGCAACCGAGTCCCTGATGGGAAGCATCACAGTACACAACAAAGTCATCACAGCCCTCTGGGAGAGATAGGATTGGAGCATCACATAGTTTCTGTTTTAATGTCTGAAAAGCATCTTCCTGTTTCTGCTCCCAGACAAACGGTTCACTTTTCTGGGTTAACTTGGTGAGTGGTAGAGTTATCTTAGAAAAATTCGAGATGAACCTTCTATAATAACCTGCCAATCCCAGAAAAGACCGTATCTCCGTCGGTGTCTTCGGAGTGTCCCAATTCTTTATCGCCTCGATCTTGGCAGGATCTACATGTATTCCTTCACTGTTAACTACATGTCCCAAGAATTGAACTTCTCTTAGCCAGAATTCACATTTAGAGAATTTGGCATAGAGTTTCTTTTCTCTCAACAGCTCCAAGATCTTCCTAAGATGTTGTTCATGCTCAGTCTTGGTCTTGGAATAAATCAGTATGTCATCAATAAAGACAATGACAAACTGATCCAAGTACGGTTTGCATACTCGGTTCATGAGGTCCATGAAAACCGCTGGTGCATTTGTCAATCCAAAAGGCATCACCATGAATTCGTAATGCCCGTATCTGGTTCGGAAAGCCGTCTTCGGTATGTCTTCGTCTTGGACTCTAAGTTGATGATATCCAGATCGCAAGTCAATCTTTGAGAAGTATTGAGCTCCTTGCAGTTGGTCAAACAAATCATCAATCCTCGGCAATGGATACCGATTCTTGATGGTTAGTTTGTTCAGCTCTCTGTAATCTATGCACATTCTGAACGATCCGTCTTTCTTCTTCACGAACAAGACCGGAGCTCCCCAAGGTGAGTATCTCGGCCTGATAAATCCCTTGTCAAGTAACTCCTGTAATTGATTAGACAATTCCTGCATCTCTGAAGGTGCTAACCTGTAGGGAGATTTAGCAACAGGAGTTGCTCCAGGAATTAAGTCAATACGAAACTCTACTGGTCGCACATGTGGCAAACCTGGTAGATCTTCAGGAAACACTTCAGGATATTCTCTCACTACCGGTACACCTTGAATCTTTTTCTTCTCCTTTCCCTTTTCCACCACATGAGCCAAGAACGCCACGCACTGCTTCTGTAGACACTTACGCGCCTTTATGCAAGAGATGATTTTGACACTTCGTTTTGCTTGATCCCCTTTTACTTCCAATACACGATCACTCGGCAATGGAATTCGAAGCAGCTTCTCAGAACAGATAACTTCCACTCGGTTAGAGGAAAGCCAATCCATTCCAACAATGATGTCGAAACTACCCAACTCCATCGGTATCAAATCGATGGAAAATGTATGACCACTAAGTGTCAATGGGCAATTTCTATAAACTGTGCTAACTGTAATCTGTTTCCCGTTAGCTACTTCTATAATGTAAGGGGAGTCTAATTGTTCCTCTATGGAATCTAGTTGGCATGCAAAGTCGGTAGAGATAAAACTCTGATCCGCACCGGTATCAAATAGAACAGATGCATAAAAGTCATGTAAGAGAAACGTACCAGTGACCACATTTGGGTCCTGGCGTGCAGCTGGTGCTCCGATAGCAAAGGCTCGTCCACGGGGTGCTTGAACTGCAGGTTGTGCCTTCTTTGGGCAGTTCTTCGCAAAGTGGCCTTGTTCGCCACAGTTATAGCATCCACCATGGTTCTGATTAGCTGGTGGAGGGAGAGCCAAAGCAGCATTGTTGACTGCTTGATTAGGTGTCATCCGGCAGTACTGGACCCAATGGCCCTTTCTTCCGCATCCCGTGCATTGCTTGCAGGGAGTGTCAGCAGGGTGATGATACTGACATTTGGCACACAAAGGAAACGTGCCGGTGTAAGGTTTGCGGTTGGGGTTCTGTGGTGTTGCTGCCACTTGTTGCAGAGGTGTGGCCACCGTGTAGTTCTTGATGGTCTTCTGTTCCTTCTTCTGATGCTGGGAGGGTTTCTTTGAAGACTCAGCTTTGTTCTTGCAGGGTTCAGCCTCCTTCTTTAGAACTCCAGAGGCTACCATGAGGTCAGTGAGTTTCCCAGATAATCTCACTGCAGATTCAACCGTAGTAGGGTTGGCTGAAACAACCATGCCCTGAATGCAGGCGGGAAGTCCACCTACATAACGGTCTATCCTTTTCTCCAGAGTTGGTACCAAATCAGGTACCAAAGCAACTAACTCGTGGTAACGAGTAGTGTACCCCATGTGATCAGCCCCCTTCATCACATGGTTGGATAGTTCAACCTCCAACTTTTGCAGCTCATTCTTGGGGCAGAATTCGGTTCGCAACAGTGCCTTGAAGTCTTCCCATGACATTGCCATAGCTTCCTCTCTTCCTCGGGCGTTGATCTGACCATTCCACCAGGTCAGAGCCCGTTTGTTGAATGTTCCCGCTGAGTAACGGACCTTGTGGTGTTCGGGGCAGCTGCACAGATCCAATGTTGCCTCAATTTTCTCAATCCATTGGATTAATCCAACGGCGCCTTCAGACCCACTAAAACTGGGTGGTTTACATCCTACAAAGGACTTGTAGGAGTAATGAGATGAATCTCCAGTATTTCCACTGGCTTCTCCTGATGTGTTGCCAGTGTTGAGGATCTCATTACGAAGACGAAGGAACATCTCCGGTATTGCTTCTTTCATCTGATTTGTCATCTGGCTACTCAGTAACGTCACCAGAGCGATAGTAGCAGGATCCATGGTCGGTGCTGTGCCCGAACCAGATGCTTGAGTAATCAATGGAGGAGGGGGAGGAGGAGGTGGAGGAGGTGGCGGTGGTGAATCGTTTGGTGACGGTGTGGAGGAGTGTGGAGCCAAGTCTTGTGGTGGTAGAGGTAGCAAGGGTGGTTGTCTTCGCGGCGGCATTCTGATCATAACCAATAGAGTTATCGGTTAGTGCAATGACCGAATACAGAAGACAACATGCAATTACATCTTAATCCCTATGTTCTCTACATGCAGGGTCCCTAGGTTATAGTCTAGGCCAAACCAATTAAATAAGTGACCTATATTTCTCTATAACCATGGCTCTGATACCAATCTGTCACACCCCGAGCCGGCGGGGTAGGATCGGGTTTCCCCGACAGGCGGAAGGTTCCCGGGGCGCGATATCGAGAGTGATAATCGAAAGTGATCAGATTGTTCACATTGCACATGATATAAATGAGAATTGCTAAATATAATAGAATTACAAAGTTAAATTACATCAGTATCGTTTATAATTTAACAATGTAAATCTATTGTAAACATCATAAAATGACTATCTTGTATTTACACAAGATATACAAAATAAATTGTATAATGATGTCTTCAAAAGTATGCAGGTCCAAAATACTAAGTCTTCTATCTGAAGTCCTAGTCCAAAAGAAATGACTTCTTAATTGACCTGTTCGTCACCTGAGAAGTCATGCAAAAATAAAAGTCAACACATGGTTGGTGAGTTCATGTAGTTTAGTATTTGAAAATGATTTGAAACTGATCTGAACATGATTTGAAAATGATTTGAAAACCTCCTTTGGTAAAGACCCTAACCTCATTAACTCCACATGTATCATCCAGATCGGTATGCTTATGTATAGGGCATACCCCTGAGTCGAGGCTACGACCCCGCCCAGACGCCATCCCACCACATACTAATCCGCATAGGACATTGTTGTTAATGATAATTAGGCATTTTTACCCTACCAATTACCCATGACTCTTCTGTTTGTCGTCCCTGTAATTACAATCATTTGAAATCCATGTTGATTTCATAAGTTCATCACACAATATGATCAACCATAGTAATTGTATAAACAGTTATAAATGCTTAATTTAATAAATAAATAAACATTTAATAAAATCTAAGTCCTAATGATTGGGGCCTGTGGTCATACTCGAGTAGACTAGTCTGTCAATCAAGGTACTTAGTAGTTAGGGAAACTGTAAATATCCTCAAACATACGACCTACAAGTCAAACGGTCTAGCTAGGACTTCTTGAAATGCAGGATTTTATGTTTCGTCAATGTTTTTTGGCGTATGCTATCTATGATATTTCCCAGGCTTTCCCTTGAAAATGATTTATTGATTCGTCTGATTCTGTCACAAGATGTACTTGATGCGTTGATCATAGAATACTAGATTCATTGATCGATTGTACACTTGATTCGTTATTCAACAAACACTTGGTTTGTAGAACATTGAATGTTGTCTTTGCAAAGATTGTTTTGTTTGATTTCTTGAAGTCCCACACTTGTTTGTCAAAATGTTTGGTTTGATTTCCTTGAATTCACCCACTTGATTTGTCAAAATGTTTGATTTGATTCCTTGAACTCCCACACTTGTTTTGTCAAAATGTTTGATGTGATCCTTTTGAAATGTTTTGATCTATTGAAATCTTTTAGTTTAAATCCGATTATTCACTTAATTTATAAGTAAAATCAGTAGTAAACCTGCATAAAATCTTCCTAGACATGGTCTAGGATAACATTTATATATATGTAAAACATATAAATTTAAAAGCATTTAAGTAAACAATTTAAATAACAGTTTACGCATGCTTCTCAGCCCCGCGTTTTAAAACAAAAATGTTAGAAAAGGGGCAATGAACTCACCTGTGCTGCTATGTAAATGTTATAATACAAATGCGCGCTCCTGTTTGTAGCTTAGATTTCTTCAGTTCCTGAGTTATTTTATAAGAATTTGAATATAATAAGTACGCATAGTAGTCGTCGTGCCTAAGACTTGGTCTTTGTCGTGTGTGCAACTAAGTGTCCTAATACTAAGTGCATCTTAGAATCTAAGCTAACTTAGTTACCCTCTTTATTGATCCCAATTCCCATAGTTAATTCTAATAACTTACTTTTATTTTTTAGAAAATTTCGGCAGAGTTTCCTTTGTTTTATGTTTAAAATCCAGACAATCAAATTGTCTATTTTACAACAAAATTCCAATCAATGATATTATAATCAACTTTTTATAACTAAATAAATTTAAAGAGAAACAATGATAATTATAAATTATATTTCAAATTAAACTAGGTTTTGATTGAAAACATTTGCACATTTCCAATTCGATATTAAAACATCATTATTTAAATCTAATTAAGCGCTTAACATTTGATGGACTTAGTCAAGTCCCCTTGGGTCCATTTAAGCCCAATAACAAACTCTTGATTCTTCCTTGATCATAATCACAAATGTTTGAACCATATGATATAGATGTCTAAGTTATTCATGTTAACAACTCATTTTAAGTTGTTAATATATATTAAAGACTCTAGTTATAGAAATTCTATGAAAAAAAATTGTTAATAACCAAGTCAACACCTAACTTGTAAACCTTTGTTAATTTCCAATGATACTTTGTATCATAGTACCCCATGTTTGCATGACTTGTATGTCCCTTATCATTCCCATGCACACACATGGTATATTCCATGCATGCATGTCCCCTATATCCTCATAAGTTGTCAAAAACCGATTTCCACTAACCTCCTATCAGCGAACCTATGTGTTCCAGGTATGGTTCGGCTACCTCACATCTCCCACGAACCTTTAGGGTTCGGCCATACTAGCTTTCAAGTCCTAAGGTTCGTCTCATGTAAGGTTCATCCCCTGAACCAGTCCGGCGAACCTTGAGAGGTTCGGCACTCGAGGGTTCGGTGCAGGCAGGCACAGGGTTCGTCTGCAGGGTGGTTAGGTTGACAGGTTCGTTGTATGCAGAGCAGGGTTCGGTGCCCAGGGTTCGGTCCTACTTCGGCAAACCTAAAGAAGGTTCGGCTGGTCCCTAGCCGCGTGAAAAGGTTCGGCCGACTGGGTGGACTCACGAACCTGGACTACCATCTTCTTCCAAATGCTAATCCTGTTACAAACTCACCCTAACAGATCCTAAACCCATGTGATAATCTGGTCCAAGTGTTCTAAGTGCTTAGTGTCGGTCATAATAACAAATCATAAGAACTTGAGAAAACCCTCTAAAATCCGAATTTAAAGTGAATTATTTTTGTGGATAGAAACCCAAAATACTTGTACTTCTGGAATCTACACGATGAGAGGATCGTAGTGACACAAAAATGACTTGAATCCGACTTGAAACGAGTGAGATCTTCTAGTGAGAAGTTGGAGAAACGATTTCTAGAGAGAGAAGGTTGATGGACGAAAATGAGGAGAAGTGTGGGTCTTGGTGGTGGTGGTTGGAGCCTTAATGGCTCATTAAATGTTTAGGAAAATACCCGGTCTTTCGGTCTCGTTCGGTTTCGCGTAAATTGCCGGTTCGCGTAGTTTTCGAAACAAAACGACACGATTATAAAATTAGAAATCATTTAATTATACAAAGTGGTTATTCCTAGTAAATTAACTAATATCTTCTATTTATTTTAATATTTAAAACATAATTACTGTTTAAATCGAAATGTACGGTTGTCGCGCGTATTCGTCCGGATCGTCACCCGTACAAACACGACGATAACTATACCTTTCAATCTTGTTTTCTAATTATAGAATATCATTTAGAACGTTAAACTTTCAGGTTTATTCGTACAGATCGTCACCTATACGAATAACCCGTCGGTTTAGCATTCACTTAACAATATTCGTGTGTTTTGTTCTGTAAAGCCTCACATACGTTTCTACATAATATAATCCTAACCAAATAATCACATGATGGTTCTGTATTGCCAGACAATTAGCTGACTCAAGAACCATTGTTCTGAACTGTGTTTCCGTTAAATGTTTCTGAATTTGTTCTATGAACACACCAAATGATAATGATAAATGACATGAATAATGAAACATACTGAAATGTATATGATTCGTACCTGTTTTACTGTTCATGTACTGTAGAGATCACTGTTCCGGTGACGGTTCCGGCACTGATGTTACAACGACCTATCTCACTCATTTCTTGAGATCATTGCACCAAAACGTTTCTCCACACATGTAGGGGCAAGAAGTATAAGAAAAACGAGCTTGGAACGGTTGGAACAAGGTAGATCTACAAGTTTCTTTTTGGTTTTGAGCTCAAAACGAAAACAACACTAAATCACACTTCTAAACTTAATTTTGAACACTTAGAGCCATAAAACATCACGTGTTTGAACGCATAACAAACCTGCAACAATTTCGAGAAATCTTAGAGCTGGAGGTTGAAGAAGGCACCTTCGATATTGTTAATATGAAAGGAGAGGGTCCTTTGAGTTTAGGATTGGTCGAATATTATCATCATCGATACTAACAAGTTCAGCTCAAGAATTTTGATATTGATAACGATCGAACTTAAGATCCCCACCCATGTACATGTGCATGCATTCATGAGTTGGCCATCATACACTATCTTCTTTTGCATAATTTGTTGTTTAAGGTTGTGTGACCAAACCTATTTTAAAACACAACATCTTATTCAAACACGATTTCAAATCCTAATGCCAATAACCTTTATGCAAAAGGATTGGATAATCCATTTTAATATAAGTTAGATCACTTAGACGATGATATAGTTTTCACAAATAATGTAAACGATCATACACTACACAATAATAAAAATTACTCATAAGTATGAACACACATGAATACAGGTATTGTGTCACACCCCAGCCTTCCAAGTTCGTGACGCGACTGGCCATTCACAGTCTCTGCAGGACCGCAGTCTCCGGTCACACTTGCGAGACTTATATGTCTGGTTGTATACGTACATCCAATAACTTGGATAAAACAGTTTTGTAAAATAAGAGTTTCGGAAGTTTAATGTATAAGTTATCAAAACATTTCGAAATCATAAGTTGCGGAAGGTAAGTTAAAATAGTTTTTCGAAACATTACAAAATAATAGTTGCGGAAGTTATTTAAGTAGTTTACCATTACATAAAAAATCAAAGTGATAAATGTGTTCAAAAGCCTAAAGCACTAAAGAAAATGCATGAGACTCCATCCTAGCATCCTAGTTCTTGTGTGTGTGCCTTAGTTAACTGAGAAAACAAGCGAGTAAAAGGTCAACACAATGGTTGGTGAGAGCATAAGTTTTGTATCAGCAGTAAACAATAAATGTTTAAAGTAAATGTTGTAGGACTACATATCATTACGGTACAATATCGATTGATAGCTAGTCAATACAGTTATATTATATGCGGATTCCGAACCGAAGCTGACTGCATGCCTCCCGCCATGTCCATCATACAAGACAATGGCAATTGTGTTTGGTCAATTTTGATCTGTTCCGGCTATCAGTCGGGGTGGCCTCCCATATGCGTAACAGAGGGGTTTGTCAGACCCAAATAGTACTATACAAGATTACCACGCTAGGCGCCCCGCGCTACTAACGGTCCGAGGTGTGTTTGCGAGGCCTTTGAGTTGTGATGTGTGCCACACATATACATATAGTGATAAAGCATGTCCATATGTATCCAAAATAGGTTTGTTGTTCAAAAACAGTTTATAATGTAATGTTTTCTCCCCCAAAGGTTATAAATATAAAAAGGGGCCGTGAACTCACCTGATAGTGCAATTTCTGGTTTATGTGTTTGCTACTGCAGTGCTAGCACCTTCTAGTGATCACCTATAATCATATAGGTTGTGAGTATTTGTTATGTGGTCCGTTGTATCCCATACAACTCCAAGTGTAGGTGTGCTCAACCGAGAGTTGTGTGTTGACTCGTTGAATCGTTGGTGACACGTTTGTTTTGTTTAGTTCGTTTATGTGCAATGTAAACCTTAAGCGCAAGTAGGACGTTATCATGCATCCTACGACTCTAGTTATAAGTCACGTATGAAATCGTAAAGTTTCCTTTTCTGGAAAGTTATCATTTTTGGAAAGTTTCTATTTTAGGAAACTTTCTTTATTTAGAAAGTTTTTATTTTTGGAAATTTTAGTTGTGAAATCCCATTTCATCAAACTAATACTTCTAGTATGTTTGTAAAAATACATTTAACACCTAAAATATACCTTTTGTGCATAAATTACCATTTATGCCATTTTTCCCAAAATAAAGTTTCCTTAAATAGTAAGTATTCGTTTAAAGATCTGTTTTCACATATCAAAGTTCCAAATATGTTTGTAAATAAATTTTAAACATATTTCAATAATCTAGAACCATCAAATCATGACCAATCATCAAAATCCCTCTTTTGGTTTTTAAAAGTTTTTATAAATAGTAAGTTGTTATCTAAAATCACATTTTTCACAAATCCAACTATCCAAATGTGTTTCCAAACACTTCAATACACATTTGACACCATCTAGACATGTCCAACATGTCTAGATCATTACAAATCAATGACATGCATCAAAAAAGTTTCCTTTTATGGCAAGTTTTACAAAATCATCATAATAACCTATCTAAACTCAATCCAGACCTTTCTCTACTCTAAAATCAGTAACATCTTATCAATACTCGCATATGAACACCAACAAATTCGTGCACAAGAGCATATGTAGTTGCATGTGGTCAAAACACACTTGCATGTGTGTTTTTACACCTTGCATGTATGATCTAAGCATAGATAAACATTTATAACTACCTTAGGTGTGTGGATCTGAGCTAGAACAGTTGCTAATGGCTCAGGTGGGTGTGTGGATCTGAGCTAGAACAGTTGCTAATGGCTCAGATAGTGGCTGATGAGGGTGTTTCTTGTGCCTTGGTGTCCCTAAATCCTCCTTTGATGCTTATATGGCTCCAAATCACCAAGAATGTAAGGAGAGTGGCTTAGGATGCTTCAACAGGGGTTTGAGAGAGTTTGGCCAGAGGTTTGGTTGAGTAGGATTGCCAGAAGTTCGGGGTAAAAGCAAAGAAATGAAGTGTGGAGTGAAGGGATTGCTATATAAAGTTTTTCAGTTCTGGAAGTCATCTCGTACTGCCAAGCCCGATGGTGCATGGCCTTGGCGTACCGTGAAGGAATTCGGGGTTCAAAAATCCAGCTTAAGCTTCGCGTACAGCGAAGATTTTCACCAAGGGGTCTTCGCGTACCGCGAAGGCTCCATTTTTCAGATTCCTTGATTTATTTAATCGATCTCGTTTGCGTACGATTCGTAACGTCTATTATAAACATTTAGTTCGTGTTTAGTACATAAGCACATAATGACACATATGTTTGTTTGTTTATTGTTTGTTCGTTCACCAACGTTCGTGTGTTGAGACTTGTGTGCGTTTTGATAATTCCTCGAATTATCGGTGATCGTTTGTGTTCGCCATTTACGAAGTGTCTGCACACTTGATTGAACATAATCAAGGTGTGATGCACAATTCAATAATTCCTCGAATTATTGTTTTGCAATTGTGTTTGTGTTTGCCACACTTGATTTCAAAAATCAATGGGCAATGTACGATTTGATAGTTCCTTGAACTATCGTTTCGTAGTTGTTTGTGTTTAACTCATTTAATTAAACCTAATTAAATGAAATGCAAGAAGTATGAATATGAAATACAAAAATGTAAAGGCTGCAATTTACTTGAAATTGGTGTCACACATTGACACATCATATCTATAAACAACGAGAGTGTATTCAAAACAAGTCACTTATACAACAGTTGAGTTGTGACATCCCTACATTTCGGGTTAACCTAGTTAACCAAAAGTTAACAGGAATTATACGAAATCACAAAATATCAAACCAAAGGGACTGGAATTGAACAAAATCCACATACAAATATCAAAATCAAAAGGATTAAAATTATAAACACAAGAAAGGTTCAATTTTGACTTTGAGAAGTCAAAATTCAGATTATACCAAGTTGAAACCGAAAATTTGTAAGTACACATGATTATAACTAAATTAAATGGTTAATAATCATCACATGATGATTCCTATCATCAATTATGTGGTTAATTTGTCACACCCCCAAATTCCCACTCGTGGCGTATGTCCATGTGGATGTGACGTGTCCAGAATCACAGCTCAAGGTCATATAGAACACCTCTATATGCGTTTACAAATCCAAAGTTTGACACATACACTCATAAAATAGTTTGCAGCGGAATAAAAGTTATCATATCATATTACAGAGGAAAATCACATGTTTGACAAAATGCAACGGAAATGTAAATAGTTTAACACAACATTGTTTAACAGAATAAAAGTAAATTGTTTTCAAAATGACAAGACAGAATGCATGTAAGTTCCTAATGCTCGTTCCTTAAGATGTGCATTCCTGTCCTCATGCTAGCCTTGTTAGTTACCTGAGAATACAAGTTAGAAAAAGTGTCAACACGATGGTTGGTGAGTTCACAGGTTTTGATATACATATAGTAAGAAAGTGTGTCATGATGTTTATCAAATGTTAGTACCGAGCCCTAGGCCCAAAGTGTCAGTGCGTCACTACCGAACTAGACTTGTTTGTCCTTGCCTCCGCTATGTCTCGTATACATAGCAAGTTAGGTCAGAGTTTGCACGGGTTATGACATCCAGTCAACATAGTGCCCCGTGGGGTTAGTCATTCCCTAATGGATCCATCCAAATCTACCACGTTGTTCGTACATTAACGGTAAGACTTTGTGAGGGCTTAATACGAGTTCAACACTTAATGTTTGTCCAATAAACCAGCATACACAATAGAATGTTTGTAATAGCAATAATGTTTGATTTGATGCAACTAGTATTCTCCCCCTATTTAAAAGCGTTTGAAAAAGAGTAAAGAGGAGCCGTAAACTCACCTTAGTGAAGTGAACGTAAGTATGCGTAAGCTCCTCAAGTAGTGCGTCGGTCACCGGCAACCTATATCGTATACCGTACGTGAGTTCGTGTAAGTGACCGTGCTAGTGTTCGTGTTAGTGCTCGTGTTTGTGTTCAACAACCCTTGGTTGTTCATGCTTGTCCGTGTCGGTCCACAATGACCGTGTTTGCTCGTGTTGGTCCACATTGACCGTGTTTGACTGTGTTGGTCCACATTGACCGTGTTTGACCGTGTTTGACCAGAGTTGACCGTGTCAAGTCAACGACCCGTTGGTGAACCGTGTGACGGTTGTGAATCGTGTAGCAATCGTGTAAGTGTTTGTCGTGTGCAAAACACGCAAGTCGCGTCTATGGACAACTTACTATTTATAGTAAGTTTCCATTTTTGGAAAGTTCACAAAGCATATCGGTTTTAAAGTTCTAGCATGCTCGTTAGTCCTACGTGATCATGTTAACACATAACACATCATCATACGAATTCACATAAGTCGTTTTCATCATGTTAGCACACAAAAGTTTCCTAAAATGGAAAGTTTCCATTTATAGCATACATGATATCGGAAACCATCTAACTTAGCATCCAATCATCATGGTATAACATACTAAGTCATTTAGCATGCCCAAATCATACAACATGTTTGCAAATCGGTTTTTGTAAAAACAAAGTTACCATAAATAGTAACTTTGTGGTTTTTCATAAAAACAACCATTCTAACCTTTCTAAACCAATTTTTATAACACAAATCATCATATTAAGTCCTCTAGCATCATTTAAACATACAAACATGGGTCCAGACGTCATCTAACAAGATTTTGACCCGAAAAGTTACTAAATATTGTAACCATGTCAATATGAGCATAATCCACTTCTAAATCATATTCTAAACATCAATATCATCTAAATACATTCAAATAAAATTTCTAAATACATACATGCTCATCATCTTAACCAAATCACCATTTTGTAAAACAAAAGTTACTAAAAACAGAAAAAATCACAAATGAACCATCCTTGACCATTTCTATATCATCAAATCATGAAATCATCCTCCTATATCATCAAGAAGCATCTCTAGACATTAAAAATCATCCCACATGCCATGGATCATACATGCATGTGGGTTTCTTACTTGATAATGACCATACTATGAAATCTATACATACACAACGTCATAGATCATCCCATTTCATCATATTATCATCATAGATCATCTTATACATTAGGTTTATCAACAAACCCAGATTCAAACCATAAGAAATTCGTGCATGTGATGGTGTAGTGTTTGCATGTGTGATTTAACACTTGCATGTGTGTGTATTGGTGATATAAAGCTACAAGGAGTGTATGACTACCTTCTATAGCTTCAAAGGTCCTGAGATGATGCACCCAACAGCTCCTAGAGCTTCTGGACAGTAGGCTTGTGCAGAGAAACGACGATGATGGTGGTGGTGCGAGCTCCAACTTCCTTCTCAAGCTTCCAAAGCTCCAAGGATCACAACTATGGCTTCAATGGTGTTTAGAGAAGGTAGGAGATGATAACCAGAGGTTTTGGGAAGATAATCTCGAGTTGATTACGTCTGAAAGGGTTTAAAATGAGTGAGTAGCCGTAATGATGGGTTTTGGGAGCTTAAAAAGGTGATTTTGCGAATCTGGCGCCCCAGGCGTATCGCCTGGCGAGGGAGGTTGGCGTCTGTCGTTACGCGCGAGTGCACCGGATGAGGCGCCATCTTCCTCATCCGCGCGCATCGCCTGGGATGGGAGCTTCGGGTCAGGCGTACCGCCTGGCCCATATGTAAGGCCAAATATGCCTATTTTGTTGTTCTAGGCCCATTCTCGCCCGTTTCTCGACTGTAGGACATTGTTCGAGCGTCGTTTGGACTCCATTAGTCAATTACTAGCCATAATTGACTTGTGAGGTGTTTCTGTGCTTAAGTGTTGTGATGTTCACCAACGTTCGTGTGTTTTGACACGTGTGTGTTGTTTGCCGATAATTCCACGAATTATCCTGTTGTGTGTCAGTGTTTGTACTGTCGTGCCACATGTCACACTAAATTGATCTAATTCTAGTGCCACGTGTACATAAGGCATTTAAATAAACGTTTAAATAAATAACATGCTGACGTGGAAATTACGAGGTGTCACATCCTCCCCTTGTTAGAAAGAATTTCGTCCAGAAATTCAACTTGCGTTGCCAGTGTTTGTCTGTTCCGCGAACAGGTGTGGGTACTTTTGTTTCATCTGGTCTTCACGTTCCCACGTGAATTCCGGTCCTCGTCGCGAATTCCATCGCACCTTTACTATAGGTATCTTGCTGAGTTTGAGCTTCTTGGTTTCCCGGTTCATAATCTCCACCGGTTCTTCCACGAAGTTCAATTGTTCGTCGATCTGTATTTCCTCAAGAGGGATAACAAGTGTCTCATCAGACAGACACGTTTTGAGATTCGAGATGTGAAATACGTTGTGTACACTGCTCAATTCAATTGGCAGGTTCAGTTCGTAGGCTACAGGGCCTATTCGTTTTGTAATCTCGAAAGGTCCAATGTAACGAGGGTTCAACTTGCCTCGTTTGCCAAACCGTATGACTCCCTTCCAAGGCGAGACCTTGAGTAACACTCTGTCTCCCACCTGGAACTCCAACGGTTTGCGTCGTTTATCAGCATAGCTTTTCTGTCTGTCCCGAGCTGCTGCCATCCGTTTGCGTATTTGCACGATCTTTTCAGTCGTTTCGTGCACTAGTTCTGGACCGGTCAGTTGGCTGTCTACAACTTCCGCCCAGCAAATAGGTGATCGACACTTGCGTCCGTAAAGTGCCTCGAATGGTGCAGCTTGAATGCTATTGTGGTAGCTGTTGTTGTACGAGAACTCAACTAATGGTAGATGAGTCTCCCAGCTACTACCGAAATCAATAACACATGCCCGAAGCATGTCCTCCAGTGTCTGTATGGTGCGTTCACTCTGCCCATCAGTCTGTGGGTGGTAAGCGGTACTCATGTCCAATCTCGTACCCAAAGCCTTATGCAAAGACTTCCAGAAATGCGACGTGAAGCGACTGTCGCGATCAGAGATTATCGAGATTGGCAATCCATGTCGAGTGACCAGTTCCTTCATATAAATGCGAGTGAGCTTGTCCAACTTGTCAGTCTCCTTGATGGGTAGGAAATGTGCGGACTTTGTCAGTCGGTCTACGATAACCCAGATGGTATCGCAACCACTTGCCGTCCTAGGCAGTTTAGTTATGAAGTCCATGGAAATCTGCTCCCATTTCCACATTGGTAATTCTGGTTGTTGAAGCAACCCTGATGGCTTCTGGTACTCCACTTTGACTTTTGAGCACGTTAGACACTTACTCACGTAAGTTGCTATTTCGGCTTTCATGTTTGGCCACCAGTAGGTTGTCTTCAAGTCATGATACATTTTTTCGGAGCCCGGATGTACGGAATACCGGCTCTTGTGAGCTTCGTCCATCACTACTTCTCTTAGTCCCCCGTAGTGTGGAATCCAAATTCGATCCACTAGGTAATATGCTCCGTCGTCCTTTGCCTTCAGTTGTTTATCCATACCACGCATGGCTTCGAGAGAGAGGTTCTCTGTTTTCAGAGCTTCTTGCTGTGCGTGTCGGATTTGATTTGGTAGCTCAGAATGAATTGTGAGTTGTAGCGCACGCACACGTTTGGTTGTTTCCTTCCGACTCAACGCGTCAGCCACTACGTTTGCTTTACCGGGATGGTACTTGATAGGGCAATCATAATCGCCGATGAGTTCGATCCATCTTCGTTGCCTCATGTTTAGCTCCTTCTGGTCGAAGATGTGTTGTAGGCTTTTATGATCGGTAAAGATAGTGCATTTCGTGCCATACAAGTAGTGTCGCCAGATCTTCAAGGCAAATACTACGGCTCCCAACTCAAGGTCATGAGTCGTGTAGTTTTTCTCATGCACCTTCAGTTGTCGTGAAACGTATGCTATCACCTTCTCGCGCTGCATAAGCACGCAACCAAGTCCTTGTTTTGAGGCGTCACAATACACCACAAAATCATCGCATCCTTCCGGTAAGGATAGGATAGGTGCAGTACATGGTTTCTGCTTCAACAAATTGAAAGCAGTTTCCTGTTTGTCTCCCCAGTCAAACTTCTTGTCTTTATAGGTCAGGGATGTCAGTGATTGAGCAATCTTTGAAAACCCTTCAATGAATCTCCTGTAGTACCCAGCCAGCCCTAGGAATTGCCGCACCTCAGTTGGAGTCTTGGGTGCTTCCCAGTTCTTGATGGCTTCAATCTTGGCAGGGTCTACGTGTATTCCTTGTTTGTTAACCACATGTCCAAGAAATTGGACCTCGCGAATCCAAAAGTCTCACTTTGAGAATTTCACGTATAGTTGCTCTTTCTTCAGTAATTCCAAGACTAGCCTCAGATGTTCAGCATGTTCTTCCTGATTCTTAGAGTAAATCAGTATGTCGTCAATGAACACTATCACGAATTTGTCAAGGTAGGGTTTGCAAACTCTATTCATGAGGTCCATGAATATAGCTGGTGCATTGGTCAGTCCAAAGGGCATAACCAGAAATTCGTAGTGTCCGTATCGGGTTCTGAAGGCAGTCTTAGGAATATCGTTCTCTTGTATCCTTAGTTGATGGTAACCCGATCTTAAATCGATCTTCGAATAGTAGCTTGACCCTTGCAACTGGTCAAACAGATCATATATTCGCGGTAATGGATATCGATTCTTGATCGTCACCTTCTTCAGTTCTCTGTAGTCGATACACATACGAAATGATCCGTCTTTCTTCTTCACAAACAAGACCGGATCTCCCCAAGGTGAGAAGCTCGGTCTGATAAATCCCTTGTCTAACAGTTCCTGCAACTGGTTAGACAGTTCTTGCATCTCAGTTGGTGCTAGTCGGTATGGAGCTTTAGCAATCGGTGCTGCTCCTGGTGTGACGTATATCTGAAACTCGACTTGTCGTTTCGGAGGTAGTCCAGGTAGATCCTCGGGAAACACTTCGGGAAAATCGCGGACTACAGCGATGTCCTCAATCTTCCTTTCTTCCTTTGGTTGTTCCGTGATGAGGGCTAGTATTGCAGTGTATCCCTTTTGGAGGTACTTGTTTGCCTTCATGCAGGACATAATGTTCAGAGGTACTCCCCGTCGTTCTCCCTGAATCGAGATCCGTTTCCCGTTCTGCAACGTCACTCGTACGATCTTCTCGTTGCATACAATCTCGGCTTGGTTAGCGGATAACCAATCCATTCCAACGACTACATCAAAGCTTCCGAGAGTCACTGGCATCAAGTCAATTTCGAGTTCGTGATCCGCCAACACCATGACGCATCCTCGAAAGACGTGTTGTGTTTCAATCAGCTTGCCGTCGGCTAACTCTACAGTATATTTATAGTCTAGTGGTGTTGGGGTAATGTCTAGCAATTTACTAAACTCACTAAATATAAAGCTCCTATCGGCACTGATATCAAATAATATACTAGCGTAGACATTATTTAAAAGAAACGTACCGGTCACGATGTTCGGGTCATCCTTGGCTTCCCCCGAGCCAATCACAAAAGCTCGACCCTTGGCCGCTCCCCCTCTGGCCTTCTTCAGCTGAGGGCGATCCCTCCTCATGTGGCCTGGCTTGCCACATTCATAACACCCTCTGGGAGTGTTTTGATTGTTGTTGTTGTGGTTCTGGTTGTGGTTGGGGTTGTTGTTGTTGACAGGAAACTTTGATCTGCAATCTTTGGCCATATGGCCATGCCGTCCGCACTTCAGGCAACGATACCGCTCGCAGTGCCCAAAGTGGTGATATGAACAACGGTTGCATAGTGGATATTTTCCTTGGTATACTCCATTTCCCTTGTCATCGGGTTGGGTGGCAGTGAAAGCTAGGGCAGGTGCAGATCGTTGTTGTTGTTGAGGTTGATGAGATTGGTGATGACTGGGTTCCCACTTTCTCTTCTGGCTCTCTTGAGGCTTTACATGCTCGCCTCGTTTGGGTAGCTTGCCTTGTGCTACCGCTTGGTCAGTCAGTTTGTGAGCCAAGCGAATCAGCGGTTGGATGGTGGTGTGGTCGGAAGCAGTTACCGTGCTTTGAATCTGTTCCGGCAGTCCACTTATGAACTGCTCGATCTTCTTATACTCCGGCGTTACCGTTGCCGGGCATAGCTTGCACAGTTCGTGAAATCGAGTACAGTACTTCTCGATTTCCGATCCTACCATCTTGTGTACCCAAAATTCCTCTTCCAGTTTTCGAATTTCGTCATGAGGGCAATACTCCTCATGAAGCATCCTTGTGAAATTCTCCCAGGGAATAGAGTTGGCGGTTTCCAGTCCGAGAGTCTGGACATGGGTGTTCCACCATGTGAGGGCCGGTCCCTCCAGAGTTCCCGTAGCATATTTCACTCGGTTTTCCTCCGAGCACTCAGACATAGAAAAAACTGACTCCAGCTTCTCGATCCAGCGAAGCAGTCCCACTGCTCCCTCAGTACCTTGGAACTTGTGTGGGTGGCAGCTCAGGAAAGCTTTGAACGAGCATCCCTTTGCTATGCCCCCATGAGATCCTGTGCATCGGAGTTCAATGTAACGTGTTAGTGTCTGCGTTGCCTATACTATGTTAGTCACGTTAGGCAGGAGTTAATACCATTGTTAGTGCCACTAGTTTCGCTGGCATGTCTGTTCGCCTCGTACTTCGCGAGCACTTTGTTGAACTTACGTTCGACCATCATGTCGATTCTCGCCCTTTCGGCCTTGCGTTTGAGTTTGATAGCGTTGGATCCTCTTCCAGACATGTTGCTATATGGAAAGGTTAGGATGTCAGTTAGCATGAGTTAGAGTGTTAGCAAATGTCATGTTAGAAGTCAAGTCAGATGTCATGTCAGAAGTTGTGTTAGCAACAGTCATAGTGATACAATAGATAATAACAAAGCATAATTCTCATTAATACCAGATTTTTGAAGTACAATAATTTTAAAAGGAAATACAATACGAGTTCTTCGAGCACATCCCGCTCGTCTAGGCCAAAATAAGAAGAAATACAAAATAAAGTAGTCCTCTAGTCCGAGTCCATGGAGACGTGTGAAATGTCACTGGCAGCGTCTTCGTCGTCATCGTCCTCCTCTGGATCCTCATCGGGATCCTCGTCAAAATCCTCTTCTCCGAGATCATTGACCTCGAATTCAGGACCATCCTCCTGTGGAGGTTCTTCTATAAACTGTGCAGCCCATGCATTGAGCATGGCGTCGCTAGCCTGCACCATCGCCTGAGTCTCCTCGTTGGCGACTCGGTTCTCCGTAATACGTCCATCATGCTCCTGCATGATGTCCACCATCTGCCCATGCTGACTAAATTTTGACTTTGAGAAGTCAAAATTCAGATTATACCAAGTTGAAACCGAAAATTTGTAAGTACACATGATTATAACTAAATTAAATGGTTAATAATCATCACATTGATGATTCCTATCATCAATTATGTGGTTAATTTGTCACACCCCCAAATTCCCACTCGTGGCGTATGTCCATGTGGATGTGACGTGTCCAGAATCACAGCTCAAGGTCATATAGAACACCTCTATATGCGTTTACAAATCCAAAGTTTGACACATACACTCATAAATAGTTTGCAGCGGAATAAAAGTTATCATATCATATTACAGCGGAAAATCACATGTTTGACAAAATGCAACGGAAATGTAAATAGTTTAACACAACATTGTTTAACAGAATAAAAGTAAATTGTTTTCAAAATGACAAGACAGAATGCATGTAAGTTCCTAATGCTCGTTCCTTAAGATGTGCATTCCTGTCCTCATGCTAGCCTTGTTAGTTACCTGAGAATACAAGTTAGAAAAAGTGTCAACACGATGGTTGGTGAGTTCACAGGTTTTGATATACATATAGTAAGAAAGTGTGTCATGATGTTTATCAAATGTTAGTACCGAGCCCTAGGCCCAAAGTGTCAGTGCGTCACTACCGAACTAGACTTGTTTGTCCTTGCCTCCGCTATGTCTCGTATACATAGCAAGTTAGGTCAGAGTTTGCACAGGTTATGACATCCAGTCAACATAGTGCCCCGTGGGGTTAGTCATTCCCTAATGGATCCATCCAAATCTACCACGTTGTTCGTACATTAACGGTAAGACTTTGTGAGGGCTTAATACGAGTTCAACACTTAATGTTTGTCCAATAAACCAGCATACACAATAGAATGTTTGTAATAGCAATAATGTTTGATTCGATGCAACTAGTATTCTCCCCCTATTTAAAAGCGTTTGAAAAAGAGTAAAGAGGAGCCGTAAACTCACCTTAGTGAAGTGAACGTAAGTATGCGTAAGCTCCTCAAGTAGTGCGTCGGTCACCGGCAACCTATATCGTATACCGTACGTGAGTTCGTGTAAGTGACCGTGCTAGTGTTCGTGTTAGTGCTCGTGTTTGTGTTCAACAACCCTTGGTTGTTCATGCTTGTCCGTGTCGGTCCACAATGACCGTGTTTGCTCGTGTTGGTCCACATTGACCGTGTTTGACTGTGTTGGTCCACATTGACCGTGTTTGACCGTGTTTGACCAGAGTTGACCGTGTCAAGTCAACGACCCGTTGGTGAACCGTGTGACGGTTGTGAATCGTGTAGCAATCGTGTAAGTGTTTGTCGTGTGCAAAACACGCAAGTCGCGTCTATGGACAACTTACTATTTATAGTAAGTTTCCATTTTTGGAAAGTTCACAAAGCATATCGGTTTTAAAGTTCTAGCATGCTCGTTAGTCCTACGTGATCATGTTAACACATAACACATCATCATACGAATTCACATAAGTCGTTTTCATCATGTTAGCACACAAAAGTTTCCTAAAATGGAAAGTTTCCATTTATAGCATACGTGATATCGGAAACCATCTAACTTAGCATCCAATCATCATGGTATAACATACTAAGTCATTTAGCATGCCCAAATCATACAACATGTTTGCAAATCGGTTTTTGTAAAAACAAAGTTACCATAAATAGTAACTTTGTGGTTTTTCATAAAAACAACCATTCTAACCTTTCTAAACCAATTTTTATAACACAAATCATCATATTAAGTCCTCTAGCATCATTTAAACATACAAACATGGGTCCAAACGTCATCTAACAAGATTTTGACCCGAAAAGTTACTAAATATAGTAACCATGTCAATATGAGCATAATCCACTTCTAAATCATATTCTAAACATCAATATCATCTAAATACATTCAAATAAAATTTCTAAATACATACATGCTCATCATCTTAACCAAATCACCATTTTGTAAAACAAAAGTTACTAAAAACAGAAAAAATCACAAATGAACCATCCTTGACCATTTCTATATCATCAAATCATGAAATCATCCTCCTATATCATCAAGAAGCATCTCTAGACATTATAAATCATCCCACACGCCATGGATCATACATGCATGTGGGTTTCTTTCTTGATAATGACCATACTATGAAATCTATACATACACAACGTCATAGATCATCACATTTCATCATATTATCATCATAGATCATCTTATACATTAGGTTTATCAACAAACCCAGATTCAAACCATAAGAAATTCGTGCATGTGATGGTGTAGTGTTTGCATGTGTGATTTAACACTTGCATGTGTGTGTATTGGTGATATAAAGCTACAAGGACTGTATGACTACCTTCTATAGCTTCAAAGGTCCTGAGATGATGCACCCAACAGCTCCTAGAGCTTCTGGACAGTAGGCTTGCACAGAGAAACGACGATGATGGTGGTGCTGCGAGCTCCAACTTCCTTCTCAAGCTTCCAAAGCTCCAAGGATCACAACTATGGCTTCAATGGTGTTTAGAGAAGGTAGGAGATGATAACCAGAGGTTTTGGGAAGATAATCTCGAGTTGATTACGTCTGAAAGGGGTTAAAATGAGTGAGTAGCCGTAATGATGGGTTTTGGGAGCTTAAAAAGGTGATTTTGCGAATCTGGCGCCCCAGGCGTATCGCCTGGCGAGGGTGGTTGGCATCTGTCGTTACGCGCGAGTGCACCGGATGAGGCGCCATCTTCCTCATCCGCGCGCATCGCCTGGGATGGGAGCTTCGGGTCAGGCGTACCGCCTGGCCCATATGTAAGGCCCAATATGCCTATTTTGTTGTCCTGGGCCCATTCTCGCCCGTTTCTCGACTGTAGGACATTGTTCGAGCGTTGTTTGGACTCCATTAGTCAATTACTAGCCATAATTGACTTGTGAGGTGTTTCTGTGCTTAAGTGTTGTGATGTTCACCAACGTTCGTGTGTTTTGACACGTGTGTGTTGTTGCCGATAATTCCACGAATTATCCTGTTGTGTGTCAGTGTTTGTACTGTCGTGCCATGTGTCACACTAAATTGATCTAATTCTAGTGCCACGTGTACATAAGGCATTTAAATAAACATTTAAATAAATAACATGCTGACCTGGAAATTACGAGGTCTCACATAATTACATCCATAATGTCGAATTAAACTAGTTGGCAACTCAAAAGTTGAAACCGAAACCATTTGAATACAATATCATATAACTCGATCATAATCAGTCGAATTGAACATCCACAAACTTCAATTGGCACCTTGGGAAGCTTTAGCACACAACAATTCAAGAGAAGGAGCATCGGGTGGAAGATTTTGCATTATCACGGCCGAAAAGTCAACCAATTAGTCGAACGAGTGCAATTGGGAATCAATCCGGGTAATTATCAACACCTACACTTCCCTCATGACTCGTGTAATGAAAGCCCTAACCTAATTGAGCCTAGGAACCAGAAATTGTAAGGGTTCGAGTTCTAGTGTTCTTCAATTAAGACGAATTGGGGTTTTTAATGTAATCGAACTCCAAAATTAAATATAATTATATCAACAGCTTCGCAATAACATGATAAACAAAAGCCCTAGGTTAATTTCATGCAATTGCAACGAATTGCATGATTTCGAGTTCTAGGGTTCTTGATATAAAACGATTTGGAGGTTTCCATGCAAACGAGTTCAAAAATCAAATTAAAATATACCATTAGTTTTGTAATGCTCTGATTAACAAAAACCCTATGATAATTTCATCTAACCACAACAAATTGTTTGAATTCGAATGTTAGGGTTCATAATACAAATTTTTTGAGGTTTTTAATTCAAATGAGTTTGATAATCAAATTAAATAGTACAGATAGATTCACAAGACCCTATTTGATGAAAACCCCATGAGTTAACAGTTTAACATAAACAAATTTAACCAATTTGAATGGTGAGTTTGGTAAGCACGTTCGAACCCATGCATGTCACAATTTTGAAATTTCAAAATGATGATTGGTCAAATTAGAACCACCATTGAAATCGCTTGGACCTAAGGAACCGTAGCCCCATGGTCCAGGGATCGATCTTGGTCAAATCACGGGTCAATTGGAATTCAGTGTGTTCGATTGAGATAACGAAGGGAACCGATGGTCTCAATGTTTAAAACAATTAAAATCGGAGTCCTAATGCGATTCCCTAGAGGGCTGAGATGGTTTGAGCATTTGTGTGTGGTTCGGGAGGTCGTAGGTTCGAGCCACGCCTATGCCATTTTTGTGCAAAAATCAGATTTACACATTTTTAATCATAACTCATTCATTCTAACTTCGTTTTAACCCGTTCAAGTTCCATTGGAACCGAAATGGAATCTCGAACAAAATGAACATATTGAAATTTATATTTTGACCAAAAACATAATTGTGTATACTTACGTGTATTTAAATGTAATCATATATACTTATACGATTTAACAAACGAATTCAAAACCATGCATACTTTTGTATGTATGTTTTGAACAATCCAAGTATACGTGGGTTGACACATATGTGATCACGAACATGAATTCACCTTACAAATAACACAACGTTATTGTAATAACACAGATTCCTCGTAGAAGGTTATCTACTCGATTTCACGAGCATTTGATCATTCAATTCACATTCTAAGGTGCGTACACGACCCCTTTTTACTTTTTGCGGAGAAAACATGTGCAGTCGAACATTTTTAGATACATATCACTTGCATGAGTTAGTTGTTTACTATAAGTGCGAACATAACACTAGAAGTCCTTACATATCGAACCCATTAGTTTGCCATAGTGCAAAGCGTGGTAGTTGAAGATAGATCTATTGGGTTTGACAAACCTCACTTGGTAGATGGTAGTTCTATGCAGATGTTTAAATGACCAAACCGAACATTACTATTGTTTGTGTTGGACAATAGTGGAAAGGCAAACATCAATCACACAGTCAGCCTCGGTGTTGACAACTTGTAGAAATAATACATAAGACTAGCTATCATGAACTTTGCAATTTGTGATTATGTGATCTGCAAACATTACTTACAAACGGTTTGTTCAAACATTTGTGATTATTTATACAAACTTGTATACAAACCAACCTTGTGTTGACTATACTTACGTGTTTTCTCAGGATGCTAAGACACAAGCACAAGCAAGCAGGGACTAAGACATTTGAGTCTCATGCATCATTTTATGTTTAATTTTTGAAATCAAACATTAAACATTGTAATTTATGTTTTTGCAGCTGTCATGTTTTGTTATTGTGACAATCCGGCATTTCCGGATTAACCCCATTAAATTCAAGTTAACAAAAATTATACAATATCAAACTAGAAGGGCCAAATTGAACAACACGATGTGGTAGGAGAAATTCAGGCGACGTCCATAACGGGAAAATTGTTACAGAAGCGCCTAAGCTTATAAAAACCACAATCACACCAAACGCATTAGCAATCAAAACTCTGTTGGTGGTTCGTTGACCAAAATTCCGGTTTTTATCTATCCACGCAAACACAAACATTTCCTTGTACCTTTGCAACCATGTTAGTTGTAAATATCCGATAACCCCTAAAAAACAAACACATATTATTACGTTTCATACAACTCAAAAACAATTAAAAACGAGAAATAGAACATTACTCTGATGAGAGGTCCATAACCATTCATGTAGTGGGCTGTAATTATACTCATAGATATCGGGAGTTGCAGAGTCTATCACAACCGACCACATATATCCAAACTTTTGCCAGTCTGATTGCGAAAAAACTAGGCCTGCAGTGTTTGGATATGTTTTCAAAAATGTGCCACCTGCATAGTAATTAGGCAGCACTGGGAAATATTCTTCTGCATGCGTTTACAAGAGCCAATTCTCTGTCGGTTACAATAACGCGTGGCTCCATACACTGTTGAAGTGTATCTTTTAGGCTTTGTAACACCCGGACAAAATTCTCTTCACGTTCCTTACTTATAAACGCATGTGCAACACTAAACGTCTTATGTGTGGACGTGACACCAACTATTTGAACAAATGGCATGTTGTATTTGTTCGTTTTATAAGTTGTGTCAAGTAACAAGACATGAGGAAATGTGCGCCAAATATTATAAGATGTCTGGTGGATAAAAAAAATTTGTTCCACAACATCTGTCGACGCATCGTCTTGAGTTTGGTAAATAAAATTATTTCTTTGCAGTGTGCTAAAAAGGACCTGAATTGGAGTTTCCCCCGTGTTGTGTCCAGCACGTAACTTCCGTCGTGCATTGTAAATATATCTAAGGTTGGAAACATTATCGGGGTTTTGGTCCTTTACAGCGGCAAGTATATCACGGGGCAACATGTTTTGGTTTGACAGTTGCTCAACTAGACGGGTTTCACTTTCATTTAATCTCATCACATATGGATGACCGCCTAGTTGTTCAGCTCCTTGGTGGTTGTGTTCACTATTAACCACACGCAACTTTCAACTACCACAACTTATGTAGTATTTACCAATTAGCTCAAATTCACACCCAGTCTTCTTCGAACAAGTACATCTAGCTTTTGGTTCACCCTGATACACGCCACCGCGATCACATTTAAGCCACACCTTTATAACTACTCCGGCTGCATTAGTTTTGCTTCATCGTCTAACTGGCACATAACCATTTTCACGCCCTCTAGCAATCGCCCAATCAACCAGTTCATCAACACCGGCAAACACCTGAAAACAACAAATGTATAAGATTTTGTAAACTAACAACCGTTAAACGAATAAGTTTATTACCTGATCAATTTCATAGACACACATATATTCTTCACCGAAGTTGTTGCCTCCCATCGACATTGTTAAACCTTTAACACGATTTAGAAATTACAAACAAGCAAATATTTAACGAGGAATAGATTGAACGAATAAAACTTGAGATATAACGTTCAATAAATCTTCAAAATCGTTCAACATATAACGCTCAATTATAATGACTTCGCACGTATTCCAACATCTATTACGTCTCTTCAAGTAATTTGCGCGCAAATAATAATCTCAAATTATTGGCCTTTAATACGAGCCGTATCGCCTTATACGGGCCGTGTGTATTGCGTGTCAGACCTGCGTCAGCCCTATGATTTGACGTGTGTCACACCCCCAATTTTCAACTAACGGAATCATACCGTTTGGGAACGTGACAAACCAGGATCTCAGATCATTAGACATAGCGCAGACCTCTATATGAATTTTCAAAACATACTGTGGTCTTTAAAACAATACATCAGAGTTTTCAAAAGTTGCGGAAGCGTTATAAAACCAATAACAGTTGTAAAGTAAACATTACAAAACACAATACTTAAATGTTCAAATTCAAATATTCAAAATGTTTAAAATGCATGAGACTCTATCTCCTAGTCCATGCCAGCTTTAACGCGCGCCTTAGCGTCCTGAGAAAACATGTAAATCAAGTCAACACAAAGGTTGGTGCATAACACAGGTTTTAAGCATTCACAATGTTCAAAACAACAGTTTGAATAACAAGATTGTAGATAACATAATCACACATGCACAGTCATGATAGCTAGTCATATAAACTATTTACATACGTGTTCGACACCGAAGCTGATGGATTGCCATGCTATAGCATGTTTTCGCCTTGCCACTATTGTCTATCACAACAATAGTAAAATTGTGTTTGGTCAGTCAAACACCTGCGTAGATCCCATCTACCAGGTGAGGTTTGTCAAACCTAATAGATCTATTTCCAACTACCACGCTTTGCATTACAGCAAACTAAACGGTTCGAGGTGTGTAAGGACTTTCAAGTTGATATGTTTTCACATAATGTAAACAGCTAACTCATGCAAGTGATATGTATCTAAAAACAGTTTGTTGCACATGTTTTCTCCCCCAAAACAGTTTAAAATAAGAAAGGGCCGTGTACGCACCTTTGAGTATAGCAGAATGATCAATTACTTGTGAACTTGCGTAGAAATCCTCTACGAATAATCTGTGGTTTAAACAATAACCTAGAGTTATTCGAAATGTCGTTTTGTGCTTGAAATCACATACGTGTCAACACACGTATGTTAGAGTGTTAAGAATGTGCATACGAAAGTACGCGTGCTTTTGAAATCGTTTAAATAAAATCCTATACGATTTTATTTAATTAAACGTAATTATACGCGATTTCGTTTTCGGGTTAAAATATGAATGTTATCATTCTAATACGTTCGTATTCTCGTTACGGTTCCAACGCAACTTGAACGGTTTAAAACGGAGTTCAAACGAACAAAATATGATCAAAATATCAAAATAACCTTAAAAGCACAAAAATGGTTGGGACCGGGATCGAACCCGCGACCCCTGGAACTGAAACCACACACCCAACCAACTGATCTACCTCACAATCGTTACTGGTTCCGTTTCTAAATAGTTTTAAATCAAAGCCTAATCGAGTTCTCTTGTCCATATGTATTTCGAATACAAACGAGTCCCATTTGTCTCGATTTCGAGCCCGATCGATCCTACGACCATGGGGTTTTCATCTGATAACAAATTTCGAAGCTATCAGTCATGTTTAATTTGAGTTTTAATCTAGTTTACAACAAAATCCCCAAAACACTTATCATAACACGCCCTAGAATTCGAAATCGGTTAAATCGAAGTTTTGATATGAAATTGATACATCAGTTAGCATGATCGGCAGCTTCTGAAACTATCCATTCATATTAATTTGATTTTAAAACTCATCTCGATCGAAACCCCTAATTCGTGTCCAAGAACAAACCCTAGAATAAGAAATCTATCAATTCGTTGTAACTAACTAAAATTGATGCATGTTTTAGCTTAGTCGAGACCTTCTGGAACTACCCATGTACATTAATTTGATTCTAGACCCCGTTTTCATGAAAACCCCCAAAGTCGTTTTTACTTAGAACCCTCGAATTAAAAACCCTATGTTTCGATGTTAGCAGCCGAAATTGAGATAGGTTTACTCTTAATCGGCCATTTTAGAATGTGTATGAGTAATTTGTTACCTGTTTTGATGTTAAATTGATGGAGATCAACTTGAAGCTTGAATTTCGGCTAACCCACGACCCAACTCGTCTTATTAGACTTCTGTGATCGAATTGTGAGATGTAAAAGCACCTAATGATGCCGACTAGAAGCTCTGTGGTTCCAATTTCGTGAATTATGATCAGGTTATACACATTTGATACAAAGGGGTAACGGTTACGCCTCTTGAATATCATTTGAGTTTAATTCCACGACTTAATGCTCTAATAACGTATGTTTACTGTTTTATAATCATCAATGAGATGATTATAACTGATTAATTCAGTTAATATCAGTGTAACAACTCAATTATGAATTTCTCCAAGCTTGTAGACGAATTTTGACCAATTAAAGTCAACATTATTCGTTTTCCCCAATTACAAGTTAAATCTTTGTAATTAAACATTTTGGAACTGCTTTTTGCTTGATTCCAGTCCCTTGGGTTTGATTTTTCTCGATTACATAACATCTCGGTTTAATCTAGAGTTAACGGAGTTAATCCGAATTGCCGAATTGTCACTAATCGAATCAATTGAACTAGTTTTGAGCTTGATTTATCCAATTGGGCCTCCTAAATACCATTGGGCCTTCCTTGGCCTTATTGGGCCTTCCCTGGGCCTACTTTGTTTTCATTGGGCCTCACTTGACCTTATTGGGCCTTACTGGGTCTCCCTTGGCTTATTGGGCCTACATTGGCTCTGTTGGGCCTACATTGGCTTTGTTGGGCCTACATTGGCTTTGTTGGGCTTGCTTTGGCCTTACTGGGCCTTCTTGGGCCTTCCTTGTTTTCCTTGAGCCTAATTTAATCTTATTGGGCCTACTAGACTTTGTTGGGCCTTCATAGACTTCATTGGGCCTGATTTGTCTTGTTGGGCCTGTGATCTCACTGTTTTTCAGTTAGTGAAGTTAATCCAAAAAGTCGGATTGTCACATCATCCCCTTGTTGAAGGAATTTTCGTCCCGAAAATTAGTAAGTGTTAGGAGTAGTTAGGAAACTACTTACGAGTTTAAATCGTACGTGTTAGTGTGATTTGATCATTCTGTGTGCTTGTGTGTATTCACACCCAAAGTCTAATGCTTGCAACATCACAACTCAATGTGATCGTTCAATGTGACTGTTTGCGTGTACACTAGTTAGTTCACCTAACTGTGACTGTTTGTGTTTGATCATACTGTGTTGTGTAACCTCACACATAGTGAGTGTCTGAAACTGTTTGTACTATGTAACCCCCGTACATAGCAAAATGTGTGTAACCAATCATGTATGTACTACCATAACATGTAACATATGAAATGTAGCACATAAAATATATAAATTGTAATGTAGCACAAATGTTAATAACAAAATCAATTGAATAAAATGTTTGTGCTTACAGTTTGAAATTTGCAGTGTTGATGTGTGAAAGCATCACGTCATCCCCTTGTTGAAGGAAATTTCGTCCCGAAATTTAACGTGCGCTCTCAGTGTTAACAGTAGCTGTTTTGAATAGATGAGGATACTTCTTCATCATTTGATCTTCCCGTTCCCATGTGAATTCAGGACCACGTCTTGAATTCCATCGAACTTTGACTATTGGAATCTTGCTTTGCTTCAGTTGTTTGACCTCTCGGTCCATGATTTCTGCCGGTTCTTCAATGAATCGTAACTGTTCATCTACTTGTATTTCTTCCAACGGTACAATCAATGTCTCATCAGAAAGACATTTCTTCAAGTTCGATACGTGAAAAACGTCATGAACTCCACTGAGTTCATCCGGTAATTTGAGTTGATACGCAACCGGACCAATCCTTTTCAGAATTTCAAAAGGTCCTACGTAACGTGGACTAAGCTTCCCGCGCTTGCCGAATCGTATCACACCTTTCCAAGGTGATACCTTTAGAAGAACTCGGTCTCCTACTTGAAATTCCAACGGTTTACGACGCTTGTCTGCATAACTCTTCTGTCGATCCCGGGCCGCTGCCATACGGTTCCGGATTTGAACTATCTTCTCTGTCGTCTCGTGCACCAGTTCAGGACCTGTTAACTGACTGTCACCAATTTCAGCCCAGCAAACTGGTGAACGACATTTGCGACCATACAAAGCTTCAAACGGTGCTGCTTGAATACTTGTATGATAACTATTGTTGTAAGAGAATTCTACCAACGGTAAATGATTCTCCCAGCTATCACCAAAGTCAATTACACAAGCTCGTAACATATCCTCGAGCGTTTGAATCGTACGTTCACTTTGACCGTCGGTCTGTGGATGATAGGCGGTACTCATATCCAAGCGAGTCCCCAATGACTTATGAAGAGATTTCCAAAAGTTGGAAGTAAACCGAGCATCCCGATCTGATATGATAGAGATTGGCACGCCATGTCGTGCTACAACTTCCTTGATGTAAATGCGAGTCAGTTTCTCCATCTTATCAGTTTCCTTGATTGCTAAGAAGTGTGCAGATTTCGTTAATCGATCGACAATTACCCATATCGTATCACAACCACTCGGTGTACGGGGTAACTTAGTAATGAAGTCCATCGAAATCTGTTCCCATTTCCACATCGGTATCTCTGGTTGTTGCAGTAAACCAGATGGCTTCTGATATTCAACTTTGACTTTCGAACAGGTCAAACATTTGCTAACGTACTTAGCAATATCCGCTTTCATGTGAGGCCACCAATACAGTGCCTTCAAGTCATGGTACATCTTGTCTGATCCCGGATGGACTGAATATCTGGACTTGTGTGTTTCGTCCATCACGAGTTCCCTTAAACCTCCATACAAAGGTATCCACATTCGATTAGTGAAATAACGAATTCCATCAGGTTTAACATCCAATTGTTCTTCCATTCCTCGTAAAGATTCCGGTACTAAGTTTTCCGTTTTCAAGGCCTCAATCTGAGCACTGTGCACCTTGTCAGGTAAGTCGGTATGTATTGTCATCATAAGTGCACGAACCCGTCTTGTTCCCGTTGTATCTTTTCTGCTTAAAGCGTCAGCTACCACATTAGCCTTTCCCGGGTGATACTTAATCGCACACTCATAATCTTTCAACAACTCAACCCATCGTCGTTGTCTCATATTGAGTTCCTTCTGATCAAAGATATGTTGCAAACTCTTATGATCAGTATAAATAGTACACTTAGTTCCATACAGATAATGCCTCCATATTTTCAAAGCAAAAACCACTGCTCCTAACTCCAAATCATGAGTAGTGTAATTCTTTTCGTGCGTTCTTAGTTGTCTGGAAGCATAAGCAATCACTTTATCCCGTTGCATCAACACACATCCCAAACCTTGTGCAGATGCATCACAATACACCACAAAGTCTTCTGTTCCTTCCGGTAAGGACAGAATCGGTGCGCTGCAAAGCTTCTGTTTCAATAACTGGAATGCAGCTTCCTGTTTATCCGTCCAGTTATACTTTGTTCCCTTATGCGTAAGAGCTGTAAGTGGTTGAGCGATCTTTGAGAACCCTTCAATGAATCGTCGATAATAACCCGCCAAACTAAGGAATTGTCGTACCTCGGTAGGAGTCTTTGGCGCTTCCCAATTCTTAATCGCTTCAATCTTCGCTGGATCAACATGTATGCCCTTTTCATTGACTATATGACCCAAGAATTGTACTTCTCGCATCCAGAAATCACATTTCGAGAATTTAGCGTACAATTGTTCCTGTTTCAGTAATTCCAATAGTAATCGAAGATGTTCGGCGTGCTCCTCCTCAGACTGTGAATAGATGAGAATGTCATCAATGAAAACAATGACAAACTTATCAAGATAAGGTTTACAAACATGATTCATGAGATCCCTGAATACAGCTAGAGCGTTTGTCAACCCAAATGGCATGACCAAGAACTCATAATGGCCATATCGTGTCCTGAATGCTGTCTTCGGAATATCCTCCTCCTGGACTCTTAGTTGATGATAACCAGACCTGAGATCAATCTTCGAGTAGTAACTCGAACCTTGCAACTGATCGAACAGATCGTCAATTCTGGGTAACGGATACCGGTTCTTGATAGTAACCTTGTTCAATTCACGGTAATCGATACACATACGGAAAGTCCCGTCCTTCTTCTTAACAAACAAAACTGGAGCTCCCCACGGTGAAAAACTAGGTCGTATGAAACCCTTATCCAACAACTCTTGCAATTGTGTAGATAATTCTTGCATCTCAAACGGTGCAAGTCGATAAGGCGCCCTAGCTATTGGTGCTGCATCTGGTGTAAGGTCGATTCGAAATTCCACCTGTCTGACAGGCGGTAATCCCGACAAGTCTTCTGGAAATACCTCCGGAAATTCACAAACTACAGGTATATCTTCAAGCTTCTTCTCAGTTACCGGCTTTTCAGTTATAAGTGCTATAACTGCCGTATGACCTTTACGCAGACATTTGTGTGCTTTCATACAAGATATGAGACGCAGTGGTGTACTGCTCTTCTCGCCTTGTACATACAATGTCTCTCCCTGTGAAAGAGGTATGCGAACAATCTTTTCATGGCATACGATTTCAGCCTGGTTTTTGGACAACCAGTCCATGCCAATAACTACATCAAAACTGCCTAAGGCAATAGGCATAAGATCAATCTCTAATGTTTGACCCATCAAATCAAGGATACATCCCTTAAAAATACTTTCCACTACAATCAACTTACCATCAGCTAATTCCATAGTATATGGACTATCTAAGGCAGTTGGACTAACATTTAGCAACTTAGCAAGTGAACTAGATACAAAACTCCGATCGGCACCGGTGTCAAATAACATAGAGGCATAGTGATTATTTAAGAGGAACGTACCCGTAACAATGTTGGGATCCTCCCGCGCTTGACGTCCTCCAATCACAAACGCCCTGCCCCTAGCACCATTGTTGTTGTTGTTGTTGTTATTGTTGTTGTTGTTGTTGGTGCCATTTCCATTGCCATTGGCATTATTGTCCCCGCCTTTCTTGAGCTGTGGGCAATCTTTCTTAAAATGCCCCATCTTGCCACACTCAAAACAACCTTTCTGAGCGTTGTTCTGGTTATTGTTCTGGTTGTTGTTGTTCTGTAGTTCCCCGCGACAATCCTTAGCCGCATGCCCAATCTTGCCACACCTCTGGCACTTAGCTTTCTCACACTGATTACCTGCATGATGGTAACCACACCTATTGCACTTGGGGTGTTTGCCAATATAACCCCCCGACGATGATGATTGCTGACCACTGCTTGAACCATGATAAGACTTGTTTGAGTCTTGTTTCCGGTTTTGCTGATATGATTGTTGGTTGTTACCCTTGAAGTTGTTACTTTCCCACTTTCTCTTATGATCTCCCACCTTGGTAGCAGATGTTCGTTTGGGCAGAGTCCCCTGCAACACTGCCTGGTCAGTAAGCTGATGCGCTAAACGAACAGCTTGTTGAATGGTGGTGGGATTTGCTGAAGTCACCAACCCTTGAATCTGAGGCACTAGTCCTCCAATGTACCTTTCAATCCACTTACTGGCTGGAGTAGCCATGTGTGGAAGCAGTCTGGCCAACTCATGTGACCTGGTCGTATACTCTTCAATGTTTGACCTCTCCATCTTGAGGTGCCAGTATTCCTCCTCCAACTTCTGCATCTCACTGCGAGGACAGTACTCCTCTTGTAGTAAAGTTTTGAAGTCGTTCCATGTTAAGGCATTAGCCTCTCCCAACCCCAGAGTCTGAACATTTGAGTTCCACCAAGTTAGTGCTGGACCCTCCAATGTTCCCGTAGCAAATTTCACCTTGCTTTCGTTAGGACAGTTGCACATTTCAAACACCGACTCAGCCTTTTCAATCCACCGAAGGAGTCCAATGGCCCCCTCCGACCCTTTGAAATTGTGAGGTTTACAGTCCAAGAACATCTTGAACGTGCAGACTTGTGGGTTAATCAATCCCCCAGCTGGACCCTGTGGCCCTGTGTTGTGAGTCTGAGCATACTGTGCGATTGCCTCTGCAACTCTGTTGTTAATTAGCTCATTGAGCTCAGCAACGGTCATATGTACGTTTCCCTCAGCCATTAGTTTCCTATTTATAAGAAGTGTTAGCACGAAGTCAAAATCTAATGTGACATGTGTAAGTAAAACAACAAACACAATATGTAATATAAATCAACACAACTGTTGAAAATAAATAATAATTCTTCCATAGATAGAAACTTTCTTTGAGTACAATACTTTTGAAATAAAACATAACTTTCCAAACTACTAATGTAGGAACACAACCCGTTCCTAATAAGTTTAAATAAAACAAGAAAGAAAAGAAAAACAATCAATCGTCCTCAACAGTGGATTCAGGATCGGACTCAACAACTGGTGCTGGTTTCTCCTCCTCATCCTCATCCTGTCCCTCATTCTCAGAGGCCACTAAATCCTCCAAAGCTTCAACCCTGCCTGCCAAAATCTCCTCTCAGTTCTCTGACTCTTCTAGACGACCAATCAAGTTAATCATCTCATTTCGCATGTCATGAACCAGATGGGCAAGTTCCTCTTGCCTCTCATTAGCATCCCATTGTTCCTGAGAGTGCTGTGCAATCCTATCTTCTGCTTCCTCCAGATCCTCGCGCAGTTTGGCGATCTCCTCAGCGTCCGTCCTTTGCCTCTTAGGCTCAGGAACATCTAGTACTGGTGGTGGATGTGTAGAAGGTCCCTCAGCAGGGATCTGCTGAGTGCCCTCCACCGGCTCCTCTTCCGGATCCTCATCCGGGTCCTCATCTAGATCCTCCTCGGGTTCCTCGTCTGGATCCTCCTCCGGATCCTCGTCTGGATCTGAGTCATCCATCTCATATGGTGGAGGTGATGGAATAGGTGGTGGTGGTGATGACGGTGGTGCTGGAACTACCGGTTCCTCGTCCTCGGAATCATCAATGTAGATATAGGGTACCGATGATGATGCCATGCCTGTTACATAATATCATATGTAAGTGCAATGCCATGGAATGTGTAAGCAAGTCAATTACATAATGTCATATGTAATTTCTAAGCAGTATGTGTAAACATGTGTGTCTAATGTCTAACAGTCATAGTCTAGGCCTACAAATGCAAACCTAGTTCGCTATAACCAATGGCTCTGATACCAATCTGTCACACCCCCAATTTTCAACTAACGGAATCATACCGTTTGGGAACGTGACAAACCAGGATCTCAGATCATTAGACATAGCGAAGACCTCTATATGAATTTTCAAAACATACTGTGGTCTTTAAAACAATACATCAGAGTTTTCAAAAGTTGCGGAAGCGTTATAAAACCAATAACAGTTGTAAAGTAAACATTACAAAACACAATACTTAAATGTTCAAATTCAAATATTCAAAATGTTTAAAATGCATGAGACTCTATCTCCTAGTCCATGCCAGCTTTAACGCGCGCCTTAGCGTCCTGAGAAAACATGTAAATCAAGTCAACACAAAGGTTGGTGAATAACACAGGTTTTAAGCATTCACAATGTTCAAAACAACAGTTTGAATAACAAGATTGTAGATAACATAATCACACATGCACAGTCATGATAGCTAGTCATATAAACTATTTACATACGTGTTCGACACCGAAGCTGACGGATTGCCATGCTATAGCATGTTTTCGCCTTGCCACTATTGTCTATCACAACAATAGTAAAATTGTGTTTGGTCAGTCAAACACCTGCGTAGATCCCATCTACCAGGTGAGGTTTGTCAAACCTAATAGATCTATTTCCAACTACCACGCTTTGCATTACAGCAAACTAAACGGTTCGAGGTGTGTAAGGACTTTCAAGTTGATATGTTTTCACATAATGTAAACAGCTAACTCATGCAAGTGATATGTATCTAAAAACAGTTTGTTGCACATGTTTTCTCCCCCAAAAAAGTTTAAAATAAGAAAGGGCCATGTACGCACCTTTGAGTATAGTAGAATGATCAATTACTTGTGAACTTGCGTAGAAATCCTCTACGAATAATCTGTGGTTTAAACAATAACCTAGTGTTATTCGAAATGTCGTTTTGTGCTTGAAATCACATACGTGTCAACACACGTATGTTAGAGTGTTAAGAATGTGCATACGAAAGTACGCGTGCTTTTGAAATCGTTTAAATAAAATCCTATACGATTTTATTTAATTAAACGTAATTATACGCGATTTCGTTTTCGGGTTAAAATATGAATTTTATCATTCTAATACGTTCGTATTCTCGTTACGGTTCCAACGCAACTTGAACGGTTTAAAACGGAGTTCAAACGAACGAAATATGATCAAAGTATCAAAATAACCTTAAAAGCCCAAAAATGGTTGGGACCGGGATCGAACCCGCGACCCCTGGAACTGAAACCACACACCCAACCAACTGATCTACCTCACAATCGTTACTGGTTCCGTTTCTAAATAGTTTTAAATCAAAGCCTAATCGAGTTCTCTTGTCCATATGTATTTCGAATACAAACGAGTCCCATTTGTCTCGATTTCGAGCCCGATCGATCCTACGACCATGGGGTTTTCATCTGATAACAAATTTCGAAGCTATCAGTCATGTTTAATTTAAGTTTTAATCTAGTTTACAACAAAATCCCCAAAACACTTATCATAACACGCCCTAGAATTCGAAATCGGTTAAATCGAAGTTTTGATATGAAATTGATACATCAGTTAGCATGATCGGCAGCTTCTGAAACTATCCATTCATATTAATTTGATTTTAAAACTCATCTCGATCGAAACCCCCAATTCGTGTCCAAGAACAAACCCTAGAATAAGAAATCTATCAATTCGTTGTAACTAACTAAAATTGATGCATGTTTTAGCTTAGTCGAGACCTTCTGGAACTACCCATGTACATTAATTTGATTCTAGACCCCGTTTTCATGAAAACCCCCAAAGTCGTTTTTACTTAGAACCCTCGAATTAAAAATCCTATGTTTCGATGTTAGCAGCCGAAATTGAGATAGGTTTACTCTTAATCGGCCATTTTAGAATGTGTATGAGTAATTTATTACCTGTTTTGATGTTAAATCGATGGAGATCAACTTGAAGCTTGAATTTCGGCTAACCCACGACCCAACTCGTCTTATTAGACTTCTGTGATCGAATTGTGAGATGTAAAAGCACCTAATGATGCCGACTAGAAGCTCTGTGGTTCCAATTTCGTGAATTATGATCAGGTTATACACATTTGATACAAAGGGGTAATGGTTACGCCTCTTGAATATCATTTGAGTTTAATTCCACGACTTAATGCTCTAATAACGTATGTTTACTGTTTAATAATCATCAATGAGATGATTATAACTGATTAATTCAGTTAATATCAGTGTAACAACTCAATTATGAATTTCTCCAAGCTTGTAGACGAATTTTGACCAATTAAAGTCATCATTATTCGTTTTCCCCAATTACAAGTTAAATCTTTGTAATTAAACATTTTGGAACTTCTTTTTGCTTGATTCCAGTCCCTTGGGTTTGATTTTTCTCGATTACATAACATCTCGGTTTAATCTAGAGTTAACGGAGTTAATCCGAATTGCCGAATTGTCACTAATCGAATCAATTGAACTAGTTTTGAGCTTGATTTATCCAATTGGGCCTCCTAAATACCATTGGGCCTTCCTTGGCCTTATTGGGCCTTCCCTGGGCCTACTTTGTTTTCATTGGGCCTCACTTGACCTTATTGGGCCTTACTGGGTCTCCCTTGGCTTATTGGGCCTACATTGGCTCTGTTGGGCCTACATTGGCTTTGTTGGGCCTACATTGGCTTTGTTGGGCTTGCTTTGGCCTTACTGGGCCTTCTTGGGCCTTCCTTGTTTTCCTTGAGCCTAATTTAATCTTATTGGGCCTACTAGACTTTGTTGGGCCTTCATAGACTTCATTGGGCCTGATTTGTCTTGTTGGGCCTGTGATCTCACTGTTTTTCAGTTAGTGAAGTTAATCCAAAAAGTCGGATTGTCACAACGTGACAGCTTTTGTCAGAATATTCTTTTCTATACGAACCGTATGTACCTATACGGGCCGTATTGATGGCGTTCAAGGAACCACCATGGCGTCTCCCTAACACACCCCAACTTTAAATTGTATATAGGTATAATTATTATTATTAAAATATTATATTTTATTAATATAATATTATTGTTAATTATTATTATATTTTAATATTATAATATTATTAATATTATATCATTATTATTATTAAATTATTTTTACTGTTCTTAAAACTTTAAATTGTATATAGGTATAATTATTATTATTAAAATATTATATTTTATTAATATAATATTATTATTAATTATTATTATATTTTAATATTATAATATTATTAATATTATATCATTATTATTATTAAATTATTTTTAGTGTTCATAAAACTTTAAATTGTATATAGGTATAACTAGACTACGCAACCCGCGCTTTGCCGCGGATGCGTGGTTGTTTAGTGACGACATGCGTTGGTGGGGTATCGTTATATAAAAAATTTATAAGAAGACAAATAAAGAAAAGAAATAAATGTAGCAAGTAAAGCTCAAAACCGTGCCATTTGGGAGGGAAAACTTTATAATTGTTGGGCAAACCAGTGGAACTTGTTCTTGCAAAGAAACACACACACACATATCATTATCATGCCTCATAAATGTGGTATATCAATTGTAACATCAAGTACCAGATCGTCCGGCAAGTCCGTACGGTACGTGTACTTTCCACAGTAATTATGTGTACATACGTGATTGTAAACAGTACTTGTATTAACAGAATTCTAAATACAAGAACAGTTGTACGTATTTTCGTGTAAACTTAAATACATTAAGTACAACATACATTGAAACAATAGTTGTGTGTGTTTAAGTGAAAACTTAAACACAGTTAACACAACGAATCACGAGAAACAACAGATTACAAGTGAACAACGGAAACAAATCGGTTGCGATCTGATGTCCATAGATGACAGGAATCAGATGGCCGACAATTCAATGTGAAAACAAAGTGAAAACAGGATGTTTAGTTGAGTCCGACCGTGAGGAAACACAATTTAAACATAAACTGCAGTGCCGTTTCAGAATAACGAGCTGATAGTGTGTTTGTGTGGGTGACGATTCACACAAACATATCTGTGAGTTTAACGTTCTGAAATGATGACTGGAAAGTAGAAAACAAAAGTCAGAAAGCAAAACCATCGTCGTATTCGTTCGGGTGACGATTCGAACGAATTACGCGCGAAGGTGACGCGATCTGACGAAACGAAAACGAAACACGATACGATACTAAAATAATTTAATAAATAACATTTTTCAATTTTGAAACTCATCAAATTAAATTAAACAACATCCTTTTATTTATTTCGTTTAAATTACGCGTTTAATTTCTGGAAACGTAATGGAAACGCGAACCGAGCAACAAAAACGAACCCGAACGCATTCGGGGTATAAATACCTTGAATGAGCTCCTTTTTATTCATTTCATCTTCTTCTTCTTTCTCACAAACACTAAATCCCGGTTTTGAAAACCCTCACCATTTCCAAACTTCAATCCACCATAACTCACTCATTTCGTAACAAAATCGAGTGATTCTTTCGCCTACACGAAGCTCTCATCACCCTCTACACGAAAGTACAACCGATCGGAGCCAAAAACCAAATGAAACGAGGTAATCTGTGGTTAAAAGTCACGAAAATTAGGGTTTTTAGAACCCTTAGTCGACTACCCATTTTAACCGATCCATCACCTCTAACCTTGCATACTAGCACCACAAGAACTAGTCCTAGCCTGCACCAACTTCGAAAACAACATGGAGCCGTGGGTTGGGACGGTATTAGCTGCGACTAACACCATGGCCGAAGGAGCTATTCAGCTTGTCGAATGACCAAAGGTCCGACCGACTGGCCCTCATTCGCCAGTAGTCACTCGCCGGCCACACCTCCTTCGCCCACCTTCAGTCGCCACCATCCTCATTCGGTCGGAGTGTTTTCATTCGAGCCACCTCTTCATTCGGGAGTCCCTCATTCGCTGCTATCCTCATCCTCCTCACATTCGCCGGTCAGCTCCACTCGACCACAGCCATCCCATTCGGCCGAACCACAATGCCATCATTCGACCAAGGTTATTCTATCCGGCCAGCCACCATCATCGTTTGCCATCAGACTTCACTCAACCAAGGACTTGGGCCTACTCCTTTGATCAGCCAACTCACATGAACCATTCCAGGCCCAATAAGTGGTTGTGGCCCAGAGATATCTCATTTGGCCATGATACTTAATTTATGCCCAACAGATTTCTTTTGGCCCATGCCAATCCCAGGCCCAGAAGCTGATCTGGCCCACTCGAATGATGGGGCCCAATTTGGTTTAAGCCCAGTCAACCTATGACCTTTGTTTCAGGCCCAACAGTTTTTCGGCCCAATAGTGGCCCAGCAACCCGTGGCCCATCAGCTGTTCTTGTCCCAGATAAACTGCTTTGGCCCAGGAAACTTTCGGCCAAGTCTACTCACTTAGCCCATATATTTAGCCACCTAACATTCGGCCCATATGTTGTTTTGGCCCACAAAACGAAGGATGTAACACACATAGTATACTCATGACTTGTATAAGTTTAATTAACTTAATATACTACAAGAATGGTGGATTATGGGAATAAACTCCTTAAAACATAAAACACTAAACTTTTACAAGGTTTTGGTGTAGTTAATCATCAACTATGTAACAATTAGTTCAAAAGGGACAAGGACACTAAGTGGGATCTTGGGTTATAAAATTTAAGTTTATACTTGGACTAATATCCATAAATTCCGTTTAAACAAGTAACGCGCACATCACGATAAGATGTTGAGGTTTTCAAGAATGCATTAAGACAAAACTCACAACATAGAAATAGGTAATAATAACTATCTATAATCATTGAAACAGGGCCGAATGACAACCGAGACTTACGCGTGTTAGCCAAGGTTTATGGCTAACACCTACACCCACACAAATCCCTACAAATATATAATTATAAGCTAAGAACATTGTGAAATCAATACAGGATCATGAAAACAAACTCAAGTATCATCAAGAGCGCGTACATTCTTGTTTAGACTTAGTCAACCACAACAACTACAAGGTGAGTTCAGATGCCCCTTTTACTTTAATCTTTACTGATTTTAACTCTCGGGGCTGAGAAACATGTTTACTTTTATTTATTTAAAAGTTTTGCTTAACATGTTCTTTATACTTTGATTATGATAATATCAAATTGTTTATTATCGCTTATCATTGTATGCATGCTTGTATGATTATGAGATAACAGGGAAACTCAGATGATTATGATAATGTAATTTCTAAATCATCAAAACCTTAGAATAACTTAGTTATAAGATAATAGCTTATAACACTTAGTTATTTCCACATGAGCAAATACTTAGACAGTTTACACCTAATTATATAACGAGAACAATCCCACATTGAGACTTTGGGATCACACGGATTACAGTAAATGATGATCATGATAACGTAACTTCATGGGATTCTTATCATTTATAGTAAATGATGATCATGATAACGTAACTTCATGGGATTCTTATCATTTACACATAATTAACATAATGTAATAAGACCCGTTCTTATTCGACCTTGTTAATTTCACGAGAACAATCCCACATTGAGACTTTGGGATCACACGGATTACAGTAAATGATGATCATGATAACGTAACTTCGTGGGATTCTTATCATTTACAGTAAATGATGATCATGATAACGTAATTTCATGGGATTCTTATCATTTACACATAATTAACATAATGTAATAAGACCAGTTCTTATTCGACCTTGTTAATTTCACGAGAACAATCCCACATTGAGACTTTGGGATCACACGGATTACAGTAAATGATGATCATGATAACGTAACTTCATGGGATTCTTATCATTTACAGTAAATGATGATCATGATAACGTAATTTCATGGGATTCTTATCATTTACACCTAATTAACATGATGTAATAAGACAAGTTCTTATTCGACCTTGTTAATTTCACGAGAACAATCCCACATTGAGACTTTGGGATCACACGGATTACAGTAAATGATGATCATGATAACGTAACTTCATGGGATTCTTATCATTTACACATAATTAACATAATGTAATAAGACCAGTTCTTATTCAACTTTGTTAATTACATGAGGGAAATCCCACATGGATACTTTGGGATCACACGGCGGAATAGAGGTGAATGAAATGCATTGTAATCTGATTACGTGAGGATTACAATGGATTTCATTTGGGCTCTATACGTTGCATTGAGATTACATTACAAATAGTTAACTAACACTCTTATTACATAAAAGTGAATAATAGTTAACCCCACAAGTAATAGAATAATACAAGGATCAGATTTAATTAATCTAAATTCCTTAATTCATCGAGGGTCTATCAATACTTCGGTTTGATAACTAAACCCCTCTTACTATATTATTCTACATATGACTACACATCGGATAAGTTGGATAATTGGGAAATGGATATCTTTAGTTGTATCGCAAGTGGTGTGAAACTTGGCTGAGTATGTGGTGGGATAGCGTCTGGGCTTGACCCTTTCGTGATTCCCTATATATAAGCATGCTTAATCAGGTGATACTCTACTTGTACATATAACTAAGGAGAGGCCATTGGGTGGAACAGATGAAACAAGTATTACAAGTAACAAGTATGACATTGTGGATGTGTGCATGATCAATTCAATAGTTTTCAATTTACTTATTATGAACTCACCAACCTAGTGTTGACTTTGTTCAAACACATGTTTTCTCAGGTGACGAACATGTGTAGATACTATTGTGCAAGTGATAAGCTAGTGGACTCTTAAAAGACCTAGATTACCTTTGACTGCCTACTTTTGAAATGACAAAACATTGAATCACTTTTGTATATCTTGTACAGTTCAAGATATAAACTCATTGATTCTTTTTGATTAGATTTACTTAGTTAAATTATGAGGTACAATGTAATTTAACTTTGTAATTCTAATTCATGTCATGATTAGCATTTCTCATTTATATCTCATGTGCTATGTAAACAATCTGATCAATTGATTATCACTCAAAAATATCGCGCCTCGGGAATTTTCCGCCCGACGGGAAAACACGATCCGTTCCCGCCGGCCCGGGGTGTGACATCAATCTTATAAAGTAACCTCATAAAAAATGTTTTTTTTAACGGCTTGGTAGGACAACATTCAAGACAGGATTTCACCCGTCCATTCGGATTTGATGTTCTGGGGCGCATGCCCGAGCCCACCCTAAGAGGAGCCCCACAAGTGGGTTAATTACATGACTCTGTGTCAGCAAATATGTTTCGACTCGAATTCGAACCCAAGACCTCTTATAAAGAAATCAAGAGCTACCATTACGCTACAAATCGTTTGGTTCACAAAAAAATGTTACCATCTTAAATAATAACCTTATAAAAAATTATTAGCAAAAGGTTTTTAACATGTGACTTTTGCTTTGGTACTTGTAACTCTCTAAAAAAAGTAAATAGGCAAGGTACAACCTTTGCGCCTTAACCAATCCATCTAGCCAACTCTTTTTTATTTGTTTTGGAACATTATCTTTTTAACTAAGAAGTGGTCGGTGGCCACTTCCGATTAAGGTATTATAAATGTAGATAACACAATTTTCCTTTTATAATCTTACACGTATTAAATTAACTTTTGGTTAATTTTCTAATCACATAGGTCATAATCTCATACGGTTTTCCTTTAAATATTTATTTATTTTCTACATAGTTATATAATTTTGTTTAGAATCGTTTATGTAGTTAGATTTTATTATTATAATATTTTATATCTTTTATTATTTAGCTATTTTTTTTACTATTTACTTCCCTTTCATTTTGTTTAACTTTAATTTTTTTAATTTCTCTATTAGTATGCATACTTTAATAGTTGGTTTAATTTTTATTTATTTCACATTTTAAACTATGGTTATCCGGTTTACTTAGTTTCCTTTTTGTATTTTTAATGTTAATTTATATAACATAAATCATTTATATTTAAACTTATTAAAAACCAGTCCGCAAAACACGGATAGGAAACTAGTTTATAACAAAAGTTACCATAAAACATCTAAATAACCAATTAACTAACAACAGTTTGAAGTCACAAATTCATATAATTCACAAGATCCAAATGCAATCAAGAACTCTAAACTAGTTGTATCCTAACGCAACTATACTACCATGCATACCCACCACCGTATAATTAAAGCATTCGATCATCTAATCTCATCCTTTTTGAAGATTAACAAGGCAATCTCCGGTGATTCCTCTAACCCAATCATCAAATGCTTTTATCTCAGGATCTTCACCAACCATTTCAATAAAACAATCGTTGCACGTATCAACATCAGTCGATATCGCGCTAACATCGACGTTAGCTTTAGGGAGATCGTGTTTACCGATGCTTTCGATGCTTGTCTTTACACCATCAATGGCATCTTCAAAGTTATCTTGGCATTGGTTTAAGCATGTTTTAACTGCCTTTGATGTTTTGGGGTTGGCTAATCGGTTCTTGAGGACCGTTTTGAACTCATTAATCTTACGTTCGACTGCTTGTAGCTTTTTGCTAGCGAATTTACACCCCTCGACCTCGGACGGGACCGTCCTCTTCTGCACACCGATTTCCGGCAATGCGAGTTCGAAAAGTTCAGAGAGAGATACAGGCACTTGTTCATCGGATGTGATGGAGTTAGGGGTAGGGGCAGGGGTTGGGGTGGGGGTGAGGTTAGGGGTAGGGGAGGGGGTGGATTGACAACGTAATATAAAGAAGAAAATGGCAAAAATGTAAATAAAGATTAATTTTTGGCTTGTAAATGCCATTGTCTCTTATGGTGATTGTAATTGTGGTTATGGTTGTGATTATAAAGAAGACAATGGTATGAATGTATACCGATCGAGGGATTTGTTAAATGCTTTTTGACGATTATGGAATCTTATTTATAGAAAAGGTTTCCATAAATGGAAATGTTGTGGTTACGGATGTGAGGTGGAGGTTCGTTTTGTTTTATACCAATAAAGGAAAAAAAAAGTCGAGTAAATTGTGTGCATTGAGTTTATTCGAAATAATGTTGAGATCCATAAAATTTAAAAAATAAAATATATGACACAAGGTTAGTTTGGGTTTGAAAAAATAAATTTTAAAATCATTTATAACAGTAAAATAAAAAACAACTATTATACGATTTGGAATCAAATTTTCATCAGAATATTAGAGATAACGTGTGTCTCATACAAAGTAAGGAAATAAAGATTAAAATGGTTCAAACATGTGAAAAGAAAAAACATGTCATCACCTGTAAGAAAAGTATATAATTTCTTTGTGTGAGGGAAGAGGTGCCGAAGAAACCTAGGTTGACTTGAAATGAACTGATTCATTATGATTTGTTAGAGTTGCACCTATATGAGTACATAATTAGTAGGGGTGTTCACGGTTCGGTTCGAAACCGCGAAACCGTCCAAACCGGTCATCAGTTCGGTTTCACGGCCGTTTTTTCTAAACATTTGGTTGGTCGGTTTCGAAAGTTCAAAACCGAAATGAATGGTTTGGTTCACGGTTTTTGCCAAAAACCGGTCGTAAAAAACCGGACCGGACCGTATATATATGTGTGTGTGCGCATTTTGATTTTGTATATAGTATTTACTTATGTTGTTGGTTGTTTGGTTAGTACTTGACGTTTTATAACTTTGGAAAGTAAGTTGGTTGTTTTTAAACTTGCTGGTTTATTTTTAGATATCATGTTTTTCTAGATAAATTTTGTAGTTGATAACACTAGACAAATTTTGTATTTAATAACAGGTTTTGTAATAGTAAATATTTTTTACTTGTATTTTATAACAAGTTTTGTAATTTTTTTTACACAGTTTATAATTTTGGATAGGTTAGTGATACACTTTTTTTTTTTATTTTATTTTTTTTTTGGCAAAAGTAGCCTTTATTTTTTATTATTTAACATGCCAAAACCGTAAACCAAACCGGAACCAAACCGTTTATAACGGTTGGGTTTGGTTCGGTTTTTATTTTTTAACGGTTCGGTTTTGGTTTTCAATATTCAAAACCGCTATTAACGGTTCGGTTTATGGTTTAACCTAAAAACCATAAAAACTGGACCGTGAACAACCCTCATAATTAGTGATAAAAATTTTTGGAGGTGTAACATAAATGTGCGTGTTTTTTAGAATTTTTAGGATATATGTTTGAGATCCTAATTTTAGTATAAGGGTCCTTTACTGTAAATCGAACGTTTGTTTGATATGTTTGTTTGTTTGGTATGTATGTGTAGATGCACTTAATGTCCTTAGTTCTATTTTGTAACATTCATCATGTAAAATTCAAGTTATATTAATGGAAGTTGTCTTTATATATTGTTCTTAATGTTTAATATTGATTATATGATTATGTTATTGGTTGATTTGATTTATTATATATTTGAGTATGAGTATTGCTCATTCGGCCGAATGACTCTAGAGTATGAAGTCATTCGGCGAATGAGAATAGAGTATGTCTATATTCGGCGAATGAGTCATTCGCCGAATGACTCATTCGACTGAATTACCTATTCGACAGGAGTCATTCGCCGAATGAGTTGTTTCGGCCTCTCATTCGGCCGAATGTCAACTGCCTATAAATACAAGTTCAAAATCATTTCAACCTGATCTTCTGAGAACCCTCATTCGTCCCAAAGCACTCAAGTGTCAAACCCTTGGATATTTGATCGTTCTCTGGCTGTCCAACTTCGATTCTGAGCTCGTGGTGTTCGATCTTCGCTCAAACGTTCTTCCTTTACCTTCGTATCACCACGGTTGCTGTCGGTTTCGATTGGAAAACCCTAGAATAGGATTCCGCACTATTCTAGTGGCTGTTGAGCAGATTCCTATTGATTTCGTGTTGTTTTCGAGATCATTCTTGGTCCTACAAAGTGGTATCAGAGCTTTGGCTCTTGATTCTGCTCGATTTCCAATCCAAAACATCAGATCTGTGATTGATAGTTCGAAATCTACAAAAACCCTGATCTTTTTGCCCTAAAAGTTACTGTTTTATTGCAAATCCGTAGATTTTTGTGGTGTTTTTGTCAAAAAGTTTATCCCAATTTGTTCATTATCATCTCATGATGTTCTGTACCAAATTTGGTACTTAGATCTGGTCTAAATCTCAAGTTATCGTGATTTTTGTTGCAAAAACCCTCAGTTTGGCCGAATGTGCATTGCGGCCGAATAGGTTCAGCCGAATTGTAACATCACTGTACTTTCGGTTGTCCGTACATCCGTACATCCGTACGATGGTACTGTACGACCGGAGATTTATGAATATTATTGATTTTGATATTATTGTTTGACTGTGCTGATATTGTCACTGTTACTGGTATGCATGATTTTATAATATATTATACGCGTAAACCTTGGGAAGTTTAGTTGAAATTTAACTGAACAGACCCATAGAGTTTATCGCAGTGTTATCACTGATGATTATGGATTAATGGTTTGAGAATGGTTTTGGGATGGAATTGGGAGTTTGTTATGTTATGGTTACTAAACATAGTTAAGGACACATGGTCATGGTTTATCGAAATAGCGGTGGGACGGTGTAGGGGAGGTCGCGATCTACCTCTGCATATGCCCTATACATATGCATATTTCGGTCTATCATGGATGTGTCAGTGACTTGGTTTAGTGGGTTGTGGTTTGGGAATATAATATTTAAGTTAATAAATAATGAGATTAATAAATACGCGATGTGAGGTTACGGTCATTATTTAAACGCGAATGTTGATTCAGAAATATTAACTTAATAATGTGTTCTCGTGGGTGACGATTCACACGAATATAATTATTAAGAATAATATTCTGAAACGATATTCCATAAATCATAAATCGAATCGAAATACGATACGAGCGTTGGATTCGCAAAGGTGACGATCTTTACGAATACGTACGCGTGTAACGTGTTTCGACGAGATAATTAAATAATATCTCACGATATTAAATTGGTAAATAAAATCTTAAAACGTTTATTAGGAATCACAACCTAAAATGTTTTCGAATAAATTAATTTATTTAAATAATTATTTAACGATAAGGAAACGAAAGCGATTTACGACATAAGCTATTTAGAACTTATTGTATTAAACAAAATCGATTTATTTAAAATAAATAGATTATTTGAATATGTTATGTTAGAAAACCGAGTGTATTATTACATCTCACGGGTATTAACTAGATCACTATATGAGACGAGGATTATATAAGTAAATCAATTAAATCAATAAAATCATATTATTTAAACAATTTACGTTTAAATACGTTTAACGAGTAAAACCGAACTATATTTTTACTATCGCGATAAAGACGAGACCGAACAAGCGGGAACGGATAGTTACAAATGGTGGAAGACTCCACCATTTTCTTTCATTCTCACCATATCTCTCTCTCTCTAAAAAACACACACACACACATTCTCTACCTTCTCTCTAGCATCTTGGACTCGTTTCTTAACCGATTCGGGAGATTTCGGTGCCTACGCGTTCGTGAGATCGAGAGGAACACGAGGATACAAAGAAATCTATAAATTTCAACGATTTGAAGGTAAGAAAAACCAGATTTCTTTTCGGTTTTTGGGTTAAAAACCCTAATCGGACTTAGCTAGCATTTTTATAAAAATTATGGATTGTACGTGTGTTAATCTAATTATTTTTGAGCTATAAGAAAACCTAGAAGACCTGATAACTCTAGAGATGTCGAGGATGATGATGCAAGGGCTGTTGGATCGAAGGACGGCTCATGGCCGAACTTTTGAGGGTCGAGCGAACCTGTTCTTGGTTGGACGAACCCTAAGCCTGCAGCGAACCCTGGTTAACCCTGCAACGAAGCTGTGATAGCCTGTCACGAACCCTGTTCCTCTGCAGGTTATCCCAGCCGAACCCTGTGTCACTCAGCCGAACCCTTCCATGCTGTTAACCCTTGGCCGAACCATTCATCTCACACGAACCTTGGACAGCAAGTCAAGGGCTCGGCGAACCCTTGAGGAAGCCGAACCTGTTTCCTGTTTGGTCAGCGAACCCTTGGGCCAAACTTGGTCCTTCACGAACCCATTAGGGGGAACGAACCCTAAACCAGGCTGAACTCTGCTGGTTCATCCTCTGGCCGAACCTTAGGCATGCATGGGTCACGAACCTTAGGCCATAATCTCAAGAGGTTCGCTGCCCCTAGGGGTAGCCGAACTCAAAAATGTTAAGTGGATGGTTTAAGGGCAAGTGGGATCAAGAACATACGTATACATACATAGATAAATAACTGTACATGCATGTTTAATCTACGTTGTTATTTTACTAAAATACTTAAGTTAAAATTGTAAGATTTTACGTGGCCCTTACATTTTATAAAAATGACTTATGCAACATTTTGTTAAGAGATTAGTAAACCTAACTATCTTTAATGATGAGCACATATATGAAGTTGAGAATCCGTTACAACTTAGAATAACTAAACTAAGTTAATGAAAGGCAAATGGGTTGAATTGAACTATTATAGACATAATTGAATATGAAACACCTATGCTCATAAAAGTGGAAATCACAATAATCACAGATTGTTGAGTTGACTTGAGTTACGCACGCGAGCGCGCATTTTAGAGAACACTGAGCTTAAGGACTGCAGGTGAGTTCTCATAACCTCCCTTTCTTTAAACTATTTTGTTTCAAAATTCGGAGGTGAAGCATGTATACCAAAGTCAAATGTTGTTTTGATAACTCAAGGATAATACCTGTTTATCAATATGATATTCAAAATATAAATTTATCATTTATTATGGATTATCTCTTATCATTTATTATCCATGTAAACATTGTTATTGACTTCGGTCAATAACAAAGATTACAAGTATTGTCACAAACCCCGAGAATCATTGCTCTTAACTTCGGTTAATTGCTTTGACATCGTGTATTGTCACGTGGATGATTTCCACATCTGTGAAGCATTGAAATTGATTTCGGTTAATTGCCTTGGCTTCATGTATTGTCACGTGGTTAGCGACCACTCCATGAATCATGTATTTAACTTATGTTAATTACATAATGATCATGTATAGTCACGAACATTGATTGAGAATATGATTGATTGAGTTTGGTTGATTTGTTGTGGATTGATTGCCTATATTTGATTAGGATTATTTGTGATTGGCTATGATTTATTTGGTTATGTGGTTGTGTATGTATTTGGCTGTTGAATTGATGGATGTGTGTTGGATTATCTCATACAGGTATTCATATGGATTTTCTCAAGAAGATCATAAGTTTTATAACCGTTTTAAACAAAGCATTTTATAAAACCATTTTAAGCATGAACTTTCAAACGCATTTTTCTAAAACATTTTTAAATATAAAAACTTATGATTACTCACCAACTACTTTTGTAGTTGACACTTGATTTTCTTACATGTTTCAGGTGATGGAGACAAGTAGGATGAAGAGGATGATCTCTTCTATTTTGGACATCATCATCATATAGGATTCTTGGACTTAGTTAATTAACTAAATTTCTGGCGATTAGAGTTTAGTTAGTTTAACTAAATCTTTTGTGTATTTGATGTATTTGATTCATGATGAACATGATTTTTGTGTAATTATTGTGGTTGCTTAAATGATATATGATGACTTGATTTAGATGCCCATGAGCTTTTGAACAATCTACACATCCCTCGTGGCATCCCGATGATTCCGCCGTCGGTCGGGGTGTTACAGATTGGTATCAGAGCCTGGGTTATAGGGAATTAGGTTACTAGAAATGGTTGACCTAGTCTATAACCGTAGGATACCCTAGTATGAATTAATTTCATACACTAGTTAGTATATTCAGGATTTCATGCTTATGTGTTTACTACATGTTAACTGAACTCCTGTTATACATCTGAATTATAAATACTGCTTACTTGTTCTACTTGTGCCCTAATGATTCGATAAGGACATACACGTGGTGTATCGTAAAGGTGGTGGGACGGTGGTTTGGGCGGTTGCGACCGACCCTTATCATATGCCCTATATATATACCATTTACGGTACATTAGGTGGATGTCAGTATTGAAGAATGTGGGAACTACCCGTTTGGGAAATTATTTGTTTAGGAAAATTAATTGCTTAGGAATTTAATTGCTTTAGGAATTATCTGTTAGATCTATTGATCACCAGACAAGGACACACTCGTGGTATACTACAAAGGTGGTGGGACGGTGTAAGGGAGGTTGCGACCTACTCTTGCATATGCCCTATACATATACCATTTGAAGTATATCGGGGGTCTGTCAGTGTCAGGAACTTAGGATATTATTAGGACCTTACTAGGAGGGTTTGAGAGGATATGATTGTGGACAGTTGATGATATGTTTGAAGGATTGACTGGGATTGACTCATTGATGATCACACTTGATGAACACTTATAAATTCCCTTATAAAAACATACGGATTGGACACGTAGGGTGCATAGGATTAATGAACGATAATGAGCGATTAGTGATGTGATATGGACTTGGGTGATGGTATAGACACTTGATGATAATATAAACGCATAGTGATGATACTAACACTTAGTGATGGTATGGACACTTGATGAGAATAAATTATAGGGAGGATATGAACACTTAGTGACAATAAGGGCACTTTGTGATGATATGAACCCTTATTAAAGATTATTGACATCGGGATTGACATGGATTTTAGTGAACTTAGACAATTGGGGGAAACTTAATGTCAGGTGAACTTAGACATTAGGTGAACTTAGAAATAGGCAAGCCTACATGTCAGGTGAACTTAGACATTAGGTAAACCTAATTGTCCAAGGGAACTAGAGATCACTTCACTCAAAATTATCCTACTAAGGATAAGGTTTGTGAAGTGAGAATTATGGTGAAATACATGACACACTCTACACACTAGCAATGGCATAATCGTGGTGCAATGGAACGGTGGTGGGACGGTGTAGGGGAGATTGCGATCTACCTCTGCATATGCCCTATATATAAGCTTGTTGCATTGCATTGGGAGATTGTCAGTGTTAGTATAGAGTGAGGAATGTATAAGACCTAGGAAATAGTTAGTTAACACTAGTTATGACCAACTAGGACACTTAGAATAATAATAGGAAATTATAAGCCTTTTTGAGTCAATGACTGATAGGAGAGAAATATAGTTCCTATATGTAATCCTAATTGTCTAATGGACTCATTTAAACATTGTTTGTATGACTTACGTTGTAAACGGTAGTAACATGTTTCTATTTCCTTCAGAAACATGCCGCCTCGCCGTCACAACGAAGATGACTCGAACAATGGGGAAGCTAACAACAGTAATGCCAACTCCGGCATACAAGAGTTAGCCACACTTATTTCTGGATTGGTGAGCCAACTAACTCAGGCTAACCAGAATGCTAACCAGAACAGAGGTGGTGCAAACCAGACAACTTGCACATTCAAGCACTTCAATTCCTGTAATCCTCTGAAATTTACGGGTGCTGAATCAGCCACTGGTCTGCTGCAGTGGTTTGAGAGTATGGAGAACACCTTCATCAACAGCGAATGCCCTGAGAATCTGAAAGTTCGCTATGCCACCAGTGTTTTCCAAAAGAGAGCACTGACTTGGTGGAATGGGTAAAAGCGAACTAGGGGAGTGGATGCTGCCTTAGCACTGACATGGACAGAGGTCAAGACTCTGATGACCACTGAATTCTGTCCTAGAAGCGAGATGAGGAAACTGGAGGCTGAGTTCTGGGAACTCAAGCAGGATAGCGGAGAGAATGTCATCTACAATACTCAGTTTCATGAGTATAGCTTGCTGGTACCTCACTTGGTGACACCCTTGGAGAGGGCGATTGAGAAGTATATCGGCGGGCTGCCGGTGCAGATTCAGGATACAGTCTATGGGAGCAATCCCAAAACACTGGAGGCTGCTATCCGTCTATCTGCAACTCTTACTGATAACCACGTGAAGAATGGAACTCTTACTCGCAAGGGATATAAGAAGACTGACACCAAGACTGCTGCAAAAGAAGTCAAAGCTGAAGTCAAGTCTGAAGCTGCTAGCTCGTCTAAAAGCAGCAACAAGAAGAGAAAGAATAGGAACTTCATGGTAACTGTACCTGCTGCTAAGTCTGCGCAGCAATCATTAAACAATTCTGCTGCAAGAAGTTACACTGGGAACACTCCCCAATGTAACACTTGCAGATATCATCACGCCCCTAACTTGCCGTGTCGCGTTTGCAACAACTGTGGCAAGTTCGGGCACTATGCAAACGTTTGTCGGAGTGCACCGCAAGCACAAAGGATGCAACAAGCACCGCTTGCACTACCAGCTCCTCAAACTCAACCTATTCCGGCTGTACCCATTCGCCAGGTACCTCAAGCACAGGCAAGAGCCTGTTATGAATGTGGTGAAGTGGGTCACTTCAGGAATCAATGCCCAAAGTTGACCGGGAATAATCAAAGGGTGGCAAGAGGCCAGGCTTTTCAACTGAATGCTCCAGCTGCTCAAGCCAACCAGGATGTGGTCAACGGTACATTTCTGATCAACAACTCTTATGCATCTGTCTTATTTGATTCTGGTGCCGATAGGAGTTTTGTTTCATATGATTTTGAATGCTTGCTTGGTAGAACACGTACATACTTAGATAAACCGTTTAACGTGGAAGTGGCTGACGGAAACACTATTGATATTGACACTATTATCATTGGATGTACTGTGAACTTAAATGATCACGTTTTCCCAATTGATCTTATACCTATGCATCTTGGTAGCTTCGATGTTATCATAGGCATGGATTGGTTAGCCACCCACAGAGCGGAGATTGTTTGTCATGAGAAATATATTCGTATTCCTTTACCTTCGGGTGAAACCTTGAGAATATTTGGAGAAACTGCTAGTAAAGGTCTTAAGCTGATGTCTTGCACTAAAGCACATAAGTACCTTAGGAAGAAATGTATAGCCTTCTTAGCACACATTGTGGTGAAGAAAGAGAAAGAAAAGAGAATTGCAGATGTTCCGGTGATACGAGATTTTCCAGAAGTTTTTCCAGACGATTTACCGGGTCTTCCACCAGAACGTCAAGTTGAGTTTCGGATCGACTTAGTACCTGGTGCGAACCCAGTCGCCAAAGCTCCTTATAGACTTGCGCCTTCGGAGTTGCAAGAATTGGCGAGCCAGCTACAAGAGCTGACTGACAAAGGATTCATTCGCCCGAGCCATTCGCCATGGGGTGCACCGGTCCTGTTTGTCAAGAAAAAGGACGGGTCATTCCGGATGTGCATCGATTATCGCGAATTGAACAAGTTGACTATCAAGAATCGATATCCACTGCCGCGCATTGATGATCTCTTCGATCAGCTTCAAGGCTCGGCATGGTTTTCAAAGATCGATCTGAGGTCTGGGTATCATCATCTTCGCGTACATGATGATGATATTCCCAAGACAGCCTTCAGAACAAGATATGGCCACTATGAATTTCTGGTAATGCCTTTCGGCCTTACCAATGCACCTGCGGTTTTCATGGACCTCATGAACCGTGTTTGCAGGCCATACTTGGATAAATTTGTGATTGTATTCATTGATGATATTCTGATCTACTCAAAGACTAAGGAAGAACACGAGAAACACCTTAAGTTGGTTTTGGAGATCCTAAGAGAGGAGCGGCTGTATGCCAAATTCTCTAAATGTGAATTTTGGCTTAAAGAAGTTCAATTCTTGGGACACATAGTCAACGAATACGGTGTTCACGTGGACCCTGCGAAGATTGATGCTGTGAAGAATTGGAGTACACCGAAGACACCGACGGAGATTCGATCGTTCCTTGGACTTGCCGGTTACTATCGGCGGTTTATCTCGAATTTCTCCAGGATTGCTGTCCCTCTCACTGCGTTGACTCAGAAGAATAGGCCGTATGAATGGGGACCAAAGCAAGAAGAGGCATTTCAGACTCTGAAGCAGAAACTTTGTGATGCTCCTGTCTTGACACTGCCTGATGGAAATGATGATTTTGTAGTCTATTGTGATGCATCCAACTTAGGCCTCGGTTGTGTTCTCATGCAACGGGGAAAGGTTGTAGCTTATGCATCAAGACAATTGAAGATTCATGAGAAGAACTACACTACGCACGACTTGGAACTTGGTGCAGTCGTGTTTGCTTTGAAGATATGGAGACATTATCTTTATGGCACCAAGTGTGTAGTCTTTACTGATCATAAAAGTTTGCAACATATTCTAAATCAGAAAGAGCTCAATATGAGACAACGGAGATGGGTTGAACTGTTGAATGATTATGACTGTGAAATTCGCTACCATCCTGGTAAAGCGAATGTAGTAGCAGACGCGCTTAGTCGCAAGAGTCAAGTTCAAATCCATAGTGTTCGAGTGCACAATAACCTCCGTAATGATGTTCTCACAGCCCAACAACACTCATTAGCTCAAGATAATTTGAAGAATGAGATGTCTTGCGGGGCTGAAATCTTATTGGAAACTAAGGATGACGGGTTGATGTATTATTTGAATCGGTTGTGGATACCGAACAGGGGTGATCTTAGAATGATGATTATGGATGAAGCTCATAAATCTCGATATTCAATCCATCCGGGTGCTGACAAGATGTATCAAGACCTTAGAGGCTTGTACTGGTGGCCTGGAATGAAGAAGGATATTGCTGAATATGTGTCTAAGTGCCTTAACTGTGCCAAAGTCAAGGCCGAACATCAGCGACCTTCGGGATTGTTATTACAACCAGAGATACCGATGTGGAAGTGGGAGAATATTTCCATGGATTTCATTACTAAACTCCCACGGACCGCGAACGGTAAGGATAGTATCTGGGTAATTGTTGACAGATTGACCAAGTCGGCTCATTTCTTACCGATACGCGAAACTTACCCGGTGCGGAAGTTAGCTCGTATCTACATTGATGAGATCATTAGCCGACATGGCATTCCCTTAAGCATAATATCGGACCGTGATGCTCGTTTCACGGCACGATTTTGGGAATCACTTCATGAAGCATTTGGAACAAGACTGGATCTTAGCACTGCTTATCATCCCAAACGGATGGTCAAACGGAGCGAACGATTCAGACATTGGAAGACATGTTGAGAGCTTGTGTCATCGACTTCGGTGGCAACTGGGATAGCCATCTACCATTGGTTGAGTTCTCGTATAACAATAGTTATCACGCGAGCATTGGTATGGCGCCGTTCGAAGCTCTTTATGGCAGGAAATGTCGGTCACCTATTTGTTGGACCGAAGTCGGCGATTCGCAGATTACTGGTCCCGAGATTATTCAAGAAACGACTGACAAGATCCGCCAGATCCGTGACAATCTATTAGCTGCTCGCAGTCGACAGAAGAGCTACGCGGATAAAAGAAGAAAACCTTTGGAGTTTGAAGTGGGAGATATGGTATTACTTAAAGTGTCGCCTTGGAAGGGCGTCTTTCGATTCGGAAGGAAGGGGAAACTTGCTCCACGATACGTGGGCCCTTTTAAGATCCTTGAACGGATCGGGAAGGTTGCTTACAAATTGGAACTTCCTCCTGAACTTAGTAATGTGCACCCGACGTTTCACGTGTCCAATCTAAGAAAGTGCTTAGCTGATCAAGATCTTCAGGTACCACTCGATGACATCCGCATCGATGATACCATGCACTTTGTTGAAAAACCAGTGGAGATAATGGATCGGGAGATTAAACAACTCAAACGCAGTAGAATTCCAATTGTCAAAGTACGTTGGGAATCGAAGCGGGGTCCAGAATTCACATGGGAGCGGGAAGATCAGATGAAGCTTAAGTACCCACATTTATTTACTACGGTCACTCCAAGTTGAATTTCGGGACGAAATTCCTTTAACTAGGGGAGACTGTAACATCACTGTACTTTCGGTTGTCCGTACATCCGTACATCCGTACGATGGTACTGTACGACCGGAGATTTATGAATATTATTGATTTTGATATTATTGTTTGACTGTGCTGATATTGTCACTGTTACTGGTATGCATGATTTTATAATATATTATACGCGTAAACCTTGGGAAGTTTAGTTGAAATTTAACTGAACAGACCCATAGAGTTTATCGCAGTGTTATCACTGATGATTATGGATTAATGGTTTGAGAATGGTTTTGGGATGGAATTGGGAGTTTGTTATGTTATGGTTACTAAACATAGTTAAGGACACATGGTCATGGTTTATCGAAATAGCGGTGGGACGGTGTAGGGGAGGTCGCGATCTACCTCTGCATATGCCCTATACATATGCATATTTCGGTCTATCATGGATGTGTCAGTGACTTGGTTTAGTGGGTTGTGGTTTGGGAATATAATATTTAAGTTAATAAATAATGAGATTAATAAATACGCGATGTGAGGTTACGGTCATTATTTAAACGCGAATGTTGATTCAGAAATATTAACTTAATAATGTGTTCTCGTGGGTGACGATTCACACGAATATAATTATTAAGAATAATATTCTGAAACGATATTCCATAAATCATAAATCGAATCGAAATACGATACGAGCGTTGGATTCGCAAAGGTGACGATCTTTACGAATACGTACGCGTGTAACGTGTTTCGACGAGATAATTAAATAATATCTCACGATATTAAATTGGTAAATAAAATCTTAAAACGTTTATTAGGAATCACAACCTAAAATGTTTTCGAATAAATTAATTTATTTAAATAATTATTTAACGATAAGGAAACGAAAGCGATTTACGACATAAGCTATTTAGAACTTATTGTATTAAACAAAATCGATTTATTTAAAATAAATAGATTATTTGAATATGTTATGTTAGAAAACCGAGTGTATTATTACATCTCACGGGTATTAACTAGATCACTATATGAGACGAGGATTATATAAGTAAATCAATTAAATCAATAAAATCATATTATTTAAACAATTTACGTTTAAATACGTTTAACGAGTAAAACCGAACTATATTTTTACTATCGCGATAAAGACGAGACCGAACAAGCGGGAACGGATAGTTACAAATGGTGGAAGACTCCACCATTTTCTTTCATTCTCACCATATCTCTCTCTCTCTAAAAAACCACACACACACACATTCTCTACCTTCTCTCTAGCATCTTGGACTCGTTTCTTAACCGATTCGGGAGATTTCGGTGCCTACGCGTTCGTGAGATCGAGAGGAACACGAGGATACAAAGAAATCTATAAATTTCAACGATTTGAAGGTAAGAAAAACCAGATTTCTTTTCGGTTTTTGGGTTAAAACCCTAATCGGACTTAGCTAGCATTTTTATAAAAATTATGGATTGTACGTGTGTTAATCTAATTATTTTTTGAGCTATAAGAAAACCTAGAAGACCTGATAACTCTAGAGATGTCGAGGATGATGATGCAAGGGCTGTTGGATCGAAGGACGGCTCATGGCCGAACTTTTGAGGGTCGAGCGAACCTGTTCTTGGTTGGACGAACCCTAAGCCTGCAGCGAACCCTGGTTAACCCTGCAACGAAGCTGTGATAGCCTGTCACGAACCCTGTTCCTCTGCAGGTTATCCCAGCCGAACCCTGTGTCACTCAGCCGAACCCTTCCATGCTGTTAACCCTTGGCCGAACCCTTCATCTCACACGAACCTTGGACAGCAAGTCAAGGGCTCGGCGAACCCTTGAGGAAGCCGAACCTGTTTCCTGTTTGGTCAGCGAACCCTTGGGCCAAACTTGGTCCTTCACGAACCCATTAGGGGGAACGAACCCTAAACAGGCTGAACTCTGCTGGTTCATCCTCTGGCCGAACCTTAGGCATGCATGGGTCACGAACCTTAGGCCATAATCTCAAGAGGTTCGCTGCCCCTAGGGGTAGCCGAACTCAAAAATGTTAAGTGGATGGTTTAAGGGCAAGTGGGATCAAGAACATACGTATACATACATAGATAAATAACTGTACATGCATGTTTAATCTACGTTGTTATTTTACTAAAATACTTAAGTTAAAATTGTAAGATTTTACGTGGCCCTTACATTTTATAAAAATGACTTATGCAACATTTTGTTAAGAGATTAGTAAACCTAACTATCTTTATGATGAGCACATATATGAAGTTGAGAATCCGTTACAACTTAGAATAACTAAACTAAGTTAATGAAAGGCAAATGGGTTGAATTGAACTATTATAGACATAAATTGAATATGAAACACCTATGCTCATAAAAGTGGAAATCACAATAATCACAGATTGTTGAGTTGACTTGAGTTACGCACGCGAGCGCGCATTTTAGAGAACACTGAGCTTAAGGACTGCAGGTGAGTTCTCATAACCTCCCTTTCTTTAAACTATTTTGTTTCAAAATTCGGAGGTGAAGCATGTATACCAAAGTCAAATGTTGTTTTGATAACTCAAGGATAATACCTGTTTATCAATATGATATTCACAATATAAATTTATCATTTATTATGGATTATCTCTTATCATTTATTATCCATGTAAACATTGTTATTGACTTCGGTCAATAACAAAGATTACAAGTATTGTCACAAAACCCGAGAATCATTGCTCTTAACTTCGGTTAATTGCTTTGACATCGTGTATTGTCACGTGGATGATTTCCACATCTGTGAAGCATTGAAATTGATTTCGGTTAATTGCCTTGGCTTCATGTATTGTCACGTGGTTAGCGACCACTCCATGAATCATGTATTTAACTTATGTTAATTACATAATGATCATGTATAGTCACGAACATTGATTGAGAATATGATTGATTGAGTTTGGTTGATTTGTTGTGGATTGATTGCCTATATTTGATTAGGATTATTTGTGATTGGCTATGATTTATTTGGTTATGTGGTTGTGTATGTATTTGGCTGTTGAATTGATGGATGTGTGTTGGATTATCTCATACAGGTATTCATATGGATTTTCTCAAGAAGATCATAAGTTTTATAACCGTTTTAAACAAAGCATTTTATAAAACCATTTTAAGCATGAACTTTCAAACGCATTTTTCTAAAACATTTTTAAATATAAAAACTTATGATTACTCACCAACTACTTTTGTAGTTGACACTTGATTTTCTTACATGTTTCAGGTGATGGAGACAAGTAGGATGAAGAGGATGATCTCTTCTATTTTGGACATCATCATCATATAGGATTCTTGGACTTAGTTAATTAACTAAATTTCTGGCGATTAGAGTTTAGTTAGTTTAACTAAATCTTTTGTGTATTTGATGTATTTGATTCATGATGAACATGATTTTTGTGTAATTATTGTGGTTGCTTAAATGATATATGATGACTTGATTTAGATGCCCATGAGCTTTTGAACAATCTACACATCCCTCGTGGCATCCCGATGATTCCGCCGTCGGTCGGGGTGTTACACGAATAAGCCTCATTCGCCGAATAGCCACATTCGACTGTCACATTCGGCGAATAGCCCTCATTCGATCTCTCATTCGCCGAATAGCCCTCATTCGATCAGTCATTCGGCGAATAGCATCATTCGACATCTCATTCGCCGAATAGGTTCATTTGCCCTAATTTGTCATACTCAAGTCTTCATTCGCCGAATAGCTCTCATTCGGGCCCCGACATTCGCCCGAAGGATACTCATTCGGCCCTGATTCTGAAATCTTTTTTAAGTGTTGATCTTTGTTGTTTCTGATTAAATGGAAGATTTAGCACTGATGGCGAACCAGAATCATCGTATTCAGACATTGTTATTGACAGAGACTGAGACTGGAAACTCCAACAAGGCTCCCAAGTTGTTATCTTTAGATGATTATCCGCACTGGAAGTATCGGTTTGAAATCCACATCAATGGGGTGGACACCAATCTATGGATGATGATTGAAGGTGGATATCTTAGACCTCTTAATGAAGATGGAACTCCTATGCTAGTCACACGGATGACTGAGCCTCAGAGGAAGCTGTATGATTATGAGAAGAAAGCTTATGCTATTCTATCCCAGTCCATTGCCACTGATATTTTCCATCAGTTCAGACAGTTTACCTCTGCAAAGCTACTGTGGGATGCACTGCAACAAAGATATGAGGGTAATGATGCCATGAAGAGTATCAAGTCAAAGGCATTGAGAAAGGAATTCAATAGCTTCATGTATGTGGGAAATGAGTCACTGGATGAGCTGATTGCTAGATTTTATCATCTTTTGAGTGAGTTATTCAATCATGAAGTCAAGACAACTACTCAGGAAAAGATCCAGTGTTTGGCAGATGCTCTACCTCCAAAGTGGGAGTCATTTTGATGGTACTAAAGCAGAATCAGATGCTGACACATATGGATATCAATGATTTCATTCAAAAGCTGAAAGAAAAGAGATAGAGAACAAGTGGAAAGCAAAAAGAGTTGCTCAAGTTCAAGATCCTTCTTTGTACTATTCTACTCCCACAGTTGAGAAATCAACTGCTCATGCCCCTTTGAAGACAGCTTTTGTATCTCAGACATCTGAAGCTCCATCTTCTGCTCAAATTCATTTTGGTCAGTCATCTGCTTCAACCAGCTCTCAAAAGGATCATCATCAACCTGCTGCAAGTCTGAAAACAGACAACTTTGATAAGGTTACTGTGGAGATTGTTAAGGAACACATGGGTCTTTTATCTACCCTTGTCAGCTCATATGATGGTTTAGTGGCTGGTCAAATTGGCAATCCTTATTTGACCAATGATGACTATTCTCAGATAGATCCTGATGACATGGAAAGGATTGACATTATGTGGGCTTTGGCAAGTGCTGTGAGGAGAGCTAAGGAGTTCGTGAAGAGAACTGGCAAAGACATAAATTTAAACAAGGAGTCTAAGTTTGGATTTGATATGGCATCGGTGACATGCTACAACTGTGGAGAGAAAGGTCATTTTGCTAGACAGTGCAAGCAACCGAAGAAAGCCGGAAACAAGAACCCATTTCAGCATCAGAAGTCTTCTACTGCAAATCCAGAAAGGAGATTGGTTCCCATTGATTCTCCTACTCAGGCTGGATCTTCTACTTCAGCAAGCAAAGCTTTAATGGTGCAACAAGATGAAGGGGTGAACTGGGATTTCAGATTCAATGCAGATCAAGGAGAACAAGACAAAGCCTGTGTTGCTGAGATTCAACAGGTTGAAGATCACAGTGAGGGAAGCACTTTGGGAGAAATAGAGATAAAGGATACTGAAGTATCAAGTTCAGAGTCAGATAGCATGACTGATTCAGACATTCAAGAATCTGATGCTGAAATTGATGACTCTGCTACTCAGTTTGCTTTGATGGTAAACTCTTCTGCTTCATCAGAGTCTGAGCAGGTATACACTGATTGTTCATCTTCACATTCTGAGTGTTTTAACTGTGTTGACCTTAGAAGTAAGGTCCTTGCTTATCAAAAGCATAATAGTGATTTGATGAACGATCTCGACTTGTGCATTGAGGCTAACAAAGTTTTAAAATCTAATGAAAAAGATTTTCAAGCTAAAATTGATCTTTTAAACAGACAATTGCATGAAGCCGAGATCGCAGTGCTGAATAAGCAAGATGCTATCACTTCTTATCTCAATACCATCAATGAGATTAAGAAGAAGTTAGCAATAGTCGAGTGTGACTATGAGACCTAGGGACAAAAGCTCAAGAGCTATGAGAGCTCATCGTACATTATTGAGCACATGATCAGTAGGGGTACTGATCAACAGGGAAAGGGAAAAGTTAGCTATCAAAATTGTCCTCCACCTATCCTCAACACCTTTGTTAATACACCAAATGACAAAGACGTTAAGGATTTTCAAGTCACTACTCCATTAGTAATAGATCCAACTGGACTATTTATTAATGAGGATTCCTCAAAATCTGAGAAATCTCGTGTGGATGGACTTGTTGAGGATTGGGTCTCAGATTCTGAGGATGAATCAGATGATTCATATGTCTCTACTCAGAATCAAGTCCCTGCAGTCATGAAATGTGACCCAATCTCAAATTCAAAGATTTACAAAGAATTGGGCTTTGTAAAAGCTTCTCAAGAGTCTGAAGCAAAAGATGTTACCAAGTCTGCTTTTATTGGTAACAAAGGGACACAAGGGTTGGGTTTTAATCAAGACAAGCTAAAATCAAATGTTTTTAAATCACATAAACAGTCTTTCTCTGATTTAAAACATTTTCATAAAAAGGGAGAGAAAGTTTGTTTTGAGTGTGGTGCATCTGGGCACTTTGTTAAATCCTGCCCTCATTTGATTAGACCAAAGGTTGCACCACCCAGAAAACAAAATCTGAATTTTGTTAAACCTGTCAGATCAGAGTTCAAATCATTTCTGACAAAACCCAAACAACCAAATCAGGTTAAATATGTGGACAAGGGTAAAGGGAAATTGATGAACTTGAATGTTCTCAAGTCTGTTAATGTTGATCAATCTAAACCATCATCCATTTATCTGAAAAACTCTTTTGATAAACATGCAATCTGGAAAGTTAAATCATCTGAGAGTTCAGTTCCACCCATCTCTGACAAGCCTATTTCAGATGGTAAATGGATTGATGTATGGATCCGAGACTCACTGGGTCAACCCAAGACTGTAAAGGCTTGGGTTCCCAAAGTGAACTGACTGTTTCATCTTTGTGCAGGTTGCCCCAAAAGCTGGTGTTAACAGCAATTGGATCGTTGATAGTGGGGCTTCCAGGCATATGACTGGTCATATCTCTTTACTCACCAATGTGAATGCAGTTCGCGGTGGATATGTAGCTTTTGCTGGTGACAAAGGCGAGTTTATAACAGGAGAGGGAATTCTGACAAATGGGCAAGTTTCATTTGATAAAGTCAGATGTGTCAAGCAATTGGAAAATAATCTTCTTTCAGTGTCACAGATCTGTGACAAGGAGTATAAAGTCTTATTTGATGATACCAAATGCTACATTCTTAAGCACGGTGTGAAAATTCCTGAAGAATGGATTTTGATGTCTGCCCCCAGGAAGCAAGACTTGTACGTACTCAATATGGCCACAGCTTCAACTACATCCTCCACAGCTTCATGTTTTATGTCAAAGGCAACAGAAAAAGATTCAATTCTTTGGCATAAGAGGATGGGTCATTTGAGTCTACGCAAGATGAATCACTTGGTACATAATCATCTGGTTGAGGGAGTTAGCCTGAAGAATTTCAAGTTGTCTGATATCTGTGTATCGTGCAAGAAAGGAAAGCAAACCAAGCAGTCTCACAAGCTGAAAAAGTTTCATTCAATCAATGTTCCTCTTGAGCTTCTTCATATGGATTTGTTTGGTCCTGTGAATCGGAAGAGTATAGCTGGAGATCAATACTGTCTTGTAATTACTGATGAGTATTCCAGATATTCTTGGGTTTTCTTTTTGAAGGAGAAATCTGAAACGTTTGAATGCATTCAAGTGTTGGTTACCAAACTTGAATCACTTTATAAGCTCAAGATTCGTCAGCTTCGAACAGATAATGGAACGGAGTTCAAAAATCACAACAAGGAGAATTTTTGTAATGCACGGGGGATTGTGCAACAGTTTAGTGCTCCATATGTTCCTCAAATGAATGGTGTTGCAGAACGAAAAAATAGGACATTGATTGAGGCTGCTAGGACCATGCTTGTTGATTCCTCTTTGCCGGTTCAGTTCTGGAATGAAGCTGTAGCAAATTCTTGCTATACCCTGAACCGGGTTCTTATTTTGAAAAGACATGGGAAGACTTGCTTTGAACTGCTCCATAACAGAAAGCCAAATCTTAAGTATCTAGAACCATTTGGTGCACCGTGCACGATGCTTAAGAAACACGAGCAGGGCAAGTTCAATGAAAAGGTGGAAGAAGGGTACTTTCTTGGGTACAACACTCCAAATAAAAGAGTTTACAACACATCAACACATAATGTGGAGGAGTGGTACCATGTTGATATTCAGAAATATTCTATGCCCCCACCTGGAAAAGGCCCAGATTGGATGTTTGATTATTCTGGTCTTTTTGATTCTTTCAACATGTCTCCCATGTATTCAGATGAAGATGTTGCAGTTCAGATGCTATATGATGTACAAAATGCACCTGAAGAACCAAAGCAATCTTCATCTGTTCCAACTCCTACAGCACAGACACATGATGACAGCTCAGACACAGACGACAACTCAGTTCCTCCAGTTGCCCCTGATCCTGCTATTGACCATCTTGTACCAGGACTTGAGGATTTGAATCTGAATAATCTTGATCCACAGGTTGAAGTTCCCGCTCATCCTGTTGGACGAATTAATCGGATTCATCCTCAAGAAAATATTATTGGAAGTCCTTTGGATGGGGTCAAGACAAGAAATCAGCTTTCTTCAGGAGGTCTTGCTGACATTCTTGATTTTGCAGATGTAAACTTTTGTGCTCATTCCTGCTTTATCTCCCAAGTTGAGCCACGTATAGTCACTGAAGCTTTAAAGGAAGAATCTTGGGTGGATGCCATGCAAGAAGAACTCTTGCAATTCAAAAAGTTAGGTGTTTGGCAATTGGTAGACAAACCCAAAGGTGCAAAAGTGATTGGTACTAGATGGGTTCTTCGGTGTAAGAAAGATGATCACGGGATCATAGTGCGAAACAAGGCACGTCTGGTTGTTCAGGGATTCAGACAGATAGAAGGGTTGGACTATAATGAAGTATTTGCACCAGTTGCCAGACTTGAAGCCATCCGTATATTCTTGGCTTATGCATCCTTCAAAAGGTTCAAAGTTTATCAGATGGATGTAAAAAGTGCATTTCTTCATGGTGTGATAAATGAAACAGTGTATGTGAGTCAACCTCCCGGGTTTGAGGATCCATTGCATAGAGACCAAGTCTACAAGTTAGACAAGGCCTTATATGGATTGCATCAAGCGCCGCGAGCCTGGTATGAGACACTGTCTACTCACCTTCTGAACAACGGGTTCAGAAGAGGTATCATTGACTGTACACTGTTCATTCGAGAAAAGGATGGTGACTTACTCTTGGTGCAAGTATATGTGGACGATATCATCTTCGGTTCAACAAATGATGATATGTGCAGAGATTTTGAAAAGGTTATGAAAGAGAAGTTCGAGATGAGCTCAATGGGAGAGATGAAATTTTTTCTGGGATTACAAGTAGATCAGTCTGAGGCAGGCATCTTCATTCATCAAACCAAATATGTTGGGGATATACTGAGCCGGTTCAGTATGTCTGATGCAAAGCCTGCTGGTACCCCACTGGCTGTAAATCACGGGATTACTCCAGATGAAAAGGGGGAGTTAATTGATGCTACTTTGTACCGAGGAATGATTGGGTCTCTTATGTATCTTACTGCTTCTTGGCCAGACATCATGTTCGCCACATGCTTGTGTGCTCGGTATCAATCTAAACCAAGAGTCTCCCATCTCATTGCTGTCAAGAGGATTATGCGTTATCTGAAGGGTACAACGGATCTTGGTTTATGGTACTCTAATGATGATAACTTTGAGCTCACTGCATACAGTGACTCTGACTATGGTGGCTGCAAAAGAGACTTCAAGTCAACATCTGCGGGATGTCAGTTCTTTGGAAACCGATTAGTTACCTGGCAGTGCAAGAAGCAGACGTCGGTGTCTACTTCAACCTGTGAAGATGAATACATTGCTGCTGCTAGTTGTTGTTCTCGAATCATCTGGCTACAATAGCAACTCAGGGACTATGGGTTACATTTTTCTAACACTCCTATATATGTTGATAATACTGCTGCCATAGCTGTCACTAAGAATCCTGTTCAGCACTCCAAAACAAAACACATCGACATTAAATATCACAACATACGTGATTGTTTTGAAAAGAAATTAATCGATGTTGTTAAAATTCACACAGAACACCAGATTGCCGATCTTTTCACAAAAGCTTTTGATAAACCCAGATTTCTATATCTGTTATCGGCTAATGGTGTTTTCCAAAAGGATGAAGTCCTATCTTCATCTGAATCTAACAAATGATCATCGCCTTTCTTAGATAGTTTTTGTTTTGTCTATTTAAATTTTATGTTAATTTTCTTGTCTAGTTTCTTCTATTCATCAAAAACTCAAAAAGATTTTATGTTTTTAGGTTTTTAGGGGGAGATATATGTAAATTGAAAAACCAAAAACATTTGAAAAATTGAAAATACAAAAACAATAGAAAAATTAAAAATTGAGATGGTTTTCTTTATTTAGTAATACATTAATCTATTATGTCACAGAAGCAGAGGTGAATGTGTTAGCTGAAAACACAAGAGAATTATGATGTGATGTATTGATAGGCCAACTCTACATAATGAATAAACACTTTGTGATATCTTAGACAGTCTGATCAATGGGATCTGTTTTGTTAAACCATTTAAGTGAGAAATAGTTTTTGACTCAAATCAAGCATACCCCGGTCATCATGGAATCAAATGAGGTTTCAAACAAAAACAAAAATAAAAGCAAGCTGGTATTAAGCTTGAAGAAAAAGAAAAACAAGCTGGTATTAAGCTTGAAGAAAAAGAAAAACAAGCTGGTATTAAGCTTGAAGAAAACCTAACGCAAGCTGGTATTAAGCTTGAGAAATACTTGAACAAATTAAGTTCGATTCCATACACGTGCCATATTGCTGGGACGAACCTAGTTGAAGCCGTACATTTGGATAGAACAAGAAAATTACAAAAAGATAATAAATTTGAAATCTTATTGAATTTATGATGACAGGTATTAAGATATGCAGAAATGAGTTTTAAGCTGATTTTGATCTTTAATGGTGAAATGAAATGGGGAACTCGATCTGAAAATATGAGTGATCATAAAGTTTGTTTAGTAGTTGAGTATTGTTTGGTTTAAAATTGGACAAATATATCAGTAATCGTATCATAATAAACTTGTGTTTGAAAGGTAGCATTCAATGAAGATGATGTGATGTGATTAGAGATATGTGTTATTTTATTAGTGGATCTCTCACAAAAATATGTGTTTATTTGTTTTTAGTTACTATTTGTACAGTCGTAATTGTTGTTTCAGAAAAATACAAAAAGATTTTCTATTTTCAATTTTGTTTTAAGATGATCATTTGTAGATTCAGATGTCTGTCACATTTGAATCCTGAACCAACCAGACATATCTTCATAATTGTCACAAGCTTGATGTTAAAAATGTTAAATATTGAAAAAGTTTGTGTTTTAGGGTGTTAAAAGATCCCATTCGCCCGAATGAGGTGTGAATTTCATTCATTCGGCCGAATGACCTCATTCTGCGAATGAGTCATTCGACCGAATCAATCAGACCAAGTTTCTCTCATTCGACGAATGAGATGTGTCGAATGTCTCATTCGACATTCACATTCGGCGAATGAGTGGTGACAAATGACTCATTCGTTAATCACATTCGGCGAATGTGTCTGAGTTTCAACCGACCTTTCGTCTGTCTCATTCGGCGAATGACTGTGGCTATATAACTTTCTATCGGCCGAATGAAGCTCATTCGACATTTTTCTCTTTCACATTCGCCGAAACAACTTCTTTCTTCGGTCGTTCTGTTCATCGTGATTTTTACAGATCCTGCTGCTCATAACCTTGTTTATTTTCATCTTAGGTACTTGTGGATCAAATATAATCAATTTTTGACCGTGAAATCATCAAAAACAGTAGTGATTTTAGGGTTTTAGGGCTTCTTTGTTCGCACTTGCTGAAAATGTTCAATATGGACGTGAAACCATCTAAGACTTGTTTTAAATACCTTAATCGGTCGATTCTGAGTATGTCTATGTAAATTTTGTGGACTGATTTGAGTATTTTGAAAAGGGAGTTTTGAATTCAAACTGACAGCCGAATGTCGTCATTCGGCGAATGAAGCTCATTCGGCGAATGGCTCATTCAACGAATGACCATCTTAGCTTATAGCTCATTCGGCGAATGATGTCTATTCGACGAATGAATCTCATTCGGCGCATGGCTCATTTGGCCAAATCAATCTCATTCGACCAAATTGTTTGAACTGTTTCTTTGATTTGATTTCTGTTTTCTGTTCAACTGAATTGCACTAACATGTTTATTCTTTGTTGTTCAGTATGGCAGGTTACAAGTCTGTGCCGAAGCATAACATTTGTGCTCATTTGGATCTCTCCACTCCGAACGCCAAACACTACACAGAGATTATCACTTTTCTCAGGCGTTCGAGGATTTTTACAGCCATTCTACCATATATGTACCATACCACTCTCATCAGCAAGACTTCTGGTCTTCGGCAAATATTGATTGTGAGGCTGAGCCTCCTGTTATTAGAGGGAAGGTACTGGGACATGATGTTGTCGTGTCAGCTGAGCACATAAGGAGAGTTTGTGGTTTTCAGGATACTCCCGATCAGCCATCTCTGCTAGATCGTTTCTTAGTTCGTGGTTGTTTTCTGAGGTGCAAGTATGAAGGTGATATTGGAGCAGGAATTCTCAACAAAGCCTACATGTCTCCACAATTCAAATATTTTGCACACGTTCTGGTTCACTGTCTCGGGTCAAGAAGAGGTGGATTCGATGATATGTGAGAGACAATCTAGTGTGCTTTTGCTGCCTTGGTGCTGAACAAACCTTTCAACTTATCCGAGATGATTTTCATACACATGAAGGAGAATGTTGCCTTGAAGGGAGATAAGAAATTTTTGATGTATCCTCGATTTCTGCAACAGCTGATAGATGCACAAGTTCCTGACCAGCCAAAGATCAATGCCGATATCTTCCGTCTGGAGCATATGAATGACACTACTCTGAACAGAGTTTTGTCATACAGAGGGAAAGAGAAGAAGCCTGCTACACGATCTCTATTTGGTCATCTATCTAGGCCAGATTATCGAGCTCCTGCTGGTCGTAGATGGAGACACGATGATTCTGATTCTGATGTTGAAGATATTGTTGTGCCAGATGATGGAGGAGATAGTGATGGAGGAAATGATGATGATGAAGGTGCTGGTGGTGCAGGAGAAGGTGTGATTGGTGCTAGTGATGCAGGTGGTGCAGGTGTGAGTGCTATGGTTGTGAGCGCAGTTGATGACACTTCGGTTACACAGGTTGCATCCATTGATGTGACTGCTGGTGCTGCAGTTGGAACCTCTGGAGCTGCAGATGAAGAGGAAGTTGATATTGAGTCACTAATGGAGCTGGATTTCTTGATTACTACTACCTCCTCAGTGACTGCTCCTCTTGATGCTACAGTTCCTCACTCGTATGAAGGTGGTGATGAGTCTGAGGACTCAAGTGAGGATGATGGTGAAGCTGGTAAGGGTGATGAGGATATTGCTGATTCTGATGATACTATCGATGATGAGTTCGAGAAAGTTATGGTTGATGGGAGAATGATTGTGAGGAAAAGGAAGAGAAGTGAAGAGGAGCTGGAGGAGATTGCTGATCCATCGTTTATTCCAGAATTTGATTTGTCTCCTCCACCTCGGTCTTCTGCACCGGTTACAGTGGTTGTTTCTGCTACTACTTCTCAGCCTACATCTTCCAGAGCCGGGAGAGGGAAGAGATCGAGGTTCTCATTTCAGAGGAGATCAGAACTGTCAGTTGGTGCCACATCTACTGTTACATCAGTGGCTACAACTACAGTTTCTACACTGACATGGTCAAGGGCTGTTCCTTCACATGTTACTATTGCCCCGCTGACCACTCCTATTACTCAGGATCCTGTATATGTTGCTGCTTCTAGTGGTCCTTCACATTCTCAAGCTGACACATTCATACCTACTGTTTCAGTTGTTGATCAGTTGAACACACTGAACAGTATGGTACTCAGACTGATGGAGAGGAGTATGGAGCAAGAAAAGAAGAATAGGGAGCAAGAGCTTGTTATTGCTCAGATCACCAAGAGAGTGGAGGAGCAGGACACTCTACTGATACAAGCTGCAGATCAACGGCTGGATCTGAGAGCTAGATCTGCTCAACAGGAGCAGCAGCTGCTAAAGTACATTGATGAGCATCATCAGCTAGCCCTGACAGTCACAGATTACAGTGATAGGATACTGTCCTTGGAGACTGAAAATGCTCGATTAGCAAATCAGATTGACAGTCTCAAGGATAGTACTCCTCGTATTGAAGGATCTGCAGTACCTTCCGATGATTCAGACAAGGAGAAAGATGAAGAAGAAGATGAAGAGTCTGAGGAGGAACAGGTAGATTATGAGGATTCTGATAAAGATGAGGAATCTGATGATGATGATGATGAGAAGGACGGATCGGGGAGTGGGTCTTCTGAATCATCCAGTACTGATGATGATGATGATAATGATGATCAAGCCCCTCCATCTTCTGAGATCCGATCCAAGAAATCAAATGACAAGAAGCCACAGGCTCCTCCTCCTTCATCTCCCTCAAAGACAACTGAACCAGAAGCTACTGAGGAAGTAGAAGCTGTGCCTTTGAGACGTCAATTAGACGAGACTCTTACCATGATTTTGGACGCTCAAGGCATCATACAGCACTCAGTCAACTATGACAAGGACGAGGGAGACATCATTCATTGCTTAACAAAGGAACAGATTGCTGAGCTTTTCAGGTTAAATCCTGATGAGGTGATCACTGATGATGCCTCTGTTCCTATTGTTGATGAGCCAGAGCCAGAACTATTTGATGATATTGATGAAGTTATTTTGGAGGATATCACGGACGAGGAATATCCTAAGTACACATCGGCTGAGGATGAGTTGCCTACATTCACTGAACCATTTGATCAAGAAACAGAGGATCTTCTGGTCAGATATTTGGAAGAACAAGTTGAGGCCAGCAAGTCCGAAGCCGATGAACAGAGAAAAAGGAAAGAAGAGTGGGAGGCTTACTGGGCGGCCTTAAAGAAACAGAGCACCAAGAAGATGCCAGCAACACACAAGAAAGTCTACAGAACCAAAGGCTACAAGGCTAGAGGTCAAATCTTGAGCTGGGCATACTTTCACGACCTCGGATGCTATGCGGTGAAAAGAGAGAAAGGAATTGATTACTTCAAACATCCTCACGATTTCAAGACGTTTCCAGGCTTTGAAGTCAATCAATTAGCACGTCTGAAGTTGCTATACAGTGAGGATTCAGGAATGTCTGCCTAGTTCTCTAGGCAAATCCAGTATGAGTACAGAAAGAGATGGGTGAACTTTCAGCCCCAACAGCCTGAACGTTATTATTTGCCAGAGATTGATGGAGATACCCGGAAGCATAAGGTTATCCTGAAGTGGCTTCCTCCTAAAGTTTTGAAGAAGATTCCTTTACGGAAAATGCGACAAGACTTTATGGATGGCTTCCGATGGTGGTATTATGATGGGCGTACTGGCGAGGCTGTGATTGTTTTGTGCAAGGACAAGCAGTGGGAGACTGTGAGGATATTTGAGCCTATGTGGTTGACTAACTTGTCCCACAAAGATGTTATAGCACTGTATCGTCATCAGATTTTCTTCGACGTACATGATATGGAACAGGCACTTCAGTTCATGAGAGTGATCCGAATCTGCATATGCTTAAAGGTTCATGCTGGAGCTGACTGGAAAGCTATCTCAGCAAAGTATTTCAAGAAAGACACTTCCACAAGCTAAACTAGGTCCAAGGGGGAGTTTGTAGATGCACTTAATGTCCCTAGTTCTATTTTGTAACATTCATCATGTAAAATTCAAGTTATATTAATGGAAGTTGTCTTTCTATATTGTTCTTAATGTTTAATATTGATTATATGATTATGTTATTGGTTGATTTGATTTATTATATATTTGAGTATGAGTATTGCTCATTCGACCGAATGACTCTAGAGTATGAAGTCATTCGGCGAATGAGAATAGAGTATGTCTATATTCGGCGAATGAGTCATTCGCCGAATGACTCATTCGACTGAATTACCTATTCGACAGGAGTCATTCGCCGAATGAGTTGTTTCGGCCTCTCATTCGGCCGAATGTCAACTGCCTATAAATACAAGTTCAAAATCATTTCAACCTGATCTTCTGAGAACCCTCATTCGTCCCAAAGCACTCAAGTGTCAAACCCTTGGATATTTGATCGTTCTCTGGCTGTCCAACTTCGATTCTTAGCTCGTGGTGTTCGATCTTCGCTCAAACGTTCTTCCTTTACCTTCGTATCACCACGGTTGCTGTCGGTTTCGATTGGAAAACCCTAGAATAGGATTCCGCACTATTCTAGTGGCTGTTGAGTAGATTCCTATTGATTTCGTGTTGTTTTCGAGATCATTCTTGGTCCTACAGTATGCTATTGTTTGTTTGAGTGTTGTTTGATTTAGGTTATATATGACTTATGTTCTTCCCTAGTGTTTTTTTTGAACGACAGAGGGTCTTGTTGTGATACCTTCCGTTATTCAGGAGGTTTGTAACGAAGATTGACTCCTAGATCGCCGACCGTGAAACCGTACCCCCAAATGCGCGGGAACCACTTGGAATAGGTAAACCCCTTATTTTCTCTGTTTACTATATTAATTTATGTGTATGTGTTCGATTATGTATTATATATATATATACCTATTATAATAAATGATTATTTTTAGGAGACACGTGTCACGTTCTGGTGCAATCTGATAACATTTTTCCCGCCTCTCTCTCCTGATAAATATTAATAATCTTACTAATTAAATTATATAATTAAATATCAAAAAATATATATCTTCTTATAATAATTTGCTAATTTATTAAATTTTATAAATTATAAGAATATTTTAATTATATCTTATCCTAAAATATAATTTTATAATTACTAAATATTTATTATTATTTGATATTAATGATTTATATTTTTTAATTATTCAACCCGTGTAATACACATGTTCTCTAGGCTAGTATATATATATATATATATATATATATATATATATAGTTAAGTATAGAGGCGGGAACTATGAGACAAGGTCTTCTTTGAACTAGTTTTTGTATCTCATTTTAGGCAGAGGTAAAGTTTGTCTTCATCTCTCGCCTTTCTCAAGCCCCGCTTAAAAATGTGATTTAACGAGTATGTTTTGGTTTGGTTATATATGATTTCTTATTTTATTCTCAAATTTTTGGTGATATGTTTTATTGTATAAGTTTGTCTTCATCTCTCGCCTTTTTCAAGCCCCTATCCTTTGTATATTTTCCCTTCACAATCCATTAGAGATACACATGAATGACAACTGTTGTATAATGCGTGAGACTCACGCCTCACATCAAAAGCAACCGTCTTTAGTGTTTCTTGAAACACGCTCAATTTAAAATTTAAATTGAGCGTGGTTATATTTTTAGTGACCAGCCTAGTATCTTTTAAAGGTAAGTGGTTGTTCTATTTATCAAGACTGAGAGGCGAGTGTTCATCTAACAAATTAAAAGGACAAAATGGGTTTGGTAAGATCAATGAAAACGATTTGTAATCGGGGTTAACTTCCGGTTGAGCGATGATGACGATCCGGGTATCGGAGATTCCCCGGAGTTCTTGGAATAATTGACGATCTGGGTATCGCATCTAAATTCTTCTCACTTTCATTCCAAGTTTGTAGATTTTTGAAAAATCGTTCCTTTATTATCAGCTCCTATGATAACATTTTCAGTAATGGATACAAAAAGAGTCCAGAGCACAACCTGAAAACAAAGGCCAGAAAAAGCCATCAAATACATAAAAAAGAAATATCATTGCCAAGAATTTTATAGTAGTTGTAGTTTGACCACCGTTTGTATTTGAATTTGATTCTCATTAAGAAGTACCTCAACAATTTATTTTGGTCTTACAATGCATCAACTAAGAATCTTTAGCCACTACAATTGTTATCAACTGCATTCTCCACATCATATAAATTTTTATGTGATTGTTCTTGCAATTAGTATCTCATTTCAAGGTAACCGACTCACCTTTTTGTCTAATAAATCATCATAATCATTATAGGAAATGGGTTCACGTTTTTATTATAAAACAATAATCAAATATAAATAATAACGATTCTCTCGTTATTAGTAAGAAATAATCTAGTACATTATCGATTACAAGACTAAAATAAAAGAATATAGATTACTAATTTATATACCAAACTTGTTTTGATCAATGTCTTCGTTAGGTACTCCAAATATCCTCCTTGATTAGATAATGATTAATGTTAAGTCTCCAAGCAAGCATCTTGACGACGTTTTCCACCCAGTGTCTTTCACTTATTCTTCACTGCAACATGGATTAAACGTGTTGACGATTGTGGTTGAGGCACGTATTCAATACGCTTCCCTTAAAACAGATTTCGCGCCTCTTCTCAAGACGAACGTGTCACACCCGAGCCAGCGGGCTGGATCGACTTTCCCGTCGGGCGGAAAATTCCCGGGGCGTGATATCGTTGTGATAATCGAAATGATCAGATTGTTTGCATAGCATATGATATATAACTGAGAAATGCTAACATGGAAATGAAATAGAATTACAAAGTTAAATTACATTGTTTCCTCATAATTTAACTAAGTAAATCTAATCAAAAGAATCAATGAGTTTATATCTTGTATCTGTACAAGATATACAAAAGATGATTCACTGTCTTGTCATTCAAAAGTATGCAACACCAAAAGTAGCTAGGCCTTCTTAAAGTCCACTAGCTATATCCCTGTAATTCTGATGACTAAACCTGTTCGTCACCTGAGAAAACATGCATTTAAACAAAGTCAACACTAGGTTGGTGAGTTCATAAGTTTAGTAATTGAAAACCATTAGCTTGTTAACATTCGCACACACAATGTCATACAAATGTATTGTTAATGTTTGATTCCCCCGTTTCACGCAATGGTCTCTCCATAGTTATATTTACATGTGATATTTCATTCTATAAAGCATTCTTATATATAGGGCATACGAAAGGGTCGAGCCTACAACCCGCCCAGACGCCATGCCACCACATGCTCGATATAATTCAACACCACTTGTAATACAACTATGGATGCCCATTCAATTCTCACATAGTTCCACCTAGTCTCATCATATAATCTCATATAGTCCCATGTAGGCTCATCCCATTGTCTCATATAGTCTCATCACATAGTTTCATATAGTCTTATATAGTCTCATCGCAAAGTCTCATATAGTCTCATATAGTCTCATGTAGTCTCATGTAGTCTAATATAGTCTCATATAGTATCATCGTATAGTCTCATATGGTCTCATCTAGTGTCATCACATAGGCATATATAGGTATACTCCCTATTCACGTAGTCACACAATCACATAGTTTCATATTGTAAACATAGTGTTATAAGATCAGTTCTTAATACACTTATGTTACTCAACAATTGGATGATATCAGAACTTACGTTATTATAATATCATCCTAGGTATGTTCTAATCATGAAAATGTACACAATGCTAGGAACTCTAGTATTTAACATTTTCTTATAAGATCATGTCTTATAATACGATGTTAGTATATATGGGGAATGACATCTTGAAAACTAGGTTATCATGATGTCATCCTTGATATCACAAATAATAGTCTCATATGATGTATCGGTGTTATGTATCCCTCTATGATTTTAACAACGTGTTATACGAACTCGTCTTATGACACAGTGTTAATCAATGTGGCGAATGATCTCATCATCATGAAAGCATGTTATCATGATTATCATTTGTGTTGTTATTTGTACTTGTCTCAAGTCATCTCCTGATTACTCACTGAACGAATAATAAAGTATTATAAGTTTTAACCTTATAATTATATTATTCCCTTGTATTGATGAACTCATGATGCTACATCATCATAGATCATCTTAAGCATTTAAGATATATTATTCTCACACAACACGCATATAATGATAAGCGATAATAAAGATAAACAACATTATCTAAACCATAATATAAGCAATATGTTTTACTAAAACTTATAAGTAAATAAAAGATTTAGCATGTTTCTCAGCCCCGTGAGCTAAAATCATTTAAGATTAGAAAAGGGGCATATGAACTCACATTGTGTTTGAAGTGGTTGACTTAGCTTAAAACAAGAAATGTGCGCGCTCTGTGTTGTACTTGTAGTAGTTTTCACGATCCTGTATTGATTTCACGTTGTATTTAACTTATAAGTATAAGTCCTTAGGTACGTGTTTGTGCGTGTGTACGTGTTAGCCTTAAATTGGCTAACACTAGTGAGTCTCGGTCTTGATCTTCATCCGGCCCCAATCCTATTTATATGTTTATATGTTTGTAGAACTAACTTTTGTTTTGAGCTTTGCTTGCCTTAACTCACTCTTGAACATTCAATACTTTCATGATAGTATAATTACTTGTAATAATAATATCTTTGATAATAAACCTAAGTGTTCTACTTAGATTTGTGGTTTATGATTTATCATGTTATTCTTGTTTAAGCTCGAATTTATTTATCGCTTAATTAGTAATATCAAGATTTCGTCACATACTTCACCCCTTGAATCCCTAGTTCCTTGTGTTTATCGTAATTTATTCGTCTAATTCTCGAGGGCCGAATGAAATGTATGTGGGCCGGTTGGGCCATGACAAGTCAAAGAGATTTATTGGGCTAGGCCGAACGACAGGTGGCTAACAAAAGGGTTTGGGCCAACTAATTCTAGTGGGCCGGATCAACTCCTTGGGCTGATAAGTCAATTGGACCGCATAAGTGGTGTGGGCCGAATAAGATGTGTCATGGGCCGGTTAGTTTTATTGAATACAAATGAGGTTGTGGGCCAATTGTTGGGCCGAAACTTGTATAACTTAGGCTTTTTAGTTGGACGAGGGTTCTGTTATCTGATCCATGCAACTGGGTCCTCAATTAAGACCAGCGAACCTATCAGTATCACCCAAGGTTCGTGATTTAGAAGCTTCGCCAATTGGTTCGTGAACATGGAAGGTTCGCCCATGCATTTAGGTTAATACAGGTTCGGCTAGGGTTTGACACGGAAGGTTCGGTAAAGACAATAGGCTCGGCCAACGTGTATGCTCGGCGCCATAAGGGTTCGGCTGCGATGTACAGGTTCGTTGTTAGTTGAAGGGTTCGGCTCTGCATGGTTTACCTGTAAGAGGTTCGTGGCAGCCATTAGGTTCGCTTGACAATGATAGGTCCGGCAATGAAGTAGGTTCGCCGGCCATTACATGTTCGTCTTTTAGGTCACAGGTTCGTTTCCCCTCGTCTCATGCAACCAAGGTTCATGGGTATGACGGGTTCGGTGAGCTAACAGGTTCGTGGTCTAAAATGGTTCGGAAATTCCATTCACAGGTTTGGTTGTCTGAGGGTTCCCACGAACCTGTCACTTCGGCCGCACCTTCTCATCATCACCTTCGGACATGTGGGCATGCATGTTGTCCCACATTTGTGTTACAAGCTAAGGGGTCGACGAAGGTGTGAGGTGTGTGTGGTATGGTTTTAAACCGGCTAAAGGTGTGTGATCGAACAGAGAAAGGAAACCCTAATTTCATGGATTTTCTCAGCTCCATACCTTGAATTTGGCTGGACAAACGCTTAGATCTGTTGTACTTCTATGTAGAGCTCGTTGCTAGCTACGCGTGGACACCAAGAACGCCCGATTTCGTTGAGAAACGAGTGAGTTATGAAGCTTTGAAGGGTGGAATTGGTGGTGAGAGGAGGGATCCGAAAATGGGGTTAGAGAGAGAGTGTAGATGGTAGAAATGAGAGAAAACCCTCATTTAGGGATTTTATACTACGAGTGGTGTTCGGGTTCGTTTCGGTTGCTCGTTTCGCGTCTTCGTTGCGTTTCCGGAACGTTACGCGTAACTTACGCGTTTTAAAAATAAGAAGAGTTGTTTTATTTATTTTGATGAGTTTCAAAATTGTAAAAATATAAAATATTATATTTCGTTAATTTTATTATCGTTTGTGTCGTATTTTGTTTTCGTTTCGTCAGATCGCGTCGCCTTCGCGCGTATTCATTCGAATCGTCATTCGAACGAACACGACGATGGTTTGGCTTTCTGACTTTTGTTTTCTACTTTCCATTCATCATTTCAGAACGTTAAACTCACAGATATGTTTGTGTGAATCGTCACCCATGCAAACACACTGTCAGTTTGTTATTCTGAAATAACACTGCAATTTTGTTTGAAGTGTGTTTCCTCACTAACGGACTCAACTAGACATCCTGTTGTCACATTGTTTTCATACTGATTTGTCGACCATCTGATTCCTGTCCTCTGTGGATATCAGATCGCAGCCGACATGTTCTTGTTATTTACTTGAACATCGTTGTTATTCTTGATTCGTTGTCTTAACTGTACTTAGGTTTTCACCTAAATACCAACAACTATTGTTTATTATGAGTGTTGTACTTACGGTATTTAAGTTTTCACTTAAACACATACAACTGTTTCTTGTTTTCTAAAATCTGTTGTTACACACTGTTTGCATCTTGTATTTACATACAGCGAATAGTAAAAGTACACACACACCGTACGGACTTGTCGGACGATGAGGTACTGGATGTCACAGTCTCCCCTTGTTAACGAAATTTCGTCCCGAAATTTAAACGTTATTGTCAAGTTTTACTTTTTCTTTGGACAGGTGGAGATGTTTTGACATCACGTGTTTCTCATATACTAAAGTTTACACGAAATTGTGTTTAGAGTTTCATCGAGTCTTTTTGATGTGATACGGATTCGCTTTCAGTCTCTCGACTGTACGATCCATAATTTTCGAGGTTCCTCGAAAAGATGTTGTTGTTGTTGTGCGACCTAGTCCCTCTCAATGAGCCTTGGCTTTTGTGTATAGTTATGTAATGAGTAGACTCGATTTCACTGTTCCTGTCAATTCAAGAACATCAAGTTTATTGGAAGTGTGTGGTAGCTTGGCATCATACTCCATAGCTGTTTGTTGTACACTCCCATCGTGGTATCTCAAGTTGTTCCAACCACTTCATGGTTCTTAGCATTCACTATGTTTCTTGTAATCGCGTGTTATTTCTTGTCAGAAGGAACCTCTCATTCCTCCCCTTGTTGAAATGTATCCATATATTGTCCAGTAGAACAATAGTGACGGATCAATTCGTGATGTTTCGTACCCTATTAACGAGATTTATGAATGCATCTTTGTTGTTCACTGTAATGACCTGAAGGAAGTTCTATTGGATCAGATGACTTCACCCTTATCAAAGGTAAAGCATCCGTCCCGAGGGTGATGTTGACACTACTCATGTCCCTTTACTTGAATTCCATGGTATGTGTTTGTTCACTAAGAGTAAGTGAACATTATGTTCATGTCATTTATACTTGTTTACCTCCAACTACTAAAATAGTGTAAGAGGTATTCTAGAGTTGCCCCAATATGAGTAAGTTGTAAAATAAATTTAAAGAGGCCAACAATAATCCATGCTAATATAAAAATATATAACTGCAAGGATTTTAAATGAAGGGTGTACCAGTGTTGGTGTCTGTGTCGTGGCGTGCAACAGCCGCTCCAATTTGAAAGGCCCGTCCTCTAGCTACCGGTGCCTTTGGTGGGATCCTTTTGGGGCAGTCCCTTGAGAGATGCCCAGGTTCGCCACATGTATAGCAAGACCTGTTATCAGTAACAGCAGCCATCATCGCTGCATTGTTGTTCCTGTTCTGGGTAGTTAGGTTTCTGCAGTGGTCAACCCAATGCCCCCATCTCCCGCACCCAGTGCAATGTCTGCACGGGGTCCCAATATGATGGTGAAAATGACAGTTGTTGCATTGAGGAGCCGCGCCAGCATACGGCTTCTTGACTTGTCGTGGTGGTGGTTGTGGTGCTCTCAGGGCTGGTGTGGTCCCAGCATATTTTTTGAGCACTTTATGTTTCTTAGCCGGATGTCCGCCCGGCTTCTCTGATGTTTCAGTCTTGGGTGTTTCTTATTCCTCCTTCAGTGCCCCCGAGGCAACCATTACATCAGTTAATGTTGCTGACAGTGTAACAGCCATCTCTAGGGTAGTGGGGTGAGCAGCAATCACATGCCCTTGAATACAGGCCGGCAGTCCACCGACGTACCGCTCAATTCGTTTCTCCAGTGTTGGCACTATATCCGGTGCCAATGTCGCTAACTCGTGATATCTTGTGGTGTAGGCCAGATGTCTAGCTCCTACCATAACATGATTGAGCAACTCTGTCTCAACCTTCTTCAATTTGTTTCTGGGGCAAAACTCGCCCCTCAGCAAGACCTTGAATTCCTCCCAAGACATAGACAATGCCTCATCTCGTCCCCTGGTCTGAACCTGAGCATTCCACCAGGTCAGCGCTCGTTTGTCGAACGAGCCTGCAGCATACTTCACTTTGTGTTGATCAGGACAACCACTGATGTCGAGGGTCGTCTCCATCTTTTCGATCCATTGGTTCAAGCCAACGGCCCCCTCATTGGCACTGAAGGTAGGTGGCTTGCATCCTACAAAGTTCTTGTAGGAGTAGTCCTGTTGGTTCTTGGTGTTTCCACTGCCTTCTCCAGATGAGTTGGTAGTATTGTTGTTGTTGTTGGTGTTGATCCTGTTCATCATGTCAGGAATCACATCCCTCAGTTGGCTCGTCAGTAGAGTGGCTAATGCGATGGTAGCCGGGTCCAACTCATGAACAGGCGGTGGCGGAGGAGGAGGTGGAGGTGGAGGTGGTTGTAGATGTGGAGGAGAGTCAGGTGGTGTTGGTGTCGAAGAATGTGAAGCAGAATCTTGAGGTGGCGGTAACAGAGGTGGTTGTCTTCTTGGCGGCATTCTGATCATAACCGAAAGAAAATCGGTTAGTGTAGTGATCAGATGCAGAAGACATATGCAAATAGAATCATATGTCATATGATCTCTACATGAGGGTCCTTAGGTTATAGTCTAGGCCAAACCGTTTAAGTAATATGACCTATATTTCTCTATAACCATGGCTCTGATACCAATCTGTCACACCCCGAGCCGGCGGGCTGGATCGACTTTCCTGTCGGGCGGAAAATTCTCGGGGCGTGATATCGTTGTGATAATCGAAATGATCAGATTGTTTGCATAGCACATGATATATAACTGAGAAATGCTAACATGGCAATGAAATAGAATTACAAAGTTAAATTACATTGTTTCCTCATAATTTAACTAAGCAAATCTAATCAAAAGAATCAATGAGTTTATATCTTGTATCTGTACAAGATATACAAAAGATGATTCACTGTCTTGTCATTCAAAAGTATGCAACACCAAAAGTAGCTAGGCCTTCTTAAAGTCCACTAGCTATATCCCTGTAATTCTGATGACTAAACCTGTTCATCACCTGAGAAAACATGCATTTAAACATGTTGATACATGTTTTGTCCCTAGTTCAGTTTTGTAACTCTTATCATGTAAATGTTCAAAGTATTAATGGAAGTTGTCTTTATTTCTATTTCTTAATGTTTATTTCTATTCCTTAATGTCTATTAATGTTTATCTATTTAGTTGATTTGATTATAAATTGAATTGAGTATGAAGGTTACTCATTCGGCGAATGACTCTAGAATGAAGTCATTCGCCGAATGACAGTTATAGCGAATGTCTAAATTCAGAATGAGTCATTCGCCGAATGACTCATTCGAATGATAGCTCATTCGAGCTTAGTCATTCGCCGAATGAGCTGCTTCGGCCACTCATTCGGCCGAATGACTACAGCTTATAAATAGAAGTTCAAATCATTTCAACTTTAACTTTCCAGAGCCCTTCTTCTTCCCAGAGACTCCAGTGTCAAAACCCTAGAAGATTTGAGCGGTTCTTGATCATCCAAGTTCGAATCTCAACCCGTGGTGTTCGATTGTTGCTTCCATGTTGTTCTTACAACCTTGGATCACCACGGTTTCTGTTGGTTTCGATTGGAAAACCCTGGAATAGGATTCCGCACTATTCCAGAGGCTGTCGAGTAGTTTTCTATTGGATTCGGATTGTTTCCGAGCTCCCGATCGGTCCAACAAAGTGGTATCAGAGCTTTGGCTCTTGATTCTATTTGATTTCAACTCAAAATCAACAGATCTGAGATTCCCAAAACCCTGGAATTTTATTTTATTTTATTTTATTTATTTATTTATTTTTTTTGATGCAAAAACCATATAAATTCATAGCCATTAAGTTTACCATCACCACACCCCACTGTTACAAGTTGATAAAACCAAAACTTTTCTTGCTCTCCAAGTCACTATTTCATTGAAAATTGGTGGGTTTTTGTGGTGTGTTTGTCAAAACCTTTTCCCAATTGGTTGCTTATCATGTCTTGAACTTCTGTACCAAATTTGGTGCATAGATTTGGTCAAAATCGCAAGTTATCACGATTTTTGTTGCTGAAAACCTCAGATCGCCCGAATGGCAATTGCGGCCGAATAAGTTCAGCCGAATCAGCCCTCATTCGCCGAATAGCACTCATTCGGCGAATAGCTTCATACTCCACTCTCATTCGGCGAATAGCTCCTTCGCCATTCTCATTCGCCGAATAAGCCTCATTCTCACACTCATTCGGCGAAAGAACTCATTCGATCTGCCATTCGCCGAATAGGTCATTCGACAAACCCATTCGCCAGTTGTCATTCTCAGCCTCCATTCGCCAGTTTCAAGACATTCGGCCCCCGACATTCGCCCAATATCAGTTCATTCGCCAGTCACTTCTGAAATTTTTCTAAGTGTTGAATCTTATTACTTCTGATCAAATGGAGGATCTAGCACTCATGGCTAACCAAAACCATCGCATTCAGACTCTCTTGTTGACAGAAAATGAAACCGGGAACTCAAACAAAGCTCCTAAGTTGTTGACTTTAGATGACTACCCTCACTGGAAGTATAGATTTGAAATCCACATCAATGGAGTGGATACAAATCTGTGGATGATGATAGAGGGAGGTTACTTGAGGCCTTTAAACGAGGATGGTACTCCTATGCTTGTTACAAGGATGACCGAGCCTCAAAGGAAGCTGTATGACTATGAGAAGAAAGCATATGCCATTCTGTCACAGTCCATTGCTACAGATATCTTTCATCAATTTAGACAGTTTTCTTCGGCTAAGCTACTATGGGATGCCTTGCAACAAAGATATGAGGGGAATGATGCATTGAAGAGCATTAAGTCTAAAGCTTTAAGGAAAGAGTTCAATAGCTTTATGTATGTGGGTAATGAGTCCCTTGATGAGCTGATTGCCAGGTTCTATCATCTGTTGAGTGAGTTGTTCAACCACGAGGTCAAAACTACAACTCAAGAGAAGATTCAGTGTTTAGCAGATGCCTTACCTCCAAAGTGGGAGTCCTTCTTGATGGTACTTAAGCAAAATCAGATGATGGCTCATATGGACATCAATGATTTCATTCAGAAGTTGAAGGAACAGGAGATAGAGAACAAGTGGAAAGCCAAGAGGGTTGTGCAAGTTCAAGATCATTCTCTATACTACTCCACTCCTACAGTTGATAAATCTACAACTCATGCTCCTTTGAAGACTGCTTTTGTTTCTAAAGCATCTGAAGCTCCATCTGCAGCTCAGATGCATTTCAGTCCATCTTCTTCATCAAGCTCACAACAAGAGCATCATCAGCCTACTGCAAGTCTGAAAACAGAGAATTTTGACAAGGTCACAGTAGAGATTGCTAAAGAGCATATGGGTCTTCTGTCAACATTGGTTAGCTCATATGATGGATTAGTTGCTGGTCAGATCGGCAATCCATATTTGACTAATGATGATTACTCTCAGATTGATCCTGATGATATGGAGAGAATTGACATTATGTGGGCATTGGCTAGTGCAGTTAGAAGAGCAAAGGAGTTTGTAAAAAGGACGGGGAAGGATATCAATCTAAACAAGGAGTCCAAGTTTGGATTTGATATGGCATCTGTCACATGCTACAACTGTGGTGAGAAGGGTCATTTTGCCAGACAATGCAAGCAGCCGAAGAAAGCTGGCAACAAGAATCCATTTCAGCATCAGAAATCCTCTACTGCCAATTCAGAAAGGAGATTAGTTCCCATTGATTCTCCTTCTCCAGCTGGATCTTCATCTTCTGGTAGTAAAGCTTTAATGGTTCAACAAGATGAAGGGGTGAACTGGGACTTCAGATTTAATGCTGATAAGGAAGATCAAGATAAAGCTTGTGTGGCAGAAATTCAGCATTCTGAAGATCATGATGAAGAAAGCAGTCAGGAGGATTCTTTGGTGATCGATGATAAGATATCAAGTTCAGAATCAGACAGTCTGACAGATTCTGAAACTCAAGAATCTGATGGTGAAGCTGATGACTCTTCAACTCAATTTGCTTTGATGGCAAATTCTTCTGCTTCTACAGACTCTTCTGAGCAGGTATACACTGACTGTTCATCTTCACATTCAGAGTGTTTTCATTGTGTTGATCTTAGAAGTAAGGTCCTTGCTTGTCAAACACATAACAGTGTTTTGATGAACGATCTCGACTTATGCATTGAAGCTAACAAAATTTTAAAATCTAATGAAAAAGATTTTCAAGCTAAAATTGATCTTTTAAACAGACAATTGCATGAAGCTGAGATCGCAGTGCTGAATAAGCAAGATGCTATCACTTCTTATCTCAATACCATCAATGAGATCAAGAAGAAGTTAGCAATAGTCGAGTGTGACTATGAGACCTTAGGACAGAAGCTCAAGAGCTATGAAAGCTCATCTTATATCATTGAGCACATGATCAGTAGGGGTACTGATCAGGGGAAGGCACAGGTTAATTATAAAAATTGTCCTCCACCAATCCTCAATGCCTTTGTCAATACGCCAAATGACAAAGATGTTAAGGATTTTCAAGTTACTACTCCGTTAGTAATTGATCCAGTTAGTCTGAGTGAAAATCAGAGTTCATCTCAGACTAAGGAGTCAAGGGTGGATGGAGTTGTTGAAGATTGGGTTTCCGATTCCGAGGATGAATCAGAGTATTCACCTAAGCATAGCATTCCTCGGAATCAAACTTCTGTTGTCATGAAAGGTGACCCAATCTCCAAATCAAAACTTTACAAAGAATTATGCTTTGTTAAAGCTTCACAGGGGTCTGAAGCTGACTGTGTTACCAAATCAGCTCAGTTTGGTAACAAAGGAAGAAAGGGTTTGGGTTTTGAGCCAGATTATCAGAAATTAAATGTTTTTAAATCAACTAAAAAGTCATTTTCTGATTTAAAACATTTTCATAAAAAGGGTGATAAAGTTTGTTTTGAATGTGGTGAGTCAGGGCACATTGTGAGATTTTGCCCTCAGTTGATTAGACCTAAAGTTGTGCCTTTCAAAAACTTAAAATCTGTTTTACCAAAACCGGTAAAGTCTGTATCTAAGTCTTTTCAGCAAAAGTCTAAACCACCCATTCAGTCTAAAAATTCAGACAAGGGAAAAGGACAATTGGAAACTTTGGAAGTTCCAAATGTAGTCAAAGTTAATCAATCAAAATCATCATCCATCTATCTGAAAACCTCTTTTGATAAAAATGCAATTTGGAAAGTAAAATCATCTGAGGAGTCTGTTTCCCCAATTTCAGATAAACCTATTCCTAAGGGAAAATGGATAGATGTTTGGATCCGAGACTCTATGGGTCAACCCAAGACTGTAAAGGCTTGGGTTCCCAAAGTAAACTGATTGTCTCTTTATTGTGCAGGTTGCCCCAAAAGCTGGAGTGAACAGCAATTGGATCGTTGATAGTGGGGCTTCCAGACACATGACCGGTGATATTTCTCTGCTCACCAATGTGAATGCAGTTCGAGGTGGCTATGTTGCCTTTGCTGGAGACAAAGGTGGTTTTATTACTGGAGAGGGAATTTTAACAAATGGACAGGTTTCGTTCGATAATGTCAGATATGTCAAACAGTTGGAAAACAACCTCCTGTCCGTCTCTCAGATTTGTGACAAAGAGTACAAGGTTCTATTTGATGACTCCAAGTGTTACATTCTCAAGCAAGGTGTGCAGATACCTGAAGATTGGATTTTGATGTCTGCTCCGAGGAAGCAAGACTTGTACGTTCTCAATATGGCCACAGCTTCAACTACATCCTCCACAGCTTCATGTTTTATGACAAAGGCAACTGAGAAAGATTCAATCCTTTGGCATAAGAGGATGGGCCATTTGAGTTTGCGCAAGATGAATCATTTGGTACACAACAGTCTGGTTGAGGGAGTTAGCTTGAAAAATTTTAAGCTGTCTGATATCTGTGTTTCGTGCAAGAAGGGAAAGCAGTCTAAGCAGTCTCATAAGCTGAAAAAGTATCATTCAATCAATGTTCCTCTTGAGCTTCTCCACATGGATTTGTTTGGTCCAGTGAATAGGAAGAGTATAGCTGGAGATCAATACTGCCTTGTCATCACTGATGAATACTCCAGATACTCTTGGGTCTTCTTTTTGAAAGAGAAATCAGAAACGTTTGATTGTATTCAAGTTCTGGTTACTAAACTTGAATCGCTTTATAAGCTCAAGATTCGTCAGTTTAGAACTGATAATGGAACGGAGTTCAAAAATCACAACATGGAGAATTTTTGTAATGCAAGAGGCATTGTGCAACAATTTAGTGCTCCATACGTTCCACAGATGAATGGTGTTGCTGAACGCAAGAATAGAACATTGATTGAGGCTGCTAGAACTATGCTTGCTGATTCTTCTCTGCCGGTTCAATTCTGGAATGAAGCTGTTGCTAATGCTTGTTATACATTGAACCGGGTTCTTATTGTGAAGAGACATGGGAAGACTTGCTTTGAACTGCTCCACAACAGAAAGCCAAATCTTAAGTATCTAGAACCGTTTGGTGCTCCATGCACTATGCTTAAGAAACATGAGCAGGGCAAGTTCAATGAAAAGGTGGAAGAAGGGTACTTTCTTGGGTATAGCACTCCAAACAAACGAGTTTACAACATTGCAACTCATAATGTGGAGGAGTGGTACCATGTAGACGTTCAGAAGTATACAATGCCCCCACCTGGAAAAGGGCCAGATTGGATGTTTGATTATTCCAGTCTCTTTGATTCATTCAATATGCCCCCCATGTATTCAGATGAAGATGTTGCTGTTCAGATGTTGTATGATGTACAAAATGCACCTGATGAACCTATGCAACCTTCATCTGCATCTGTTCCTACTACACAGATAAATGATGACAGCTCAGACACAGATGACAATCCTCCAGCTGCTCCTGAACCATGTTGTTGTTGATAATCTTGTACCTGGTCTTGAGGATTTGAATTTGAATAACTTAGATCCTGAGGTTGAGGTTCCCGCTCATCCTGTTGGAAGAATCAATCGTATTCATCCTCAAGATAACATTATTGGGAGTCCTCTAGATGGAGTGAAGACTCGAAGTCAGATTTCTTCAGGTGGTCTTGCAGACATTCTTGATTTTGCAGATGTAAGCTTTTGTGCTCATTCCTGCTTTATCTCTCAAGTTGAACCGCGTACAGTCACTGAAGCCCTCAAAGAAGAATCATGGGTCGATGCCATGCAAGAGGAACTTTTACAGTTCAAAAAGTTGGGGGTCTGGCAATTAGTTGATAGACCCAAAGGTGCAAAAGTCATCGGTACAAGATGGGTTCTTCGGTGCAAGAAAGATGATCACGGGATTATTGTGAGAAATAAGGCTCGTCTGGTGGTTCAAGGATTCAGACAGATAGAAGGATTGGATTACAATGAGGTGTTTGCTCCAGTTGCTCGACTGGAAGCCATTCGTATTTTCTTGGCTTATGCATCCTTTAAAAAATTCAAGGTTTATCAAATGGATGTAAAGAGCGCGTTCCTTCACGGAGTTATTAGTGAAACAGTGTATGTCAGTCAACCTCCCGGATTTGAGGATCCATTGCATCGTGACCAAGTCTACAAGTTAGACAAAGCCCTGTATGGATTGCATCAAGCTCCGCGAGCGTGGTACGAGACACTTTCCACTCACCTTCTGAACAACGGGTTCAGAAGAGGTGTCATTGACTGCACTTTATTTATCCGTGAGAAGGACAGTGATTTACTCTTGGTGCAAGTGTATGTGGACGACATAATTTTTGGTTCCACAAATGATGATCTGTGCAAAGAATTTGAGAATGTTATGAAAGAAAAATTTGAAATGAGTTCGATGGGAGAAATGAAGTTTTTCTTGGGTTTGCAGGTGGATCAGTCTGAGGCAGGGATTTTTATTCATCAAACCAAATACGTTGGTGACATTCTGAGCCGGTTCAGTATGTCTGATGCAAAGCCTGCTGGTACCCCTCTGGCGATTAATCACGGGATTACTCCAGATGAAAAGGGGGAGTTAATTGATGCCACTCTGTACCGGGGAATGATCGGATCTCTCATGTATCTTACTGCTTCTCGGCCAGATATCATGTTCGCCACTTGCTTGTGTGCACGTTATCAATCCAAACCAAGAGTATCTCACCTTATTGCTGTCAAAAGGATTATGCGTTATCTGAAGGGTACACCGGAACTTGGCTTATGGTACCCTAATGATGATAACTTTGAGCTTACTGCCTACAGTGATTCAGATTATGGCGGATGCAAAAGAGATTTCAAATCAACATCTGCGGGATGTCAGTTCTTTGGAACCCGATTGGTCACCTGGCAGTGCAAGAAGCAGACGTCGGTGTCTACTTCAACCTGTGAAGCTGAATATATTGCTGCTGCTAGTTGTTGTTCACAAATCATCTGGATTCAACAGCAACTCAGGGACTATGGGTTACATTTTTCTAACACTCCTATTTATGTTGATAATACTGCCGCCATTGCTGTCACTAAAAATCCAGTTCAGCACTCCAAGACCAAACACATCGACATAAAATATCACTTCATACGTGATTGTTTTGAAAAGAAATTAATCGATGTTGTTAAAATTCACACCGATCACCAAAAAGCCGATCTTTTTACAAAAGCTTTTGACAAACCCAGATTTCTATATCTGTTATCGGCTAATGGTGTTTTCCAAAAGGATGAAGTTCAATCCTCATCTGAGTCTCACAAATGATCATCATTTTACTTAGATAGTTTTTGCTTTGTTTATTTGATTTCAGTATTTTCATTTTCTCTTGTACAGTTATTTTTTTATTACCAAAAACACAAAAAGATTTTCTATTTTTAGGTTTTTAGGGGGAGAAATAGAAAATTTGAAAAACCAAAAACAATAGAAAATTTGAAAAACCAAAAACAATAGAAAATTTGAAAAACCAAAAACAATAGAAAATTTGAAAAACCAAAAACAATAGAAAAATTAAAAAATGAGATGGTCTTGTTTAATAAAGTAGTACATTGATTTCATTATGTCATAGAAACAGAAATGAATGTGTGAACTAAAATCACAAGAGAATTGTGATGGGATGTACTGATAGGCTGGCTATACAAAATAAATAAACAACTTATGATAACTTAGAAAGTTTGATTTGTGGGATCCATTTTAATTAAATCATTTGAGTGAAAAACGGTTTTTGACTCAAATCAAGCATACACCTGTCATCATGGGATCAAAATGAGGTTTCATTCAAAGAAAAATAAAAGCAAGCTGGTATTAAGCTTGAGGAAAATCAAAAACAAGCTGGTATTAAGCTTGGTGAAAAATTAAAAACAAGCTGGTATTAAGCTTGAAGAAAACCTAACGCAAGCTGGTATTAAGCTTGAGAAAAACTTAAACAAATAAAGTTCGATTCCATACATGTGCCATATTGCTGGGACGGACCTAGCTGAAGCCATCCATTTGGATAGAACAAGAAAAATACAAAAAGAGAATAAATGTTTGAATCTTATTGAATTCATGATGACTGGTTTTAAGATATGCTGAAATGAGTTTTGAACTGATTTTGATCTTGATTGATGAAATGAATTGGGGAACTCAATCAGAAAATATGAGTGATCATATAGTTTGTTTAGGAGTTATGTATTGTTCAGTTTAAATTTGGACAAATATATCAGTAATCGTATCAAAATGAAATTGTGGATGAAGTGAAGCATTCATTGAAAGCAATATGATGTGATTAGAGATATGTGTTATCTTATTAATGGACTTCTCACAAAAATATGTGTTTATGTGTTTTAAATTCTTGTTTGTACAGTTGTAGTGGTTGCTTCAGAAAAATACAAAAAGATTTTCTATTTTCAATTTTGTTTTAGATGATCATTTGTAGATTCAGATGTCTGTCATATCTGAATCCTGAACCAACCAGACATTTCTTCATAATTTGTTAAAAGTTTGTTGCTCAAAATGTCAAATTTTCAAAATGTTGGAATTTGGTGAGATTTTCATCTCTCATTCGTACGAATGAGAGGTAGAATGAACTCATTCGGCCGAATGAACTCATTCTGCGAATGAGTCATTCGACCGAATCAACTACACAGAATAAACTTCATTCGACGAATGAAGAGTATCGAATGTCTCATTCGACATTCTCATTCGGCGAATGAATCTTGTCGAATGACTCAGTCGCCACTTTCATTCGGCGAATGAAACAGAAGTTATGTGACCTTTCGCCTAGCTCATTCGGCGAATGAGAAGAGGTTATATAACTGTGTTTCGGCCGAATGAGGGTCATTCGACCAAAATCTCTTTCGTGATATCAGATAGAACGTCATTCGGCGATTCACACACAGTGACCAGTTCTTTGATTTCCTTTGATTGTTGTTGATCCTGCTTCTGATAATCTGTTTATACTTCATCTCAGGTATATGGAGATCAAATCTCAGCCCATTCCAACCGTGAAATCATGTCGAACAGATCATCACTTAGGGTTTTAGGGTTTTAAATTTCACCCTGTAAATAAACAACTGAAATGGACTTGAATCGAACTTAGTCCAGTATTAAAAGTGTTAGTCGGTTGATTCTGAGAGTCTATGAACAGGTTTTATGGACTGATTTGAGTTTTTGGAAAAAGGGGATTTTGAATTCAAATCATACACCGAATGTCGTCATTCGGCGAATGACTCATTCGGCGAATGAACCTCATTCGGTGAATGGCTCATTCGACGAATGACCAGTCATACTAATGTCTCATTCGACGAATGAGAGTCATTCGACGAATGAACCTCATTCGACGAATGACTCATTCGACGAATGACTCATTCGATCCTATGACTCATTCGACGAATGACTCATTCGATCCTATGACTCATTCGGCGAATGTCTTTCATTCGGCATATCAGTTAAACAGTTAATCTGATTTTTGATAAATTTCAGTTTATTGATTGAATATCACGTACTGACATGTTTATTTCTTGTGATATGCAGTATGGCAGGATACAAATCTGTTCCTAAGCACAACATATGTGCTCATCTGGACTTGACTACTCCGAACGCGAAGCACTACTCAGAAATCATCACATTTCTGAGGCGTTCTAGGATCTTCACAGCTATATCTACAGTTCATGTGCCCTATCTATCACATCAGCAGGATTTTTGGTCATCGGCTGATATAGATTGCGAGGCCGAGCCTACAGTTATAAGGGGCAAAGTGCATGGGCATGATGTTGTGGTCTCAGCTGAACACATCCGGAGAGTTTGTGGGTTTCAAGACTCTCCTGACCAGCCTTCATTACTTGATCGATTTCTGGTTCGTGGATGCTTTCTTCGGTGCAAGTATGAGGGTGACATTGGAGCTGGCATCCTCAACAAGGCATTTATGTCTCCACAGTTCAAGTACTTAGCTCACGTGTTGGTGCACTGCCTTGGATCGAGGAGAGGGGGTTTTGATGATATGCGTGAGACCATTCAGTGCGCATTTGCTGCTTTGGTGCTCAACAAACCCTTCAACTTCTCAGAGATGGTCTTCATACACATGAAGGAGAACGTGGTTCTCAAGGGTGACAAGAAGTTCATTATGTACCCTAGATTTCTACAGCAGATCATAGACGCCCAGATTCCAGATCTTCCGAAGATCAATGCTGATATCATTCGGTTGGAGCATATGAATGACATTACTCTTAACAGAGTTCTGTCATACAGAGGGAAGGAGAGGAAGCCCACTACCAGGTCTCTATTTGGTCATCTCTCTAGACCTGATTACCGGGCTCCCGCTGGACGGAGATGGAGACATGTTGACTCCGACTCAGATATAGAAGACATTGTAGTTCCAGCTGGAGGTGATGATAGTGATGGAGATGATGGAGATGATGGTGCAGGCCCTAGTGGTGCTGGTGCTGGTGAGAGCACAGTGTTATTGACTACTGTTGCTATGGTGAGTTCAGGTGCTGGGGAGATTAGTGCAGAACACATGACCACTGCTGCTTCAGTGAGCATGGTTGATGTTTTAGTTCTGGTGTGGGTGTTGATGCTGGTGGTGAAGCTGATGTATCTACAGTACAGGAGGAGGATGTGGACATTGACTCACTGATGGATTTAGATTTCTTGTCTACTACTACATCCTCAGTGACCGCTCTACTAGATGTTACAGTTCACATTCCTCAGGAGATGGTGATGAGTCTGATGATTCTAGTGATGGTGAAGAGGGTGATGAGGGTGCTGTTGGTGATGGTGATGAGGAGAGCACTGACTCTGATGATCTTATAGAGGAGGGTTATGAGAAAGTGATGGTGGCTGGGAAGATGGTTATTAGGAAGAGGAAGAGGACAGAGGAAGAGAGAGAGGAGATCACTGATCCTTTATTCGTTCCAGTTTGATATATCTCCTCCACCTCGATCTTCTGCTCCTGCTTCAGCAGCTGTGGTTGCTGCTGCTTCTCAGGCCATTTCCTCCAGAGCTGGAAGGGGAAAGAGATCACGATTCTCTTTCCAGAGGAGGTCAGAACTGACTTCAGCTGCTACAACTACTGTCACATCAGTAGCAGCTGTGTCAGTTTCTTCACTGACACGGACAAGGGCTATTCCTACTCAGTTACTACTGCCCCTCTGTCCACTCCTTTTATTAGAGAGCCTGTTTATGTTGATGCTTCTTCTGGCCCATCTACAGTCCGAGCTGATGTGCACATACCTACTGTGTCAGTTGTGGATCAGCTTAGCACTCTGAACAGTATGGTCCTCAGACTGATGGAGAGGAGCATGGAGCAAGAAAGAAAGGCTAAAGAGCAAGAGTTGATTATAGCTCAACTCACGAGGAGGGTTGAAGAGCAGGACACTCTGCTTCTTCAAGCATCAGACCAGAGGGCTGATTTGAGAGCCAGGTCAGCTCAACAGGAGGAGCAGCTCCTAAAGTACATCGATGAGCACAACCAGCTGGCTCTGACAGCCTCTGGTTTCAACGAGAGGATCCTTCTACTGGAAGCTGAGAATGCTCGCCTTGCTGAACTTGTCGAGAGTTCCAAGGAAGGCACTCCCAGGCTCGAAGGTGGGGAAGTCCATTCCGATGATTCAGACAGAAGAGAAGAAGAAGAAGAAGAGTCTGATGAGGAACAGGTGGACTATGAAGATTCTGAGAAGGATGAAGAATCTGATGAAGATGATGATGCTGAAGATGATGACAAAGACGGATCTGGGAGTGGGTCTGCTGAATCATCTGGTACTGATGACGATGATGATGATGGCAATGATGATCAAGCCCCTCCCTCGTCTGAGATCCGGTCTAAGAAGACAAATGACAAGAAAGCTCAGGCTCCTCCTCCTTCGTCTCCATCGAAGACAACTGAGCCAGAAGCTACTGAGGAAGTTCAAGCTGTGCCTCTGAGACGTCAGCTTGATAAGACACTTACCATGATTTTGGACGCTCAGGGCATTATACAGCACTCAGTGAGCTATGACAAGGAGGAGGGAGAAATCATACACTGTCTATCCAAAAGAACAGATAGCCGAGCTATTCAGGTTGAATCCTGACGAGGTTGTTACTGATGACACCTCAGTTCCCAGTACTTGAAGAGCCTGAACCTGACCTTTTGATGATGTTGATGAGTTATTCTGGAAGACATCACAGATGAAGAATATCCAAAGTATACATCGGCCGAAGACGAGCTGCCTACATTCACTGAGCCCATTTGATCAGGAAACAGAGGATCTCTTGGTCAGATATCTGGAGGAAAACAAGTCGAGGCAAGCAAAGCTGAGCCGATGATCAAAGAAAAGAAAAGAGGAATGGGCTCCTACTGGGAGTGTTTAAAGAAGCAAAGCACTGAGAAGATGCCAGCCACGCACAAGAAGGTTTACAGGACCAAAGGCTACAAAGCTGGAGGTCAGATACCTTAGCTGGGCATACTTCCATGATCTTGGGTGCTATGCGTGAAAAGAGAAAAAGGGATCGACTACTTCAAACACCCACATGATTTCAAGACGTTGCCTGGATTCGAAGTCAATCAACTAGCACGTCTGAACATGCTCTACAGTGAAGACTCTGGGATGTCTGCTTGGTTTTCTCGACAGATCAAGTATGAATACCGGAAGAGATGGGTGAACTTTCAACCGCAGCAACCAGAACGATACTATTTGCCAGAGATTGATGGTGATACCCGCAAGCACAAAGTTATCCTGAAGTGGCTTCCCCCTAAAGTTTTGAAGAGATTCCCCGCGAAGATGCGTCAAGACTTTATGGATGGCTTCCGATGGTGGTACTATGACGGGAGAACTGGTGAACTGTGATAGTCCTGTGCAAAGAAAACAGTGGGAGACTGTTAGGATTTTTGATCCTATGTGGTTGACTAACTTGTCCCACAAGATGTTATTGCACTGCATCGTCACCAGATTTTCTTTCGACGTACAGGATATGGACAGGCACTTCAGTTTATGAGAGTGATCCGAATCTGCATATGCTTAAAGTTCACACGCTGGAGCAGATTGGAAAGCTATTTCAGCAAAGTATTTCAAGAAAGAACTTCCAAGAGTTGAACTAGGTCCAGGGGGAGTTTGTTGATACATGTTTTGTCCCTAGTTCAGTTTTGTAACTCTTATCATGTAAATGTTCAAAGTATTAATGGAAGTTGTCTTTATTTCTATTTCTTAATGTTTATTTCTATTCCTTAATGTCTATTAGTTTATCTATTTAGTTGATTTGATTATAAATTGAATTGAGTATGAAGGTTACTCATTCGGCGAATGACTCTAGAATGAAGTCATTCGCCGAATGAAGTTATAGCGAATGTCTAAATTCAGAATGAGTCATTCGCCGAATGACTCATTCGAATGATAGCTCATTCGAGCTTAGTCATTCGCCGATGAGCTGCTTCGGCCACTCATTCGGCCGAATGACTACAGCTTATAATAGAAGTTCAAATCATTTCAACTTTAACTTCCAGAGCTTCAAGAGCCCTTCTTCTTCCCAGAGACTCCAGTGTCAAAACCTAGAAGATTTGAGCGGTTCTTGATCATCCAAGTTCGAATCTCAACCCGTGGTGTTCGATTGTTGCTTCCACGTTGTTCTTACAACCTCGGATCACCACGGTTTCTGTTGGTTTCGATTGGAAAACCCTGGAATAGGATTCCGCACTATTCCAGAGGCTGTCGAGTAGTTTT